>JARYHS010009186.1:220141507-220771340 GCA_031002005.1 Vandiemenella viatica | reverse complement strand
TCAAATTTCAGCTTTCTAACCTTAGAGTTTTGATGATCATCAGTCAGTGAGTGACAAAATCGCTGAAATTTGCATCCGAATAATATCAGAAATTAGAACAGTATCGAAATAAAATTTAGTACGTTTGCTAAGATTGCTGATATCTATGCATAACAGAAATTTGAGAGATGTAGCATGAATACGACCGAAGAAATTGAGATTCAAAAATGGCCCGAATCGCTTCGAGAAAAGGGTAGCCAGTGCCGTGCACCCAAATCTAAATATCCCAAGGAAACTGTCCCGGAGGAACGACTCCCTCTAGTGCATCAAATAAGCTTCGGTCACACTGTGAAGATGATAATCGTCGTACTAGTATATCAATTAAGTAAAACAGCTTCATGGAATTCGGTTACTATTTCGCGCCATTTAGTATCACTTTTACTTAACAAATATCGTATATGGCAGGCGAAGACCAACGAGATTGCCTCTGCTAACAAAACGGCACTTGGATTCGGCATGTTGTTACTGGAAAATGAATTATATCCGCAGGGCTAGCTTGCCGTGTCACGTTCACGGTCTTCGCAAACAAACACACGCGTGATAAATAATCCCGATTCGGTCTTAATGTCAGGAAAAATATTTAAACAGTACATTCGGTGCACGAATCATAAGTAGGTAAATCTACAGATAAGTTGATTTGAACATTCAAAATCTACTTCCGAGTCGCGACTGTGAAGCTACGTTGGGTTACTGTTGGATTGAAATATTTTTCCGCACTTTGAATTACGTTTCGTGCAGGCAACCCGGTGATCGCGTGCTTAGCGTGGTCGAGCGACTGACGTCACAGCGTCTGCGACACTGCACAGGCTCCGCACTTGTCACAACAAGCAGACACTGTGTTACAGACGCTCTCTGCCGCGCCGCCGTGAATCACGCAGCTTTTTGTCCCGCAATTCCTCAGGGGTGACGGCACGTTCCGCAGACCCGACCTAACTCAGTCGGCAAAAAGATGAGCCCTTCCGCCGCGCCGGTGGCGTACACCCACGGAGCCCGTGCCAAAGTAGTGATTCACACGCCATGTGGAGCATCGCGGAAATGGAAGGCTCCAACCATCACGGCAGTGGTATGTTGGAACAGTGTCCACTAGCAATCCTCTGGTTGGGGCAGACATTCTTTCGGTTACAACCTGACGTTAACCTTGGGATGTCTTGGTTCACTACGAATTTATACTCTCCCTGGTTATCAAAGGCGTCCGAGTTCACTTCTGCATGACATGCAAATTTTGGCTGTTTAAATAAATTATGAATATTTTACATCGCATGGGAATGTGTACATTGAGTTTACACACTCTGATCAGAAAAACAATTGCTGAAACAACTCGAACAGAGAATAAAAAATCAACTTATAGAATTATATAACTGAGAAAAATTACACGTAACAGTGGCACAAAACAAATGAATCATGGAAAACCTTATTTTTAGCATTACAACGTACAAAGAACTCAGCCAATAAAGTAAATTCCACCAATGCTTAAAAAAATTCCCGGCTAGCGTCAGAATGAGAGACTATTTTTTTTTTTTTACTGTGTGTTAACTTCAATAATCGCTCAACTGGGCGGAAAAACTGGGCAAAACAAAAGGCACACAAAAAATGGTTACTTAACAGTTTCGCAGTGATGTTTGCTGAACGTTAGCCTGCACTGAAGCGGTCTCCTCTTATCTTCTAGTTGCTTCGCGTACTAACACTTGTTAAGATATTCACAAACTTACCTCCCACGTCAAATTATCAACTTGCCGTCGTTGCACATACCATGACACAAAATGCGGTGATTAAACCCGATCTCCGCGTTTCGGAACCACCACACACACACGCGTGTGTAAGCAGCAGTGTCCTACCTGCAGCCTCTCTCGTACCCCTCCGGCCAGGTGTAACTGCATCAAACAAAGGAACACAGCTACTGGCCAGCAACTTGTCGCCAGACAGGAATTTGCCACTGTCTCGAAAAACGGCTGAGCGTACCCTGATATGCCAGTAAAAATGCGCCAAAACCATGAAGGCGAGAGGCGTGACTGTACCAAACATTTCTAGATCACTCTCTACATGGTGTGATGCCACAAGATATTTACATGGGGTAAAAATGTTAAGAACTATAAGAAGGAAAGGGTTTAAATAGTTTTTAAGGAATAGAATTTTAAATTGTGGTGGCGAGAACGAAGCAGGTAGTAGATTTTATTTAGGAGTTTCAAGAGTCTGCTGTAGCTGCCATGATGACAGCAAGGTGAAGCTTAAAGGTCAGTCACCCCTTCCCGTCATCTCCGTTGGTACGGAGAAGGATGAGCCCCCGTCGCCAACCCATGGACACCAAAAGGCGTCTTTTGGGAGGCGTAGTATCTGTGGGAGCCAATGTATTTTCCCATTTGGCAGAGGTTGTACATACGGCAATTGGCAAGTTATGAAGTCAATGTTGGAAGACAATCCATAGTGCAGCTACCCGAAGGGCATTTAAGGCCCGCTGAACACAATACGGTCCTTAATCTCCAGAGTTGTTCAGTTTTGCTCCGTGTGATCGATTGCTGCACCGCAAGCCTTTCCAGTATGATGCAAATCAATTTATATTTCTCTTTCTCTCTTTATATCTACCAAAGAACTCACTCTCGCTAAGGTTATGAAGCGAAACAAACTAAATACCATTAAGATGAAGTGTATAACGGCCTTGGTGTGACTGTTGGTAACTGAACAATTTTCCGAACTTGCTTGATTGAATACGAGTTCTTATTTCGACTGTAGACCTTTGTAATTAAGTTTGATATAATATAATTTGATTTTGTGTGGTTCATTATCTATCCACTTATTACATTTTGTAAATGTTCCCTTCTCCTACTACTTCGCTATTGTCAAAAGTGAATGCAGTCAATCTCCGGCAAAAGGATCACGATAATAATAAATTAGCTGAGAAAAGATAGGGGTTGGAAGGATACAATGGGACTTTACGTTATGCAGTAGGTTCTCATTTCCAGTAGGATCAGAGGGTTAGAATGAGCAGCTATGGAAGCAGGATGCATGGTAACTTACAAGTATGTTACTTAAGTGGAACTTCTTTGGAGCCGGTAGAAAGACATTTGTTAGCGTTGCGAGTCACGTGTCAAGTGCGAATGCGCCGCAACGTTCTTCGCATGCGCATTTAACAGTACTTTGATCCAAGCAGCTTCGATAATGTCCACTGCCACTTAAGCTCATGTTTAACAGTATTATTTGTCAGCCGTTTAAAATTAAGAACTGATGGTACCTCGAAGATTCATGCGTACTAATCATTGTGAAGATAAATGCCGAGAAGGGTCAGCTTATTAGGTACACAGATAAAAAACTTAAGGTTGTTTATGATTATAGGGTGGGGTCAGGATTGCTTGTTGAACGCTTGAAGTGTAAATGACTTGGCATAACGTCTCATAACAAACTCAGCTGGTCAGAGCACGGTGGGGAGGTGGTAGGAAAAGGTTACAAAATCCTTCACTTACTGGAGACGGCGTTGAGGGGACGCACCAGAGAAGTGATGCAATTGGGTTAGAAGACTTTGGTCATTGGTTGAATAGGGTGGTGTAGAGGCTCACATTTTGGTTATCAAATACAGGAGTTTAAGGGCGTGCATGGAAGAACAGCTATATTAGTTTGTGGAAATTATCGCAGAACTCATCCAGTAACTGGTATTATAAAGGAGCTGGATTGGGAGTCATAGGAAGACAGGAGGAAGGTGAAGAGAGTGCTGCGAATGAACGAGTCGTAAGTTGGTGATGGGGCTTAGAAGAATATTGGTCGAAGAATTAGGAATAATGCATGGAAGGGAAAAAATGACCATGAGCACACGCCTTGATTCCTGCGTGTGCCCAAAGAAGGCGATGGCTGTTCTGGGTTTATCTCACCCGTCGCCATATGTGCTGTGATTCACTGGAGACACCGCTGCCAACCTACCGGCCCTATATAGACACATGTCACTGTACCTCTCATTATAGCGCAACTGGCAATTGAAACAGTACCGCTAACTTCAAGCCTGCAAGCAAAAATAACATCAAAATCGCTCTTAAGCATATATTTTCTGTTTCTCTTATCTGTGACAATGTGCATTACTTTGTTTCAGCTCCCATAGCGAGAGTGGCGGGTGAGCGGTAACACTCTGGCCTCGTATTTGGGAAGATGCTGGTTCCAATCCCCGTCCGGGCATCCAGATTTTGGTATTGCTTGGTTTTCCCAAATCACTGCAGGCGAATGCCAGCATGATTCCAGAATTCATCCCCGTTCCTTGCTCCGAGTCTTTTCTACGTCGACGAGGCGTAATTTTTTTTTTAACTGCTTTACATCTCTCAACAGCGAGGTCTAGAGACGGGAAAGGATGGGGGCAAGGAATTCGGACATGGCCTTTTTAAGGAAGCATCCAGGCATTTGCCTGGAGTGATTTGGGAAACCATGGAAAACCCAAATCTGGATGCCCGGACGGGGATTCGAACCGCCGTCCTCCCGAATGCGAGGCCAGAACGCTATCCGTTACCACCACGCTCGGTCCGAGGCGTAAAGCCAAAAGCAAACAAAAAAATAAATGAACTCCCACTCTCAGTGGTTTCAAACCAGTTCCTTTACGACGACGCATAAAGCGACCAGGCAAAATGAAATTTATCCCCATAAAAACTTTTTGATTTCTGATTCCAGGGTTATGAACGTTTCTCATTTTCTTTAATTTTTTTTTTCTACGGATATTACAGTAATCACGTATATGTAACGAAAAATAAGAAAATAGGGAACATATCACACTCGGTTGCAATTAATAATTCATTTGAATGTTAGCCACTGTCAGCGGTGAACCGCACCAAAGGAATGAAATAGTTTTGTAATAAACCAGTTTCAACAACAAAAAATTGTTCAACGAATTTCACTCTAGTCTAAGCAACCTGATAAATCCTGTATCGAAAAGGGAATTTGCTGGTTGAAACAGATTCCACATGGAGAGTTCTACAAAACTGGAAGTTCGAAAAATATAATAACATGTCTGCCACGTTGATTGAATATGATGGTGCAGTATGGGATCCAAGTTTTGCATATCAAATATAGGAGAGGATGCAAAAAAGTTGTTAGATTAGTTTCTAGAAACTACTACGGAACACAGTCAGTAACTGATAATTTAAAGGAGCTGGAATGGGATTCATTGGAAGAGAGGAGGAGGGTGAAGAGAATGCTAGCAGTGTAAAAGGCGTATATTGATGGTGTAGTGTGGAAAGATATTGTTGTAAGAACTAAGATAGGTGCATGGAAAGGAAAAGATGATCATGACCACATGTAAGCACACGATCTGAGGCTTAAGGGAGTGGGAAAAATTTTCTTCGTAGGTAAGGGAGTCAGGTATTGGAATAAATTACAGAGTGAAGTGATGAATAATTTACCAAAAGCGCTGAAAGAATATTAATTTTGTAGAGGGAAGGAGCAGGCGGGAACGAGAAAGGGGGTAAACGGGTATGTTGGGGGAATATGCCAACGGAGCGTGTGCTCCGTCGCAAATGAATTAAATCTAACTCTCCCCACATGTTGAACTAAATAATAATGCCTATACTAAGATGATGTACTGCGAAACTGCTCCACGGTGGACTGAATAATTTCGCCATAACGAAACCAAAATGTTAAAACGGACTGTTTTGGCGCCGAGCGACGGCGTTAAGAAATGGATCGAATGTTCTGGAACACGTGCGTTAGTGACTCGGCAAACGAAATTATTTTGTGACCACAATATGCGACTGCGAAATATTAATTAAAACAGCTTGAAATACTTTGAATTGACAAAGAAAATTATCGAATGCTTATTACAAATATTGCGAATTAAATGAACATCCAAAACAATACCACAATAATTCTCGCTAGACGTTACACAAAATTACTGGAATGTTATTAAATGAGTCGAAAATAGTTAATCCAATTCCAAGTGGTTTACGTAGGTCAGAAGCAGTGACATTCATCTTACAACGGGAAGGATAGAATAAGGAAAATACGAGATAGAAAAGACATTCTTCACGGGATTACAAATAACGAACACTGAACTAAACACAGGACCTGACAAATTCTTGGTGTTTACAACATTCCTCCATACCAGCGTTTAAATAAAGAACGGGAGCATACCAGCAGCGGGTGTGATTGATGTGGGGATTAGGGAACTTGTGTCTCGGCAGTTGGTAGTTCGCCCGCTCCTCTTTGAAGTTACAGTCAACAAAGTTCTCACCTGCGCTGCCAATCTGTCGCCAACTTTTCCCCTAAGCCCGTCTGGGCCGGGCGCTCAGGCGAAAGACGTGCTCACATCAACTCCGCGAACTCACACATACGCGATCGCAGAATCTACCAAAGATAAACTTTACACGGCTTTAAATTTTATGACGTTAACGCTCTTCCTTTGTAGCATTAAGTGAACATCTTGTATATGTCATATTATCGAGGCACAACTTAGCAGCAACGATTCACAGGGTCTCGGGGCGAGCTGTATCGCTCGGGCCTAGCATTCGGGAGGACGTGGGTCATATCCCCTGTACGGCCATCTAGATCTCTGTGGTAAACCTGGCTGTAAAATTGTTTTATTCTGTTTTCTTTATTCTAAGTTTAGGAAAGTATCGTACAATATATATATACAAAACTAACATTCACGGCAGACCAATGTAAACAATTAGCTACTGATATACTGTACTATTTTTATAAGTATCTAAGTATTTTTCATTTCATTAAAAATTATTAGGCTATGATTTAAAATGGTAATAAAATTTATTTGAATACCACTTTTAATTAACGATGTGTGAGGTTTGAATAATAGTTAAATTATAACATCCGATAATACATTTTAACTAAATATTCAATATTAAATGGCGTTAATAGTTATTACAGATGCTATTTAACATACTGGTAGCAATTTATTAAAATAAATAAAAATATATATTTAGACTGATAAAGGGAGCAAAATTGGTAAAATAAAGGCTTAAGGAAATAATAAAAACAATAGCAGGCCTAATAAAGATTGTTTGCTCCGATATGTTTGAAAATATAGGATCTCTGGAAAAAAAAGAAGTTAGGAGGATTGTTGGTAGAGCTGCGAGCAAGACAGGATAATCGAGCAGAGAACGTGGATCGCAATCTGCGATTTCTGCTTCTTTTCCTACTCAAATTGCGAGTATAATGTATCTCGGAACCTGATTTTCGAGATTACAGTATGAAAACTAGAAGATGCAGTTTTTTCGATGATGAAGTAGTTCATACCTCAGCTAAAATTACTTTTTAAACTTTCCAGTGACAATGTACCTACATCGTTCATTAACACCGCGGGTTGACTGGTATTCACGCGTATTTAGAATGACGATAAAACAATACTTCAGACTTCTATATGAAGTTGTCCAAGACACTTAAACGTATTGACAAAACAAAACTGGACACAGTGGTCTACTCGGAGTTGTATTTTTTTTTTGGTTTTTTTATTTGTGTGTATACGGCTTTACGCCACCTGGTCGACGTCGAGGTCATTAGAGGCGGGGAGAAGGACTGGGGACAAAAGCACGGGCAGGAATTCGGCCATCTTTTGATGGAAGCATCCCGGCATTCGCCTGGAGTGATTTGGGGAAACCATGGAAAACCCAAATCTGGATGGCTGGACGGGAATTCGAACCGGCGTTCAGCCGAGTAGGAGATCACAGACCGTTACCGCTCACCCACCAAACTCGGTCGTAGTTGCAGGCAACGGCGAGAAACAGGGGTGAGGAACGTGGCAAGGGAAACATGGCCTTGAACCGTTAGTTGAGTATGAACAGGGTACAGACGAGCAAACAAGTGTCTCCTAAATACACAGTGATTGTAACGAGAGGGGGGGGGAGAGGGGGAAGTATCTCACTCAACGTTTCTGTCAGAATATCAGCTGTGGTCAGTCATTCAGAGGCAATGTCCTTCAATCTAAACCAGAGAACCGTTGTATTGACTGCAGTTCAAAATCCGGAAAGCACAGTGTTTGGCCGTGTCCGCAAATAGAGCCTGTGGCGTGGGTTGAGCCATTGATAAACGAAGTGAGCGAGGCGGCGCGACTTCCGCGTGTCGGCCGAGGCGCCGCGGCGTTTATTTCTCCGCAGCCGCAGGTGAGAAACGAGACGCGAGTCTCAACACTCTGCCGTCTCGAGAACTCTTGGCAAGTCTCTGAACATTCCACGACGTTCCGTTCAGTCTGAAGCGCACATTCATTATCGAGGAACGTAAACACACAATCGAGGTCGCAATGCTTTTTGATATGTTGGTGTACTATAGGTCGTTCTTCAAAGATTTACCGATAAGGTTAGCTTACGCAAGTGCCAAAGAATTGATACATCCATTGGGCTGGTATGATCTGGCAGACAGATAACGCAGGTTTAATTTGAATTTATTGGCAAACATCATCTTTCATTGGCCTGCTATTAATTTTTTAATTTAATTTAATTTAATTGCAGTGGAGCACAGGCTCCGCTGGCAATTTCCCTACACACCCATCTTCCCCCTATCCTGTACCCACCTATATTTTCCCTGTACAAATTTCAACTTTAAATTCTTTTAACGTTTTCGGTAAGTTATTCATCATTCCCCTTGGTAACTCATTCCAATCCCTGACACCCTTACGTAAAAAAGAAAATCTTCCCACACCCTTGTGCCTGAAATCAAGTGCCAGCTTGTGGTCATGGTCGTCTTTTCCCTTCCATGAACTACTTTTCATACCTATTGCAATATCTTTCCATACCTCATCGCCAGTATACGCCCTGTACACTCCCATGACCCTCCTCATCCTCCTCCTGTCTTGTAATGAATCCCATTCCAGCTCCTTTATCATATCTGTCACTGATTGCATTCTCAGGTAATTTCCAATCAGTGTCAGATATGATAAAGGAGCTGGAATGGGATTCATTGCAAGACAGGAGGAGGATGAGGAGGGTGATGGGAGAATAGAGAAATAAGATGCTATACTGACGCTTGTATGTATCCTTTCTTCCCTCATGCCCTTATACTGTTCGGGATTGGAATGTTCAGAGTAAACAGTAGCTTTGGTTTAAAACACCCTCTGCCACCCGCAATATTTGTGAATTGCACAGTATGGATGTAGCGGTAGATGACTCAGAGAGGTGAATAGTTGGATGTATTCTTCTATTGCTACTATGAAGGACTCAAGTTCATTTTTACGTGATCTGTAGAAATGAATTTCTGGCAAGAAAATTGTCCATTTTGATAATACGCTCCAAAAGTTTTAAAGCATTATTTTGTAGAGAAAATTCAGTAGCAAACACCTAGTACAACCTAATAAATAAATTCAGCACTACCAAATATTCAATCTATACATTTTCTCACTAATTTGAATTTATTAATTTACTACAGGTATATAGGCAGACAGTCGTAATTCATCTTTAATACTTCAAAGGCTCTTCAAAATCAATAGAAATTTATTAAATATTGCAGAGCAAACACTTAGGATAAACAGAGGCCAAGATCAGAAAGATTAAATTCAAGAAACAGAACAGATTGGATAACGCATTAATGTAATTTTCACTAAAAATTCAGACCTTGGACGAGGTAGTATTTATGTAGCTAAACCTTTCTGCTAACTACACTATGTTTTGAGTATGGTCGAGAGTTTAAACTTAGTTATTTAATAAGAAGTACCTAGTTTGAAGAAATGTATGTGGAAGGGCACCACATAAATGATATGTGACAAACCTCAAGAATAATAACACTCAATATGGAGAAAAGCTTCTTCTTTAACGCAGTTTCAACATCTGATAACAAATAAGTATTTTAGTTAGAACTGCTACTGATTTTTTGGTTCGTCATATACCTAATACCATCTCGCAATGTAGCTTCAAGCTGTATGTAAGCTTTTCGTCAATTCGCATAATACGTACAAATTAATTGTAGCTTTAAAAATCAAATTGCGGAAAGTTTCACCCAATTATTTTGAGAAGAATGTGATTATTACGTGAAACAACACAACTTTAAATTGATCATTATTCTGAAAACGTTTCTGTCAATATTTTACACTGGTTAAAAATAGGAAATTAACAAAACATCAAGGAATTCGGCTTTAAAGTTGTGGAACTAGTTTGTTATATGTTAATACTCTTTCCGATTTTTTAAATTTATGAATACATTATGTAGAAATTCATTTATTAACATAATTTTACAGTCGTGCATTGTGGTGGTGGGAGTTCTATGCCCGTCCAGCCATCCAAGCAGGATGCTGATTAGCTGAAAACCGTAGCAAAAATTAAATCATAGTAGTAGAATTAATGTGGGAAATTTGTATTAACAGAGTAAACTGGGGAATTTCAGGAAATCCCAGAAACAATCAGTACAATATTAAATTGTTTCAATTAGTAATCAAATTCGTGACGGCGGTATTTAAGAAAAATAAAAAATTTAATTCTGCTCTTACAATTATCGATGAAGTAATAAAAACTAAAACATACTAGACTAATAATATATTTTTATAAAATCTAACCACAAGTGTCGTACCAAAACCTTTTAGAAAGGAAAATACACTGCACTTCATTCTCTCCAACAATGAAAGATTGTGCACCAACTGTGGGTTACAAAAGAAACGAAATTCTAATGAGATAAATTCAAATTACACCTATTATTAGAAATCACTGCGCCACAAATATTTGGAAACGCTAAAGAAAAATTATGTTGCATAATGGAAAGGAAATGTTTGATTTGAATCATATAAAGGCTGAAGGAGATCATAAAACGATGCATAGCCGTCGACTGAAAAGTTAATGTCAATTATAAACAACAAGTGAAAAATGTAATTTTATAAAAGTAATGCAATAGCAACATATGAAAGGCATACATTGTGCTTAGAATTAAAACATCTGTAATTACCCTGTAAGTTCTAACTGAAAATAAAATAGATAATAACTGCGAGAAACTATAAGTCGAAGAGTAAACAACGAAATTTTTAAACGGAGTAGGGAAGTAAATACATCAATAGATGACCATGTGGAGATAAAAAAAAACACATGTGATAAATATGTTGATACAATAAGCGAATAACGAATGATTTTACAGTATCGATTAGAGTCCATTTTCCTGCTTAAAAGCTCTATTTATACTAAAAAAAAAGCCGTATTACGAGATTGAGTCACATCGAAGGCCAAAAAGATTCGCAGTTCAAATGACTACCTCCACTGCGTCAGCAGATTTATGTAGTTTTATTAGCGACCTAGTGTATATGCTACCTTTCTACAAAACTTACCTAGCAAAGGAACTGAAACTACGTAGCGGTTACAGAAATGGTTCTTCATATGCTTTTTTTATGAGCCATTTATCTCTCTTGATATTTAGCCAAAATCAATAAATGAGTTATCATTTTAAAGACTTATTTCTCCGTTTTGGTCGTATCGTATTTTAAGAAAGGAATTTTTCGGAATTCGATAGTTAAAGGACAAAAGTATAAATATTTCTACAACGTCTTAATTTTTTTTTTTGTCTCTTCTTTGGTCACATCATATAAGAAAGGAATTTTTCTGATTTCGACCCTAAAAGGGTAAAGGTATCATTATTTCCATAAATTTTTTTGTCACGAGCCATTTATCTCCCTTGATACCTAACCAAAATCGATAAATGAGGTATCATTTTGAATATTAAGATCTCCACTTAGGTAACATCATAAATTAAAAAAGAAATTTTTCGGAATTTGACCCTTATAGGGCGAAAGTAATAACTATGAAAGTCGCGCGTATTAGACAGTTCACCAGATACCAGCAGCGCATATCACAGAGATATTAATAAACTGCTTCGCCGGTTCTGTTTGCTTTCAGGTATACGTGTGCACGGTTCCTTCAAAATCAGATAGAATCTGTAGCTTTGTATAAATAACAATGAAAAAAATTAAGCGGGTGAATAGGGGTTGGACTTTTTAAAATCCAAATGTTGACAGTACTTTTTTAAAGTATTTGTGTGCAAAGTTCCATCGAAATTGGATAAAATACGTGGGTTTGTATATAAATTAAGGGGTGTAAAGGGAGAGAGGGGGTGGTTTATTGATTTCAGTTTTTTGTTTTAAATCTTCTTTGTGACGCCCACCACATTCTCCTGAAATTTCAAGTCAATCGACCTAGAACTTTTCTAGTTTTGCGAACACAAAAACAGATACTGACTTTTAATATATATTACACATATTTACACCCCTACGCACCCACTTCCATCCACCGTGACCAAACTTCCTTATTAACAGGAGGAGACCGAGGACTATCTAGCACCACAACCGCGAGTGGGTGGTCATGTAGGAAAGTGTGTCTTTACATACAGTACACACACTTGCGTTTCCATTTTCCTGCCGCTTGATGGTGGAGTAATGCGTTTACCGATTTAATTTTTATTTACGAGTGGCAAATATAATTCCGGAGAAAGGAAAAAAAACATAAATACGCCGACACGTTATGGTTGCAACCAAATATATTTCGATTCCGTTTCTTTACGTGTGGTTGAAACTTGTCTCTCTTCAGCTCTGTCCTACTGAGCTACAGCAGCATATGAGAGTGGAAACCATTGAGTACTGCTGTGTCACTCACCTGCATTGCGCCTATTAGATTAGCATTTATCATCCAAGCCCACATAGCTGCCCACCCAGGCCGCCGCGTTGTTTGTTGTCGGTTGAGCTGGTCAGTTGTGTACTTGTTAGCCGTCCATTGTGTGAACCCGTTACTGCCCAGGGCAGGTATTACGAGGCGCCCGGACAATTTACTGCGGTGACTTCCAGCGGAGATAACGTGAATGTAATGCGGGCTGCAGGTGCATTAGGGGCAGTGACTGCGCTGCGTACAGTCCTTTATTCGGTTTATAGGGGCTCATTGAAGCTAAGCTACCACCACGATGGCTGCTTCTACGATTCCGTCGGGAATTCCAGAAACAACTTTTCATATTGCAACGTCACCTATTTAATGATCTTCAAGTCCCCCTCCCCCTCTATTTTCTTTCAAGCGTAAAATAGGAATTTTCATTTATTTGCAGGACATTTATTCACTACGTCCTGGCACTTTATTCAGTAATATTTAAGCGCCACGATATCAGAACTGGAAGGTGCGAAAGGCTGGATTTCAAATCTCGTTTCGCCGTACACACTGTTTGTAACATAATAGAAGCAGTCTTCCAAAATAATGTTATAAAATCATAGAGATGATACCAATCGCAGTACTGATGGCCGAAGCGGGAATGATGTTAAAAGCATTAGAAAAAAGAGCCTTCATGAACAAAAGAAATCTTGTCGTTTCAAATATTGATCTAGGGCTTAGAAAGAACTTTTTAAAACTCTATGTATGGAGCACAGCACTTTATGGTAGCGAAGCATGGACTTAAGGAATATCAGACAGAAGGAAAATTTAAGCATTTGGAATGTGGTGCCACAAAAGAATGCTGAAAATTAAGTGGACAGACAAAGTACGAAATGAACGAGTTTTGGAAATGATGGGAGAGGAAAGAAGTTTGTGGAAGAAGCTTACAGGAAGAAGAGACAGGCTGGTAGGTCATATTTTGAGATATGCTGGATTGGTTAATTTGTTAGTGGAGGGAACAGTCGAAGGTAAGAACTGTAGAGGAAGACAGAGATTAGAATATATGAAGCAGATGATTTAGGACGTGGGTTGTAAGGGGTATGGAGAGATGAAGAGGTTAGAAAATGATAGGAAGGGATGGAGCATTGCTTCAAACAAGTCGAGAGACCGCTGAAAGCAAAAATTAAAAAAAAAAATAATAATAATAAATAAAAAAATATTTAAAAAATTTCTATGGCATGAATCTAGACATTCAGTTACTCTTATAGAATATTTTGGTTATTATAGTTACACAATATCGTTAACCTATGTGTAAGACGAGCAGGAGTTGTTACGTTCAGAACCAATATTTAGTCACAATAAAAATCTTAGTTCAGTGACACGCCGTAGTCATAATCAATATTTCAAATATGCAAAATAAATAAGATTAATTTCGTCACATGACCACTACAGATAACGAACTAGCATTTTCGCGACATCGAAATTGTTTTTCCTTATGTAGTTTGGTGCTGAAATCAAAAGAGACAATCTTGAATTTACCTTGTTGTTTGAGTATGAAGAATACGGCTTTCTTTGTTTTAATTTGAAGATAATTGTAAAACGTGAAATTAAACGAACGAGAGTTGTGTCCATGGCGACTAAGAAGAGACTATTTATACAATCAACAGGTATATAAAAGAACGGATTTAGTACTATAAATATAACAATCGCAAACTGTATAAATCCAACATTATGCCTAACGTTGAAGATGGTGTTTCCTTAATATTCTTATAGAACGCTTGGGTGACCCAAATTTGCGACTCGGAGAAACCAGTTAACGTGTTATACAAGCATAGAAACAAAAAATAACATTATAGTAAAATATATGTAGATCGGAGATTAATGGAAATTGTAAGTATGTATGCATGTATGTTCATTTGGAAAAACTAGGACTACGTTAAGCCTTTGTCTAGCTTGAATTTTTGCTGTAGATATAATGAAAGCAGGCTTGAATCAACAATAAATAATTATGTGGAATGTAGTAAGAAACCTATAGAAAAATGTTACCACGCTTTCTCCGACCCCTTTGGCTGCTAATTAGGGAGAATCTAATGTCATCATTAGATTATTCCTAATTACTAACCAAAGGCATCAGAAAAAGCGTGGTAACATTTTTCTATAGGTTTGTTACTACCTTCCGCATAATTATTTATTATTGATTCAAGTCTAATATAGAACGCTTATAATTAGTTCTTTTTTTATGTTCACCTTCGTTCTACATACCGTTTAAGCCCAGGTAATATTTTTTCCTTCCTCTCCTGTGAGATGGGTTTCCAAGGTTAGTAATTTTTGGTGGAGAGGACCAGGGGTTAACGATATTGCAAAATCTGGAGCGATCTGCAACATCAGATTGGAAACCTTCGTGGAGCCTAAATCTTTTTGTACCTCTTTGAGCCATATGATTCCTGTCTTCCATACAAATTACATCATTTTTAAGATTCGTCAGATTTGCTGAATCATATTGTTACAAGTTCGTTCATAATAATAGTAATAAAAAAATACTGAATGTAAAGGCGATATGATGAGCCACTATGAGTTGCTGAATGTGAGAGGGTGATAACAGTGGAAGTAAGAAGAAACAGCTCGAGATGTGTGTGATAGAAGACTTGGTCTTCTGCCCTTCTCTTCATGTCTATGTTTTCTCTGATATTATCTCTAATCTTGAACCTCCTTCTTCCTCTTATTCTCCTCTCAATTTCCTAGTACTTCAAAGGTGTCTTTTAGCAGGCACTCCCCTCTCAGCAAGTGTCCCATCCAGTTCTTCTTTCTTTCTTTTATGATTTGGAGTAGTTTTCTCCTATCCAGCACTTCAACATTACTTACTTCATCCATCCAGCTTGTCCTCTCCATTCTCTTCCACAGCCGCATCCCGAACGCTTCTATCCATTTTTCATGTTCTCGCCTCAGAGCCCACTTCTGTGCCCCGAATAGAGCCACACTCCATACAAAACATCTTCCAAGTCTTTTCCTGTGCGCTTTGTCTATTTTTCCAGTTCGCCTCTTACTATTAAACGATTCCTTCGCTACGGCAATGTGAGGCCTACATATAAAAGCACACAACATTGGTAAAAACGCCAGTTGCGCCCAACAAGAAGACCACAGAATGACGGTCAAAATGTAGGCTTTATACATCAATGTGCGGCGCCATCAGGACAGCCAACAGACAAAATAACTATTGGTTTATCTGTGTTGGTGATACCACAAGAATTCGTTATATCGGTATCGCCTTACATGATTCCGTCAACAGTGTTACAAACGATATATTTCCCATTCTCTTAAGATATTCTAAAGGATTCGAAAGGATTACCGCATGAGTATCAAAGGTGCAGCCTCATAAACAAAATATTTGTTGGGCCATCGTCGGGGCACGAAATCTGCGAGGCCTTGACAGGCACGTTGAAACCAACTACATAACTACGATCAAAATATGGATTTATGTTGAATGTTGGCTTAGCAGATTCTCCATAGGATCAAGAAACAATAATTATACTATAAACAAGTTTGAAACAATTATGGAGGGAATGGGGTCTCTCAAATAGAGTCACCATTTGATCTAGTGTGTCACGGACAAGGCACACAGATTTCCAGATAGAATATCATGTCATAGTGAGGATAAAATCTTCATTTCGGTTAAAAACAAATTAATGTAAAGGCTAAATGACTCTTATGAATACTACATTTTGTAGGCGCTGACGAGATTGTTATTAAGGAAAAAATAAGATTTTTTATTTTTGACTCTAATAAAAGTTCACAGGTTAAATCCATCAAATGTGATTTATACAGTAAATATTGAACAATAAGTAATTGTTTTTCTACGTAAAGTGATACACTCTGTTAAAATCATAGCAAGAAGAATGAAATAAACACTGCAGCGAAATGAGTATTATAATAAATATATGTTTTAGTGTCTGAAAAATGATCAAACTGTATATCTGAGACGCTGAACTCTTGGAAGAAATTTTAATACTTTTATGCCGCTTGCTATAGCTATCCGAGGGCAATGTTGGACAGATTCTGAATGATAGTTTGGGTATTCACTCCCTGGGTTCCATCGTCACATTTAGAGCATGTACGGTACATGATTGGATGGTGATACCGTTTATCAGGAAGCAATAACGTCCGATATTTACAGGACAACAATGGTATAACATCTTCCGACAGTTCAACAATGGACACCACCGCCAACAGGCTAATGCCTGGTTTCAATACAGTGGGCGCTTGAGACGGTGACAGTGAGATTTCGTATAGTGTTGTGATACCACTGTAGTAACACATGTATATTCGTGTCGCCTGTTTTCCTGCCCTAGCTTGATGCCGGTATACGACGTGCCTGCAAGACTGCAGGTAGCTGCGACAGCGACAATTTATACGGCATAGCTGCTAAACGTGTCGCCGTCCGCGCCTCAGATAAGCATCGTGAAAGCTCCTGAGCGGCGTTAACTCACACACGAGTCGGCACTTCACGAGATACAAACCAGTATCCAGCTACCGCACAGCTTAACATAGCTTCAGATTTTATTTCTTTACAGCTAACTACGACAGAGTAAGCGCTGGCCTCTTCGGCGTTTTGAATTAATTTTTCATCTTGTATCGTTGTCATTCTAGAGAACATTGAATTAAAAACGTAAAGTATCTGAGTGTTGTGGATCATTTTCCTCAGCTGCTGATAATATTGGTAAATAAATAGCGCCAATGCAATTGAATGTTTGAGCATTTATTGAACTCCCGAACGCGTTTCACTTCTTTTGCAGAAACATCTTCAGCGGGTTCTCCTTGTAATGCTCAAACATTCAATTGCTTAGGTTTTATGTATATATATATATACATATATATATATATATATATTTAAAAAACTTAAGAGTGAGTGAGATAACAAGAGTTGTAAGTCTCTTCAGAACCTCTAATAACGTTCAGTCACCTTATGCATTTTATTTCCTTATTCCAACTTTATATATTACAGCGGAGCAAATAATATCTACGAAAGTAATGTTCAAAACACAACGCTTTTAAGGGCCACTTAGTTATGACCTCATAAAAACGTTTACCATGTTTTCATCAAAGATGTATATGCACAGATATTTTTGCTTTGCTGTTTTATTTATTTTATTTTTTTCTGTTTATTGCTTTACGCTTCGTCGATGTCGAGGTCATTAGAGGCGGGTAAGACTGGGAGTAAGGAAATGGAAGGAATTAGGCTATGGCATTTTCCGAACATTCGCTTGGAGTGATTTAAAGAAACTATGCAAAACGCAAATCTGAAAAAAGCGCAAAAATGTTAAAACAAGTTGCAATAGAAACTTTAAAATTTCAATTAAAATTTTCCAAGTTCCACCAGTGCATTTATAGTGATGTTAAAAGAAACTGAAAGTCCTTATAAGTCATCGACGGCTATGGTTCCAATCGTTATTGACGGCAGTAGACTAAGAATTCAGCCAGCACGCCATGTATGTGAACTTAAAACTTGTGATTCTTTTACTGAACAGAGTACCTGGAGCAGTAACTCAACTTACAAAAGTAAACAAATATATAAACAACGTTATTCGTCTCACAAATTCATCCCATAAACACCGAGAAGATTACTTCACCGATTTGTGCTGAACGAAGCGCCTGTTCAAGTCGAAGAAAAACTTAGCCAAAAATAATTCCCGTTCTCAGTTTAAGTAATTAAAGCACAGTGGATATAAATTATATAAAGACGAATTTTCTATTGTTTGTAAGGACAGTTAAAATAAAATGTATTGAGAATATACATTTTAAGAGAGACAGAGAGATCGGATACATAAGAAATGTATCCTACTATTACTATTACTCCGCGATTCAGTAAAAGTGTATCGTGGAGTATCCTCTTTCAAAGACTATAACAAACAAAACAATCGTAACGAATATTTAGGTGGTACCAAAATTAAATGATTCGTAATGGAAATTAACAAGTTATGATGAGAGGATACGTATGGCTGCATAGTTTTAATCTCTGGCGAGACATCAACGGCATGCTGAGTACCGTTTCCTATCAGAATAGTTTACTCCGGTAGCCAATGGTATCAATAATTTAAGCTTAGTCACTACAGAGGGGTGTAAAGAGATAAACCAGATTCATGTGAGCAGGTCAAAGAAACACCAGAAAATCATCATAATTACGACACAATTGAATTTTATGGTAATATCTAGCTTGCCTTGGCTTTTGAGGGCCATTAGAGTGTGCGTTGAAGTAGTAAAGAAATTTAGCTTTCAATTAAAAAAAAAAAAAAAAAAAAAAAAAAAAAAAAAAAAAAAAAAAAAAAAAAAAAAAAAAAAAAAACACACACACACACACACATTTGTCAGTGGGAAGACGCATAAGGGCAAAGATAGATTTTTCTTATTAAACGTGTTTCATAGCCTGAAATGCATGAATCTTCCTTTATTTCTTTCATAAAATACGCTGTGGTTTAACTACTGCCAAAGAATAAGTAGCTGATTAAAATATGGTAGCAATAAGGTATTATACACACAAAATAAATTTCCCAGACAATGGTCCACCATCAGCATTATCAACTGCGCCAGAAACGTGGATTAAAAATTTTATGCGCAGTGCCATCGTTTCTCGTGGTTTTGTTATTGCCTGCTGTTCATACTGGGTCCTAAACAGCTGAAAATTTACGGTCAATGGACAGTGGCTTAATGTTCTGTGGTTAAACAGCACGACAGCTGGCGGATACACCAAGCATTCCTCTACTAATATTCTTTTGTGTTAACAGAAAACTATAGTGGCCGTAAGCTACGTATAAGCAGTTATTGAATTCAGATAGGACTGAATCCATATGTAAAATTCAGACCACTTTTATTCACTGTTAGTGTGCCGTTCTTAGTAATTTAAATCACAAAAAGATCACTGCTTGAATGATCTTTAATTAAAGCTAAGCTTTTAACAGTCGTTTCCTCTGTGGCTTGAGCAGCTAACTGAAGGGAGTGATTGCAACGGGGTACCAACCTGCTATTTCCTATTGTTAAATAAATCTGGATTAAATATGTCTGATTTGATTCGATATGAGTACAGTCGTGGGTGATATTAAAAACCACATACAATTCTCCAAAAACCATTAACTTTACAACTACTGATTACACATTAATTACTTAACATCCTAAAAGTATCATCAGCTTCGATCGATAAGTGAAAATACACAACATCCCATGTTAGCTGCTACATTTGCATGCAATTATTAGAGACAGTTATTTAACTGCTACATTTGAACGTATCTTTACACATACGCCTCAGTAATGATCGCGAGTAAATTTGTCACTTTACTCTTCCAGAACTCAAAACATATATTATTGTCTCATCTGTAATTATTTAATCTCAAGAAGAAAATTCTTTCACAGAGTAAATGGCATCGCAAAGAATTTTTTTTTTCGTTTTGGTTTATAATTGTGAGGATGTTGTTGATAATATGTTATTTCTTGTGGCAGGTCACTGAATAAAGAAACTCCAGACAACGCAATCCATTTATGTACGTTTCTGGAATATACTAGTACATTTGGACCAATTGCATTTATTATCTTGACTACATAGCCGTAAACAAATGTCAGATCTCTTTGATTAATAGGGTGTTAGACTAATAATTGTTGGAATATACTGTAAATAAAAACGAGAAGTTGTGCCGTGACGCCACTTGCAGACGTCGGTGACGTCACTCTTCTGGTAAAATATAAATAAATATGAAAAGCGTTAATAATAAGAAACCTCTCTGAATTTGTGCGTAAATTGATTAAAATATATTTATAAATGGTGTTTAGTGCCACAATGTGCAAACAAAACAACAAAAACTAACTGTAAGTGTTCCACCAGTTGCTGAAATACGAAAAAAGTGCTCCACAACTCGCTCATAGTAACCCAGATGGTGCTGAAATTAATTCAAGTATGTTTTACTGTGAAGATTATTTATACAATAATTTTGTTTTGTAAAATGTGGTGCTAAAACAAAGTAATTACATATAAACGCATTCAGCATTAAAAATCGTTGAAGATGCTTCTGAGAATGAAAGAAAGGTGTTGAACTGGAGTGAATTGCAATGGATTGCATGGTTCGTCGGCAAATTTCCTAGTCATCTGTAACCACGCCTTTCTTATTATTGATCTTATATACTTTACGTATTAATTTCTCCACCCATTTACGAATTTTAACATTAAGTTCATTCGGCGTTTTTTTGGTAAATTATTCATCACTTTCCTTGGTAGTTTATGAGTCGGAGATTGGGAAGCGATCCAGCATTCGCCTTGATGATTGTATGAAACTGCCTAAAAACCGCAAACAGGACGTCCGCTATGTCACGTCCAGAAATCGAACATGGTTCCGTTGCACCTCCCCGAACCAGTGTGGTGATACCATAACGCACACAACTACACAGGCGAGGGTATTACATATTTACAATACTCTATCTGCAATTAAAGTGGTTACGGCACAAGTTTTTCTTTTTCAATACAAAATCCCAGAGGTCCTTCCTCAGCAGGGATCCATGAAACAAGATTGATAAATAAAAAATAAAATAAATAAAAATGGAAGACCAATTTTGTGGAAGACGACAGCGGAAAATTATAAAAAGTTCTTTTCCGCGCAGTGTATGGCTCTCCGCAAGTGTTCCATCTATACTGTTTGTTTTTCCTACAGATCTTGTTCCTTCTGCTTGCTAAATATTAACTTCGCCGGGCTTCCCTCCCCTTTCTCATGACACGCCTAACAAACCGGCCTGATTTCGAAAATAAGTACGGACTTGGCCACAATAATAAATCGTAATTACATTGGTACGATGATGAACACTTTTCGATTGATCCGCTATCAGGGTGGAAAAAATTCGCAAATTTCGATATTGAATCAATAGAAGACTTTTTCTTTTACCACTTCTACATAGTCTAATACCCTGAATCTAGATTAAGCCCTACTTTTCCAAACTGTCGTTATTCATTAGCTGTTTAGATTACAACACGAAAACAAAAATGTTTTACAAGTTACAGTTAACAATATCAGTACATTTTTTTGGCTTTCTTGCCGCTATTAATATACAATTTGTTGCAATAAAGTAGCTAGCATTCAGTATAATATTAATATTTAGGTTACTTGGTTACTATCTTACTTAGAGTAAGTCATGTGCTACTTTTTTTATCCGTATAAGACGTGCAGGCTAACCCAGAATGACACAGGTATTAAACGAAGCCTTCCGCGGCCAGAATAAATAATTTTTATACTCCCTGGTTGGAGCTGCGTCCTCTGTCAGTACTAGGAGGTGGCAGAAACCTTGGACCACAGTTACTGCAACAATAGTTGACACTCATTTGGAAACATTATTGAAACGGTGATCACTTTGGGGCGGTGCTATTATGACAGTAGCAAGTGTTTTTTCATAAATCTGCCCCCCTCCACCTTACTCCACCCCTCCTCTAATGGAGCGTGCATAAACTACGTGGCTCGGTCTAGGGGGGGAGGGGTTGGCTGGAAAGCTATGTTGCTCGACTGATGGGAATGGAAAAGGGGGGGGGGAGGTTTCCGAGCCAGGCCACTTAGCTTTTCATTCATATTATTTGTCATAGTTAAAATGAGGTATAGAACACCCAACAGCATGTAAATATATATTTCTGCCATTTAATTATCTCCATATGTAATTTACGGTTAGTCAGACTAGAGAAAACAGTATAAAATGTCTTCAGGAATCAATACTGAATAAAAGCTAAGTGCCACGGGAGGGGACGGGGAGGGTAGAGACAAAAGCTACGTCGAGCTACGTGGGGGGAGGGGGGGGGGGCTCACAAGAGGCCAAAATGGAGCTATGGACGCTCCCTAACTTGAGATCGAGCTCATGGCTTTGAATACCATTTCTTCAGTTCTATTGTTGTTTGACGTGAGATTTCCATCCTTTGGTGAAATTTCGCCGGACCATCCCCCCCCCCTTTTTTCTATTTGACCTCACGTAATTAATTAATTAAAGAACAGAATTCTGTATTTGTGTCGTACAGTACGTTTATAATGTTACTTGTTGGTAGGGTTGCCAATCATACTTTATAATAAAGTATCATACTTTGGTTTGTTCCGCATACTTCATCCCAACCATAAATTATGCAGAAATGCTTTATTTTTGTTGACATATACATTTAATGGAAAGGAATGCTCTTGTATTCAATTTCCAAACGACATACCAGTGTTTATGACAACACCACACGAAACGAAACGCTCCATCTTGAACTGGAGTCATTGAACCACGACACAACACCTGTATATATAATTTATCAAACATTAAAATAAAAATTCTGATTCTGACTTCACCATTTCAGGTTTCACAAAAGAGTGGTGACTGAAAAATAGGGGAAGAGAGAAACTGAACGTCATTAAATTTATAAAAAAAAAGTTATTCATTTATTTACAAATTTAGATTTAGGATGTGTTACCTATTATTACATTTCGAAAGGAATAGCCAATTTAAGCCAATAAATACCTAAATCTAAAACACTTTTTCCTTTCACATCCTTTTTATTTTCCTCTTCCGAAGATGAATGTACTTCAAATAAGTTGGCAGCCCTTGTTGCAGGTGTAATGCAGTGCACGTGGCTCATATAACACAGGCCGCGAGGCACAAATCAATCACCTCGCGGCGCAGCTTTCAACAGCCTTTGTTGTCGGCGCACGGCGCGCATCTATTGTTAAACACACGGCCACATAAACAAACGAGGAGACAGTAACGACTCCTAAATGAGGCCTACTTTGGACAACAAACACCTGGCCCAACAATTCTCACACTCACCGCAGACGAGAGGTCGGTGCGGGACCCTGGCGATTGTACATATTTATGAAGGTCATTAAAGCTGTAGGTTAGGCACCGTACTTATGGGAGTGTGACGAATAAACGAACAGAGTACTCGATTACGGAGCCTGGTGGGTCAGGCCTCGCATTCAAGAAGGCGGAGTTCATACCCACGGTCAGGCCATCTAGAGTTCGGTTTTCGGTTTTTCAAAAACCCCTCCGGAAAAATGCCGGCATAGTTCCTTCAAAAAAATTATAGCCGAATTCTTTCCCGCTCTTTGCCAAAAAGCCTCTTCTGATTTTGATGAACATGTCATCGATGTACCCTTATAAAATAACTTAGTTCACAACCCAAAGGAGGCATACTAAGCCATTTTGTCAGCGGTAGGACGGCCAGTTTCTTTCCTCTGGGACCTACAGTTTAACGTGGAGTCCGAACCACGGAACAACCTGGCATAGCTCAAATGACCAAACACAACTCTCAAAAATTCCTGTATCCGCCGGGATTTGAACCCAAGACAGGAATAACAAACTTCCGAAAGCAAGCGATTTAACCAATGAGCCAACAGACCGCTCAATGTACCGAACCTTAGTAAAATAAAATTGTAGATTAAAAAACTAAAATCACGCTTTCGTAGTAATGTGAACTAAAAGGTTAAAAATAATATTTAAATATAAACATTTTGTTTAACAGTGATAGGACGTCCCACAATTCAAGATAAATTAATTTTTTTGAATAAGCATAAAGTATAAAGTCACTGATTACAAAATTAACTTTAATGTAAAAAAGCATGGGGTGCTATTTCAGTTGTCTTATATTTTTTGTCGTTGGCTGTTTGTAAAGACAGAGTAATTGTCAAAAGTTATGTAGAGCGCACCCCACGTTTTTTTAATTTTCTTTGAGTTGTAATTTCATTATTAATTATTATTCCCACGAGTAAAATACAATTAAATGGTCAACTCAACAAGAGATCCAATAGCACGGTAAACGAGGAAGGCTACTTTTTTATAATAGTACGAAGTAATATTTCGAATACTTACTATTCAACATCACGTTAAGCGACTGCAGACAGAGAAACCTTTCTGGATAGGAGACCTCAGAAGACGATCGTCTGCAGCAACCAAGGCTCGTAAATCACACCCGGGAAATTGGAGAACGATGATGGTGATGATGGCTATATTGGGTGGGAAATCTCCGAAGGGTGTGGCCGCCAAATGACGAAGATTTCTCGAATCGCACCTGTGCACTAATGTTGCGGCTGCATTTGCCTAACTCAGTAATCCCATCAAGTATAGGATACACTGACAACGTGGTGAGAGTGAATTTATTGAATTTTATCGCTTCTTAATAAGTGTGCAAAATTTAAAACGATTTGGACGTCAGGAAGAGGGTAAACACTGAAATGAAAGATTCCATTACATGGCAACCATTTTTCTATTGTTACCGTCAGAGTAACGAGAATAGCAGGACGTTGCTAAGAGACTACTGTATTGTCAACGGTTCTTAAAACGTGTGTAAATGTCAACGTAATCAGAATATCAAGACATAGCTATGAAATTATTGTATTGTAATCAGTTATCAATACATGAGCAAAATTTCAAACAACTCGGACATCTGGAATTGGGTTAAAATTATATTGCAAAATACCACGACATTCAACCATTTTTCTGTTGTTACTGTCAAAGTAATGAGCATAGCAGGATATAGCTATGGAATTGTTGTATTGTCACCGGTTCTTAATATGTGTGCAAAATTTCAAACAGCTCGGACATCGGGAAGTGGGTCAAAATGGAGTTGTAAAATTCCGTTACATTCATACATACATACATACTGTACATACAAGTCAAGCTAATATAAAGCGTGTAAAAAGAGAAAGGTTTTCGACTGTATTTACATAAGTGACATTCTGGAAGGGTAGCCTGTGTTTCCATTTCCGGTTTTATTTTCAGTTTGGTTTATCATCCTTTCCAGAAAACAGTCCGGGCCAATGTAAGCATGGTTATTTTGATATAATACATTTCAATGCGTATTTAATTATTTTTCCTTAAGAAACGAATATAAGCTTCAACTCTGATAAAATCTCTACAAACCAGCTGTGAAAGTGATAATGCCATGATGCAACCCCGCCATACGAGAAAGCAGGAATCGCTAAATGGATTTCCCTGTGGTATACTGAGACAGGAAAAGTTATATGAAATTAATACAGTACGTAAATTCGTGCGATTCACAGGATTAAGATACAATATTAGTAACAGTTTTTAACAGTCAAATTGTTGCCCGTCTATCAATCCTTTTAAATGTTCAGTTAACTTACATTGCTCAACTACTCGAAAACATAGTGAATTGTACTCGTAACTGTAAACATTTATGTACGGAATTATGTTAATTTCTGATCGATTTATTACTTTTTGAAATAATGGTAATACTTTACAACTGCGCATCGTAGGAGATACATGCTTTTTCCGGCCTTTCTGGCTGGTCGACGTCGCAATCATTAGAATCGGGAGAAGATGGGGAAAGGATCGGGAAGGAATTTGGCCATGCCTTTGATGGAGTAGGCACGACATTCGCCTGGAGTCATTTTTGGAAACCACGCAAAATTGAAAGCTACATGGTTGGTCGGGGATTTTAACACACGACCTCCCGAATACCAGGCCCGAACAAAACCGCTCATCCAGCAGTTTCCGACCGATTTGACATAACCTAATGTCACCAGGTTGTCTTGGGCTACTTCAGTCTGTTCAGAGACTTCCAGAGTCTTGATATACCAAGTTGGTGATACAGGGTTTGGACAAAATAATACATTTGCATACTATTGATTTATTAATAGGGTGTTGGGCCACCTTTTGCTTGTAAAAAAGCTGCAATTCTTCACTGAATAGATTCTTAGAATATCTGAATAGTTTCCAACGTAATGTTGTCCCATTCTTGTACCAAAGCATCCACCAATTGCTTCAATGATGTTGGAAGTGGAAATATGCTCCTTATACTCTGCTCTAAAACTCCCCACAACAGTTCAATTATGTTGAGATCTGGCGATTGTTCTGGACAGGGAAGACGTTTGATGATATTCTGATGCTCCTCGAATTAGCACAGAACCTTTTTGGAAGTGTGTATGAGCGCATTATCATCTTGTAAGATGGCAGTGTTTGGCAGCAGTATGCTAGTCATAGTACGAATTTCATCATAGAGGATGTCGAGATATTCATTCGCAGTCATCCGGCCAGTGATGTGAATGAGAGGACCAGCTGAATACCACGATATAGCCGTCCAAATCATAACGGAACCTCCCTCATGCTTGACTGTAGGATGCAGGAACTCCGGATCGTAGGCTTCTTTTGGGGATCTCCACACGTAAACAATGTGAACGATGATTCATTGTACAATACCACATTCTTTCAATCATCGAGTGTCCAGTTTTTATGATTGCGGCACCACTTGTTTCGCGGCTTAGCGTTGGTAGCCGATATAATGGGTTTTACAATTGCAGCCCTTCCATGAATGTTAGCTTTGTGGAGCTCCCGCTGTATTGTTTATGTCGAAAAAGTGTTATTCAGGTGTGTGTCGAATTTTGCTGTCACTTTTCCCGCGGTTGTCTGACCACAATCCTTTTTAATGTTCGTCGGTCTCTGTCGGCTAACTTTGGTTTTCGTCCACTATTCCTCTTCGCCGAAGATGTTTTACTATGTTTTGTGTATCCTTTCATTATCGTGGATACTGCCGCTCGTGAAACGTTAAACAGTTCAGCTGATTTCGTCACAGACGCTCCCGCTAATCGAGCTTCAACGATTTGCGCTCTTTCGAAGTCTGAGAGATCAAACATTTCATCGATCGCTTGTTGTAACCGTTACAGGACAAAGCGTATAATAACATGACACATAATCTACAAGGCCTGTCACATCAATTATGGCGTACATGCGCGTCGCAGTATTTACACTGAAGAGATGGTGCCA
Organism: Vandiemenella viatica; assembly: GCA_031002005.1. Lineage (NCBI taxonomy): Eukaryota > Metazoa > Arthropoda > Insecta > Orthoptera > Morabidae > Vandiemenella > Vandiemenella viatica. The sequence goes on along the minus strand of JARYHS010009186.1, from coordinate 220,744,035 downwards.
ACATGCAACAACCCGCGCTCTACCGCAGGGTCCAACCCCTGTAGTTGGGCTACTGTCGCTCTAAGGAGAGGGCTTGGAAACCTGTGCCCTGTAGAGTTATAGTTTGGCTCCTCAGCAGTAACTGTTAGTTTGTGAGATGTTTCTCTACGCAGGAGACTAATGGCACCGTGCAGGATGAGCCGCACTCTGCTTGATGAAGGGACGTGATGCTCGTTGCAGCGCGCACCTGTTGCCTGCTTACCATACAAATGTGCTCTTGTGTCAGCGGAGGCTTCTCTGACAGGTGTAATTAAGGGTGCAGTACCGGCACGAGGCCGAGTCGACAAAGCATAGACCTCACAACCACTACGCTACCACAATCTTATTTTTGTTTTCATCAGTAGGTTTGAGCCACTATGGTCTGTGTGGTAAAAACATCATTTCTAGTATCTAAATGATCGTCTTAACCGCTTTGACATCTTACTATTGGGTGAATCTTTACGTCACACCCCAACAGGTGGAGGGGACGGGGGGGTGGGGGGGGGAGGGGGGAGGCGACTTGGCGTGACCAGGGAGTAGGAGTTTCGTGACGCCACATCGGAAGTGATGATTAGATCACGTTCCAAATTTAAACACTGGGGATTGTTACAATGTGTGCTAAGGATTGACAAGGAAGGGGCGTGGGGCTAAATAATCATAAAATATGCGTGATGTAATGTATGGACAGTCCCATCTTCTTGAACCAATTAATAAATATCATCTTTCTCTTTTTCTACAGACGTCTTCTCCATTTTCTGAGTTCCGAACTTCAGAACTCTGATAGCGCCCGTCGAAATTCATGTCTGCAATTATTTATTCTGTACGATACCAGTACGACCAATATCATACTATCACTCTTGGAACCATCTCCACCTATTCACCTGTTCTACACTAAAGACACTAGAAGGGAGCAAATGTCAAGACAAACCTAAAGTTAAGAAACTAATTCTGAAATTCTTGGAGGAAATGTCTAAGACAACAACCTCCGCCATAACTGCTTCCAAAGAGCAAGTATCAACTGCTCCTTCTGTATTCACGTTTGCTTGGTTTAATTCCCACTCTGAGTCGGTAAACATCACAGGCGTGTGTAGCGGTGCGCTGTTGCCATCGGTTTAAAGCAGCGGTACGCAGTCCTTCTGTTGCTGTAAACTGCTCTGTGCCAAACGACACTAGGCAAACGTGGTGCGGAGGTGGCGGCGAGGTAAGCTAGGGACTAACCTGCGGCCTGCGGTCGTCCCTACACTTCGGCTAATGAGGTCCCGTCCCGTCTCACCTTCGTTAGAAGGGATCGTGGGAACGCGCCTTAAAAGGGCATGTTGGAATTCAATGTGGCGGAGAATTGTGCGTTTGCAATTGAGAATTCGTCTGGTCGCCACTATCGAAATAGAGAATATTATGGATCAGCCTACTGCAGTTTATGTTACAGCACTGAAAAGAAAGTCAGTGGTTTTACAGTTCTTATATTTTATTGTGTTCAAATTGACTGTGAAGGTTACCTCGATAACATGCTAAAAGTTTAGCTATTTTAAAAGATCAGACAACGTCTCCATTCATGCGATTGCAGGTAAAAACTCTTCCTCGCAGGAACTGTATACAAGTTTTTCCGCACACACTCGAACCACACAAGTTACATTTAAAAAAAAAAAAAAAAAAACTGCTTTACGTCTCTCAACAGCGAGGTCTTTAGAGACGGGAAATGATGCGGGGCAAGGATGGGGGACAAGGATGGGGGCAAGGAATGGGAAGAAATTCGGCCATGGCCTTTAGAAGGAAGCATCCCGGCATTTGCCTGGAGTGATTTGGGAAACCATGGAAAACCCAAATCTGGATGCCCGGACGGGGATTCGAACCGCCGTCCTCCCGAATGCGAGGCGAGAACGCACAAGTTACACTACGTGACTCTGTTCCATCACGTGACCACCTCAATCCACAGTCACCTTGCTCTGTTCTCCAAAGATATTCCTTTCCATCCAACACCCTCGATACTCAAAATCTCTATATACAAGGCTTACTATGCTACATCCATCCTGTCATTTGTCCACAGTCCTTTACTTCCTTTAACATCCTCTCTGTTTACGATGCGTAAATCCTTTAGCAAAAAATATAAGGAAGTTGTAATGGATTGTGAACACATTTCAAGAATTTTAAAGTAGTATAACGTTACTGCATCCTAGGTGTGTCTTCTGGAAGGCGCCTTGGTTCGTCTGGCGTCTTTACGACTGACAGTACCCGTCTGACGAGCTCTACCCACCTCCGGGTTACTGCTCGGGCCTGATTGGAGACCCATTTGTCTCGACGCCGCGGTAAAAAGTCTGTATGTAAATGGTGCGTGATTTGCTTTCCAAATTGTTTGTGGGGGACCTGTTCTTTGTCGGCTGGTCAGACAGTCCGATCCGTGGCGCCACAGAGACGGCTTGCCGGCCACTCCTCGACCACTCCTTCCAGTTCGCAAACCGAAAGCCGTCGCTGTCTCCACGGACTCCAAGCACCGCAACTCTCTATCACTCCAGATGGTAAATCATCTTCATTCTATTACAAAACATGACTTTCAGTCTCAAGTGCCGAAACATACAGTGAAAATCGTAAGACGAAAAGTGAAATAGAATTCACTGAACAGCTTCTTGATTATGCAATATGGAATAGTGTAAACGCTATTTCTTTTTAAATCCACCAAAGACTTATTTTTTTTTTTTAAAAAAAAGGCCAAGGAACGAGAACGAATTCGACCAAGGCCTTTTAAAAAACTATTATGGCATTTATCTGGAGTTATTTTCCGAGAAACCATGTATAATTAAAATCTGGACGGGCGGGATTCCTGCCCTGATAGTTACTTTTTTTTAACTGCTTAACGTCTCTACAGTGAGGTCTTTAGAGACGGGATAAGATGGGGGCAAGGAATGGGAAGGAATTCGGCCATGGCCTTTGAAGGAAGCATTCCGGCATTTGCCTGGAGTGATTTGGGAAACCATAGAAAACCCAAATCAGGATGGCTGTATGGGGATTCGAACCGGCGTCCTCTCGAATGTGAGGCCAGAACGCTAACCGTTACACCACCACTCTCGGTCTGATAGTAACATTTGTTTTGCTTATGACTTAACGTCTCGTCAACGTCGAGGTAATTAATGGCAGGAAACGATTGGGGGCAAAGAGAGGGGAGGAACTGGGACACATCCTTATCAATGAACTATTCCGGCAATCGTCTTGAGTGATTTCGTGAAACAATGGAAAACGGACATCTGCATGGCCGGACGAGGATTTTAATCCATGTCTTCGCGAACGGCTGGCCGGTGCGTCACATTTTTTTTTTTTTTTTTTTAAATATGGCTTTACCTCTCGACGATATCGAGGTCATTTAGAGATGAGAAAGGACTGGGAGCAAGGAAGAGGAAGGAATTCAGCCACGGCCTCTTGAATAAAACCGTCCCATGGAAAACCAAAATCAGGATGGCCAGACAGGAATTTGAACCCATGTCCTCCCGAATGCTAGGCTGAAACGCTGCCTCTCACCCACCAAGCTCTGTTTACGATTTCCAAATCTATAATGTATATTGTCCTACTTCTAAAAGTATGAGACTCCTTTATACCTTCAGAAAATTGGAGGGAAGAATACGATGGTGATTTCATTGAAATATATATCCAACGATATCATGGATTTATTTTGCTGCTTATGGGTTTACGCCGCGTTGACATGGTGGTCATTAGAGGTGGAATAGGACTGGGAACAAGGAACAGGAAGGAGTTCGGCCATGGTCTTCTGAAGGAGCTTCCTGGCATTTGCCTGGAGTGACCATGGAAAACCCAAATCTGGATGGTCGGACGGGGATTCGAGCTTGTGTCCTCCCGAATGCAAGGCCAGAACATTACCGCTCATCCACCACACTCGGTGTGGATTTATTAATAGGTCACCTTGGTACAATCTTCTTTGAGTAACTACAATCAGTGATATCCCGTGGTATCCAGTGGTAACTAAACTTAACTTAGTCCACAACCCGAAGGTTGGTTGGATCCTCCAGAAGGAGGCATACTAAGCCATTGTGTCAGAGGTAGGACGGCCAGTTCCTTTCCTCTGGGACCTACAGTTTAACGTGGAATCCGAACCACGGAGCATCCTGGCATAGCTCATACGACCAAACACAACTCTCAAAATACCTGCGCCTGCCGGGATTCGTGCCCGGGGCAGGAGCAGCGAACGTTTTGAAAGCAAGCGCTTAGGTACTGAACTACCAGAGTGGTATCGTCCATTTATTAACAGGTCACCTTGGTACAATCTTCTTCAAGTAACTACCATCAGTGATACGTTCTTTTATAAGATAGTGTTATAAAACAGTAATAATTTCGCCCCAGAAGTATGTTCTCCTTTTATTAATTTAATATTTTATAACCTAACGAGCTGAATCCCCATAATTCAATTATTTTTAGATTACATTATGGAAATAAATTCTATATTATTAATTTAAATACTTTTTGTTTATTTCGTAATATAGTTTTTAACTAATACACTGTAACAAGCCTCGTAACAATATAGTATTATCGTGAACTTGGTATAGCCTAAATTCCAGGATCATTGCTCTGCAGCTTTATCTTGGCAGCGCTTTCTCGTTGGATGAAGACTTGGGAGGTATCGGGAATATTTGATAATAAGTGATTGATGGTAGTTAGAGGCCACAGACGTTAATTTTAAAATAAACTCGCTGCGCTTTATTTGTATGGCAACTTCCATTTAGGACGTAACTAATGAATTTAACCACTATCTAAGTTTTCAGTCTTTAGATTTAGAATAGTTTGAGGATTTAGAGAATTATCAGAAGAATTATGTAAAAGTTTGACATCAGTTTTTTCAGAAATGTTTACTCGTGTTATTATTCATCATAATTCAAATTTTATGAGGTGTTTGGAAGTCAGTGTTGTATCCAAATTCACGGTTGTACATCGGGTGCGTCATGGACAATAAAGCGCTACTTTTTTTTTTTTTAAATCTGGAAACGCTCTTAATAAATGTGCAATAACCGATGATATATCTCTTCTTAGCAATTTTTTGGTTTTTAATTAATAATTTTTCCTGGCTCGCTGGCGCTGATATCATTATATGACGAGAGGATTGGGGACAATGAACGGGAAGGAATGCGACCACGACATTGTGAAGGAACCACCCTCACTTAAAATTGGAGCTCAACCTCCCATTACCCCCACGAAAGCTTCTGTGCCACACATCTCAACTAAATTTTGAATTTGTCTTCTCAAACACCAAAACAATTCTGTATTTGTCAGTTCCGTCAATCTTCCGAAACACGCATACGATGCTCTTCTACTACTTCTGGTTAAAGACTTCTTATTTTCGCCCACTGTTATTACTTTTCCTACAGCTCTTTCAGAGATTCTGTGAGAAACGCACCTACATATAATACTGTTGTTTAAAGCAAGTGTTTCATTCCCGAAAGGGTTGGAAGTCGTTGACCCTAGATCAACGAGCCCAAAGGGCTGAATTTATAAGTAGTCGAGAAAGGCCAACAGAAAGCCGGGAGCTGTGCAAACCTCGGTGGCAAGTCGACTGTGCGATGTTATCTGTGATGACTAGTCGGCAGGCTGAAACACTTGTTGTCGCCAGGACGGGGCAGCTAAGTGCCTCACTTACTACCTGTCACGCGTAGCGGATCTCGCTTAATGAATTCAATGTTACTAAATAACAGGTTGTTCCGCCACAGATTGCCGTAACACGGTCGCTTTCCATAACCGCTGTACAGTCACATTTTAAAGCGAAATAGCTGGGCGGGTCTTAGATAAAGTTTGAGCAAAGGTTGGGTATGGCAATTTCCAGTGATGGATATAAGTACTGGTCCGAGAGTTTAACGTAATAAACTTTGTAGGTGGAGAGAACGCGTTCACAACTACAGATAAACCTCGTATCTGCGTCGGCGAAAGTTGTGTTCTCTCCACGAATATCCTTACCATACAAAGTATGGTTGAGTATACAGAGGAAAAATTATTAAACTCAAAGAAACATGTTTCCTACTGATAACTAGTTATTGTTTGTGGTTTTAAGGGTAAATGATAAGAAAATAAGAGCCAGAGTTCACAAATTCTAGATAAAATGTTGTTTTGTTTATAACATCACTCATGCCGAATTTTATATCGGGTATCATTAATAGAATTAAGAGATCATGTCTGTCCGTGTTAGATACTTCAAATTTCGCAGAACGAAACAGTAATTTCAAATATATCACAATGTTGTATTTCAGCCTTGATACGACAGAGCTGACCTGCGCAGCCGGTATGAAATTGATACTACACAAAATTATTATTGTTATTATATTTGACCTTGATCATTTACAATATTTTACCGATTTTTTTAATCAGGTGTTTAAAATCATACTCAGGCTCATCAGCAAAGTAATAGGCATCTGGTAGTTTGTTCGTGAGTATGGCAATTAATGAAATCTACATTTCTTGTTAGGATTTCTGAATAAGGAGTGTTTTACGAAAATCGCGGAAAATCGAAATCTGTATGGCTAGACCGAAGACCGAACCCGCGTCCTCCGAACGCCAGGTTAGTACGTTCACCACTCACCCACCGTTCTTGGTTTAGTTTCAAGCATTCGTCGAAGCATTGAAGATTTAACTTTCTCAGTACTTGTTTGAAAACAAATTAGAACTTACAATCTTACATACACGAAATCTTTTATTTGTGCTTAACATAGCAAAATATGGCGGGAATAATCGTATATTTAAGTCGAGTTCATATGAAGAAACCTAAACTTTATTTGAGACAAAAGCTTAAACTTGAAAACTGCTGGTTACAGAGATGTATACTGTTGACGAACATTTTTCAATTAAATTATATTTATACCACAAAGGGGTGAAAAAGGTGTTAGTGATGTTGATTGCTATAAATTTAGTTGGGAGGAAAAGTTAAGGTATTATTATTTTTTAACTGAAAGAATTATTTACGTAGTTAATGACATCACTATTCTATGAATAGGATTGGTTTATGTTAATAATCTCCGACACAAATATATCACAAAAGCTCCGATCTTAATATAAGCCAAATTTATTAAATATTTTCATGGACAATGAAAGTAGATAATATAAAATAAAATTGAATGTAGGTTAAGAAATGAACCTGACAGTCAGGGTATAAACGGTTTGTTTAGTAGACTGTCGGCTGATTTCCGAACCAGCTTTCTCTACTGATGGTAATAATTTGTAGTCAACTCTGTAAGACTCAACTGAGCTCCTGTATCACAAGAGAATTATCGAGACATTCGAAAAACGGTAATAAAAACATATTATTTCTTCAACACACTTTGTGCAACTCGTCTGACATTTAATCACTCAAAAATTTCTGTTTTTGTTTGAAAGAAATTTTTTTCCTGTTTTGGCTGTTAAAGAGAAATGTGTGATTGGAAGGAGAACAATTACCCATGACTGGTTTTCATATAAGTTGTTTAAAGTTACTCTGTTCAGAAGCGAAAACACACATGTGTACAAACCATGAGCAGTTTCCCGTTTAGAAAGATGATACTACATTAGCTGCAATTTAAAATTGTGCGAAACCGTAAAAGCTGTTGATCGTGGGCACCTTAATCAGGAACAGAATTTTCCTTGTTTTGAAATCATTCTAATCGAATGCAGGGATGATTTCATCAGAAGGCCATAACATGATTTTTCTCTGCCTTGTCCGCCTCTAATAACTCCTACGCCAACAAGCTGTACGTTCCTAAGAAGAAAAAGAAAAAAAATTAAATAAAACAAATAAACTTTCTAATGCTATTCAGATCGCTGAATTGAGACAAATTCATTGCAACCTTACTGTTACTATTACTTCCAGTTTCGTAAAGTTTTATTTCAGCTAGCAATTTGCTATTGCAAACTTTCTGGGAAGAAATAAAGACTAAAGTTTAGCCTATTGCTGTGATTTTAAAACTTTTGTATCCATATGAAGTCGTGGAATTGACTGCATTTGGTAAACTATTCAGAAGATTTATAACACAGTTGAACTCGAATAAAAGAGCGTAGTTTTGAAACGAAATTTAGTCGACACGACGTCCGTGGTGTACTGAACACAAGTTGCTCCACGATTACAACTCTGATTAATAGGAGAAGAATAGCAGAACTTATAAAAATTTGGTGCTAAAAGGAGATAAAAAGAGACGCAATCCGAGAAGAACATTGATCGAAACCGAGGCGGGTAGTGGTGTTGTATTGTGAATTCGCGACGGCGAATGTAAACAGTAGAGAAGTAATGGCGCGCACGTGGGGCAAGGCAGGCCGCCCGCGCTACGCCGCCGTGCCCCGGTGCGTCCGCTAATTGAAGACGCAGGCGTGGCAGATTTCATCAGCTGGGCACGGCGGGGCGAGGGCAGGGCGAGCCAGGCCGGCTGACTCACGGCTTGCACACAACTCCAGTTACACTGCATTCAAACGCAGTCGGTCTCTAGCATTTCTTCCGCGAAGCGCTCATGCGTATTCGAGATTCGGAGCCGTTACCCAAACCATACACTCTCACCTCACCATTTCGTTGGGTAACATCCAGTTAGCAATTTTACCTTTTTACTACTAAAGACTATAAATAATAATAAAAGGCCAGTTACTTTATCATGCTTGTAACGCGTCACGCAGCCATCTTTCATTGGCGGGATAGCAACGGCCAGATATGTTATTACTCTCTGCCCAAGATGTCGCTATTAAAGGAAGCTAATACCCAATCATGTTTCTGTAATGAATCAATATATTGTAAATTTCAAACCAATTATAAACAGGAATGTATTTCTTTAAATACACATATTTATTATTAGTTGTTTCTTGTTTCATTATATTCAATCGACGTAGATTTTTATATTCTTCGTTCATAGATGATGTGTTAATTATATTATTTGTCCATAAAAGGGGCTATCGTAGTAAGCTAAGAATTAAGATTAACTATTTACGTTTTTGCAGCAGTTTAATATTTTTCTCTTTAAATTAAAATTTGAGGTCGAGCATAGACGGAGGCATACATTTACCTTAAACCTACATGTTAATTATGAACAGGATTGTGGTTTGGAAGGAGGCGTAGTCAAAATATGCACCACATTACAAAATCAAGGATGTGGACGTCACTTAATAACAATTCTATTTAGTTAAGCAAATGTGAAGAAATGAAATGACAAATGATGTTTGTAATTTGATAATGGTGAGTGTTAACGTTTTTAAATTTTAGATGCTGACGAAAATTAGCCTATGTCTTTCAACAATCTCGAAATGAATAAGAGCTATGCATAGATGAAACACCATCAAATACATGAAGCCTGGGATTCAAGTAATTGCTGAATGATGCAAACACTCTCTACGTCTGTAAAACGCACATAATTAATCCATGTGATGACCGTTGATAATATAACGGGTAAGCTTTGGCAGCCATCTTACGGTATTTCCCTACTGCGAACTGATATCATTACCGATTGTTAGCTAATAGGTACACAAATTGTAAACTAAACTTTGTTAACGATTATGGGGCTGATAGGTAACTGATTTTTAAAACTTAGAGCATAAATATCTTGGTATAACATTTGATAACAAACTCAACTGGACAATATACATTCGGTAGGTGGTAGGAAGAGGTTTGAAAATGTTTTAATTTTCCATGAGTGTAGTCAGGGAACCTACCATTGAGGGAAGTGCGTTACAAAACTTTAGTGTTTAGATCTGTTTGTGGAAATTCCGGCAGAAAACAATCAGTACTTGAGATGATAAAGGAGCTGGATTGGGATTCATTGGCACAAGGAAGGAGAATGAAGAGAGTGCAATGAATGTAAAACACGTAGATTGCTGATGAAGCTTGGAAGGATATTAGCAAGAGAATTAAGTGTATATCACAGAATAGCGACCACAAACTGGCAATCGATTTCAGGTATAAGGGAATGGGAAAATTTTATTTTTCAAGTACGGGAGTCATGCATTCTAATAAATTACAGAAGAAAATGATTAATAATTTACCAAAAACGCTGAAGTAACTTAAAATTTGTAAAGGTCGTAAGTAGGTTGGTGGGGAAAATACATTGAAAGAATTAAAGACAAAATCTACAACATAATTTTGTAAGTTCACTTATTCATTCACCTCGATAGCTATTGGCTGGAGAACAGTTCCACGTGTCAGCCTTCGCTTGCAAAACAGCGACCAGAGATAACATTAAAAGAAATTCGTGGTTATGTCCACAATTTAATAGCTAAGCAACTGCTACCAAATGAATTGCCATAATACATTCATTAAGTTTGCTTTTCGTAGAGTTTCATAGTTAAAAAATTATTGATAAATTTTGCGGCTGAAAAAACATGGATCTGCTTTTCAGTAACATGTTGCTGATGAATGCAACTTAAAAAAATTGAAAAAATTAAATTACTCATGGTCTCTGTTGTAACCACGAATGCCAATGTCATTCAGGCTTAGGATAAAGTTTATGCATTACGGTTTATTTACTTTGTAGGTATTTTACTGACCACTTTCGTTAATGGTCTTTGTTCATGTTCGCTTTACGTAGGTTATTAGGTTATTTTAAGTGGACATTAGAACAAATATGTTACAGAGTCGAGCATTCTGGCAATTCATTTCTTCGGTGTTGCTCAACTGTTTAATAATATGGAATGTGTATTAAGTTCTCTGGCCGTTACAGACACTATGACCAATGATTACATTAAGAGTATTTGCCCTCAGTCTCAATAAAAAACAACGTGATGCTTTCGATGCAAACAGGAATTTTTTTAAATTTTGCAGAGTGAACTTTAAGGGTCAAATTTAAGTCAAGTTTGTATTTAAGCAATTATACGATTGCGCTATCGTCCCTGTTCGTGTTTAATACCTACCTCTATTAATGCTTCTGAGTTCTTCAAGCTCAGAGATTTTATTCACCCATGTCAACTTTATATTTGGTCAAATCAGGTCAACATGCCATAATCTTTCAACATGAAAACTGGAACTATTCAAGACCCGTGACGATACTCAAAAAACTGTCACGGGCTTACACTAGTTAGTAATAAACGGGAAAACCGGTGGGTATGGAAATTGCCACTGCAGTATTCTATCCATAGCAATAAAATTTAAAAGAAATGAAACTAGGCAGACGGCGTTGCAGCTTGGCGCAAAGTGCTTCGATATCAAATACCCATCACATTAATAATTTATATGTAAAATCTTCTCTGTTGACTAGCCGAGTAACACTTCTTTAACTCGGCTAGTCACCCGAGAACATTTCATATATTCTCAACGCCGAGGGAAACTACGTTCTTACGTTAATAACTTCTTAATACTATTTTGTTTCTGTAAAGCGTGGTGGTAATCGTTTAAGACTTCTCCCTGACTTTGAATATCAAATGAATTTATAAGAATTATGAAACCACCGTGAATCGTAAATTTCTTCTCGTCAACTACTATAAAGCAGAGGGCAAGTTGCTCAGCCAAACACAGGGTCGAAAAACCCACAAAAATTCATTACCGTCACAATAAGACTTTGTGTCGTTGTCCCTTCTGCTTAGAGCCAGCAGAGAAACAGAGATAAAGAAGGAGAAGAATTTGAGCCATATTCTATCAAAGGAACCATACCGGTATTCGTCTGGAGCGATTTTCGAAAATCATGAAAATCTGAAATCAGGATGGCCGGATGGGGATTAGAAGCCCAGTCTCCCCAAATGCCAGCTCCAAGCGTTACCACTCACCGCCGGGCTCGGATAGAAATTGTAGAGGAAACAGATTGAGATGTAATAACAAAACACTGCTAGCATATTCTCCAGACATTGTCTACATGTTTGTCGATAAGGTCCATTCGGTGCAATTCGAGGAATGAGTCACCATCTAGGCCTGTAAGCAGACACATCTGGAATGATGTATTGTTCAATTTTCCGGTGGTAGGAACCGTACTAGCAGCTTGGAAAATCTTCTGAGAACCACTGCAAAATAACAGATACTCCGGTGTTAGTATCTGAGCCCGCTCATTCTAAATACAGATTCTTAGACCTATAAGTTCATTGAGAATAACGGTTTGCGAATTTGATGCCTTGGAACTTGGCGCTGTGTTACGCATACAAAAACATAAATAATTTTTTCCGCTAGCCTTCTGTGTCTTAAAAAAACTATATGACGTAATGTTCTGTTTAATTTACAGTCAACCCGGCATATTTTTCATAATTTTGCACAAGACAGCAACTGGAGGTTAGATTTGACAGAGCGAGTTGTCTAAACGTTTTGAGGTTTTCTTTTAAATCATGTCCTGAAACATGTGCCAGTTACATACAACCGTTACGCGGGTCCAACATGGATTGTCCTAGTATTTTGTTATTCTCAGCATTATGATTTTATGTTTCCGTTTCTCTCACCTAGATATATTAAAATCTCCTTTACCTACAACAGATCATTGCTAGTTACTTACATGCGTGGAACGAAATAAACACGTTCTATAATAATTGGCATGTCGCAATAACTCAATGCAGCAGATAGTAACGTGCTTATATTTGATATGCCAACGTCAAAACATTTTCGGTATAGGTCTATACACCATAACAAGCATTAATGATGAGATCAAAAACAAATTAATTTTGAAATATAACAATAGCTTGAAATTCGTACTATATAAAATTACCCTCACCAAAAAGAAGCTGCAAACATAATTCTCGTTATGAAATGCCGTCGTCTGAGATTTATTTAGCACATATATAAAAAAAACTTAGAAGAAAGCGTTAAATAAATACAAATAATAGAATCCTTTAACATCAAAGAAGCTACTTACCTATCTATCGCTTATAGAACCTTTTTCTTTTCTTAATGGCTTTACGTCTCGTCGACGTCGAGGTCATTAGAGACTGAAAAGGAGTGGGGAGAAGGAACGGGAAGGAATTCGGCCACGGCCTTTTGAAGAAAGCATTCCGGCATTCGCATGAAGTGATTTAGGTAAATTATGGAAAACCCAAGTCTCGAAGCCCGGACGGCGATTCGAACACGCGTCGTCCTGAATGCGAGGCCATAGCGTTACTGCTCACCCACTACGCTCGGTCTTATAGAACTAACACTATGTACAATAATTATACAACTCCAACTAGTTTGTAGTAATATAGGACTTCAAGAAGGAAATTAAGAACAGTAAATCCAGATTAAGGACCCTGTAAGTAGCAATATGGAGAGTTAGTAAAGCGGCACAAGTATGCGTGAAGGGAGAGAGAAAAAAATTCAGCGACCTTAAATTGGAGATGTTAGTTACTTCAGTGTGAGTTGTTCATAGCGGTCTAGCAACAACCTTCTCGGCTTTAAGTTTCACCTCGCGGAGTTATTACGCTGAGAAACTGTGTAATGCTTGTTTCTAACTGCCGTGGTGGCTTGTTTATCTGACATTTAACTTGCAGCACTGACTCAACACTTCTACTCTCAACATCGTTCCGACATAATTAAAGCATTTGTCTTCATCAGATCCACTGTAAAACCAAATTAAGCTTCTATTCTTACTCACTGTAGCCAGTTTTGTAAGGTTAATATGTATGTTATATAGCTCTGTGATATTACCTCCGTGCAGTGAAAAATTTGATAGCATGAAAGGTTGATTGAATTTTCAGTTCTGCAATGCTTTGTACAGAGAAAAAGTGTAACGTTGTTTATGTTATCCATGGTTTAGAATAATTATTATCAAATCAATGACTCATTTTAGATATACTTCTTTTGATGTGTGTTTCGAAATGTTTCAGTTAATGTTATTATTCCTTTACACATTTTCAATGCAGTCTGTGATATTTACGATTCTGAAAAGAACGCAGTGATGTATAGAACATTTTGATCAATGAAAAGCATAGGAATAAATTAGCTGTTTGAGAGTGCAGACCAGTTGCGTAGCCACATTGCAGTCCCATTTGCACTGTTTTTATCGGGGCATACTTATCAAATCAGAATCGTATTTTTTTTATCGTTACCTAAACTACAAAACAGCGATCTTGAAGTATCTTCTTCGTTCCACGTAATAGGTTAGGTTTTCTGTTTGAGACAATTGTCTATCTAACTACCGAACCAATCTACTATATAATTTCGTAAGCTCATCCACTTACCTCGATACCTATTGGCTGAAGAATGGTGTCACGTGTCAGCTTTCGCTCGCAAAACAGCGACCAGAGATGGTTATGTCTACAATTTAATAGCTAAGCAACTACTACCAAATTAATAGCCATAATAGTGTCATGCTGTAATTTTAGTAAAAAAAATATCGATTAATTTTGCGGCTGAAAAAACGTTGATATGTCTTTTCAATAACTAGTTACTAATGAAAGCAACTTAAAAAAAAAAAAAAAATTACTCATGGTCTCTACTGTAACCATGAATGCCAATTGTCATTCCGGTTTAGCATAAATTTCAATTTAATTAAAACTGTCACTAATGTTGTTACTTGACCAAAGTTTATGCATTACTGTTTATTTGCTTTTCAGGTATTTTACTGACCACTTTTGTCGATGGTCTTTGTTCATGTTCACTGTACGTGAGTTATTAGGTTATTTTAAGTGGACATCAGACCAAATCGAGTCGAGCATTCTGGCAATTCATTTCTTCGGTGTTGCTCAACTGTTTAATAATATGGAATGTATATTAAGTTCTCTGGCCGTTACAGATACTATGACCAATAATAAGCAACGTAATGCTTTCGAAGTAAACAGTATTTTTTTTTTTAATTTTGGAGAGTCAAATACAAGTCAAGTTGTATTTAAGCAAGTTCGAGTGTATGACCTTTGAAACAGTTACGATAACGGTAGTGCGTTATCGTTCCTGTTCGTGTTTAATACCTACTTCCATTAATGCTTCTGAGTTCTTCAAGCTCAAGAGATTTTTTTCATCCTAAAGGGTGAAGCGTAGATCAAGCTTATATTTGGCCAGATCAGATCAACCTGTCATAATCTTTCATCGTAAAAACTGGAACTATTCTAACCCGTGACGATACTCAAGAAACAGTCACGGGCTTACACTAGTTAATTATAAATTTCTCAATCTAAGGACCATGAATCAAAGCATTACGTCGAACTGTTAATTTTCCAATAGACCAAATATTGATGTACTCTGCAGTGATTTGTAGAAGAAATTGTGATCATCCGTAAGATAAGGGACTGCTATCCTAACAGTGTTCCAGCACTAATACAGAACTGTTATGAAATAAATGGAATTCCGGACAGAGCAAACGGACTTAAGAACGGTTTTAAAAATTCTTTCACTAATGGAAATAGAGATGCTGTTCGTTTTAACAACAGCTTAAAAGCAAGTGTCACCAACTTTGAGTAGAGATTGGTCTAGGATTGTCTGGCGGCAGACGAAAAAGGTTCTGAATAAATTTTGCTGGCAAAGATGCGAACATACACTTCGTTCACTTATGAATTTGGATAATAATGACAGGAGAAACAAATCCCAGAAAAAAAAATGGTGTACAAGTAACTGAACAGTTAATTAATGCTCTGTAGAAGAGGAATGTCAAATGTGCGAAACAATATTCTGTCGAGTAAATTTGTACTTGCGTAGTTGACTCTAGCTGTCGACATTCTACGAGCCATTTCTCCCCAGATGCACTCGACGTCGCTGGATAAACTGGGATAATGGCTTCTACAGACCAACTCGCTCTTCATTACATCATCACAAGAAGTTTCTACTGTGTTAAAGCGATGCTTCCCAAACTAAACACACTTCATCGATAATGAAATGAGGACCTGGAGGAAAGGTCGGTGACCTGATTTCATTAGTCATTTTTTAATTTTTGAAATACACACACATTGTACTGAGGTTGTGTTCCTTCGACCTTATAGCTTCTGCATAACAATGTCTTTTCATCGGAAGATTTTCTGAGAAGGAAAATTATCGAAACATAGAAATTCGTTCAAAATAATTCCAAAAGAGTATGAAAACCATCAGCCTGGAAGGGTTGTTTCAAATTCTAGTCTAAAAAAAACTAGTGTTACGCCATGTGTTTTCACAATATACCAGAGATCCATATGCGCTTTCAATACTTACCATAATTTGTTATTGTAATGTGCCGCCTAATATACTGTTAGGTTTACCGCCGGCTTTTCACTTCACCAGACTGCAGAATATCACCTTCGTGTCGTTACTTTTTGAAAGCAGAACAGCCGCATCGAGATAAAAAAAATAATAATAATAATAATAATAATAATTAAAAAAAAAATACGTGCAAACATATTCTCGATCATCATTTTTTGCGACTATCTCTTATAGATTATATCGGGCACCATAGAGAAGACTTTGACAAACAGCGAACGTTATTCCCACAATAAGTTATTGAACGGAACAGCTGTTTCTACTTCAGTTTCTTATCTAAGGGTAATACTTCTTCCATAGTCCAGGTTGCGCCATAAATAAGAGGTCACTTCTGGAATTATCTTCGTCGTGATTTTCAAATCTGGAGAGGGTTCGAAGAAAAGTACTTTCTCGCAGTCGGAGTTTTGAACAACATAGTACTAATTCGAAAGCACACATATATCCATTGTATAAGAATAGTTAAATTAGTTGTTGATTTCGATTGCCCTAATTGTGTAATTAAGAGGTATGTTGAAATAAAGAGATTAGCGCGTGATAGGAATAGGTGGAGGACTGCATCAAACCAACTTGGAGACTTATGACAGCTAAAAAATTTGTCCGTATTTAAAAATTTGGTTTGCTTAACTTCTTATGCATTATAAAAGTATTACAAAACATTCACAACACAATACCTAGTTTTCTAGTTAACGGCCTAACAAATTTAATTTTAAGAGTGGTAAAATATAAAGGAAACGACAACGAATTTTTTCAAAAATAGGCCATGTACAATACTATTATTATTCTCGGACACAAACATAAGATACATAGCTAAATTAACCATTTTAAATCAAAATCGCCAAGTACTTTACAACATCAAGTGCATTCGGTGTTGTTCGAAACAGATCATCTTCGTTGCAGGATGATGGGCACATAGTGCACTGTAGCATATGATTCGTGGTTTGGTCTTCATTACATTCACACATAATGTTGGTAGCGATTTGCCTTGGACCTGCCTACTATAGTCCGCAATCGATTCAAGGACCTCCTGCTGATCAGGCGGAAAGCACTCAGCAACTGTCAGAGGTCACGAGATGTTTTGAAACTTGGTTTTCCACAACTGCACTTTTGCCTTCTGATGTGACCCAATTAGTTCCCGAGATGATCTCAAGTTCCTTTTTTCGGAATTGAGCCTTTGAGTTGCTAGTGCTTGGCCGTGTGGTGGAAGAGCGCTTTACCGTTCTTATTCGGAGCCACTTCTCTTCACATACTGGGTGGTGGGATCCCTGAAAGCATATAAAGCTTGTCGTCTGGGGTAGGCTTTAGGCAGCCTGTCACTAGCCTACAGGTGTTATTGATGGTCACATTCACCTGTTTGGTGTGAGATGATGGGTACCAATTCATAGGGCAATTGCTGATGTTCGAATAGTTTGTGTTGGCTGCCCTACTGTGAACCGACTAGTTTACGCAGTAAGTGGTTTCCTTTGGAGATTCTCATTTTGCATTTCATTCAGTGCTTCTTCTACGTGAGGGTTCTGTCGAATGTCACTGACAGGTGTTTTTGGGTACTGTACGTCTGAAGTTCAACACTCGACCACACTATTTTCAGTTTTAGTTGAGGTTTACTACATTTTATATGAAAAGTACACACTTCAATTTTCGAATGGTTAGGTCCTAAATCGTTTTCCCTATATAGCTTCATTGGAATTCAAGGGCAGCAGACAAATTTCTTCCTACTGTTTCAAGCTATGTGTTCTGTCTGCCCAGGGCTTGGTCGTCAGCATACAAGAGGCTTCTAGTAGTTGGATGTAATGGCTGATCGTTCGTATATTTGTTGAAAATGATTGGGCCAGTATACATCGTTGAGGCAGACCATTTTTCTGTATCCTCCATCGGCTGCGCTGTCTTTGAAAGTCGACGGAAAGCCTACGGTTCTGGGGAAGTGTAGCGATGAGGTTGGTATGTACTATACATCATTGTGTCTGCCTAAACTAATTACCATGAAGTTCCCTAAGGTTAATCAGACCGAAATTTTGTTTCCAGTTTAACGTTCCAGCTAATAGCTCTGTAGGTTGAGGAAAGTTGGATGTGTAGCAGCATGTGTACATGGAGTTTGGTTGTTTTCATGTTCGTATACTACAATCCTGTAGCCATGTCTCCGCAGAATGCGTGTGGTCGGAAGGCGAGCTGTATTGTGCCAGAGACGGGGGACATAGATTCACTGAATATTCAACCCAAACGGCGTGTGGTCGCGCCAAAGGACTTCGCAGCCCACAAAACAGGGGGAGCAATAAACGTTATACTCGGAAAGAGCTCAAAATAAACGGACGGGAACTTCAAAGCACAAGGAAATAAAGGAACCACAACGGGAAACATTTTGCTGTGGAATTAATGTTTCACTTCAACGCTGCATGCAACTACTTAAACTTCCATCTCGTAAACGTTTATTACACACATTTAGTAACTTGAATTTACTGTGGCAGTAAAAGGAATAATATTCGGGAGAGTAAATACATACTAAACCGTACATTAAAATATCCAAAATTAGTTTTTTACAGTAGAAATTAATATGTAAGAAATATCGAAACATGTACTCTACACAAAATATTGTACGAGTTGGTATAGCCAAAAATTCCCGGACTAAAGTTATGAAATTTAAAATACTTGCCATTAATCGTCTGTCGTGAGTCCCATAGCATTCTAAATAGTCCATGTGCGTGGTAACATCATTTTCTCCAGTAGTCGACCTTCTTTACTTTCTATATTTCTCTATTCTTTGTTGTAACGGTTCCTACTTGATTTTATTCCTGATTTTCTCATACTTCATTCTGTCCCTTCTCATTACTTCTACTCTACTTCTCTTAACTTCATTTCGACAGCTCGTACTCTCCTTTTGTCCCTCTCCTTTATCACTCATGTTCCTGATCCATAAGTCAAAATTGGAAAACTTTGAATCGATTTGGAACAAGCTCAAGAGAGTACCTACTATGGAATGAGATCCTGCATCTAATCCATATAATCTGATCATTCCAGTGTTCCATTGTGGTACCATTCTTCATGTTAGTAAGTACATCATTAGAAGAATTTACTGGAGTGAGATAAATTACAAGGTAAAGGGTTGCTACTGATGATGCCGAAACACTAGCGCCCAGTGAGAAGTCGGGTATTAACTTTGTTTCTGGGTTTTCCCCTTTCCAGTATGGTGTGGTAGCCCTGCCCGTTGCGGAGTGTTATGCAAGCTGAGTGCGGACTTCGCACGGTGCAGAGTGGCGCTGAGCACACCATGCCCACCTGGGAATCCAGTGTGGCCAACCTTCCAACGTCACAGCGGACTGCTGTCATTTTTTCACACTGACCAGCAGGAATGTCTTCGAGAAGCTGTATTCTATGTACACGCCGCCTAACCTGTTTGATGTCGCGGCAACTTCTACTAGTCAACGTATAACCAGAACGCCTTGGCCTGTTCTCACTAGATTCACGAAGTTTTACACTAAGATATGAAACTTCTGAACTAATTTCTGTTAATGGAACAGAAGGTATGGGTTCCATCTTAACGTATATAGTTAATAAACACGTCAGCAATTAACCACGTCGTCGACTATAGTCGATAGTCGATTATAGGCAATACCTGAGTGGAACTATCTCGATCGTTGAGTCCGTATTGTAAAAGCCGAAATATTGAACCAATTGAGTCAATAAAGACGAAATTCCTCAGCCCTCAAAAGCAATCCGGTAATTTTTAAAGAAAGTAAAAGTAAAGCGCTTAAATGGTTGAGAACTGATCTCTCGTTAACTATTCTAGTTTGAGGAGCTATGGTAGTTCGGAGAATATAACATAATTTCAAACACATTATAGTTTCAGTCGTACTGAATCTTACCAGCCGACTACATACACTGTATGAAGCTTTTGAAATATCTCCGCTGGAGAAGGATGGCGCTAGGAACTAAAGAAATTGAGATTTCTCCATTTTTCCGCGAATATACGTTAGACCGCACGCTCACAAGTGATTGCATTTCCCTCGATTGTGCGCACGCCGGGGACGTGGGAAGGGCGAGTCCATTTGCTCGGAGGTAAGGTAGGTATGTCAACAACGTGTGTTATCAGCGACAATAGTAGATTCCTTTTTTTTTTCTTTTTTTTTTTTTTTGTAACAGTTTAACGTCCCTTTTTAACAACGTGGTCTTTAGAGACGGGAAAGGATGGGGGCAAGGAATGGGAAGGAATTCGGCCATGGCCTTTTGAAGGAAGCATCCCGGCATTCGCCTGGAGTGATTTGGGGAAACCATGGAAAACCCAAATCTGGATGCCCGGACGGGGATTCGAACCGCCGTCCTCCCGAATGCGAGGCCAGAACGCTATCCGTTACACCACCACGCTCGGTTAGTAGATTCCATTGCATAGTGTATCAACAGCAGTGTTGCCACTATTTAAATTCCAACCCTCGTATATGCGTTTGTGGTGAATGGAAACTGTAGTACAAAGAAACCATCCGGTGCACTGAAATGTACGTAATATGTAGCTAATATTTCATTCATATTCGTATATCGTTAATAACATTTACGAACTAATGCAATCATTTTCCTTTGCATAGTTTAAGACGTTAAGAACGATAGCATTGCATTATTTTACATAAATCGCTATGGATTAGGGGACAGGTTAGGCGACTACTACACAAGTGGATTATACAGCCGATGTGAAATTCTATTACCAAGTGATTAAGACAACACAAAATTGTTATTAAGATTGTTATCGAACAGCATGGATCTCGGCTTAAAACGTTAGACTACGAATATGTAGAATTACCAGCAATGAAAAATGATACGATATACGAGCTACTGAAGTCTGACGAATTTAATAGTTGATTCTTATATAATCTCCGTACGAGACAAATCAAAAGTAAAGAATACATGCTTCTGATACCTCGCTTCGTTCTCGAGATATCGAATATTAAACATCAGTTATTAGTATAGTTCCTTGTGCTTTTGGTGAGGTTTTTTTCTTTTTTTTTTTTTTTGTTCCAGGCTGCATGTCAATCTAATCGCCTCAATTTTTAGAAACGATCAAATAAATTATTATTTACTTTCATTTATCTCGTCGTTAAGAATCGTTAAGAATCGATCGTAAAAATCATTTTAGTGGACTCCGTAGAATCCCCAAATGCTAATCACACTAACCGAACTCTGTTTAAACGCGAGTATTGAGGTGTGATGCTTTATCACCGCTATGCTAGAATTCGAGAAACAATCTAACATTTTGAAATAAACAAAGACCAGTTATAAATGTTGAAAAGAAGCCCTTAAGCTCACCTTCAGCTCTGCCAGAGCTTGCTGTGTAATGTGAAGTACGCCAGAACTCTTCCGTGGCTCATATTCCGCCATAAGCTGTAGGTCCTCTATACCCGGTAGGATTACTGGGATAGTTTAGTTAGCCACGAAGAGAAGAGCAATGCGCAGCGAATCTAAAACTCTGTCACTTGGCAACCGAACAATTCTTCGGGATCTCCCCGTCAACAATACCACACGATGATCAGTGGCGTAGTTAGGTTAACAAGGGCACCGGTACAAATATTTTGGGCCCTCTGGCCAGACGGGTGACCTTTTTTTTAGCTCTACCAATTCTTAGAGGGGACCCCCCGAACTGACCTAGAGTCCCATAAGCTGTGCTGTGAGCCCCCTGAGCTTGGGGGTCCCAGTGCACGGCACCGCCTAACCTTCCGATATCTACACCCCTGTTGATGATTTGATTTTTGACTGCTGTGCCAGAACACGAGGAAACGATCTAACATTTTAAATTCATTATTCTAATGAGTGATTGTGTTGATGGTTTACTATCAGTAGTTAGGTTGTTTTCAGATGACATAAAGCTATATAAGGGGATCGAAACGATAGAGGACTGTGAACAGCTGGGGAGTAGTTTACGTCGCGATACATGAAATCACAGCGTGACATAGTGCTTATGAGAGTCGCTTAAATAACTGATAACTAAACTCCTCGTGTCTTTTGCTGTGACAAGAAGTTTCAGTTTTCGTTCTGGCCCAAGCTGAATTTCAACCTAGCCACAATCTCCGGTAATATTGTCGCCACAAAATCGAAGCCTCAGCACACGAGCATTGATACAATCATTTTATCTTAAGTTAGTGAGGTCGTGTATCGCGACGTAAACATGAACCAACAGTAGCAGGGTGCTCTGGACAGGATATCCAGCTGGGTTCCTAAACATGGGATGGTAGTGACTGGAATGCTGAGTGTGTGCAAAGTGCATGTTGCTGACGGCACTTGGAATTATATTGGTCGAAGAATTGGGAGATGTGCATGAAAGGGAAAAGATGACTATGACCACAAGCTGAAACTGGATTTCAGGCATAAGAGTGTGAGAAAATTTCGTTTATGGGTAAGGGAAGAGATAAATAATTTAGCAAAAACGCTGGAGGTATTTAAAATCAAAATTCGTAAATGGGAAAATTAGATCGGCGGGGAAATTCAACTCAAAGTATATAAGATAATAAAAATAATAAAAAATGGGGACATAATTGACTAATGAAACTGTCACTGAAGCAAGCATGCCACTGCAATTCACTTCAAATCAGTTAAATTCAAAACAGAACTTCCGACAAATTTTCAATAACTAAGTGCAGAGATTTGGCGACCGTAGAAGACGGCAGAGGTTGGCAGAATTGTTTCCGATTAAGCAAAGCACTTTGCTGCGTCATTGGGTGTGCTCGTATCGCAGGGGTCGGTAATGGCGTAGTGATGTCGAAGATAGTCGACGCAGCTTTACGGTACCTCGTGAGGCACGCAAAGTGCTGGGTCCTCCACTTGTTGCAAATTGTACGCTGCCAAGCGACCTCCATTGTTTACGTTCGCAGCGCGGCTGCTCAAAGCGACAATTAGAAAGGCCAAAGTGAACATTCACTTGGCCGACGGCAGGAGTGTATTTCAGTCGCGTGACAGCGCATTATTCAGAGGCCTCACCTCAGACACACGGCGCAAATTGCAGTTTCTCCATTTACTGCAACGCGGCAACAAGAAACGCTACTAACTTGTCCATAAAATATACGACACCAATGAAAGCTAATTTTCTGTGCCCTTAGGGTATATACTTGTACAAACAGAAAAATATGATAGTTCCTTTACTGCCCAACACTTCACATATTCACATACATTTATGTTTCAAGCAAGGAGAATGCGTAGATAAATGAGGTTTAGTCAGTGTGAAGTTTTGATTGGAACAGACTAATCATAAGAGTTTTTAAGATTTCTTGAGCTTATTTAGGGCTTTATTTGAGCACTTGTGAGTTATTTTTGGTGTATATAGCACATGACGGAATGTTTAGATACGTCGTTAATGGGGTTGCCAACCGTCCGGTTTTCTACCGACTGTTCGGTTGTAACGCGATTTTTCCGTGTCCGGTTCACTACATGTGACCGGATACAAAGTGTCCGGTTATTAAGAAATTTTAAAACATACGGGTCAATGGTTTCTCAAATGTTTATGTAAGTAAACAAGGTCGGCGCGTCTCGCTCTTTATTCCCCCATGCGCTGAACGTAATTCCACTTTTCCGTTCTGTATTCAATCCAATGTTGCCACCTTAGCGATTTTGTCGCTAGATTCAGTGAGTTTTGAAGTTCGACAGCGATATTCTTAAATGTAATATCGCTAAGAAATTATTTGGTGATTTTTAGTGACATTCAATCTGGTAGTTTCAAAAATATACTCGCTTCCTTTCAACTACATTATTTGGGAGAAAATGTGTATTTTGAGCATGGAAAAGGCTCTTCGCCAGGGCAAAGATAACAAAACAGTAAAGCTTGCCTCAGAATTCAGATTTGATGACGATAAAATTGACAAGCCCCTACAGCAGTGACATGCTATTAATTATGTTCAATGGAACGCTACAAACAATGTCATTGAATTTTGGGCTGACTCTATAACTCTATAATTTTGGGCTGAATATTATGCTGCTGGAATAAATACTTTTTTTGGAGTTATCTGATTTAGCCATATCCGCTTTATCACTTCCTCACTCGAATGCCGCAGTAGAGATGATTTTTAGTACAATGAACATTGTTAAAAACAAAATGAGAAATAGGATGGCTGTAAATACTCTCAACAGCATTCTTTTTATAAAGAATCAGTTTTTAAAGAATCAGTCCGGCTGATGTGATTCCTGCAATTGGTAAATATGTTAAACATTCTTTTAAAACTAAGACTGACGATTCATCTCACCCTTCCACATCTGCAAGATCTGTAACTCTAATGGGACCAAGATGATGAAGAATAAATACCGACTGAAGAATTTGATGTTGATTTTTAATACAATATTATGTTGAATTTAATGAAATTATTAATTATTAAAATATTTTTATATTACTTACTTTAACATTTTCCTTTATTTTATCTAGCGATTTCTAGCGAATATTTTAGTTCTAAATATCCCGTAATCTAGTGAGTTTTTAGGCCAGGTCTAGCGACTTTATTTTTCATAAGGTGGCAACACTGATTCAATCGTTTACGACAGTTAGTCGCAAATACGATTATCGTGAAGCCGTTGGATTAGTGTTTCAGTTACCTACACTATGTCGAAGACGGAAGATCGAACTCGTTTTGTTCGCGGAGAATCAAAGAATGAAAAGAGTTATTAGTTTGTAAGTTACAAATAAATAATGAGTGAGTTACCAAAGAAAATACAGAAACATTATTGTCTCTTCAGAGACGAGTGGTTGTCAAATGAAGGGTTTAAAACTTGGCTGCATATGGAAAACGATAGCACCACATATTGTAAAATGTGTAAAATTGATTTCACTGTGAAATTCGATCGCCTAAAAGGCAGTGAAATACGGTTTCTTCCGCAGAAGTATTCGTTACTTTCATAACAATTATTTGCAAAAATTTAAAAAATGCGCTAAAAATTTTACTTTTTGTAATATACATCCCGCCCCCCTCCTCTCCCCCACCGTGGACAAATGTCCAATTGTCTGGTCATGGATATCTGAAAATTCGACATTTGTCCGGTCTTGGAAATCTGAAAAGTTGGCAAGTCTAATCATTACACATATTATTTCTGAAAGGTGTTTTTTGTGACAAAACCTTTTTCTGCCTTCATACTCAGCCAAAATCAATAACTGAGGGATTATTTTTATGATTATATTCTCCGCTTTAGTAACATCATTAGTTAGGACAGCAAGTTTTCGAAATTCAACCCGTAAATGGCAAAATTACGAATAATCAAGATCACGAGTGTGCAATAATTCAGAGTCAAGCTACTAGGCTTCGCTGGCCTCAATAAGACGTGATCATATTCCCGCTAGACAGCAGTAAAACACATCGAAATTTTCGCACACTCCATAATCACATTACTGCTACATATTTCAGATGAGAAATACGTCGTTATTTCTACAGAAAGAGTTAGTTCAGAACAAAGCTGCTAGGCGTCGTCCATAAACCACGTAGCTCCATTTTGGCCTCCTGTCTACCCACCCTCCTCCCCCGTGCCCCAGGTAATCTGCCGTGGCTTTAGTCTCTCCCCCGCGTGGCATGAACTTTGTTTCCCTATTCATTCGAGAAGATGTTTTCTACTGTTTTCTCATGTCAGACTATCGTAAATTACAACGGAAATAGATGATGGAAATAAGTATTCTCATGCTGTTGTGTGTTCTGTAGCTTATTTAACTGTGACAAATAATATGAACAAGGAGCTACGTGGACTGGCTTGGAACCCTCCCCCCCCCCTCGCACCCCACCCTCTCATATAGCTCAGCGTAGCTATCCAACCAACCCTTTCCACCCTCTAGCCGGATGCACGTAGTTTATGGAAGCCCCCAAGGCTTTGCTGGTGTCAAGGAGTGCTTGTATAAGGGCGCTACCTCACTGGGTTGCCATGGCAACGTGGCCAGAAGTTTTGTTTTGGCTACATGGCAACTGAAGGTCGCCAAACAGAGTGGCCACGAATGTCGAGTGCCTAGTCAGTCAGCGCCAACTTCCCTCATTGCATTGGTGCCATTGATGGCAAACACAAGAGAGCTATTCAACCTACCGGGTCATCACACTTTAATTATATACATTATTTTTCAATTTTTTACTGGCTCTGTGTGCTGCTAATTACAATGTCACTTATATAGACGTTGGAGTATACGGGAAAAGCAGTGATTCAGCCAGTTTAAAGACAGTGCTTTTTACACTAATCTCAATAACAAAACTCAAAATATTCCTATGACCAGATCACTGATAGAAAATGGCGAAAATTTTCCATACATGATAGTAGGCGATGAAGCTTTTGGCTTGTATGAAAACCTCATGATACCGTACGGAGGACATAATCTCACTTACGAGAAACAAATATTGAATTACCGATTATCAAGAGCACGCCGTTACATCGACTGCACATGTGGTATATTATTCAACAAGTGGAGGATATTTCACAGGTCAATAAATGTACATATAGATTTAGCAAAAAAGATTGTACAACCATATTGCATTTTGCTCAATTTCGTACGTTCCAGAGATGGAATTTCTTACGAAGATACTCTGAGGGTAACGTGATTTGAATCTGTTACAGATCAGGATCTTCACAGAGGAACAACGCCACTCAAAGTTCAAGACAAACTAGCAGAATATTTTGTGATTGAAAACCCCTAACCATGACAAGACAAATTTTTTTCTTCGTTCGTCATTCTTTTTCTTTGAATAAATTAAATATTTCGTCCCACCATTTAATTTTTAAATTACGTTTTAAATAATCTTTTGATGCATTAATCCCGTGAACACAGGCGGTTTTGAATTTCAACAATAAATTTTTCTGTATGACAACTCATTTTTTACAACACAAATCACACTTTTTACAAATAACATTGTGCTAAAATTGAGCGAGCATCCAAGTTGGCAGTTGACTGGCCACTGAATGCTTATACGTCGCCAGCGCGCCAGAGTAGCCAGATACGGCACAGCGAGTCGCTGGTCCTGGCTACGCCTCCATATTGGAGATGTCGCCAAGTGAGTTAGCTACCATATATTTCAATATTAATTGTTTGGATACGTCGCCATGGCATCCCGGTGAGGCGGGGCCCTAACCCCTTGATAGCAGCGCGACCTATCATAGATGTATAGATAAACTGTGTGTCTTTTATAGAATATAGAGCTTTTCAGACATATTCGTTTATGTTCGGGAAACATTACATCATTTCTCAAAAGACGTTGTAAGTGTTTTGTAACGTACCTTGTCACAATACAGCGACCTTCTATGTAATAATACGTCGTTTCATTAAAATGTAGCTAAGTTTACGTATCGATGATACCCGGAACAGAAGATCGATTTGCACATAGTTATGCTAGTCGCGCAGAGTGACAGTCGCGGAGTAACTGTGATAAAATGTGTTTGTATACAAGTGTATTATATAGATATACCTGGCACACATGCATACGCAGTTTGCGCTACCGCGCCGGTAAATTGAGAGCTATCTGTCGTATTCGCTCCGTCACATAAGCAGAGAATGCAAAACTGTTCTTAGAGTACAATTACTATCTGTTTGTCATACTGATTGTTGTACGGATGTGGTTGAACTTAAACGTTTTACTCAGAAGGACTCTCAAACTTCGGGATATTATTATTTCTTGTCTGTTGATGGTCGGCGTGTTTGTATTAGTTAGACTGTCAGAATATTAATTTCGCATCCATGGAACATGTGTGTATGTTATGTTGCCATATCCTATGATATAATGGCTAACTGCTCGAAGAGGTTGAATTGAAGGAAACACGCTTACCAGCCAGCCGTGGCAACAGTTTTAATAAAAAATATACTAAGCCTCGATTTCATCCATCAGGCGGGTCAAACAACCTAACAGTGACTATTTAAATGCTATAATAAACAGAAGTTTCACAATATGTTTCAGTTGACAAATGAACAATTGCTACAAATTCTTCTTTCGTCCCACTACAAACCACCAACCTCGCTATACGTTGTATATCATTCGCGAATTTTTCGCAGGTGCGACGTAGCAACGTCTAACAAGATGAAATGTTTCCCGGTACCCTCGGCTTGTGGTTGCCCTAAAATACCCGCAGTCCGAATATTAATCACGCATTTAGACTCCACCACCGAGCGGGGCATCCCGGAGTGCACATCTCTTATGAATATGTGAACGCTAAGTGGGAGCGCACGACAAAGTGATGAATAATTTACGCGCAGGTAGACACGTCGTATAGTGAACATGTCTGCGTCCTCTCAATATTAACCACCTGCTGGTACGCTGCTCACGTCAGATTTTTCGGCAGGCATCACGCTGCGGCACAGCGAACCATTTTAATTGTTCCGCCAAGCGCGGATGTCGCTGTAATACGTATTTATAATGCGTTTCGTCGGCGGTCACAAAGAAGACTCAACTCCCAGGATTTATTCACGGGAGAAAATGAATCTCCACTGTAGCTCATATCAGAGACAGGACTGCGAACTTACAACAGGTGCAGTAAAAATTCGGCAGTTTGCATTATTACCGGCACTAACTACAGCATGAAGAAAGTACCCTTGCTGTAAATTTAGATGAAACTTGAAAAAAAGGACGTAGTTTATTTTTTGGGAAGATCTTTGTTATACAATTTATATTATTAGCGACCCAGTGGCTCAGTGGTTGAGGCGTCTGACTAGAGAATGCCTGTCTTGGCGGGAATTTTCGTAAACCCTTAACCAGACGTTCAGCTCTAGCATAGCTTGCTGTGTAATGTGGGGTATACCAGAACGCTCCCTTGATTCGGTTTCCAAGTTAAACTACAATTGTAATACGGATAGATACACATCCAACGCCAAAGAAAGTCTTAACGTAGTCATAATGGGCCCGAACGAACACACATACGTCCCTGGTTGAGTGATAGCGAGGTAAGACTTATCTAGTTGAAAACAGATTTCAAATTTTCAGTTTAAAGTATCTGAGTTTACGTGGATTATCTTGCGCTACACCAACTTCTCTGCGGTTTTGTTAACACGTTCCCTGCTTAGAAAGGAATGTTAACGCCACCATGCTGCACACTGTAAGGTACAAATGGTTTTTAGGTCATTTTCTACTCAATCAGTGTGGAATAATTAGCTGTCAACAGAATCACCAGACAGATATCGACAACACATGTAAATTAATCGCATTTCCACTTCAATTGTCATAACAGCGTGTTATAGACGAGAAAGGCCCAATCTTAACTCGAACACATGCAAGTTGCAGTTCAATTTTTAAATTAAATATTGTCAATATTTATCTCCTTCCAGAAATGTTAGAGCGTATTGATAATTTTTTGAAATGATCAATGTTCCAAACGAAATATCAATTTATTGAGCTCAGTTTCTTGAGATTCACATTTAAATACTCGTGGTGCATTTTTAACACGCTCCCAATACACTTCACATTAATATTACAGCTCCTGCATAATGTAGCCTAAACACCCGCCGCTCGTTATTCACAAAGCAGGCGCCAACCATTCACTGTACTCTCCCAGCTTTTGCTTCCGAGGCAGCCCAAAGATTTTACTATATTAGGTATCGTTATTAAACTTACGCTACCGAAAGACTCTACAGGCTACGTCTTGTAGAAGTCCTACAAAATACAAATTACAGACATGAATGCAATTATTCATAAACTCTGATAATTAATCAAGGAAAAATAATGAAATCATAATAATAATGAAAGACAGGTTCGGGTATGGGACTGTCACAAGCTGAGCGACCGTGGTACTCACTATCTTTCTCAGAAACGTTGCAATAAACAAATAGAATAAGACGAAACGTATTTGCACCAAGTTTACACGACTCACGGACAAATTCAAGCGCTGGCTCCTTTCACTGAGGTTACAAGGTAGGGTATTTCATAATGTGATGGTGGATGCCCATGAAAAAAATTAATTAACTACAGGTGATGTAGAAATTATAAATCGACATAAAAAGGAGGAAATGTCGAATTTATCACATAATATACCTTTCACGAGGAAAATATTTTTGCTGTATGGTATTAAGTTTATTCTAGAATTATAAATCAAATAATTACGCACTATTCATTGACCAAAAACGAATCTTTTGAAATCATGGAATTACCACCGAGTGTGGTGGGTGATGGTGGGTGATAGTAACTCTCTGCTCTCACATCCGGATGGACGCAGGTTCGACTACCATTCCATTCATCCAGATTTTGGTTTGCCATGGTTTCAGGGTTAATTAAAATACCATGGACGAGTTACTTTCCGTTCCTTGCTGCCTCTAATGGCGTTGACTTTGAGGGGGCAAAAAAATCATAATGATACATTTTGATGATATATGCCGTGGCACTAACTAATGAAGACAGCACTGGATGTGCATAAGGCATTAACTGGCGATGAGGCCTGGTTGAATATGGGCCGACCAATTATGAGTAGTATGTGTAAGGGAAAGACACCATCAAGACCATAAACTAAACTTGTTTAAGGGTAAAAGGTTAGATAAGGGAAGGAGCGTGCTGAATAATTTGCGTTTAAAGGGAATACTAATCTAATTCAAAAGTAGGTGTGACGGGAAACTGGTGCGCGAAATACCTCCAACGCAATTAGTAATAACAGCAACAACAGTATGAAGAAACTGGGAAATAATGTACAAAGCTAATACAGAAATTACTTATGACATGACGTAACATCAAACGGCCCTTTCAAGACTGTACTTTCGTACGACGACTTGTCAATGAAACCTGGCTGAAGTTTAATCCAAGTATTTTACATTTTATAGATGTCTACATTGGAAGTTATTGTATATAAGGAACAGTTAATTTATTTTATGAAGAAAGTACCTGTTTGATAGCAAGTGATGACTCCATAAAAACGCGACTGGAAGCGATAATTACAGTGTCTGTGCCACTGTTATTATATCTTCCTTTTTCAAGCTATACACCTCGTCGATGTCTACGTTATTCGAGAAGAGTGGTGGCAAAACACAGGAAGCAGTTCGGTAATAGCTTTGAAGGAACCATCCCAGCCTGGGAAACCATGGAAAACCCAAGTATGGATGGCCGGACGGGGTATTTTGAAATCGCATCTTCCCGAAGGCGAGGCCCGATCCTTAACGCTCACCAACCAGACTCGGTGTTGGGATGAATTAAGGAGACAGTTGTAGATGCATGAGGCGATGAAGGAGTCACAGAGTGTTGACAATAGTTGGCACGCAACCAAAATAAGCGATGATACGACAGGGAATTGGAATACGTCGTCGGGCATACGACGAAGATAAATGACTGTTACACAAGCTAAATTTTTGCTGTGTTTACCGATCTAAACTGTATTGTGTAAACTCCAGTGCTGCAGGAGAAAAATGATCAGAGTATGAACCAGTTCTTTATTTAAACGAGAACACATTGTTACAATTACGTAGAATATAAAAAAGAGAAAGCTTTTGGATATCTTGAGACAGTGCTATCAGTTTGTATTGACCATGGCTCCCAGATATTTCTAATTGAGGAAGACAGATGTGAATTCGATATTTACGGGTAATGAACTGCCTTATAAATACCGAGTGGACTGGATTACCTGGTGGACGAAGGCTTGACTCCACATCCAGATTTTGAGATTCCATGGTTTCCTGAAATCACTCCAGGCAAATGCCAGGATGGTTCCTTCAAAATACCATCGCCGAATTCATTTCCGTTCCTTGTTCCCAATCCTTTCACGAGGCGTAAACCCATAAAAAACAATTGATTTTTAAATATAAATATCTGTACTAACAAAACGTTAATCTTGGTCACAATATAGCCATGTCTGCCACGCTGCGACGTCAATCTTCCCGTCTTCGCCGCCCAACTAACAACACCCAGAGATTACATAGTAGAGGTTATGAACGTTATTTAATAACATTTCTATTTGGTTAAGCGTCAGCAATGAAATGAATTGACAAAAAGTATGTATTACGTTGAAATTAATGTCATTAGCGGCTTTTTGTTTATTTAAATTAGTTCGAAGCAGATGTTTTCCACAAATTTCTAACGCAAAGATATGTAAGATATACGCTTCAATTTTCTGGCAACAATGTTAGCAGAGGGCACTGGTAATTTAAGTTTTTTGAGAAATAATTTGTTTTCATTACACACATTACTTTGTCTGAATGAAAGCGGTTCCTCAATGATCGCGTTCTATGAGGCCTGGACGAGGATTAAAACTAATATTCTGTGGCATAGCGTAAGTTGTTACGATCTATATTTAATTTCCTTTGCTTTTACATTACAGCCATATATAACTGTGTCAGCGTTCAAACGTTGTAATATGGATTTGAATCTCTAAATAGAAAGATGTAAGAACATGTGAAGATTTTTTGTCAAATTTATAGCACGATACAGAGAATGTATTAATTCGCTGATGAAAGCTTTGATTTTCTATCGGCAATATGAAAACTGAAACTTTTTGCTACAGCGTAAGGCACCAGGAACTGCATTGAGAATAATTTTATAACAATTCAGGATGATAACTGAGACTTTTCACTATAACGTAAGGTCAGAGAAATTGAATTCAGCGTTGTTTTATAACAATACTAAAGCAACTGTGAATAAATAACTTGGCAGAACACTTCATTCGACCCATCGTTTTTGATGGGCTTTGAGGCTATTGCGTTTATAAAAGTGACAGGGGCATACGTGAAAATTAGATGATACAAACTTTTTTTTAATAAAATCGGGAATTCAGTTTGTCATTGAATCTCAGACTTCTGTCATCCGATAAAACTGCTGGATAATAAAATTTGTTACAAGTTTGTTAGATGTCGTTTTGCAGGTGTGGATGGAGATCCCGTTTCCCTGTAGTACAACTTCTACTCTCTGAAGCCCTGTACTCTTATTCGATACTGTTAGTGAAGACATAGGTCTTTCCTGTGTAAAATATTAATGTCGATGGTTTAGTGACGCTGATCAGTGTTGAAGTTGTAATTGTGTAAGGTTGATGTTAAAAACACTACCGCAGTCATACACACCTACAGTAACACGAACGCACAATGGGCAAGGCATACGGAAAACCAGCCCAATTCATCTTCCAAAGAGAAGGGGTACGTACTCCACAATAACCGCTTACGCCCGGAATCGGATACGGTATCATGGTAAGCAGAACATGTTAAAAACCAACGGCAATGCCAGTCTACATTAGATAAACGGTCGAACCAAAATGGAAGTACTGAAAACATATGCGGTTGCAAAGAGCACCTCAACAGTGAGTTAAGTGGTATAGGGAACACAAAATACTAGTAAGATATGGAAACTTTTTCCAGAAGAGCGATAATGACGAAATTCACATGTAATTTTGAGAATATATCAACCTGACCGAACGGGAGTGAAGAAAGCTTAAAAAATGCTTATAGTAACAAAAGAACGAAAGAAACGAAAAGCTTTTACTGAGAATCCTGTTCACATGCTGTTAAAGAATAACTAGACAAACATACAGCTTAACCGTCAGTTTCTGATGCTGAGTTATGCTATATGTACTTCCTACAGCAATAATTAATATTTTCGTAAATAAACATTCCATAACACGTTTGTAATGATGTTAGAACTTGAGCCACATTACTTCGTCCATCCCACCGGTGGATTGGTCGTTGATAGGTATTTCGTTAATTACAATTTCTCGATGTTCAGTCCTGACGAGGAAGCCAATGTAGGTTTTTGGTTGCTTGTAATAACAATTCCGACGAATCACTTTCCACTTATGTTTATTTTCCAGTGCGCTCTATAATAACATTACAACACAAGATATCGTCTCGATCTAAAGGTACTAAGGACAAACATACACAAATTTTCCAGCGATTCTAACTTTCAATTAACTTGCAACTCACCGCTCAATTAACTAACTCGTCTCTGCGCCTGTGTATAGGCTATAGACGGTGCAGGAAGATCCAGAATAATTCAAAGAGTTCCGACCGACTTCTTCTCGAAATCTAATAATACTTTGACAATCAAATCCATACAAAAATAATTACAAATCGTACAAAATCGCTCACAATCACCAGAGCACATCTTGAAATGAAAATTAATACTGTTTACATGCATTTACACACAAAATTGTCAACCCAAAACAGTCTAAACCACCGCAAATTGTCCTCCAAACATCGTAATCACGTCAAAACTTACAATTACAAAATTTTAACTAGTGATTCATACATAATACTGTCCTTGAACATATTACATAGCATTTACATAGTCTCCCTCCATAAAACAATGTTAATTTACATGACAAATATACAGAAATTCACAATTACTCACAGAAAATATGTACAAATCCCTAATTAATTCACTCCCAGCTTGCTATATATAATTCTTCAAATAACATTTCATACAGGAGCTGAGTATGAGGGCTGTTACAACGTGGTGGGGATGATGATCACTCAGCAATTCCTTTCATGGCCTCCACGTTCTCACTACCTAACCCAATGCTATTTTTTTTTGTGTTCCTATGTGAAAGATTCGGTGCTTAAGTCTCCTCTACCAACAAACCTACCAGAGCTGCGAGCTGGCATCAGCAGTACTTATGAACAGATTCATAGGGACATGATTCACCAAGTGAAGGAAGAACTTGACTATTGACTTGGTATCAACAGAATCAATAACAGGCACGTATAGAGCACTTTGTAATATGTCAACAATAAAAAGTTTTTGAGTTTTTTTGTATTTCTGTAAAGTCATTATCATCATAATTAGACGTTTCCGCCTTTGCGGGTTTTCCTGCACAACTTCCTCCAAGTCTTGTGGTCATTCCAAGATATTTTCCACCACTTTTCTCCAAACGACGTCCTTAGCCTCTGCGTCTTTCTTCACTTGGTCCATCCATCTTACCAGAGGTGTTGTAACTGATTTCTTTCCCTTACCGCTATTCAGCAGTGCTACCTTCGGCATCCTCACCTCCTCCATCCTCATAAAGCTGCGTTCCCACGATCTCTTGTAACGGAGGCGGAACCTCATTATGGAAGAGCGCGCGCCGCAGGTTAGCCCTCACTTACCTCGCCACCACCGTTGCCTAGTGTCGTTTGGCACAGAGCACTTTACACAACAGAAGGGGTGCGCACCGCTGCTGCAAACCGATGGCATCAACGCACTGCTACACACGCCTGTAATATTTACCGACATAGAGTGGGTAGCTGCGTCTCATCTCCGCTAGCAAAGGCATCCCCATTACAATGGCATTTTGTTGAATATCCGTCCCGTCCCGTCCCGCCTTCGTTACAAGAGGTCGTGGGAACGCGGCTTAACATGCCCCAGCCATTGCTGTATTTTTCTTGCTAACATCTATTCTAATGCTTCCACTTAAAGTCTCTCCCTGATGTTTTCATTTCTGGTTTTGTCTCTCCTCTAGACATTCTCTAACCCTCTCAGAAACCTCGTCTCTGCCGCCTGTAATCTGCTAATATCTGTCTTTGTCCAAGTCCAGTTCGAAGCCATAGTTAAGTATGGGATGGTAATATACTTTATAGAGCAGAATTTTGGTTTCCTTCCCTCTGTTCCACCTCCAAATTATATCCTTTACCTGATGATACAATTTACCTTGCTTCCCAGATGCACAAACGATTCTATCCATTTCAATTTCTTGGTGTAACACATCCTTCGAAGGGCCAGTGTTTCTCGTTATCTTCATTATTTTTTTCCGCGCATTTGCAGACCATGTTTACTCATTGCAGTGTCCCATTTCCGTAATTCTCTTTCCAGAAGATCCTTCTCTATCTCCTCCCATACTATTATTTCATTAGCATATTTTATCGCCTTCATTTCTGTTGGATCTCTGTTTCCTTGGACTTCTGCAATTACTACATCTAATACTTCATTAAACAGGACGGGTGACATTACACTTGCTTGTCTGACTCCTCTTTCAGAATGATACCATTCTGAATGTATACTGCCTATGCGCGAGAAATTTTCATATTTCTCACTGTAAAGTTTTGTGACAGTATGTCAAATAATGTAGGTACAGTAAATTTGTGAAATCGGTTTAGTCATATATACCCCAGTACTTGTGAGACGCGCGCTTTCTTGGGTGAAAATGGGGCAAAATCCCTTCTTCACCAAGCACTGACCACATTCAAAGCATTACTGTAACGTGAGCTGACTACACGAAATCTGACAGCGGTGACAGTTCTCCCGCAACGCTTTCCGCCAGGCTGTGCAGGACGTTTACTCGAGTCGGCGCCGCACTGGTAACAGAATTAAGCAGTGACAGAGTTTCCATGCAGGACAGTTTACGTCGGTTGAGTAATAAAGCTCATGATTCAGCAGGCGGCGGCCGGCTGGAGAGGGTGGCATGAATCACGGGCGCCGTGTCTGCTATTTCCAGAACGTAAGCTATCATCGCGCTATAAGCAACGCCATTATCATTACCTTAGTCATGCGAGCAGTGACGTCGGCGCAGGCTAGCCTGCACAGTGTCTCCAGGAAGCAGCAGGCGCCAGGAATGTGGCCAACCCACGCCATAAAACTGAATTCAGACAAGTAGTTATCACATATCATAACCTACACGGTTAGCAACTGAACAAAAGCGAATATTGTTTGGGGAATAGCCGCAACGTTTACGGAGAAGAATTCAGATTATTTACGTGAAAACGGCTTTAATATTCTTGGCGGGTATGTGAGGGCAAACACAGCAAAATGACCGAGCGTGGTGGGTGAACGGTTAACGTTCTGGTCTCGCATTCGGGAGAACGCCGGTTCGAATCCCCCATCCAGATTGGGGTTTTCCATGGTTTCCCCAGATCACTCCAGGCGAATGCCGGGATGCTTTCTTCAAAAAGTCCATGGCCGAATTACTTCCCGTTCCTTGTCCTCCATCCCATCCAGCCTCTAATGACCACGCTGTCGACGAGGCGTAAAACCCAAGCAAAAAAAAAAAAAAAAAAAAAAACCCAACAAAATGAGCGACATTTCTGTCTGAGTAATTTTAAACCAATGCTGCCAGTCACTTAGCTTTGAATATCCGTAGACGGCCACTTAGATTTCCGTAGATGGGTACAAAAATCCGGAGACTCGCTAAACTGAAAGACTAAAACAATAATTATTGAAGAAAGAATCAAAATTAAGAATACTTTTTATTTCCAGCTCTTTAAAATTAGAAATACAAAATAATATTCTACATTGAAATATTTCTGAACATATTTTATATATCGTCACTTTCATCACTGGTGCTGCTGTGCCTACCCCCATTTTTTTGGATCATACATTTTCTTTGATGAGATTAAATTTAACGCATCTTCTGTAGCAGGAAATGTTAAAAACTGCTACCCCTTTGATTATATGATATTGGTTATGCCTTTTGGGAAGGCACTGCTTTTTAAGCCGTGCCAACGAGCGTGTCACCATGTACATAAAGAGTGCGCCGATAGTTCTGCATTATGGTCTTTTAAGATCTATAAAATCTATAATCAAACAAAATATGAGTTTTATTTCAATCGTTGGTAGGTCTACGCAAGGAAACGATTGACAATTATTGACAATTCTGTAATGAATTAACACTATACACTCAAACTTTAACAAAACACATATATAAGGAAAAATAAACAAATATTAAAAAGTAGCAAATATCCGTAGATATTTTAACAAAATCTGAAAATCCTAACTTTTTATAAAAATCTGTATATGTACGGATAAATCCGTAGAATTGGCAGCACTGTTTCAAACTTCAATAACACGATTAAAAACAGACATAGCGCAGCCATCTTGGTCTCGTTTTGAAGAGAAAGGATGAAACTTTGTGCCAGTAATGATATGTAAGTCGCGACAGCCGGATATATAGAGACTATTTATCTGGTCTGAGTAAACCAATTATTGTTATATAGAGGAAGGTATGTGTTGCAACCTCGTCATGAAGTTCAAGTCTGTATCTTAAAATTAAAAAATATACGACGTTATGAATCCCAAAGAATTTGAACATTTCGAGGCAATTAAGCCCAAATGTGCGACTTCAGTGGCTCAGCTGAAAACATAAAAAATGCAACCGTATTGGTCTGGTTTTAAAGAAGCAGGATGAGAGTTTGTGCCAGTACTTCTCTGTCAATCATCACAGCCGGAAATTGTACAAAGTCTACCCACGATTTTTAACTTCCTGGATTAGACAGGTGTACATAAATGGAATCATATCTCAGAGACTAATTATCCAATCCATGTGAACCAAGTGTTGTTTTGAAGAGGAAAGTATGTGTTACAGTTTATCGTGGCATTCAGGTGTGTATATTAAAACTTCAAAAATATACGGGGCTATGAAGTTGAAAATTTCTAAAAATTTCTCGATTTCCTTAATATGTTGCCATATATGATGGCAAAGTACCACCATAATAGCAAAAATGAGTCACGAATGCGTATAGCGCTAAATATTTCTAAGAGAATGACACAAAAACGGTGGGTTTGGATCCAAAAACAATACTGTCGAAAATATAGGCAATGGAAGCGCGCGCGAACAAATTATGTGGCATCTGTCAAGGCTAGGTCAAGTATGGGTGTGGTCTATGGATTGCGTTGATTGTGCAATAGAGGTGCAATAGAGCTGGCACACCGGTAGTATTGATGGGCGATTTCAATATTAGTGACGAAAATTTACTACGTGTATTCCTTCAGAAATTCTCTAAACTTGAACTAGCGAATCATTTGGAGCGTGGACAAATGAACCATGCAAGGGAAAACTTGTATAGATTTAACATTGCCAGAGGTATTCATATAATTTCAGTCCCATATACATCTTACTTCTCATACCAATACCCTGTATTCAATAAATGCAAATTGGTTGTTTAGACCCCGGAGATTGACCTTCGTGTTATTTTTTCCCAGCCCACTATTCTTTCAGTGGTGTTGAGGCTCGGTGAATGCCAGAGTGGAGCATAAAGACCTCACCTCCAACTTCCGGTTTTAAATCGTTTACACCATAACAATTAAAAATGAGTTCTCCACAACTTTGTTCCGCTGGATTAAAAAACAACAACAACAACGAAGAGAACTAAATAAATACACCAAAAACAAGTTCTCTCAACGTCGTCCCAAAATAAATCGTCGACAAGCTTTGGTACGAGCTTTACCCACCCGTTACGTATACATCTGGCAATGCTCACGTCCGTTGCTCTTCACAGAACTGTCTTTAACGACCAAGCTATCTGCAGTCTGTACAAAATTACAAACAAAGATAAATTAAACACAATTCCTGGAGACTGACCTACCTTGTCTTGCAGTGTTACATGTCTGGAGTGCTAAAATAACCTCAAGTTCCAGTTTATTATTATTATTATTATTATTTTATTTTTTTGTTGAAACGACGTTGCTTCTTTTGAATGTATTTAGATCGATAATACGTTCACGTCAGAGAGGCGCATCAGCATATATAATGAAAATTATTATAATAACTTTCTTCTTTGGGTGCGTATCCGCATTTGAGTGTAGACGATGGCAGTGAAAAAGAGGGTGGGAAGATTACACCGCCTTGGGAACGTCCCGGGGAGATAATGAACTGGGTTAGTTTCCCAGTGCTTTCCCTTGTGAGACAAGTGTTAATGTAAGTGTATAGTGTTACTTGTGTTGTGGGCGACAGATGAAATAAGGAGTAGGGCGAAATTTGGTGTCGGCCGATTCAGGCCTACTCTTCCGAAAGACACTTCCGGTCGCCAACCTTAACTTCCCAATCCTACTTACGAATCTTCGTCAAAAGTGTAGTATGCACTCACTCTATACATACCGCGGAGAGGGTTGTTACCATTATATCGTATCCTGGCAAGATTAGGCGATTTAAACCTTAGTTTGCAGCCAAAGGTTTACTCGATATCGTGTAATTGTTTCAATCGCTATTAAGTGAATTTCTTGTACAAAAATTTCGTAATAATTCTTGGGAACTAAATTTAAAAAATGAAACATCATATCGCAAACAAAACTCACATTTTATGAGTTGATCAGAATTGATTGTCGCATGCTGATCAAGTAATGGGAGATGGTGATCGAATCTACTAACAGTAAGAACTATAGAGGAAGACAGAGATTAGAATATATGAAACAGATAATTCAGGACGTAGGGTGTAAGGAATATGTTGAGATGTAGAGGTCAGCGCAAGATAGGAAGGGATGGAGGATTGCATCGAACAAATCGAATGACTGATCGCAGAAAAAACAGTGCTTGAATAGGCTCGGAGATATTGGTCGAAGAATTAGGAATAGTGCATGGAAGTGGAAAGATGAGCATGACCACAAGCTGACACTCGATTTCATGAATAAGGGAGTGGATAAGGGTGTCAGGGTTTGCAACAGATTACCAGGTGAAGTAATGAATAACCTACAAAAAACGCTGAAGGAATTTAAAGCTAAAATTTGCAAACCGCAAAAGTAGATGGGGAAGGAATTTAAACATTTAAATTATAATAAAAAAAATAGAAAACAGGTAATTAGATGAATAAGGGAGTTGCCACCGGAGCGTGTGCTCCATCGCAACTAAACTAATAATAATAACAGCGTAATCTAATGTTTAGGAAGGTGACATTTAGCCTGTATGTGAAATTTCAACCCAGGAATTTTAATTCAACTAGATCTTTCTAATTAGACGGGGCAGGAATACACTTATTACATCATCTGAGTTAGATAGCGTTGATAATTCTGAGTTGGTATGAATAAACCTGTTGTTCATAATGAAAAAAGCAGTTAGCAGAGAATGAGACGTTAGTGCTGTGAGTGTGCCATTTGCAATCTTGTTACTCTCGTTGAAGGTTTGTGGTGCTTCTCAGTGGCAGCCTTATAAGTGCGAGATGGCAGCGATAGTCGAGAGGTAGGATGCAACAAGTGGCGGCGCCAGTGACGTCACGCCTGGCGCCAGGATGCACCGCGCGCTGCGCTGCACTGCACTGCACTGCGGGTCCTCGCTATAAATATTGCTGGCTCATAGCAACTGCCAGCGTTCGCCTCATTGCCGCTGTTAACGGTCCGTATGTCTCAACTGCGTCCTCGATTCCTCATCACTCTACTTAACATGGAAGTGACTTTCACGAATCTTCGAAATAGTTCTTTTATCTGTCATTTTCAGAGCGGCTCCTGCAGACTCATCATTCCTAAAGGCGTCACGATATCCTAGGTGCCAGCCCGTGACGGATATGTTCACGGGCCTAAAATCGGTCCCGAAAAGGCAGCTACAGTAAACACGAACAAAACATAATAAAACATATTAAAGTAATATATAAAAATAAGACATAAAATAATCACACTGAAAAAAATGCAGTTGTCGTGAACAAGCTCAAAATATAAACATCAAATAAAAACGTAATGTATCAAAATAGTGGCTTTCTACATCTACACTAATATTATAACTCTGTTTCCCTGTCTGTTTGTTACATTTTCACGACTAAACGGATCTTGATGAAATTTAACAAGGAAGTACTGTGTATCGTTTGGAAAGACCTAGGATACTTTTCTTTGGCTAAATAGCGTATTTTGTTATGAAATTTTGGGAACTAACCTAACGATGACAGACAGACGGATAGCGTGTGTAAGTCTCCTTAATGTTATATCAGTCGCTCAGGCTTTGTTTCTCTCGCAGTCAATTTATTGTTGCAGATTGGTTCTCGTCATGATACGGGATCAATGGTAAAACAGCTTGGAGACGGCTTCCCTCTCATATTATCCCTTCTCCCTGCTTTTTGGAACACCTTTTACGTAACTTACAGCCTTCTATATTCCCTAACAATAAAATTCTAAGTCCATGCATACGAAATCGCGGGTAACAGCTGTTGGGTTATAAGTATGGTAAACACATAAGCAAAATACACGTAATAACATAATGACCCAGTTACAGCTAACAAGCACACAACATAAAGATCAAATTAAACGTAATTTTTAAAAAAAATCAGTCACGTTTTTACTTTTAGTAGACTTAACATAAAGTCTGATGTTCAATATTAATCCATAAATATCTGACGATGGCCGAGCACTGTGACTGTAGTGATTGAATAATTTAAACGACGCGAAGGACTTCATTGTTCGCAAAATACAATTTTATTCCACGTTATGTCAGCCGCAAAGTCTTACCATATTTTCTTAACTATATTGAAGTATTTAATTTCAACAGAAATGCCTCGAAAAACAAACTTCATGGAAGCTAAGAGATTGCAATTTAATCGGTTCGTGTCGAATCACATCGGGCGTCATCGGCTCACTTTTGCGGAACTCCAGCCAACAACTATCCGTGATAGAAGGAGTGAGCTACCGAAATTATTGTAGTAGTCTGTCAGATGCGCAAAATTTCGTTTTGAATGAGTCTCACTATGAAATATTCCGATCGTGAATCCTTAGAGGATAGAACTTCTCAAATCTACGATACAGCCACTGTACCAAATGCTCTTTTTTTTTGCTTTTAGCGAATGACTTTGATTTTGGACCACCGAATCTGTAGTAGTTTTTATCCAGGGCTTCACATTAAGACAATGATTCATCTAGCCGAATCCCACCAAAGTAATTTCTGACTCGCAGAGAGGATAATCTTGTTGGACTGCCTCTCCAAAATTGATACTTAAATCGTGTAGATTCAGAAACGGAGTATCATCATCAAAGAAATATTATCATCAAATAATTTTGTAAATAAATCCGTCGAAAACAACTGGTTTGGTGATTTTTTTTAAAACTATTTATTTAATTCCCCAGACGCGTTTCGCCCTTGTGGTGTAGGGCATCTTCAGTGGAGATATAGTGGTATTCCTTTACATGTCGGTCTGGAACAGCACTTCACACGCTTTCACATAACTGTTCATTACAGTTTTCTTTAAACTATTGTTACACTAGTTGTTTTTTTCCTGCTGCACTTGTTCTTAATGTTAATCTTTTCTGTTTATTTACACATGTGTGTTACACACGGTTTGTTTTGATTCTCGAATCAAGCAAACAGAATTTATTTACACATGTAAAAAACAAAATTCACCAAACCAGTTGTTTTCGGCGGATTTATTTACAAAATTATTGTTCAACAACTGCGGGAAGATGGCCTATCACCATATTAATATTATCATCAAAGGTCAAACGCACAAAAAAAATTAACGTTGGTAGATAATGAGTTTATTTGTTTGTTTCTAAAGCACATCACACGTTAAGAAATTTAGTAAGTTGAGGCTTGAGGAAATATATTTACAAGGCTTCATCCTACTCCTGCTAAAAAAAAAACGGAAAACTTTACTTATTCCTTTTAAAACTCGTTGTTTCGTGGAACTCTTTCGCCATTAAGATGGCAACAAGGGACCTACATATCGTGATAAGTCAATCGAAATAAATTATCATACAGTTGGCACAGTATGCGTATCGACCAGTGGGAGAAACATCCACTAAAGATGTAGCATTT
Source organism: Vandiemenella viatica (assembly GCA_031002005.1). NCBI lineage: Eukaryota > Metazoa > Arthropoda > Insecta > Orthoptera > Morabidae > Vandiemenella > Vandiemenella viatica. Next base: position 220,700,717 of record JARYHS010009186.1, on the reverse strand, counting down.
CTTACAGAGTGAATATGAGTAAGAAATGAAGAACCGTATGACTGCAGGAGCTGGAATGCAACTGTTGTTGATTATTTATTCTCGGACGCGTTTCGCCTCTGGTCGAAGTACGTTCAGTGTACACTGTTTTTCTGTAATATGATATCGGATTTTAGGTATCGTACAGGAAGGTTTTGTTTACATATAAAATACTAGGAATCATAATGTAGCTTATATTTATATTTCCGTTTTGAGGTGTGGTCATCTGTTTCCTCAACCAGCATGCTGCTTGCAACAATACATGTAACTAGATGACCCGCGTGAAAATTTCGTGAGTATGATGAATAGTGAGGTTGGTGCGTTGTAATAGGGTGAAGGAAGAACCGCTTCCTTTGTAGAAATTGTTTATTTGTATAGTATAATAGTTACGTAACAAAATACAGCATATTACGCAACAATAAGGAAAACGTTTGGACGCGTAAAAACATACGTGTGACAAATTGTCACATAAAAACAGTGTACACTGAAGATACCTCTACGAGATTTTAAACGCATCCTAGAATAAATAAAATCCAACAACAGTTGCTTTGGCATATTTATATAAACGATATAATTTCGTAAGATTACTCACTCTCTCACTCACCTCTGTAGCTATTGGCGGGAGAATGGTGACGTCACGAGACGGACTTCGCTCTCAAATTAATTGCGACCAGAGCTATTACCTGGTTATACGAGTATGTAATTTAATAGATAAGCAACTTCTATGAAATGAATTACCAAGCCAAGACACGATAAATTAAGCTTGTTATCCTTAGCATTTCATTCTTAAAAAAATATTGTAAAAATACATCGCTGCAAAAACGTGGAACTGCTTTTCAATGACATTTCGCTAATGAAAGCAACATAAAAAGACGTTAATTATACAATTCCCTCTGATTTAGCATGAATCCAATTGTCGTTTCAGCCATGGCTAAATTTCAATTTAATCAAATTTATATTACGATTATTTGCTTTTTTACTAATTTTACTCACCACTTTTGATAACGGTGTTTGTTAGTGTGCAATTTAAGCGGGTTATTAGATTATTTAAAGTGGATTTTTAGTGTGCTATCTAAATGAATATTCTGGCAACTGATTTCTTCGAAGTTGCTTAGCTATTAAATAACACTCATAACCTGGAATCTGTATGAAGTTCTCGGGCCGTTACGGACATAATGACCAAAGATTACATTATGAGTGTCTAGCGAATAAAACGAGTTGCTTCCGAAGCAGTTGCTGCAGCTATGGTTGATCGCGCTCCCTTTAAACTAAACAACAGTTCTTCAAATTTTGCAGAGTGAAACGTTAGGGCCAAATACAAGTCAGTTTTGTATTTCAGCCAGTTCCAGTCAAGCGATGACGACCTTTGATACAATTAAACAATAGAGCGATCGTCTCTGTCGTGTTTAATACGTCTATTAACATTTCTAAGTTCTTCAAGCTGAAGAGATTTTATTCAAATTTTGCAGAGTGATCCCATAGGCTGAAACAAACGTTAAGTTCATATTTGACCAGATTAGGTCGACCTGTTATAGCCTTCGGCTCTGAAAACTGGAACTATTACTGACCCGTGACCATACGCAGGAAAGTTGTGGTGGCTCAGTGGTTAAGGAGTCTGACTTGAGGTGGAAAGGTCTCCGGTTCGGATTCCTGTTGAACGGGTATTTCTAAAGGCTCTTAACTTGACTTTCCCCTGTAGCACAGCTTGCTGTGTAATATTCCGTACGCCAGAACGCTTCCGTGGCTCAAATTACACGTTAAACTGTAGGTCTCACGACCAATAATGCCATACGCCCCCCTTTTTTTATTGTCATCAGTATTTCGACTGGTTTGATGCAATCATCCATCCCTTCCTATCTTGTGCTAATATTTCATCTCAACATGCGCTTTGCAACCCACGTCCTCTGTTATCTGCTTCATATATTCTAATCTCTTTCTTCCTCTGCAGTTCTTTCTTCCGACTGTTCCCTCCACTAACAATTTAACTAATCCAGCATGTCTCAAAATATGACCTACCATCCTGTGTCTTCTTTCTATAAGCTTTCCACAAACTTCTTTCCTCCCCCTCATTTCCAAAACTCGTTCATTTCTTACTTTGTCTGTCCACTTAATTTTCAGCATTATTCTATAGCACCACATTCCAGATGCTTCAATTTTCCTTCTGTCTGGTTTTCCTAAGGTCCAAGTTTCACTGCCATAAAGTGCGGTGCTCCACTCACAGAGTTTTAAAACGTTTATTGTGAGTCCTAGATTAACATTTGAAACAAAAAGATTTCTCTTTTTTGAAAGTTTCTTTCGGTAGTGCCTTCTGCTTTTAACTTCATTCCTGAATCGGCCATCAGTTGTATTTCCTAAGTAGCAAAATCCACTAAGTTCTTCTCTCGCTTCAGACCCTTGTTTTTATTTTTGTTACCATACGCATAAAACTTATACTAGTTAGATAATAACTTATTATTTTTGACAAGCAGCTACAGAGAAATGTTGGCTTACAGTACGTATAAGTACTATTTATTCTGTCCACTGGTTTTTAAGGATAAAACGAATGTTGCTAGTGTGGGAGGGAGGTGTCTTTACGACCTGTCGCCCGCTGCTCTGCTGACCCGCGCTGATATTAATGACCACTGCCCGGTCCAGCGGCTTCGCGGAAGCGCAGGAGGTCTGCAGCGGCAGGCGGCCTCTATTAATACCTCTGAGGCGTGTTCGGAAAAATAAATAAATTTGGCTCGCTTCCCCAGTGGGTCAGCGGGGCGCTGTCCAGCTGGAAACGACTGATTAACTGCCCCAGCGTGCAGAGCACACTCTTCTTCTTCACCACCTGCTCGCAATATTTTGGGGACGTCTTTACTCATCATTCGCATGGTCAAATTTAGATCTTTGTTTTTATAGCTGCATTTCCTCGCTGCCACCAAGCATTTTATACCTACTGCCTGGTCGTGCTACGTGCTAATGCGGGAGGTCAAGTGTTGCCATCTGTCTGCCAAATGTGCATCTGCGTTCTGTGTGTGACAAGTATACTTTTTGTTTGTGAGATGTGTAGTTTATGAGGCGGAGGTTGGAAACCGTCTATAATTGCTGTGGATAACCGCCTAAAAGTTGCAGTCAGGACGGCCGGAAAAGGAGGTCTGGCACGTGCCTGGTCCCATTGTATCTCCCCGATCCAGAATACAGCACCACAACGCACTGAGACTCGATGGCAGATATATGATGTACAATCTACTCAACTACTGTCTATCTCGAGGATGAGCATATTTTTTAAACAAAAACCTATATGAAGAAAAAAGTTATATGGGCAGTTATCATCGTGGTCGAAGTCTCCAAATTCTAATATTCAGTCTTATTACCGTTTCAGGTTCCGGTAATTTATCAGCATGGAGAGGGAGGTACACAATTGCAACGTAAATAATTTTTTTTTTTTTAATCTTGCCTGTCCGTGTGGCGCCACGTCATGTTTCTTGAAACCAACCCTCATTCCAGAACTGCCCTGGAAGAAGGCTCCAGAATGAGGGTTGAAACGTCGGTTTCAAGTAACATGACGCGGCGCCACACGGACAGCCAAGAATCAACGGGCTCTGGCCGCGGAAGCCTACGATTACAAGATTTTTTTTACTTATGGCTTTACGCCTCGTCGACGTCGAGGTCATTAGAGGCGGGATATAACTGGGGACAAGGAATGGGACGGAATTCAGCCATGGCCTCTTGAAGGAAGCATCCCGGCACTCGCCTGGAGTGATTTGGGAAACCATGGAAAACCCAAATCTGGATGCCCGGACGGGGATTCAAACCGGAGTCCTCCCGAATGCGAGGCTAGAGCGTTAACCGCTCACCCACCATTCTCGGTCCGTAAATAAGAGGCCTACAACTTAAATCGTAATTATTTAGCCGGATGTGCAAATTAAACCTGGTAATGCCTCTTCATGTTTCTCGATGAGATTAGTCCCTAAATACTGGTGCCTCCCCCTCCCCATTTTCATTCATACATACACGCTGTAAGCCTGGTATCATTCGTGAGGGCATGAGTTCGAATCCCTCTTCCACCATCCAGGTTTCAGTTTTTCATGATTTCCCGAACTCTCACCAGCTAAATACCAACTTCATTCTTCTGTCAGATAATGGCGGTAATCATTCCCATTAATTATTTACAATTATATCATGACTCTAATGACCTCGACAAAGATGAAGCTCCAGGCAAAAATGAAAAAAAATCAAGCTTAGTGCTACTAACACTCATACATTACTATTAGTTACGCGTATGAAAACAATGTCTAATTACCACACAGTTTGTACACGGAATCTGTGTAAGAAATTATTGTAGCAAGTTATGGGAGAAAAGTGTTAGTTGTGAACTTATTTCGGAGTTTATTTTATTTTGAATATAAAATTGATAGTAAAATTGAGTTCTTTTAGTTAGTTAACACAGATGACTCGATCATAATGTTTGTACACATATTTATACCTTGTCTTATCAAAGAAAACAATAGAATGATCTCACTGATTGCGGGAAGAGCGCATTAAAACATAAAGGCCATGGAAACGAAATTAAATATTTTAATTCACATTATTTTATTTTTCTTGGCTTTTATTTTTTCATAGAATTACGAAACGCAAAAAGTGTTAAATTTTATTTTAGTTTGTGGCAGCTGAATCATTGGTAGGTAATAATAGAGTCCTTCAATAGGCTTTACATAGGATTAATATTATTAAAGAAACTAACAAATTATGACGACAGGATTATCAGTTTTTTTTTTAATATCATGACGTTACATTCCACTATGGATATTTTTTGGCGTATATCAGACTGAACATTAACGTTCCGGCTGATAAAATTATATTGAGTTTCTAGCATTAAATCTTTTCCACCTTCAAAGTTTTTAATGCGTTTTATTTACACGATGCTATGTAACATTTACAGTCATAGGCTTCTGCTGTAAGTTGTACTTTCTGCTGATCCTAAAAGTTAGTTTTAAATTGAAAATTTTTTCTCTAAATTTCAACTCATATTTTATTAATACTCCCCTTTGTTTATATGAGCCTAAGCTGGACTGCTGAAATAATGCCTTTGGCTCAGACCATTATTCTGAGTTATGGACCTCCCCTCCGAATGAGTCTCTCAAGTGACGAAGCTACACCAAAGAAACAGCCTACTCGTACAAGAAACAAATTTTAATATTTTATAAGTTTTAATTGCTGATTATGACAGACATCTGAAGTATCTTATATACACTGGCAGAATTTTTGAGTAAACGTGTAAGTTATTTCTATACAGTCTATCTGACTACAATATATCACCAATCAACGACGTATACATGATGAGACTTTAGTTATTTGTTTTAATGTTGCTCACACTGTCGCTTCTCCTACTTTGTTGAATTAAGTCGTATAGGCATTGTTGCGTGATATTTCATCGTAAATATTGTTCATCATACGTCCTTAATATAGTTCTTGCATTGCAAGAGCTTACTTTTTAACTAGAAAAAGAGAGAGTAGGGAAATTGCCAGCAGCGCATGTAATACATCGCAATAAAATCAAATTAAACTCTTTTTTTGTTTGCATTCAGTTGTTAAGACAAAACAGACAGATCCTGTAAAATCTTCGATTCCACTGGTATATATATATATCAGTGCAAGAAATAGACGCAGATTTGAATGAGAACAACACGCGAAAATACCAGACGGCTGGAAACACGTATTATTCCATCCAGTACAAAACAATTACAGAGGCATATCATTACAACCAGTTTGGTGCAAAATATTTTATAAAACACGTTTAAACAAGATAGAAGAGGAAGTGAGACACACAATCGGTGAATTCCAAGCAGGGTTCAGTAAAAACAGATCCGATCCAGAACAGGTATTCCATCTGAAAACAAACTCATAGTCTCAGCAACACGGAACCATAACACAATAGTCACATTTGTCGAGTTATTGACATTTTTGCAGTGCAGCTAACATTTCGCGGTTGTGGAGCGTCTCACACTTCGGCATTTTTATTTTAATTCGTGGTGACTTTTCCGAAAAACCAGAGTGCAAAACGTGATGAGGACATTATAACGAAGCAGTGAAATCAAATTTAAACAGGTCAGTACCAGTTTTTGGCAGGTGGAGAATGTCCTCTCCCACCATTCCTTTTCTTTCTCGCAATGGATCTGGACAACGAATAAAGGTATGTTTACACCTTCTAAAGAATACAAAATTCACTCGATGTAAGTTAAACTCGAACCTGTGACCGTTTTAATATAAGATAAGCTTGCTAGTTGCTACGAATATGGTTTTGATAACAGTGTTTCAGCTCTATGTCTTACAGTATATTCTGCACTAGGAACGTAAATCTATGAAACCATTGATTTGTAACAGCATCATAGCGTGGCTCGTCACCTGAGGAATATTATGTTATTCCGGGACGGTGCGGTAAGAGCTGAGTTAATCCTGTGGGTGTTGTTTATTTCCCCTCCGCGGGACTGTTTGCTTGTTTTCGCGCTGTTTGATGTAAACAGGGCCCACGTGACGACGTGGCGCCAGGAAGCGGAAGTGACCTCACCGATACTGTTGTTCGCCACCCGTCAAGGTAACAGGCGAATTAAAGCTGCACCCGCAGCCTGCGATCAAAAACACATCACTCGACTGGTCTATGACGTATCTCAGTATCTGTTTATACCACTGGTAACAGGAGCCGTGAATAATAATTTAAAAAAAACCCTCACGATGGTCACAAAGATTTTAAGTATCTTGTATTGAAGCTCTAGAAAACATTATCCTTGGTCAGAGACAATCACTTTTCGAACTTATGTTTATACAAAGTATGTGATATAAACACTCGATTTGGTAACATGACTATAAAAGTGAGGCATGATACCCGCTGAGAAGAGTGATTTAAATTGCTCACATTATTTACAAGACACTGCTAAGTATAACGTCATAATTAATACTTATGAAAATATGTTACATTCAATTCAAACCTCAAAAGAAATAAGGAAAATAAAGGGGATAGTACGATAATCATAGCTCTGCAATTTGATGATTGATTCTTATGTAACTTGACGAGACAAATCGAAAATAAAAGAATATATATATATATTGACATCTCACGTAGTTCTCGAGATATCATGTCTTCAAATTAATGCAGTTAGGTTGAGATGCTGCCTGAATGAGAAAAAAATTTCGCCAATTCCACAAGGAACTACACGCTGGTCATGCACATAGGTGTTTTGGTTTCTTCCTGGCAGTTGTGATTAGGATGAAATACGGCCTAGACCAGAAGAAAAACGTAATTAAAAGCACAAGCAACTATTCTCATAACCGATTTGTCACATTTGATTTCTCGAGAACTAAACGGTATATGAAAAAAAATTATTCTTTACTTTCGATTTGTTTCGTGGAGTTACGTAAAAATTCATCATCAAATTGCGGCGCCACGGTTATGATAGTGCTTCCCGTTATTTTGTGTGTTTTTAGTGGGAGCATATACTCGTATTAGGCGCAGCGATACCCATTGACGATACTATCAGAAAATAATTAATCACATATTTTCCACGCAGAATCTCTCATAAACAGTTACATAAGTAGTGTATAATTAAGTTTAATTCCATAATGCATACGCTCATGTGGCAGTTTCCATACACATATTATTTCGCATTTTACAAATTTTTAAATGATTTAAGTCCAGTGGATCCTAAATTCCTGAAGACTGTGGTCACCCAGAAATCTAGGTGCAGTCGTTACAATGGCAGTACTCAGATTATTCGAGAACAAAAAGGTACCACAGTTTGTGAAGCTTCCGAACTTTGTAAATGTCAGTTATAGGGGAATTGTACAATATATGTTGCAGTATGTAGAAAGCTCTTGGATGTTGCACCAGAGATGAATAAGCGTTATAAAATATGTTATTCTTCATCGCATGGAGAGGACTGCAGGACTAAATGTATAGAATCACATGGTGCCTACTTTAAATGGGTTTGGCTGTCTCATCCATTCAGGTACACCACTTTCCCTGTCTCAAGGCAAGATACTTTTTGTACTGACCTCGCTTACTGTTTGTTACCTTTGCCAAGCAGAATGTAAATCAAAGTTATCCGGCGAAAATAGAACCGGAAAATCAGATTACTACTACCATCGAATCTTCATGAATCTAGTAGAGTTCAGACAGTATGCAATTTGATTTTCTAAGTTTTTTTTTTTTGGCTTAACGGGATTGTCGACATCGAAATCATTTTAACCGGGACAGGATGGAAACAAGCAGCGGGAAGAGAATAGCCTTGACCTTTTGAAGGAACCATCTCAGGGATTCACTGAGCGTGGAGGTAAAGCGGTAACGCTCTGGGCCTCACATTCGGGAGGACGCAGATACGAATTCCCGGCCGTACATCCAGATCTGAATGGCGGCATGGTTCATTCAAAACGCCATGGCCGAATTCCTTCCCACTACTTGCTTCCAGTCCCTTCCCACCTCTGATGACCTCGACGGAGCATAAAGCCATAAGTAAAAAAAGGAGTGATTTAGGGAAGCCATGGAAAGCCGCACGGAGGTTTGCCGGATGTTTGGATTTGAACTCACGTATTCACGAATGCCAGATCCGTGCATGGGCGTATCCAGCGAGGGGCAGAGGGGGGAGGGGATGTGCTGCTGCCCCTCCTAGAAGAAAAATTAAGTTGCCTTCAGTACGCTTCGACGAGTGAAGAACTGACTCAGCAGCACTTTGTGAGGGGAAACATTGACTGGACTATGCCTGATGAATGTGCATCGAAATTTCGTGAAAGAACACTGTGGGGTATTGAGAAACAAAGATATTAAAAAATTTTCTAAGTATCCGAGACGATTAATGTTTACATAAACTATAACTGAGTTACGATCTTAATTTACTACATAGTAGGTCCTTAGATTAAGTGGTTGTATTACTACTGTATATTAATCAATAATAAAATAGTTTCCTCAATAGGTTTGAGTTTCATTTTGTAAGAAATCGTCATGTTTCAGTACCCCACCCCACTTCTTCGAAACCAATATGACTTGCCCCCCCCCCAGCTCAAATCTTGCCCCCCTCTAGCTCTGATCCTGGATACGCCCTTGGACCCAAGCGTTACTCCTCTCCAACAGCGCTCGATGGTTTGTAACGAAAAGGTAAATAATATCTCTGTATAACAAACATTTATACTTGAAATCAAAGAAGTCTGCATATCACTAAGAATAGTCATGTACACTTCACAGCTGCAATAGGCAAGAAACAGCTACAAGAGCAGAAGAACAAAGCTGTTTTATTGTTACAAGACCCTAATACCAGAAGTGTTATTTAAATAGAGCTGACAGCATCATTATGATTTAAATTAGCAGAGAAAATTCGGTGATTAAGGTATTAAATTTGTACACGGGTGCCGACCAGTTTTTGTTTGCATACTGCCTAAGACTTTGCTACTTTTTTGCTACCATCAGCACGTTGTTCATCTCACCGGCTGGCTTTTCACAATCAGCTTTATAGCAGCACGTCGTTACGGGAAGGCGATGTATCACTCAAGTCAACGTATCTCGGAGCCATTAGAAGCAATTTTCTTTTCCATTTAAGACTTGATTAATTAACGATCGCTGTTTGCGGCAGAAACACTCCCTCGGTGCAATAAACGTAATTTTATTGCCCTTGATTGTCTTACTGTGCAACCATAATTGGAGTTGTAATTAGCAACTACATCCTGTATGCTTGAAGGTCGGTTTGCCTCGTTAAGGGCAGAAGGCTTGGTCTGATAGAACCCGAAACTGCATATTTGGCCGTAAGAACTTGTCCTGTGTGCAGCATGTGAGGTAAAACAAGCTGAGTCCCGCGACTATTTTTTATTATTCCTTTAGTTATCCACATACCTACTTTCAAGGTCAGTAGAAAACTGCATAGTCGCCTTTCAAATAGTGGCATTTACAGCGTCATTTACAATAAACAATCAACTTTATACAGCACTATATACCAGCGGTCTGGTGGTTCAGTGGTTAACGCGCTTGCTTTCAAAAAGCTCGCTGCTCCCAGAGGAAAGGAACTGGCCGTTCTACCTCTGACACAATCGCTTAGTATGCCTCCTTCGGGAGGATCCAACCAACCTTCGGGCTGTGAATTAAGTTACGTTTATATACCATTATGCTGGAGACAGCTACGAATAGCGGCACAGTAGCACAATGAATGTAGCCAGCGACCTAGCACTCAACGGAAATTCTATATCAAGGTTCTGTACAGTGCGAGCTGTCAGAGGGAATCTGATAGTAGATGACAGAACGATAAAAATTTTGTCAATAGAAATATACATGAATTTGAAGAAATTGTACTCTATCGCTGCATTTAAAACAAACGTAGTACAAAATTACACTTTTGTTATGCCACTAAGAAAGAAAGAAAAAAATCCATCAATGCTAAATTCCCCATGCGATGGTCGAACCACCATCAGACCACCTCTCCTAACCTCCTGATGGTGAAAACTTCCTCCACCACAACCATCACGGTGCTGCAACCAGCTGAGCGATGGCGTAGGGTTTGACGTTAATAAGTAAGTTTCAAACAGATTGTTTCAAAAAAAGGCCATAAAATACTCGTAGTTATACCGCTAACACAAATCCAACGATATGATGCCACAAACTCTCTGCTCCATTATTAATTACGAGATATCGTAAGCCATTTGCAATTAGAAGTCATGTTTTGTATTTCAAAGAATAGTTCACAGACAGAAATACACATTCAAAGACTTCAGAGGATCCTACCACAAATATATATTTCGATTTAAGTGTTTTAATGGATGTATCATGTTGTTTAAAGTATTGTGAGCCAACGAAATATAAAGGAAAATCCCAGGAAATGCTAGTAAAAAATGGCTGATTGTATAATATGCCAGGATTAATGTGTTACAAATCAGGATCTCTTCAATCGTGTTTGATCTGAATTTCATTAATTCTGATGAAATGAAGACGATGTTCGTTTTTTGACGCAACATCACCCAGGAGACATGTTATGTGGCGTGAAAAGTTCTCCCAAGAAATTTGGAAGTTGAATATCGTTTATTTTATTATGAAACTGGTTTGAAGTGAGACTCCCTACATTGAAGTCGTTAATCATGAATTTACAATACGCAGAGATTCAGAGCATTTTGTATAATCACTTTCGATGCTTCAAGAACTTAATTATAAACACAACTTGAATTTCATTTTGGGCGGACTGGACAAGTGATATTGCAAATGAGTTGTATTTATGTTTAAAACTTTGAATCCTTTTTTCTGCTTTTAAAGCGGCATAAGAATAAATTCCCCAGAATGTACGTAATAGTATTGCAGTACAGCCTGTTGGCAAATCTACCGTCGTGGGTGGAATAGAATATCATTTCTTTCCAGAATGAGTTAATACTGTATGTCTTCAGCCAGTTCACTCTTAAGGCTGCTTATAAACTGTAATGAATATTATATCTTAATTTTCGCTGCCGCGTGCTCTCTGCTGTACCGAACGAAAATTGCGAGGGCTGTTTCTGATTTAGTGCAGATGGTTACAATCTGGGCCACGAAGTAAGCCCGACATCGATTCCAGACCTTCTGAAATATGTCAAAGTGGAACTCCAAATTTCCTCAAGTCGCAGGCAGCATACAAACAATACATAGAGCAGCCCGCACAGGCAGATGGAAGCAGTTGACAGTAAAGAAGACCTTACTGAACACACTTTCCACTGTGGAAATTTTATGCTGGTTCTACGTTGGGGAACGTATTGGAAAGAGACATATTGTTGGTTATAAAGTACGATGATACATTTAAGCACATGTGTATCCCAGGTGCTGTAAAATATAAACATATGATTAAAATAAAATAAATAATTACAAAAATTCGTTGTGTTGCCTGTTTAGCCTGTTTGTTAAGGTTTGTTGAAGTTCAGTTCGTTAATGTTAGACGTTGATTTAAACACAGTGTTACTGATTTTTAAAGATCTGATAAGCATTATTATTATTATTATTATTACTCCGCGATTCACTAAAAGTGTGTGGCGGAGAGTGCATTGCACTTATCCGAAAGGGTAATAGTTTGGAAGGGATATACAGGATATGGCAGGAGGCGCCCATGGGCTATTGTGAGGAACCATCCCAGCATTTGCCTGGAGTGATCCGGGAAAACCGAGGAAAACCCAAATCAGGATGGTGCTTTATCGAAATCTACTCCTGTCGGATTTTAAGTTTACTCGCCCGTTAAATCCTTTCTATTCCATTCCCTAATCGCTCGTGGAAAAGAAAAGTCTACAGAAATGAACTGGTTCTGGCCCTAATTTCTCTTATCTTATTTTCGCGGTCATTCCGAGTTATAATGTTGCTGCTAGCAATATTTGCTTGCTGTCATTCCGAAATACGTCAGTCGTGAATTTTTCAATTAGCTTCGGTGCTCCAGGTCTTCCCAACCTAACTCCTTCAACATCGCAATTATGCTTTCCCTCCAAATGTATATACCTGTCACGAATCGGGCGGCTCTTCTTTGGACCTTCTCTAATGCCTCCATTAATCCCTTTTGATGGGGACCCCATACAGAAGAACAATATTCTAAGTGAGGACGCACTAGTGACTTGTATACAATCGATTTAAATTCCGGAGTGTATTGATCTCAATTACAACCTAGAAATATGAGCATTTCCCTGTTAAACTGGTTTTCCCCAGCTGCGTTGTCTGATTTAAGACGGAGGAACACAAGAAGCCATTGAGACAGCTGACTGCCGGCTCTGGTTGCTCGCGCTCCACTTAACACACTCAGCCACTCACTCCTCACACAGAGCTGTAAGCAGGAATCCACGAGTCTACCATCTCGGTGGAAAATTATGATTATGTTTGCAGTGTTAGAGTGCAAATCTGTGGAGCCATACTGTTGCTTACAAAATGAAGTAACAACTAATGGAAGATCCAGGGTGAAATGGGACACAGAATAACAAAGATGGGACAACTCTGTAACCTGGAGACGGAATATAAGGAAGGAACTAAAAAATCCTGCTACACAAAATACAGTACAAAAAAAAAAAAAAAAAAAAACTAAGCGTGGTCCTCAGACCGAAGATTGGTCGTGCCTTTCCGAAGGAGCCCTACTATGCCTGGTATCACAGATAAGATGGCCAGTTCCTTCCCTAACATAACCTGTTTAACTTACCATGTAAAGGAGGTCTACAGTTTAACATGGAATACGAATCATGGAAGCGTTCAGGTGTACTTCACATTACACATCAAGCTGTGCCATTGGTGAACGTCGGGTTAAGAGCTAACGAAAATCCCCGCCGAGACAGGGATTCGAATGGGGAACAATTCGATCTCCAGATGCCTTAACCACTGAGCAACCAGGTCGAACTGACGTACGGTTCGAAATGTGGACATAAGACAAAAAGGAACCTGTGTAAATGGCTAAGAGATATAGAAAATGGAACGGTGAAAGATAGGATCAGAAATTAAAACTTATGGGAAAGCTTGAAGGTTGACGGATTAGAAGCAACGCTAAATAAGAAAAGTTTGGAAAGGATTGTGTATGTTTTGAAAACGGAAGAGAGAAAAGTCCTGAAGCTAGCGCTCTTGAGCAGACAGAAAAACTATCCTTCCTTCTGACACTTGGTAGTTCATAAGCAAAAACTGTAAGCAGGTAGTAATGTAAGTCATCATACCATTTAAAAATTACACAAATTAATGACCATTAATGTGAGTCTGTTTGTTGGTACTAGCGTCTGACACAGTGCTAACAGGTTCGAGTAGTGGTGATGGCAGAAATTTTCGTGACAACTTGATCACCACGGTTGGAGAGGAGGGTAGTAAAGGTGAAAGCGCACAATTCCTAGTCACAAAATTGAGCTCCAAAATCCTGGGTTAAATCGCAAATCTCTCCGCATCGCGTATGGGATGATGGCATGCGACACTGTTTCTCTAAATTCATGTGTCGGATGGGGACACTAAGGTTTGCGACCCCCTGGTGTCTTTCCGAAGAGTAGTCATGCCCCTTGTTCCACCTGTAATTCACTCACAAAACACTACACTGAACATACTCACATCACAGTCACTCACATAAACACGCAAATACACATGCATCACAGGGGAAATCCACTTCTCAATAACATTACCCACCAGGGCCGTAGCTACCATAGGACTAGGTGGTGCAGTGCACTGGGGCCCCTACGCTCAGGGGGCCCCCAAGCACACTTCAGAGGACCCACGGGCCTTCACGGCAAACAGGCGACCTTTTTTCTAGCTCTACCGTCGTCTAAGGGGGCCCCTGAGACACAGGGAGCCCGTCACTAAGGGCCCTCACTGCTCAGGGGGCCCCAACCACTGCTCAGGGGGCACCTACCAGCAACACAAAGCAAAAATGTCGCCCATCTGGCCTGAGGTCCCAAAATATTTTTTTTGTACCGTGGCCCTTGTTGACCTAGCTACGCCACTGTTACCCACCAACCGACGGTTGAGGTGAAGAACTTAACTGAGGGTGTAGTGAATAAAGATGAAACGCGTATGTAATAAAAATCATTTTCTTTATTTCCAGGATGGAGGACCGATGACAAAAATATTTATCATAGCAGTTAAGGAATCTAAGGCATCATTTCAGATGGCTCTTTTCCACGTGTAGAGTAATCCAAAGGGAAATAATGAATGTGGTAGTATCTCATTACTTTCCACAAATATTGGAGAAGTTTTGTATTTTCAATCTGTCTGTGAAACGTATGTTCTGTGTGTGATAAGGGTATTTTTGTTTGTGAAATGTGTAAGTTATAAGACAGAGATTCTTGACCGTCTCAAAATTCCCGTTGATGATTGCGGAAAACCGCCTAAATAGCCGGTACGCGTTGAACCTCCCTGGTGCAGTGTGCCTCGCCTTAATGTGTCACGTAACTGGGACAAAAATTCCACGTGTTAAGATATCGAAGATTCCAAACACTCTTATTTAGTCAAACAGAAGAAGTTAGGGAAACGCAATGCCAGCTCAGTATTGGAACGAGGAGACGTTCAAGTTGACGATACAAAAAATCAGAGCTGAAAGTAAACAAATTCGTGTAGTAATAGTGACCTGATGACAGGGTTTCTTACCGGCTTCGCAATCTGTCCCACCTAATCTAACCCGGTAATCCCACTTCGTTTGCGGACCTATAATCCGAACCACGCCAGCGCTTTGGCTTAAATTACACAGCGAACTGCACCAGAGGTAAGGTGGACTTAAGGGCATATGAAAATCCCCGCCGAGACAGGGATTCTAACCGGGGACCTTTCTGTCTCACTCAGACCTGTAGAAACGTGAAGGACCTGAAGCCAGTGTTCCGAAACAAATGCATTACCAGCGCGGGGAGAACTGTATCTGCGCCTTGGACTGTGAAACGAAATACGAGACAATCCGAGTTATGAGATCGTTCTCGGCGCAGCGCATCTTGGAGTTGGCCGAGTTTAAGGTCGACTTGCCAGCGGTGATGCAGAGCGAGCTCACAGCCGCGGATAACTGCGGCAAGCCTAGCGCTCGCGAACAATAGCCAGAGCCGGGGCTAATTTCACGGCCCACTCGCTCTGCAGGTACGCGCCGCAACCACAACAGCGACATTCTTACAACTCAAAACTGATTCTACATGGAGAGCCATACCATGCACTTCTTACTTTTATAATGTGGTAGTATTTCGTTTCTTTCTACGTAGGCAGTAAGTTGCCCAAACCATATCAGCCACTCACTATGAGTCAGATAATTGAAGCAGACCACATTGGAGATGCGTCGCTCTACCGATTCAGCGAGAAAGTCGAGGAAGATGAAAACATGTGGGGCCACGGACTCGGCGGTACCATCGGTGCGGGAGAGGGTGTTACGGCGATAGAACTTCCTCAGTTGGACGAGGCCTACCACAGCCGATCAGCATAGGCTTTTTTTTTACTTCCGTAAACCTTGTCTGAAACACGTGTTCTAGCAGCTATGCACTAAGCAATAATTCCCCTTGTGTTCCTGAATATAATAATTAGCATTTATTTACCTAGATGAAGTTTATATTGAATTTCTAAACAAAACGTTACAGGTAACAATGAAAGGAAAGAAATGCCGCGAGGTAATATTTACATGGAAAAGAAAGATGAAGGGAGGAGGGCAGCAGCAACACACAAACAAAAAAAATACAATAGTTCTTATACTCTCGGTTATATTATCGTTGCTGCCCCCACCACCTCTGACGGTCTATTGCGTTCTATGAGTGGCTGCGTTGAACGCAAGTCTTGCTCAAGCCCGGCCACCTACCTCTAACATTAAAAAGGTTTTTTCATCCAAAATATTGTATTTTTTTGTTTGTGTGTTGCTGCTGCCCTCCTTCCTTCAACTTTGGTGAGTGTTGGGTGTTTTTTCCCCTTTCTTTTCCATGTAAACAGAACGTTAGGTTATTAATAATAATAATTACTAGTTTGCGACCAATTTCATAAAATAAAAGAATAACATGTTAACGACTTACGGAAATAGCCTTTCCCCTCTATATATTATCAAGGAAATATTTCGACTACGAGAAGTAATTAAATTTACTTATTTTTCAATAATTATGTGATTTATTAGTAATAATTAGCAGTATAATTATTTAATATTGTTTTATTACTAGGAATGAGGGAGTATGAAATGTTTCAAGTCGGTTGGATCCTGAAGGATGGGTAAAAAATGGATTGCAAGATTTTCAACATGCAACATACAGGTGAAACTAACGTCAGTGTGTTAACAATGATAAGAAGAAAGTTGTTAAAGAGGTGCTGTTTCATCATGATAGTACTTCCAGCCACTCACATCTATTCATGGCGTGAGTTTCAGTTATACAGCAATTACCCGTTCAGAAAAACTCAGACCTTAACAATTCCATACCTTAAAAAGTTTTTCCTGTTTCAAAATCCCTATGATGACGTACAATAACGTCACTTATTTACACCCTTAAGAAATTCATTCATGCGAACATCATGAAACCGTGTACGCAATGTGTGTACGTACGAGGGATGTAAAAAAAGATCACAACTTCATTTCTGCCACAAGTGAAACAGTATCAGATCATGAACTTATCGGATGAAACTTTAATACCTAAAGAAATCCGGTTTGTTTGTGTTTAAAAAAAATACTACAGATATATGATTGCTATTACAACCAACTATATTCTGTAAAAAATTGTATATTGAAGAACTTTTTATCTGGTAATATCACTTAGCTTAATTTTATCACTGAACATTTCGTAAAGATATGTAACACTGTAAAACCTTTATGTACAACTCACAGTTTTACCGATTTCTGCAATTACAGTAGAAGTCCGATTATCCGAGGTAAATGGGACCGGGACCACCCCGGATAACGAAAAACTCGGATAGCCGGAGGTCAAGGAAAGAGGTTACAATGAATCAAAAAAGTATCGAAACTCAAATAATACAATTTATTTATACTTTAAACCTAATTTGAGAAGCAATAAAGTTGTTTTTTGTACATTAATTACGATCACCTGCCAAAAAAAGTCTTTAATTGTCTTCTGTGTCATAATTTTGTTTCTATTCTTAGTGTAAGTATAGCGCCAACGCTGTAGCATCATTATGTCGGCTGCTGCGCTTTCTTCCTGTTGCTCAATATACTCAGGTACTGCTTCTATTCTGTTTAAACTTTGATCATGAGAAATTTTTGGAACAGTTTCATTTTTATCTTCATCGTCTTCTTCTCCTTGTCCGCTGACAACCATTTTAACAATTTCATTATTTGCCTCGGTTAACCTGGCGGCTCGGATAATCGGAACTCGGATAACCAGACTTTTACTGTATTTCAGGTTTTTTTTTTTTTTTTTTTCCTAGCCATTTTCACCTTGATAACGACAATATGTTATCCTCGTGTCTAATAAAATATGAATGGTCTGTTGAAATATTATCTGATATGAAACGATATAACTTTGAGTGCTCAGTTTCCAATTGTTGAGAGTTGCTGTAAAAGTCGATGCATCAGCAGAATAGAAAACATGGCTCATGCTATACCTTCTATCTGATGGTCAAGAATTTAAAAGCTCCTTTGTCAGTCAACAACCGTGTGCAATACGGGAGAATTGTCTTTCCAGAAACCTCGTGCGACACGCTTTATTCACATCAAACTGTCAAAGCGGTTTCGCCATGTTACGCTAGCGTCGTAGAAACGTATTATTTTCACCCTGACAGTACAGAAGGGATGAGGAATAACGAAAGTCAACGAAACGGAGGAAAAGCAGATCAGATTTCCTGGGTGAACCAATGTGCTTGAGAACGTAGTTCGCAGCGCAGTTACTAGGTGGCAGGAGCGGTTTAAAGATGGGTGTTCGGCCGGTAACATCAAAGTGTTTCCTCAGCGCAAAGTATCGATGGCGAAAATGAAATGCATTTCAATTTAATCTGAAACAGCTCTGAAGTAGCTCTGGTTAGGTGAAAGAGATGTGAACTGCTGTTAGTTTCGTAGATACATATATCGGAGAGAATCACATCTTGGAATTATCAGCTCTTTATTAACGAAAGTTCTTATGAAATAAACAAAACTAAATTTTAAAAGAAATGAAAGTTGCCAACGATATCATGTTTCTTTACATCCTACATGGGGAGAAATTTCCACCTATATTAATTTTATTGTTTGTGACTAATTTAGAATCTCAAGAAAGAAGATAATTGTTTAAAGGAAATTGTGTATATTCTGTTGTAATTGGTAACTATTAACTTGAAGAAAATTAAACACTAAATCGGGGACTTTAAGTAACAGATAGTAATTGTGTCAACAGCACCAAGGTGAAAAACCAAGAGAACCTTAAAGTAATTTTCAGTTCTCCTGTAGAAATACAAGCATAAGGGCATAAGGTGAGGACATCGAAAAATCTCATATCAAGACCGAAATAAAGAAATAAATAAAAAACAAAGAATCTGAGCCTGGTGGGAAAGCAGCTAAAGTTTAGGAGGACATGGTCTCGATTCCCGATCAAGTCATCCAGATTATGGTTTTCCATGGTTTCCCAAAATCACTACAAGATATTGATTAGATGGTTCCATCAAAGGACCGCTGCCGATTTTCTTGCTGTTCCTTGCCCGCATTCCACCCACAAGTATTTGTGTACGTATTAAAGGGAGTTTTTGTCGTCAAAGCCATAATTTAATTTAATTTAATTTAATTGCAATGGAGCACACGTTCCGGTGGCAATTTCCCTACACACTCAACTTCACGCTATCCTTCACTCACCTACATTTGCCCTCTTCAAATTTTAACTTTAAATTCTTTTAACGTTTTCGGTAGGTTATTCATCATTGCCCTTGGTAACTCATTCCATTCCCTGACACCCTTACCTAAAAAAGAAAATCTTCCCACACCTTTGTGCCTGAAATCGAGTGCCAGCTTGTGGTCATGGTCATCTTTTTCCTTCCATGAACTACTTTTCATACCTACTGCAATATCTTTCCATGCCTCATCGCCAGTATACGCCCTGTACACTCCCATTACCCTCTTCAACCTCCTCCTGCCTTGCAATGAATCCCATTCCAGCTCCTTTATCATATCTGTCACTGATTGCATTCTGCGATAATTTCCAGAAACAAATCTAGCAGCCCTTCTTTGCACCTTCTCCAACTCCTGTACTTGATACTCAAAATGTGGGTCCCATACTACATAGCATAAATCTATCCGTCCGGCCAAAGTAGTTTAAGAACCATTAAATACCTAGTTAAATTAAAAAATTTAGTACTCCATTTAAAATATTTTTCGAAGTAATTCAGTTTGGACTCTAACGAATAAGTTCGTGTATGAAAGACTCGGTAACTGCATGTGAAATTTGCAGTAGTTCTTCGATAGTTGCTACTTAAATGCAAATACATTTGAGTCCACGCATAATCGGCTACACTTGCGAGAATTCAGGAGAACGCTGCAGAGCGGCAGCGTGACGTGTTAGTTTGGTCATCAACTTACAGGCGCTCTTCAGCGTAACAAGGAAACTGTAGCCATTCAGCCAGCAACTTTGTTTCTATTATTCTTCAACTGTGTACATAGAATATTTTTGTGTTATTGATTATCACAAGTGACAAGACAACACAGAACGGACACAACAATTAATTAAAACCACTCATGCCCTGGGCCGGACTCGAACCGGCTACCCCTGCAACGAGAAGCCAGCTCACTATTCCCGCTCTACCGGGGTCGGCTGCCAGAAAAATGAAAACAGAAATAATAAGGGCGCTGTATAAGTAACGTTTGGGATGAAGATAGTTATTGTTTGATCCGTCTAACAGTAAACTAAATATTTCAGTTTCGTCTCCACTGCCCATGTTTGTAAATCTGACAAAGTATTACTGGACTGGTGAACCAGTTCGTTATAAACAGAGGGAACTCCTTCTAAAATAAAATGCTCCAACATGGATTCGACCAAAATGATTAATCAGAGGTACGGGTTCAAAGCTGTAACGCACAGTAAACTTTATTATTTTCATTCACGTTCGGATAATATGTATCCAAGAAGTTACATTTCTGTAGATATACGAGGTGTTTATCAAAAATAAGGGCCCATAGCTAATGAAAATAAAATAATTACACTTCACTGGTTCATTTTTCGCATCTATCTGTTTTATTTTTCTTCAGTAACAATTGTTTTTTTAGGAGTTTTGATATCAAACTTATTTATGATTTATTAAAAACTACGGTTACCTGCAATTTTAGCTCCACTACCAAGTATATTTTTAACTTCTCGCTCTCCTAAAATCTCTGTGAATCAAGTGACTTCTTGAGGTGTAAGTCTCTAGGTGCGAAATGTGGAGTGGAAGAGTGACGATCTAAAATTTCCGTCATAGTTGCCGAACACTATGCGAGTGCAGGCAACAGCATTTATCCGTCGGATATAACCATTCGAAGTCACCAAACTATGAACTACACATTTTGTGTTTCCTGAAGTTAGGCACTCATCTACTACAAGTAGACCTTCATTATCCCAGAAAACACTGACCACGATCTTCAATGTTGACTGGATTTGATTAAACTTATTTGGTTTCTGTAAGATAGTTGTCTTTGATTTCAATGAATTTGATTGATGGCATTATATACATTTTTTTTGGAGTTTCTTATCTAGAAAAATAAATACAACCCAATCACCTCTTAGTGGTCCGAGAAATGCACGTCTACATGTCATTCTATAATTTATATCCGCATGATTTAATAGAATCATTGACATAAAAACTAGCCCACCAAGATTGAATAGCACTTTTTTTTTTTTTTTTTTTGCTTTGTCTCCCGTCAGTTAGGGCGGGAGAAGGTTGGGAACTGGAACGGGAAGAAAATCGACGGTGCTATTTGTAATTAACCATCTCGGCTTTCGTCTGGAGTGATTTCGTGAAACCAAGGAAAACCGAAATATGAATTGCTGCATGGGAATTTGAACCAGTATCCTTCCACATGCTCACCTACACGGGCTAGATCTGAGTGATCTAAAGGGGACGAAACTTGGAAGATAGCGTCATGACGTGTAACATTTCAGCTGGTCTCAGCTTGGCTACAGTAAGAACTACTCGGTGTCCACGTGAAACTTCCATGATTTCAAAATACATTATATATATATATATATATATATATATATATATATATATATATATAAATTTTAAAATAATAGTATTATACATAGTACCTTGTGTTTCGCACAATCCTGTAAAGCAACTCAAAAACATTTTTTGTCTAACTTTGTTTAAGCTTGTGTTTTATTTCGTTCCAGGTGCTAAATAATTATCAAAAATGACTTCACAAGAGACCAATGCGTGGTATAGAATGCTGTCCATCGAAATTCTGACATATGTTTGCCATCAGACGTAAAGACAATAATTAAGGTTTCCTATGACAAGATCCTAGTGACCGGTAGTGTAAACAGAAAATCGGATTGAGACAGAAAACTCACGTCTGATGAATCTGTAGAGGATATCAGAGATGCCTTCTAGAGAAACTCATCAAGTCCATTGACCGAGCATCACGAAAGCTGAACATCCCAAGCTCCGTAGTTCACAAGCTGTTCGTTTTTATTCGTATAAAATTCAAATCGTGGATGCGCTGCAACGCCAAAGGTTCACTACTGAAATGTTGGACCAAATCTGGGTGAATCAAAGAAGCTACCTGTGAAATGTTTTCAGCGACGATGCCAACAATCCACATAAAAGGGAAGGTTAACCGACACAATAACGAAGAATTAAAACATATCATTATAGATCTAAATTGCACTTAGTTCACAAATGAATTTTCATTCTGTTAACATAAAAAATTAAAATGTGAAATTTAGTGAAGTTTTTTAATGTCACCATACTTTTTAAAAAAATATTTTATTAACACTTGACTAGTTGGCCATACGGTCAAGATACATTATACATAGTGCTCTCTCTCTCTCTCTCTCTCTCTCTCTATATATATATATATATATATATATATACGTACATTACACATAAGTCACTGTTCATATTATAGGATCACATCATTGTTACCGATTTATATATAACAGAAATGGTAATTTACATAGCATTAAGAACATAAACATTAAAATAGCATTAAATCACAGATTTCACAGTAAGATTTTGATAATCCATGTAAATAGTACATGTAAAAGTTAAATGTGATATGAAGCGTTTCCATTAAAACTTTTCTAAAATAAACCAGTAACCCTCTGGTGCTCTGTAAACAATAACTGTTTGCAGTAGTGAGGGGTAGAGTGGTTTCTACCCGGTTATATTTCTATATGATTTCTTGTTATGAAGTACACCATCCTCTGGTATATTGAGATATTTTCTAGAGCAAGGAGGTGGCCTACACTAACTGGATAATTTATGTCCCAATGTTTTAGGTCTTTCCATAAAGTGTCTATTTCTTCTTTGTAATTCCTGCATCCGAAGAATAGGTGGTTTGTATCGGCCTCGGACTCCCCGTTGCACTGACAAATTGGGGGGGGGGGGGGTTTAAAAATTTATTTTGTACAAGTTGCTTCCGAATCTACCGTGATTTAATTTTAATCTCGATATTATAGTCACAGCTTTTTTTGTGGCAATTTTTTTTCTGAAAACATTGTGTTGTCGGTATTTGCGGTTGTATCCGCCTGTGGATTCATAACAGCTGAATTCACATGTTTACAACGAGATAGTTACCCCAAATGGCAAAAATATAATTGATTACATTCCAGAGAGTGCATTCAACTTTTAACTCACTTCGCTGATTTCGTGGTCGGAATTCCAACAGCCTCATTTTGGAGCTATCATAAAACGAGAGAATGCCGTTCACGCATCTAACTGTGGAACAGGACAACAGGATTAAAGTACTCGATCTCCTGTCCGAGATAGCGTGCGGCATTCCACAATGTCTGATCCCACGTATACTACTTTCGGACGCACTTTTCGTATCGTCCAGGCTATTGCGTCGGGAGTGGGAACGATCGAATAATGCGCGCTCTGCTTTGTTCGATGCTGGGGACAATGTACCGTGGATCGCGCGCGTTCTACTGCTGCTGTACTGGTAACGACGAAAGTACAGATACGGTACGTTATTTTAGATAAGGAAAACGTAAAACAATCAGCGTTAAAGAGTAACTATAAATCCTGAAGAAGCTAATACGCCAGTCTATCTAAACGCCGTTACCATCGAATGTGACTGAATAAGTACACGATTTAGTATTCTCCTTTGGCCATCGAAAAGTTATGGCTACCGTTTTAAAAATCAACACCGAGGAACTAAGAAAAATAGAACCATCTTCAGGTTCAAAATTTTCTAAAAAGATATTTTTAGTATACTTTTTGAATCAAGACTAATAAATTGCAAAGTTTCGTCATCATGTCTTTAGCCATGTCTTTAGCGGCGACGCCACACACCCGGATTAACAACGGCCAGAGATGTTTTTACATAATACAGATTATTAGCAGTATCTAATAACTAATGTCCTTGGCCAAGCATCCGCGATGAAATAAATTGCCAAAATCCTGAAAAAAATATGTATTATAGTTAAGGGGGAAGGTACAGTTATCAGGTTTCAAAAAAAAAAAAAAAACAGATATTTTTCTTTTGATTCACAAAAATAGTTTTTACTTTTGACATCATCTTGTTGAAAAAATTATTTAAATATCTTTGACAGTGTGGGAGTTATGCGTGATTAAGCGAAGTCCTGCACGATTGACAGCCACTTAAATCTTACTGCACTTGGAGGTAATCCAAATCTTTAACCTCAGATATCTCAAAACAGCAATTCATCAAATGGTTTTCAAGATAACTTTTTTCCATATGCATAGATTCTTTTTCAAATTTTCAGAGACATGTACATACTAATTACTACAGTCCTCACCATTATTGTTTATGCAGCTTTTCCCAAATGAAAAATATTCCTTTATGTTTAAGCAAAAAAGGCAAAAATTTAAAGTTCTTGAATTTTTTTATTAATAACAAATATTGAGTTAAATATGTTATATTATTGGTTCAACTTATTGCCTTGATATTAGTTTACAATATTAAAAAAAACATTTCTGAAAAATTTCAAACTACTATACTTTTTGTCATTAAAACCCTTCACAACAACATATTTTTTATTGTCAATTTGGATGGTACATTAATCTCTTGTTAAACAATATTTTTATTTTAAAAATCAATTTTTATATCTAGCTATAACAGTTCTATGGAGCTAAAAGATTTGAACCCTCAAATTTAAATAGATTTTGAGAAAATGACATTTCAAATATTTGTATATGTTAGGTATACCTACCCCCTTAAATTAACATATTAATTATTAACTGCTTTTTTTATTTATATTCTTCGGATGTAGATGTTTTCGTTAAATTCTTTGCCCAGAGGTATTACTGTACATATTATATTCGGCAAAACGTAAGTCGTTAAGTGTTGTTTCTAATTTCCTCTGATTTATCTGATGTCGTGTTACTGTGGTCATTGTTTCAGTTTGTAATTAGATTGAAATGCAACCTGGGATAGCTGGAACTTTTTGCTACAGCATTAGCCACAACAATTGCATTGTATACAGTTAGGCAACTATGAACAATTGACTAGCTAGAACACTTCGTTCAACCCATCGCTTTTGATGGACTCACATGTTGTTATTAATACATAACCAGCATTTGCCTGCAGCTTTAAGCATGTGGAACTAGATTTATGGACGAATGTACGTACATCAGATGTTTGGGTTTTGGAGCGTCATAAGCTATGGTTATGTCGTAATCCTGCATGGGCCAGAATGAGAAATAATATTCTATATTACATCATGAGGCACGACGAATTTAGTTGTCAATAATTTAAGTTGCTGTGTCGAACGCCAAGTTACTGACGTCATGACTATTCCCCTTAGCTTTATCAACGTTCTTAACCCCGGTTAGCAAAAACAACTTCGGGCTTCCTCCTGCTTTTCGTTCGTATTAACGTATTATAATTCAGAAAAATTAAGAAAATAATAAGAAAAGTTGACTGGTCCACAACAATATTAACAGAATCCAGAGTGTTGTGTTTATCTCTGATGCTGTGTGATCTTTGGTGGGTAGGTTAAAACAGAGTTCGCAGTGACTTTAAAGATGGAGAAGTACCAAGCTAATGTATTATAAATTTTTTGAAATCTTATGTCCAGAAATGTATTATTTTTTAGTTGCTCAAAGATGGTGAAAGCCAAAGACCATTAAATGAAATAAAATTGGTTATCATTGATGTGATGTACTCTTTGGCGTCTATCTGTTCAGATTACTATCACAATATCATTTATTGCTCGTCCAGCTTTCTCGTAGGGTCATTAGATATATAACAGTTTTAAAGTTAGCTTTCAAAACTGATAAAGCTTTCAAAATACCATCCAGATCAGTTCGGTAGTTCTTATGTGATATCTGAAGTAAGAAATCTATTGGAAATAGTCGTTTACAGATTTATGAATGTAATGACAACATCACAGAATAACAGGTAATACATTTAAATAATTCTTCCGACACAGTCTAATATTACTAAATATTAATAACAACGATTTTTCCATCTACTGCCCTAGTATTTATTGCTATCTGGAAATTAACTGAAGAAAGTATCTATCATCATTTAAGTTTTGTAGACAAGCCTTATCGATTAAACTACCAAACTGCTCGTTATTCGGTTACATTACCTATAAGTTTCCGGAATGATTTTAACAAAGTTGTCTTTAAATAAAATCTTCTCGGGCTTCCAGCCACGTAAAAAATTCATACTTGTGGGGCGTTTCGAAGGCGTCTATCTCAGCCCTCATTTTCAACCAAATGTCAACGATTAACTGTTTGTTTGCACGCTGCCGCGGAAGACAAAGGCCAACACATTGCGATGACGTCATCCACTCTTCTGCTCATTAC
Source organism: Vandiemenella viatica (assembly GCA_031002005.1). Taxonomy (NCBI): domain Eukaryota; kingdom Metazoa; phylum Arthropoda; class Insecta; order Orthoptera; family Morabidae; genus Vandiemenella; species Vandiemenella viatica. Next base: position 220,674,415 of record JARYHS010009186.1, on the reverse strand, counting down.
CGAGGCGAAACTATTTCAGAATTTTAATAGCCGGGTTCCAGGTCACACTGGGTTGATAACCAGTGTCCCTGATAACTAATGAATCAGTTGTTCTGATTTCTACAGCTTCTGTAGTAACGCTTGCCCAAAAATCTTTGACCCGGGCTAAAATTTTAGTTTTTTTCAAAATCAAATATGTGATCTTCTTGCACACTGTGTTCGGCACCGCAGATTTCTCTTCTTGCTCATTATGACTTAACACCTCTGTACCGTGTTCCAATTCAAGTATATCTTGCATATCAATTTCAATAAATGGAGGTGAAATAGTCTGGTCATAATCAGCTGATGATTGGTGGTATACATGATCTACAGTGAGATCAATTGATTCACATGTAGGCTGAGACAGTGAAGTAGTACCTGTAACTGGAGTATTAACAGTTATAGTTACTTGCTGAAATTCAGACTGATTACAGATTATTTCGAAATCAGATGACTGAATGGTAACTTAGACCTCTACTTGTAGTACTGAAAAATTATCTGTATCAAATGCTGGTGCATGTTCTGTAGTTTCCTGCACCGTTACTTCAGTTGAATAATTTAAAGTAGTAGGTTCCCCACCTTCATGTATCCTCTTCAGTCCCGAGGTATCATATATGATAAATCCAGGAATTATTTTTTTCTAGGGCCACTGCACAGCTGAATCTTTTCTGGCCTATCGTATCATCTACAATATACACAGCTCATATGTTCGATCTTCTGCTTTTGGCAGCCCTGATTAGAAGCTTGGGATCCTGCAGTTGTACAACACGGCTCGTCGAAATAAAGGTAAAGATATATTTTTTCCATGAAATAAAGTAACATGAAGCAGTAAAGTTGTGTGTATAATTTTCCTGCTTGACTCCCGAGGTATCATATACCATCTATAAAAAAAATAATTATTGTTTTTTAAAAAAATTATGGTCATTCATTGTTAACTAGCATTAACACAAAGTAAATAACACAATAGTAGTTCTCTTGCACTTTTAGTATGAGCTCGGGACTGAAGAGGGTATAGGAGGTTTTCGGCTACTGCAGATTTCTCTTCTTGCCCAAGACGAACGTTTCTTTCGTGTTCAACAATCGCTGCGTTTGTCAGATATAACCACGGCCACATTCACATGATATATATTATACACCTGAGGTTCGTTAACCTAGGTCATTTTCAATGCTGCCTAACAAGTTTTTAATTTTAATTGGTGGTCTGAAAATCGTCTTGACTCTGTGTTTTGTTAACAGTCTAACTATTTTGGAACTTAGGGCGCCCACAAACGGCAGAAAGGCAAGACCATCGGTATCAATATGATCTTTCTGTCGATATCCCTTATTTTTAAACGCGCGACTAATCTGCCCCTGATTGTAGCCATTATTTTAGAAAGTTCTTTGTTTGCAGGGAGCGATGGTCATCCCCACCTGCAGTCATGAGGAAGGCCACCCTCGAGCAGTTTGCTGTAGCGCGGCGAGCGTGAAACGTCGTCACGACCGACGTGGATTTACGGCGGCTCTTTACGAGGCTGCGTGGCGGCCGTGGAGATCCGATACGCTATCGGCAGGCTGTGCGTGCAGACTCAACCGCAGCTGCAACAAGTGCTAAAAACCAACCATCTCGTGTGCCAGCCAGCAATACGGAACAGCATTGGGATGACTTCATCCCTCAGATCGACTCATGCATGTCTTATAAATCACGGTCCCCAGTGATTTTCGGTTTCTTGCTACTTTCTTGGCACTCTGGTTTAATCGTGCAAGTGAAAGAGCGCGTATAGGATCACAGCACATTACGGAATGGAATCTTGTACTATACGAATACCAGAAACGTGGTGCTGTGTTGAAAATTAAGTAGAGAAAGTAACTTTTAAACAGATGGAAACCCGAGAGAAGTTTATTAATCGCCGGCAAATACTTCCTTCTTCCATTAGCATTTATAGTAACGATGTTATACGATGGAATGTTACACACAATTCTCGAATGTTGAATCGAAGGAAGAATATATACAAGAAGGTTCTTTTTTAATTTTTACTCATTGCTTTACGCCTCGTCGACGGCTAAAGTCATTAGAGGCGGGATGGGAGTGGGGAAAAGGAACGGGAAGGAATTCGGCCATGGCCTTTTTGAAGGAAGCATCCCGGCATTCGCCTGCAGTGATTTGGGGAAACCATGAATAACCCAAATCCAGATTCCCGGACGGGGATTCGAACTCGCGCCCTCCCGAATCCTAGGCCAGAACGTTAACCGTTCACCCACCACACTCGGTAGGAATGTTCAGAAAAGATGGATCAGACAGACTAAACAAAACGGAATGTTCAACCATTGCCGACTTTAAAAGACAAAAATTAAGGAGAATCGTTGCTAAACAATCCCACACTTAGAAATAAGCAAAAGATTTACTGAAACATTTTGTTGACTACTAATACTACTTCTAGAATATGTTCATACATGAGATAATCACGTTGGGTGATATGTAGTTGTATGCAAGGTAAGCCTTTGTTGAGGCAATATAAAGTACAGCTGAATTTTATGGATATTTAATCAATTTTTTTAGAAGTTACAAGGTTCGTTGATTGTACATCCTTAGAACATAACCTTACAACGAAAATAACAAGAACAGGATTATATTTTTTCGTGGGTGGACAAATAATTCAGGTATGACTGATATTTGGGAAGACCCTTTGTTCCTTTAATTCCGTCTGAAACAGCTTATAATGGTCAACCTCTGCTAGAAATCTTCTTAAATTTCTCAGCTTTTAATTACTTGGTATATTACACATAAATTACTTCTACAATCCGCCTATCGTTACAAATACACCACAATTACTTTACGTCTTAACAACGTCTCTGGATCCTTCTAGCAAAGAGAGTACATTTTGTGTTCTCTGTTATGCATTAAACGACGTCTTATGTGGTCTTTCCCGTCATATTTTATACCAATAACGATTTCTTTTCCTGTAGGGGAAAATAATACTCCATCTTTATTTCTCTTGTCTACGTGTAGAGATTCTCAAATTTTTTACTATTGTTAATTAGTTTGAGTTTCGCTTGAATACACATTTGTTGCGGAGCCTCGCATACACTGTACTGCACTCAACGTATCTTTGTGCCTCTGCTTAGCTGATGTAATATACAATTCGTCTTTCTGACTACTTAAAGTCAAACTATGCAACATAATATCCTTTGCAGTTCATCACCTGCCGCTTCCATTACATCTTTCTCTTGTTCGTCTCCTGTGTTGTTGTATACATAGTTTCTCATTGTCATCGGGTATCCTGTAGCCCTTTTTATTCCTTGCTGTCAAGGATGCTACGAATCAGTACTATTGTAAAGATAGGCGGCGATCTGTGGAAGATCTGACAGTAGAGTGTGCTTCGAAACACTTGTGCCTGCACCAGCATTGTACTCTGCTGTTAGATCTGCCGCAGATCGCCGCCTATCCCGCTCCACGTTCTATGATGAGGCGTGGACGTCCACCACCTTGTCGCCCAGTCGTGGTTTCACCGTCCTTCAACCACTCTGCATAGGTACTCACTACAGTAGCATGCGAACAGCCGACCAGCCTCGCCGTTCCCGAGATGCTCGTTCCCAGGCGCCGCGCCCACAAACCACCGGCCCGTAATTTAAGGGAACTGCGTGACCAGTGCCTAGACATCTGGTGCCAGACAACTCCGGAAACCTGACATGAACTTTTCGAATCCATGTTACGCCTAGTCGCTGCTGTATTGCCCTCCAAAGATGGACCAACACACTAATAACCACGTGGTCATAATGTTTTGGCTGAACAGTGTACACTTACATACACATTTCCAAGTTGGCGTGATGTATGTCCTTTAAAAACTAGTCAGGAGGACCAGAGAAACTATTTATCGCGCTGTGAGACTCGAGTGTTATTGGCGTCCAGACTTGTAGCTGTAGTGCTGCAGCCTCTCTGGCGTGGTGGAGAGCGGTGCGGATCAGTGAAAGGCGATCTTTGGTGGTCACAGAGGTTGCTGTGTGCAATGCAGATACCATCTCTGCCATCCTGATCGCTGCAACCGCACTTTGTTAATAGGACACTTCATATTACATGACAAGGCGATCTGTTTTCTGCTAGTTTCATTTGCAGAAAAATTCCGCTATTCTTAGGAAAACAAATGGGTTTTCTTAAAAAATCCTGTTGTCTCTTCGAGCGGAATACATTTGAACCTAGCAGTTTGATTATTTTGGCTATCGAAGCCTTACCGTAGTATTGGATTTATAACTCAAGGCAGATCGCAGCTCAGCTCTTGTCGACAGGGCAACAGATGTTAATTTTTGTTTATCACGCTGAATTTCGTCACTGGTGGTATGGTTCCTATTTTCAGTAGAAAAATACTATAGAAGAAGCTAACGACAGATAAATGAATAATTTTAACTCGGTGGCTTTGTTATATTTGCGAAACTTCAGGTAACGGCGGTACTAGTGGGTTCTGACTATCTGAAAGTCTTTACGTCGAAACAAAAAAGTTAAAAATAATGGTTTGATGATAACCAATGACTGTTTCCTATCCATGAGTAACATCAGCATTTAAAGGAAAATTTAAAACACAATACGAAGTTTATTTACAAAAAACTTGAAATTTATATATAAAATTACAGAAATGTTACAGAAACATATATAACTAAGGATCACTTAAGAAACTTATTTTAGGCAACGAGTGCAAACAATTGGCATGACGGGAGCTCTAATTAAGAAAATTATCCACGAATCCTTACTGGTACACTTGAAATTACTGAACAGTAAAAAAGCTACATAAACCCCGTGTTAAAATTATCTTACAATGGACCATATTTACTTCTGCCTTCCGATTATTGAATTCGTTGTCGATTTCTTCCAATGGGTCTGTCCGAGTTGGAACGAATGGTGAAACCTTTCGATTTCGCTGAACCATGCTTTTTTTGATAATTTAATATGAGACATGTGGATCCCGTTAAATCGCTTTTAAGGCCTTAAAGTTCCTTCATCTTTCCGTTCAGTAATGGAATAATTACGTACACTCTTATTGAACTCCATAATAGTTGTGCTAATTTATTTCACGCGGCAATCAATAGCGTTCGCAGCCACATATTAGATTACAGAAAAAGCTCCTTACACCTGAATCTGACATGTTGGCTTCGGCGTCTGTATACAGCTTGGCTTTTTATGCTGATTTGTTACACGAAGTTAATTCTGTACCCGATTCTTAATTATCACGTTTTTATCCTCTCTCATAATAACATGATATGGCACGCTCCATCAGAATAAATCTTTCATAATCCTATCGTTGTAGACAAACTATCAGACGCCATTTATACAAATCTGTGTACCACAGAAAAGTAATAATAACTGTTTAAATTTTTAATAAATTAATAACATTAGTAAAAACTAAAACAAAAATTTTATGAAAAAATTATCTATATCGTATTTTGTTTATAATATGCATTCCATGTTCTTGTAATATCCATGCGAAGAATAAATAATAGCTTTCTTATAAACGAAATTACGATGATTTAAAACCGAAATCTCTATTTTGATGAAGTATCTTGCTAATCTATAAGTTGTTGGATATTTTAACTTGGCTATCCGTGTTTGAAGTGATGTTGTGCTTGGTCCTTAACTGATACAGAAATGTGCAAGTGAATATTTTTAATATTTTAAATTACGTCTTAATCAAATTTAAGAATTGAGGAGAGAAATATTCTGAAGAGCGTTCAGTGAATTTTTTTCAGACTATAACATTATGGTTTTCCCGTATTAATGAAGGAAATCTTTTTAATGAAGGTAAAGAAATTGTAGTTATTGACTAGCGATGCTAAAATCATAATTTTAAGCGTTTCCTCTTAACAAGTTGGAGAGTTAATTGAAGTAAAAAAAAAAAAAAAAGCCGCTGACAATAACAAGGACAAGATACATACCTTAAATATCACAGGTTATAGATAATAGCTGAATTGTGCTGCTAATGTCAATCCTCAAGTGTAAATAGAAAATTATTGTAGAGTTAATTGTAAACATCACACGTGTTATTCTTTATTTAAGGGTGAATGAAAATTTTTTGCGTTTATAACATAAATTTCTCTGTTTCAGCTGACAAGAGAGTAAGTAAATATGGTAGAATAATAACAGCACATTATTGTTGAAAGAAAAGAGATTTTTTTTTTTTTTTTTTTTTTTTTTCACTGCCTCAACGGCGTTTTGTAGCCCCGCTACTGTATGTAGCTTAATCTACTGTTTCGAATCGATTGTATTATATTCACTTATGATACACATTAGGGAAAAACCCAGCTTTGACCGTTATAAACAGCCTTTATGGGAAACCCTTGAATGTTCTTATTAGGATCGCTTCTGGTCATTGATCCTTTATATTGGTGTCATTATTGTACTGAGTGGCACTTTGAATTTGTGCCATTCCATTGGGAGTACTGTACCTACTGACTCCAATCTGTCAACTTCTGGGCGGATAGTATCAAGCCTGGTGAAAAATTTCTCTGCTTGTCGAAAAATTTCTGCATTGATGGTAGGCATGTTGGTGATCTCGTGAAGAAGGTCTATTGGCGTATAGATGCTAGCATGGCTGATCATTCTTAAGCATCTGTTCTGCACTCTTTGTAAGTGTAGCAGGGTAGATTTGCATGCAGTTCCCCAGACCTGGCAACCGTACATAATGAAGGGTAGGACAACTGATTTATATATTCTTATTTTTGTTTCGAGTCTCAAGTCATTGCTCATGAAGATTGGTGACAGATTCATAACAACGGCTAGGGTTTTTTTTCCTTCTGTCTAGGACATGTTGACGGAAGAGTAATTTACGGTCTAACGTTATCCCCAAGTACCGGTGCTCGGTAACCCAGGGTAACCTTTGCCCCATTAGTTCCAACTGTCTTTGCAGGTTGGTCGTTTAGTTGAGAAATACACTGCGGCACATTTAGTAGGGTTCACCTTCACCTTATTTTCTCGACACCAGAGACTAAAGGCGTCAAGGCCTGCTTGGCGTTGGAATATTTCTTTCGTGGTCACCTCCAGTTGCGTAGATGACCGTGTCATCCGCAAATTGTGCAATATAAACGTTGGGCGGGGTTCGTATATCATTAACATCAATGGTGAACAGATGAGGCGATAAGGCAGATCCCTGCGGTAAGCCCACATTAATTGTGAAGGTAGATGATTTCTGGCCTTCGATTTGGACGAAGAACCTCCTGTCCTTGAGGTAGCTGGCTATGAGGGCAATATAGCAGTCGGGTATGTCGGTGTGATGGAATAGCTTGTCTAATAGTTTGGTATGCCACACCTTATCATAGGCTTTTTCAATGTCGACAAATATGGCGGCTGTAGATTTATTCCAGTTAAAACCCTTGCTGATTTGCTCGGTGAGCCTTACTAACTGACAGGTGGCTCCTACTCGGTTTTTGGAACCCGAACTGTTCTTTCCTGATGACTTGTCCAAAATCTAAGCTTGCTTTAATTCTCTTCAGCAGAATACGTTCCAGCAGCTTGGAGGTAGCAGAGAGTAAGCTAATTGGTCTGTAATTATTGGGAATTGTTTTGTCTTTACCCCTTTTTGGCAGAGCTATAACCTTAGCCGTCTTCCATGCTGAAGGAAAGTAATGTTGTAGGAGACATGCATTGAAAATTCTGGTGAGAAGTACCAGACCTTTCCTTGGTAGGTTCTTTAGGTGAATATTGCCGATTCCATCGATTCCAGGTGATTTCTTTGGGGCTAATTTCTTGATGATTGTTCTCACTTCACCGGGTGTTGTCAGTTCTGGCTGGTCAGAAGGGGGTCTGCTTAGTCTGTCCTCTACTCGCTGAACTGTTGCGGCCTCCGCCTGTTCTTCCTCTGGAGTTAGAGGGTAGACCACTTCTGTGTGTATGGCGGCGAAGTGCTCTGCCAGGATTTCGGCTTTTTCTAACGGCAGAAAGCACGGACCTGCCGGGCCTGATATTGGGGATTTCGCTTCCTTCGGCTGTTTTAAGGATCGAATTAGGTCCCAGGCTTCCTTGTTTTCTAATAAGAGATGGGACATTTTATCTTCCCATCTTTCTGATCTTCTCTCCTTTAGGCGCGCGGTGAGTTGGCGGAGAAGTGACGGAATCTACGGCGGTCGGCAGGGTCGCGGAAACGTTGCCAGAGTGTCCTGTAACGATTCCTTAGGTATCTGAGATCTTCGAGTATCGCTGGCAATTCTTGATAGCCGTTGTTGTGTATGATGGTGGTGGTAACGGACGCTTTTCTTTCAGCTTCTTTGATTGTAGTATTGAAGTGGTTGATAGCCTTCTCGATGCGATCAGGCGACGATACATTGAAGGTGGTGTTTATTTTGTTGTGGATCTGTCTGGAGAAGTAGTTCCAGTTTGTTTCTGTTATTTTTTTTGGCTTATATGTGGTAGAGTAAAATTCTTGAACTTAAGCACGACTGGATTGTGGTCTGACGAAAGATCTCTCCATGTTTGAAGGTGTATGTCATGAGTGATGTTTTTTGCTACGACAATGTCGAGGACGTCCGGCTGGGCGTTGCCGCGGTTTGGGATGTAAGTAGCCTCAGTGGGTCCGTAGACTTGTATGTTCCTCCTTTCAGACAGTTGGTATAGTAGCTCTCCTTTAGCATTGGAGGTGCGCGAGTTCCATGCTGTGTGCTTACTATTTAAATCACCGCCTATTATAATTTTGTTCCCTTTTGATAGGATTTCATCCAAGTCATGTTCATTTAGGGCTCTGTTCGGTGGCAAATAACTGAAGAAAGGATTATATGTCCTTCTTTGGTGTGGATTTTTACAGCCGTTGCTTCCATCTCCAGCAGGTTGATAGTTTGGATGACTGCATGTGATAGTGAATTCCTGATTGCAATTGCAGTACCACCTCCTCGCTGGCCTATTCTGTCGGATCTGTAGATTTGAAAGCCTGATAATCTAAATGTGTCCTTGGGTTAAGATGTGTTTCTGCAAGCAGAATTATGTTAATATTGTGCCGGTTCGAAAAATCTAGTAATTCTAGCTTTTATTTTTTATTCCATTTGCGTTCCATATTACAATATTTATGTCGCTCTGTGAAGACGGAGTTCTGGCCATTATTTCAGCATGGCCATAACACCTTCCATGAACGCAAAGAGTTTGGTAAACTTGTCTTTGGCGCTGTTAACTTTTTTCATTGTTCTTCTCATTGTATTAAGGAATTTCTTCATGTCTAGGAAATCGATTTGACTATCAGACTCCTCTTCTTCTTCTGATTCTATATGTCTGTTCTTGTTTCTCCTAGAGCCTTTCAGTGTATCAGCGAAGGAGTGGTAGTCTTCTGTTGTCTTCTTTTTTGGATCACGTTTCTGGTCTGTTCTGATTTGCTTCTTACTTTGGCTCTTAGAATCGTGCTCACTGGTTCTTATGTTGTAACGTTTGTTTAGGAAGTTTTGGGTTTCGTCGGTTTTCTGTTTGGATTCGGAGGCTTCACTATCTTCTGATAAATGGGACAACCTCTCCAGGAGGCTGCATGATCCCCGTTACAGTTGATGCATTTCGCTTTTTGGCTGTTAGGGATAGTGCAGTTCTTGCTTGAGTGCAGCCCTGCACATTTTACACACCTGGCAGGAAAGTTGCAGTAGTTTGCGGTGTGTCCATGCCGTTGACATTTTATACATTGAGGAGGGCCGTTTAGGTTTCTGTAGCGTTCTATTTTGACTCTTGTATATAGAATTGAGCGAACATTATAGATCGCGTCTGATTCTGCACCATGTTTCAAGGTCACTGCAAAGGTAGCGAGTGGGATGAGCTCTCTGGTTTCTTGGTTCCGCTTTTTAAATTGATGAACAGATAGAATGACAAATCCCTTGGAAGCCAAGTCTTCCTGGATGCTGTCTGTTGTGATTGATGGTGGCAGGCCTTTGATGACCACCTTCAGTGGTTTCTCATCTGGCATTTGGTGGCTGAAATGGTCTATTTTATGCTGTTTGAAGAATTTTAGTAGGGTTTGGTGGTCCTCTTTGTTGTCTACAAAGTATTTTAGGTGACCGTCGCTGTACACCACCTTTAGGCCCCCTGTTAGGTGGCTTTTTAGGGCTTGATTCATCTCCAGATACTTCTGAACTTCCTTGATCACTACTGGAGGAATTCGTTCCCTTTTTGGGGCTTGATCAGCTGCAGTATTAGAATCATTTTCAGTGGGTCTTGTTTGTTCCAAGTGCTCTGATGGAGGTTGATAGCTGGCTGTTATCTGATCTGGCTGTTCATTATCCTCCAGGGAAGCGAATCTATTGCTGGTTTCAATTAAGGAACTGGTCTTGATGAACTTAGCATGCTTATGCGGATTTCCTTTACGCTTCCTCTTCCCTTTAACCGTCTGGAACCCATTTGTGGGCTGCGGCAGGCTTGGGAAATCTTCTTTTTTCTTTAGGAATTCTTTTCTTCTGTCACTCTGATGAATTGTGATTGGATGAGTCGGATTCTCAGGTTCTGAATCTGAAGAGTCGGAGTGCTCCGAGCAATCCATTTCGGAGCCCGAAGGTGATCTCGGGTAATCTTCACTGTCCTCCTCTTGGACCGATGGTGATCTCCGTCTCGGTGACTTCGATCCTGACGCCATTGTGCACGAAACGCCAGTGGCGTTTCGGACACTCGTGTTGCCTACTGGGAGTGTTGTACTGGCCCTTCGTTATCACCTCTGGGTTTCCAGACCAGTAACAACCCTATTCAGCGCGCCCGGGGGTTCCTCTCCACTCGGGAGAGGGCCGTGGGGCGGTAGATCCCTATGCCTCGGAAGGGGGGGACGGGTGGGACCCTATAGTCTGACGACAACTTGCTTCCTTCTCGCCTCGACGTCTTCCGAAGCCCGACGATAACGAAAAGAGATTTGATGGAATTGATGATATTTATACAAGAATTTCAGTACTGGATCTATTTATATCTCAAGCTGTAACTATCTTGACTGTGAGAAAAAACTTAGTTCACAGCGATTTCTGAAAATCTATTCCTCGCGTTTTCAGAAGTTTTAAACAATATACGAGGGGGTATTAAAAAATATCCGGAATAGCACTGCCGTGGGCGGAGCTTGTGTAGTACGCGTGTCTGCCGCTAGGCGTTTATAGTGCAACTCATTGTTAGTTCAGTGCCGCCTGGGTTGTCGACCTGGCTTGTTCCGTTAATCTGCAGTAACTGTTTTTCCTAGCGCTGTTTTCTTATTGTTTCGATTTTGATCATGGCAAGTTTAAGTGAACAACGTGTAGCTCTGAAATATTGTTTTCTACACATTAAAGATGCTGCCGAAACTGTTTTAATGTTGAATGACGCTACGAGAAAAATTCAAACGTACGAGTGGTTCGTTCGGTTTAAAAATGGCGACATGTCGATTGATGACAAACCTAGTTCTGGACGTCCATCAACTGCCCGAATCGATGAAAATGTTGAAAAAATTCGAGAGCTTGCGCTCTCAGACCGTCGACAAAACAATTCATCAACTGTCTGAGATTAGTGGGTTATCTTGCAACTCGGTTCAGCGAATTTTAACTGAAGATTTGGGAATGAAAAGTACTGCTGCAAAGTTTGTTCTTTCGGCTCTGAATGACAATCAAAAATAACGTCTAGTTCAAACATGTTGTGCTTTGTAACAACAGCTTGAAATTGATCCAGATTTTCTGTCAAAGGTCTTACTGGTGATGGTTACGAACCAGAAACAAAACCACAGTCAAGCCGATGGAAAACTTATTGTCACTCCGTCGAAAAAAATGTCATCAGGTCAAATCAAATATCAAAACAATGCTCATTTGCATTTTTTATGGCAATGGCGTAGTTCATTTCAGAGTTTGTTCCCCCACATCAGACTGTCAATCAAACCTTTTATTTTTATTTGGAAGTTTTAACAAGATTACGCGACAGTGTTTGCCAAAAAAAAAAAAAAAAAAAAAAAAAAAAAAAAAAAAAAAAAAGGTTTGTGGCAGACAGAAGACTTGTTCTTCCACCATGAAAACGCACACAGACACACATAGCTGTCTCTGATAGGCAGTTTTGTGCTAAAAAATGGCATGGTTCCGCTGCCCCACGCACCTTACTCGCCTGACCTGGCTCCGTGTGACTTTTTCTTATTTCCACGCATGAAAAGGGGCATGAAAGGACACCGATTTGACAACATTGAAGAGGTCAAGAATAAAAGAGGGAGGAGCTGTCAGCCATTTCTAAAGGCGACTACAGAAAATGTTTCGAACAGTGGAAACCCCGGTGTAACAAACGTATTAGTTGTAATGGAGAGTATTTTCAAGGGGATAGGGTTGTTTTTTTAAAAAATTTGAAAATATATAGCTTTTAAAAAATAATTCCGTTTTTTTTTGGGTACCCCTCTTACAGCCCAGAATCCAGTAATAAAATAAGTTACCTTCCATTTTGATACGATGGTAGGAAGCTTATAAGCTGTTTGAATAAACGGGATTAATGCAAAAACTACTGGTCATATATAGATAGGGGTTTAAACCGTGGTACCGGGCGTAAAATGTTTGTTTTTACGGAAAGCCAAGAAATTGAAAAAGTGTGAACAAAAATTAGTGCCAATATTTCGTTGAATACGGGTCACGCTTATAGTTCTGGTCGATTTTAGATTAGGTTTTTGACAATTAACCGTTAGTGCTGTTAGGAATTAAACAGCTTGTTTCGTTTTGATGTGACTTCGAAAAGCTGTGAAATCAGGATAATAGTGTCCACAATTAGTATCCATCTTCAGCCAAAAGCGATTTATACGAAAATTACTTCTTGGATTTTAGTGGAATTTCAATCGGTATAAATCCCGTAGTTCCAAGAGTGAAATAAGGTAAATTGCAAATTAATGTTAAAGCTGAAGAATCACCATAAAAGTAATCCCTGTTTCTGCGGAGATTTTCAAAGGCGTTTAACCCGACCTTCACCTCTGCCACAGCTTGCTGTGTAAAGTGAAGTACACCAGAACGTTAAACTGTAGGTCCCGGCAGGATTGTCGGTTTAGGCTAAGGCGGCTACGACAGGGGCGGAATGCGCAGCTAATAAAAACCCTACCTCCAGGTCATTACGACCACATGGAATTATTATTTATTATTATTGTTACCATAAAATTTCTGAAATTAGTACACATTTAAACCAGCTTACTTATTAGAATACGTACCGGTAGCATCGTATTATTTATGATTCGAAATCTTCTTCTATATCTCCTTTTCCCAACATTTTGGGTTCGTCAGCCTTCAATTAGTTTTACCCATCGTTGTCACGATCAAATTTGGCCGCATGACGCATGGTCTTGCTGACGTCAAGCATTTGACACCTACAGCCAACACGTACTGCGTACTAATGGGGAAAGTGAAATATTGCCATCTGTCCATGCAACGTTTAACTATGTTCATTGTGATAAGCGTTTTCTTTAATGTTTGTGAAATGTGTAGTTTTCGACTGCAGGAAATTTCGGGGTTCAAGTTAGCCGATGATATATGTCTGTCGAGTCACAACTGGAATGGAACTACCAATCACCCTGTTCTGACTCCACCTTTAACTGAATGTAGTACTGCTTACTTAGTAGGATCGCCAGGTTAGTTTAGAAACCTAGTTTGATCAGCGGGCGAAATACACTGTCCTGTTCATTTGTCCCGTCACCAGCTAAGGTAAAGCGATGAAATATATTTTTTATTTTAGGCAAGACCATAGAAATTCAAACCGCAAAACCCCTTCAAGATCTGCTAAGTACATTTTAAGTTATGAAAGATTATACTAAAATAAAGGATTCAATCTTTCAAAGTAATTGAAAACATTCTTTTACCATTTCGTAAACCTGCATCCTGTTAGTTCCTGTTCTCTGGTAGTTAGATCAAAATCGGTTGAGTGGTTGTCAAGTTATGGCAGATTATTTCTAAACAAGTCATAGTCAGTACATATTCTAATTTCTTGTTCAGCACTATGTGACTTAGCGTCACAGTACATACCTCATATTTTAAATCAACTCTAATCTTTTAAAGTGTGTAAACACCGACAAAATCTTTTCCGTAGATTTGGCGAGATGTAGGAAAAAACAGATAAGGGGATACCAGACACGCTTCAGTTTTTTGAACAGTATAAAGCATCCTTTCCTAACCTTTTGCAACGGAGGACCCCTCAGAGATTACCCGTAATGTTAATCTTATATTTAAACGAACAATGCCTGTATATATTTGCAATTTCAGAAACGGCTCTAACAATTTTGATGAAATTTCATATTTAGATAAAGTTTTTTTTTTTTTTTTTTTTTAAAGATTACTTAAATAGTTGTGTTCCTTGTAAAACCACAATTTTACAAAATACGAACAATTTTTGCACGTGGTATCTCTAAAACGACTCTATCGCCATCTCGTAGAGGATTCAGGTACCAGGAAGCGTACTAATAGTTTCTCTTTGGGTAGAACAAGGAACTCTTCTATATTTAAACAAACAGTTCTTTTCTAATAGCTGACCTGTGGGAATACTAGCACTACATGTTTAATTGTAAAACTTTTAAAAAGATGATATTTAAAAAATAGATATTGGCTTTGTCAGAAGAGATATTTTACTTTACAAAACTTCTTTGAAAATAATATTAGCAGTTATCCTCATTTACTTTTTGATCATATGTCTCTTTAACACAAGCATCAATATTAATGAATTTGAATGTATAAGAAATATGGAGTGGTCTGGCAGCTCAAATGTAATTAGTGGTTACTGCGCTAGCTCTCAAAAAAATTCTGGATATGATCCCGGGTTCAAATTCCGGTGGGGGCAAGAATTTTTTAAGATTTTATTTGATCGTATGGACTACGCTGGGGCGTTCTGTGGTTCGCATTCTACATTAAACTGTAGGTCCCAGAGGAAAGGAACTGGCCGTCCTACCACTGATACAATGGCTTAGTATGCCTCCTTCCGGAGGATCCAACCAACCTTCTGGTTAGGTTTTTATACCGTCTATACATATAATCTATCCAATCTAATATAATGCTATTATATGAGCAACAAATAGATAAAATTAATTTCTGACAAACTTCTCTAAGGATTTTGATGAAATCTTGCATACTGAACAGATTTCAAAAGATGCCGAGTGAAGAGCGATCATCCAGATACTATACCATAATAACTGGAAATTGGTTACTCTAGAACAGTGTTTTTCAACCTTTTTCAATTCGCGACCCTTTTACAAGTAAAAAAAAAAAAAAAAAAAAAAAAAAAAAAAACAACAACAACAACAGTAGGCAGTCATTAGGGACTACCAACAGAAGTGAAAACTGAAAACTATGAATATCATACGCGCTACCCGTCATAAGTCTAGACACTGGTATACTGTTAACATGAACGTGTCAGTTACGCGAACTGATGGGATTTACCCATTAAAAATTGTCCAAAGCACCTGAGGAAGTTTTCACTTTAAAAAAAAAAGTTTCTCTGATTTTTGATTCGATCCCGTAACCTTTAATTCTGTGGTACAGTGCTTTACCATTTCACACACGGGGACCGTCAATGGCTGCGAACATATAGCATCTAATTCAAACGATTAATGTCAGATATGTTACAAAAAATAACAAATCATGTATTTCATTGTTGAAAATTTAAATAAATAAACAATAATTTCGTAAAATTATACGATAATAAATATTATAGTCAAGATAGTAAAATAACTGTGTATAAAAAATTAAAATTTCATATTTTTAAATTAAAATCATTCATTTTGCCATTTCAACATACATATTTTCAACCTGAAATCTCGATAGTATAAGCTAATAAACCCTAAATTTAAAATAAAAGTCAATTTGGATGTTTAGGTTTGAATTACATAATTTATGTTTTTTGTAATTTTTTCAATCCAAAACTGGATAATTTATGTTAATAAACAGTAATTTTGAATTTTTTTATAAGTAACCGTATTTTCAAAATTCAACACATAAATCTAAAATTATTATAAAATTTTATAGTATTTTTCATTATAAAAACCGCGGCAAAAATGCTATCGCACAACTAGAATAACTACTAAGTCATTATGAAATACTTATTGCATGGTGTACTGCAGAGTTTAAATATATATGTATAAGAAACATTTCAGCCGAGACGGGGATTCGAACAGGGAACCCTCCATTTCCCTGTCACGGGACCTAACCAACTAAACCACCAGACAGCTGTCCAAGCGCAACGCGTCATTACTGATAGCTACAGGTATACTGTTAACATTAGCGTATGCATGACGCGAATCCATAAGTTTTTTCCCATCCGAAAAGCGTCCAACGCGCATGTCATCCGCACAGTAGGTGATGGGAAGTCGCGAACTCACATATTTACCCCCGCCCAAACATCGCCTTACGCGTCTATAAGAAGTTTTTCAATTCAAAAATTTTGTCGACCCCCGAGATCAGTAATAAAACATTGGCGACCACCATGTCCGCAAGAAAATTAAGTCAGTGATTGATTTAAAAAACGACGTATTTAGTTTTCTTTATATTGAGACTATATCATCTGATCGAGAAATTAAATGCTGTGAAAGATAGTTGTGGGCAGTGATATATATACCTTCCGCGGTGGAGGCGCGGGAGGCGACAAAGCGGTGACGTCAGCGACCGCATAGGAACAGTTTGGTTTAGTTCGCTGCACTCAGTCGTCCGAGAACGCCAGCTACTAAGGATGCGCTTCGCTTCAAGCAAGGATAAAATAGAGACGTTTCTCAAAAGATCTGCACAGTCCTTCACGGTTACTGTGGCGGAAGCAAATAAACTTTATGATGACAATTACCTGAAATATGATTTTACGGTCATGAATAAATAGGCCACAATGTGTAATTTGCAACAATTTGGTTATTTGCGTCTTAAAAATACAACCACGACTTTACAATTTATTATAAAATGCGACAATTTATTAAAAAAATAAGGTTTATTACACTCTAAAGTTTTACTGCTATTGTAAACGGGTGTTTTAACCGACGGTTTGCGTTGTTCACGTGGAGTACGTTATGATACGCCGTGGTGTTGATTCCAGGTGAAACTATAGCTCTGTTTTCAGCGGTAAAACGGCTGGGTTCGTTTGAGCTACAGCAACTGGACGGACGGCCTCGGAAGCGTAGGGGCTAGAGTGCTAGCTCCGCGCACCGAAGGTCGCCGGTTCGAGTCCGGCCGCGGCCGTGGGTGTTTAATATCGTGTCTGCGAATGTCATGTCCGAACTATGGTGTATATAATTAGTTGGTAAAAATTCGTACTGCAGAAACTGAAAAACACTGAGTGACATCTAATTACTATCTAGCTGGCTGTATGGCCTAAGATGCCAGAAACGCACTAAACGTCTTCCCTCAGCTTTCAGTAGCTCTCTTAGCGTTGTTCTTTTGTAAGCAAGTTGCTATATCTTCTCGCTGCAGTATTCAGCGGCTTCCACAGCCTTTGGTAAGATTAAATCCTGCTGATTCGCAGGTTCATCCGAGAGTGGACATAGGAGTATGTGATCATGTGTTTGCATTGCTCCACACTCGCATATTTCGTCCTCTTCTTAGTCCCATTTCTTCAGGTTGGTTTTCCAATTTAAAGACTCCTGCTCTGAGGCGATTAAATTATCTCCATGTAGTATACCTTAAATTATGTCATCCATGTAGTTCCTCTTTTAGCGCGTGATTATGATCACTGTAATTCTCCTGCCAGTGTCAGAGCAATTCATCTGACACTAATATTCTCGATCTTATTGGTACGTAACCAATAATGTCATTCGCCATCAAAATATTTATTCCAAATTTCTCTTCAGATTGTTAAAAAAGGAAAAAGGTTAATACTGTCTTTCACAGATTACACTTACTGTAGCCTTTCCTTTCTACTTGAAAATATTGAAATTATGAGGTAGAAAAATTAAAATTATTGAAAATTTACCACTTGCTAGGCAAGTAAGGATGTAGTTCGAGATTTGGGGCGATTGGTTGCGTTACCCGGAAGAAATCCTTGGCTGTTGTACTTTGTAGACTGTCGCAAAAGTCGGTCAAGATGTCGCAGACGGCTGCGGAGGACACAGTGTTTGCAGGTTCCGTTGAGAGAGAAAAGCAAACCGTGCAGAGTGCTTGTGGAGTGTGTCTTCTGCACTTCCGACAACAGTGCACTCGACAATAAAGATATACGTCTTCCTTATAACTGTAAATTAAACTACGATTCTACTGTTTTCATGATGATGCATTTTCATTCAGTAGTGAATAAGTTTTCCAGTTTCGGATGATTAATATCTCATTAACGTAGATAAATTACAAACCAGCTTCCAGTTAAACGGTACGCTACAGCCTATGTGATCCTTGATGTCTCCGAATACTTGAAACTGAATGCTACATTCTAACTTGAATACATTCAGTAAAAAACTCTTGAAGTCTGTGTAAACTTTGGCTGCTGCCGAGTACATCGCATTTAGTGTTATCACTGATTACTGGTATGTTACAATAAAACTATAATTACCAAATAGCAGAAATCACTACATTTATTGACATGATTATTATGGAAATTAGTTATTAATACCAGTTTGACGTAGATTATTTCCGAAAATAATTCCCATATTGTCTGATTGTTAATCATACAAAAGCGTATTATCCTACATGAAAGGTTTTGCGATGGAAAAGAAACTTCGGAATTGATGATAAATAATGAAAAAGTTTCTTAAAACAGTATACATTTTTACAGTAAAATGAAGTAAATCATTCTGAAAATATTTCGTATTTCTCCCACTGTTAACTTTAACTGCGATGGAGAACATGCTCCGCTGGCAAAATAGATGCTTCCAGAAGATCGGATATCCAATATGTATGTAACATATTAAATTGGATACTGGATTGCCTTCGTACAAAAATATCGAATTGGTACTTAAAATTGATACTACTAATAAAATATAGATTTTTGATATATCTAGAATATAAATATCGACGATAAATATCGATTATTTTATGAAAAATATCGATATTTCGATACATCGATACATCGATACAAATTGCCCAAGCTTACTAGTAATACAAATGTTTCTCATTAGTTGAATGAAAATACTGCAGCTATAGATTAACCCCAGCGTACCCTGTTCTGAGTACGGTGGGGGTGAATCAACGTTTTGCCGGAAACGGCTCGGGGGAATATGATGATAATCGGTATACATGTTTCTCACTGTTTATACCATAGTAAATCGACGCCAGTCAAACTGGACAGCGCCGAGTACTTGACGTGGACTGCAGGGTGTGATGGTTGGTGTTAGTGGTAGACTTACCTGGCAGAGCCCGGCCACGCAGACGTGTCTGTCGGCAGTGCCTCCTCTGCAGCTCGTGCCGTCCGCAGCAGTCTTGTTGAGGGTCGCGTAGAACCGGAAACCCACCGCACGGCAGTTCAGCTCGCACGCGTTAGGAGCTGCAAGTACAACAACAGGCGTCACAGTGGCAGTCAGTGGACCATTTCGATCATATTCCCTCACCCGGAAACCCAGGCTTTGGCGTTGCCTTGGAGGGAGATTGCCTTGCTGTGTAAGTGGCATTGTTTGGGTGGATGATTATGATGTGTTAAGTTGGAAATGAATGAATTAAGTAAGCAATGAAGAGGGTGAAGCTTGTTGCCGGAATATTCTGGACTACTCTTCCGAAAGTTTTTTTTTTTTTTAATTAGGCTTCGTCGAAGTCGAGGTCATTATTGGCGGGAAAGGACTAGGAACATGAAGGAATTTAGGTACGACCTTTTGAGCTTTTGAAGGAAGCATACCGGCATTCACCTGAAGTGATTTGGGTAAACAATGGAAAACCCAAATCTGGATGCCCGGACGGGGATTCGAACATCCGTCCTCTGTAATGCGTTACCGCTCACCCACCACGCTCGATCTCTTCAGAAAGAAACAGAAGTGGGTGATCATTGTTTATATCAGGTTAAGTATAGGTGTAGAGGACTGAGAGGTTTTTTTTTTAAATTTTTTTTAATGGAATGCGTATGTAAGGTAGATACTGTGTAGATCAGATTCTCAATCTGAAAAGTATAATAACAGACCGAGTCAGAAAGAATTAAAACTACGTTATAGTTTATGTGGATTTCAAGAAAGCTTACGTCTCAGTAGGCAGAGTCTCGTTTCTGAACATTTTACAAGAATTTGGTGTAGACTTAAAATCAATCAACGTAACATGACAGAGCCTCTCTGAAACAAAGTCCATAGTGAAATTTCAGGGAGAGATCTCAGACAAGTTTAAAATTAAAACTGGTGTGAGGCAGTGAGAAGGGCTTTTCCAGATTACTTTCAATTGAGTTCTCGAGAAGGTAACAACAGTATGGGAAGAGAAACTAAAAAAAAGGGGGACTCAGTCATGAGATAAGATTAGGATCTAAGCACAAAGGGGATGCCATAAACTGTTCGGCCTTCACCGACGACGAAGAAATTCTCTCTTGAAGTACAGAAATCAACCTTGCGAAAGAAATAGCAGGAAAAGTGCAACTTCAGATATGTTTTGACAATATCAAATACACTGCCAACATTAAGGATTCATAGACAGTACTAAACACAGAGTATGGTAAAACTGATAATGTCAACATATTTAAATATCTACTTGAAGTAATTCAGATTACTGAGCTAGAAAAGGAAACAAATACCTCAAGAGCAAGAAAACCAGAACTATCATACCAGCTGACTGTAGACACATGCAAGAAGAAGAAAACCAATATCAAACACTACAACACGGTAATCAAATAAGAGAGTTTCCTAGCGTCAAAATGTATGTTCTCTATGAAAAGAGGAGAAAAAGTAGAAGCAGAGAAAAAGGAAAGGATAATTTAGGGATCATTGAAAACGGAAGAATGAGAATTTAGACACCAGTGAGATAAAGATCTATAAAAGTAGGAAGAAAACTAAAGGATGTCAGTAACGATAATGAGAATGGATAACAGTAGATTTACAAAAAGAATTTTCAACCATGTCTGCAAGAGTAAGAATGGAAACCAGTGCGTACGAGGAGTAAAGAAAGATATATATATATATACATCGGAATAACAGAAGATATAATGCAAGACAGAGCAACTTTCAGAAGATTGATACAAAATATCAAAGGGTTTCCAGGAGAAGGAGAAAAGGAAAAGTAATAGCATATGGCCTCAAGAAAGGAGGAAACAGCAAAGTGAAGTGATTGGAGTATAAGAAAAGAAACATCGATTTTTGATGGGCATAATTGAAGAGAAAATGAATATAGACGTGAGTATCGTCAAAGCTCTTAGGTTTAGACCATTTCTGTCCCCCTTTTACCAGTTCTATCTCAAGAACGCTGTTACGGGTTTGAACCTAAAATTCAACCGTATCCTGTATTTAAAAAAAAAAAGAAAAAAAAAAGATTAAAAATTAACATATCTAATACAGCTCACTGGTTCCGAGCAAAAGGAAAGGTGGTAAAAATGCTTACGATTTAAAATGAAAAGAAACACAACTTACAGTTGCATTGGGGCAGCACTAATTATTTCTACAATTTCAATAACTTGCATTTGCGGAAAATGTCCCACATCCAGTTGTTAAACAAAAGTATTTGATTTTATTTAAAAACACCTAAAAATCTGTCCATATTGTGTGATGAAGATATTAATATGTTGTTCATTAACTTCTCGTATCCCCACGTGGTAACGGTATTATATTACAACGTACTACAGGATTCAGTTACAACACAAGACAATCTTCTCAAACGTTTCATTTCTTCTGTTACTTGCTTCTGCTCTTATTCACCAGTTTGGTATTGTATTAATGAGAACTCTTGAAATGTGTTATTTGACCTTTTGGTACATTTATCACCAAAATAAAGTGTACTGTACACTTGCTATTTTATTACCTTTGGGCCAATTTATTGGTTTCATTTTACATTTTTACTAATCTTCATTGCGAGACATATTAAGGCGTGTTGCACGCACTTCAACTGTATGTATCTAACACTGTAAGAAGTGAACTTCACATTTTTTGTACCTTCTCTCAATTGCGGGAAATTTCACTTATCCTACCTCATCATTAAAGCGTTTAATCTATCTTGGTCAAATTTTATTTTTTTTTCCCAAAAAGTAGGAAAAATGATATTTTTTTTATAAGCATTCATCCTAATGAGGTAAATTTATTTCCTAGCATAAGATCTCTTTCCTTCACGACTTCAATGAATTATAAAATTTTAACGATTTTCGAATCAGTCTTTGCAACAAAGTTATCCACGAAAGTTACTCTTGAAAGAGACCTGTAAAACTTCACCAAATATACGTCCTTGTAACGAATAATATATAGGAACAAATATAATTATACGGAATACATAAAAAATAAACTGGAATACGTGTTGTTAACGACGAAGATATCTTATTACCACGCCTTTGGATGATATGAACTGGATTTACTCTTGTCGGCGAAAAGGGGGAAGGGAGAGTGTGTTTTATAACATCTCTATTAAAATAGCTCGAAAAGTTGGATCCATAACATTAATACACTAATTTTTAAGACATCAACAAATTTAACAATGGAAACTGGTGAGATTTTTAAGCAATGACAGAACGGTTAAAATTTGACGGTACTGTAAATACCGGTTTCGATAGTAATCTGTTTAACTGAGACTGTACGATGAGTTGTGAAAGTACCTTCCAAAAAATGATAAGGCAAGCAAACTAGATGACCGATGAAAAAACTACCGAGTGGGACATAACAGTCTCAAGCTCACTTAACTGTCTACATGAGACTATTGTTGTAGATTTGGGTAATTCTAATGGCTTACATCTGATTCGGATTTTGACGCCTTCTAATGTCTGCACAAATAGTACAAATCTACAAGTTTCCACGATCTTAATAACAATGGTTGATAACAAGGCTATTACTGCAGCTAAACCGTTTGGGGATGATGATGTAGACTAAAATTTTCCATAACAGCCTAAAAGAATTTTTGTATTCTCTACAATCCAACCAGTTTACTTCCACTGGTACAAAATGCAAAGCGCTAATACATGCTGAACATCTTAAAAATTAAAGATTTAAATTTTAAAAACTCTTTTTAACAACGTAGGACATAAAACACAAACACGTGCAGATAGTATGCGTAGCAGGAGTCTGTTAACTCATAGAAAATAATTTTTGATATTCGATACATCATTTTGAAAACAATTTTTTAGTATATCAAAAAAAACATAAAAAACTAGAACATAAATAATTATACCTTTCCACTAACAAATAATGATTATGTATTAAGATGCCTTTCCTGTTGAAGGCATCCAACTAACTAACGGAAAAACGCTAATATCTCATCACGAAATTATACCGCAAAGTAAATTTTTAAATTGTTCTTGGAGCAGGTTTGAATATGAAGATAGAGGCGAAAATCTACTACTCGTACATAAGTAGGCACTATTACTAGTCGATAAAATCTCAAATTAATTACGTGATTCTGAAAACATTTTTGCACTATTATTTGACTAAAAATTTATGTCATGTCGTTTGGTCATACATTGGTCCAATAAATAAAACGTAAGGATCCCTGCAGTGTAGGTAAACTACACCACACAGGTGTAAACTGCGTTGTCTATGCATCAGGCGGTTTCCTGAGAGAGATCGATTCATTGCACGCTGCACACAAGACGTGGTACAATTAGCGTTTTGTCAATTATGACATTTGATTAGTTTCTATTGTTTGTTAACCTAACCGAATAGTACCTCACACTTTAATGACACGAATATTGTCTTCTGTAACAGTTATTAAACTCCTAATGAGTTTATGTAAATTGATCGTATAGGCAAGGAGTCCACAGTAAAATGCAGCTTGAAATGTTCGTTACTCAAGCAGAAAAATAATGTATACAACTCTGATATCATCCTAAAAGAAGATCACTGGAACATTGACCAAAGGCAAACAAACGGTTATTTGGCCGTAACAGGAGCTACTTCCCCTATTTCGCACTGTTCAATAGTTGGCCCATGGTGTATTAACAGCGTATTATATATGAGAGTTAAGGAGAAAAATCAACCCCGTTCTGATGAAAAATGTTCTAAACTTTCTGAGAAATTTCAGCCCTAACAGTCTTTTGATTTGTATTAAGTAGTACTGAACCGACCTTGAAGTGATTATTCGTAAATGATTTTCTGCACAGTTCTTTCATAACTAACTCAAAATGCAAGGATTTCACAGTTATTTCCGTGTCTTCGTGAATAAAATCTTGAATTTACAAAGTTGTCTACTGCGTGATACTCGTTCTGAGACTACGTGGACGAGAGTTTTGAACACGTTCAGGCCTTCACAGAAGATTTTATTCTACTTATTCATTTAAGACTTCGAAAGTGATCTTTGCCGAAATGAGCATGAAATTTCTGCTGGTTTAACACCTTCACGAACCAGAAACTACAGAATTACACACCGCACAGAGGCCATGCGAACCTGCTGACCTCTCGCCAAGAAAATAAGTACAGAAACATAAGTAACATTTAGGGTGACCAAGCTCTCATACCAACTGCGCAGTTACCATATTGAGTAGTGATGAAGATTCTGAAATGAAACTTTGAAGACTTCGAAAGAACAGTGCAACTAATTTAAATGAATGACTGACACATACCTTGCAGGAAGGGCTCCCACAGGTAGAGGCGGCCCATGAAGGGTTTCCCGTTGAACGACTCACACTGGGCACTGCGGAAGTCCTTGCTACCTGGGGGACAGGCCTGACAACCAAACAGAAAACATGCAACTTCTTAGGGATGTATTAGTAATCACTACAGATCTGAATGAAAGAACAAAATATTTATCATCTAACAATGGAAGTCACTTAGCTGACTTAGTAACATCTCGTAGGACTTTAACACTCTACTTTTAGATTGAAACTTATGCTTTAAGGTAAATTAATTTAAGCGCTCCAGGCACAGAAATTGTAAACAGACTAAACTAAATTGGTTTTAATTTATTATTTGAGTTCGAATAATCAATTTTTCTTACTTTGCAATCCACACACTTATAGAAGAACACTGCAGTTTCAATAAACACAGAATTCTTATGTCGAAAATACAATAAAATTGGACTCAAACTTGCGAGTTCCTCACCCCACCAATCATTTAATAGATAAATAAACGTGTAATTGCTCTAATTTATATAATTACAATTAAGAAAAAGTTCCACATCATTAATTAATTTGTTTAGTCTTTGGAGTGAATAGTCTTAAGCAGTTGGTATTATGTAAGTTTTTAATGATTGGTAGAGGATTGGAGGATGGAATGGCGTAGAAAGGACGTGTCTGTCTCTACAACTGCTAGGGAGGCCATACTTGGGCCAGTGTAATATTTATTCACAATCGTGTGAAGAT
Source organism: Vandiemenella viatica (assembly GCA_031002005.1). NCBI lineage: Eukaryota > Metazoa > Arthropoda > Insecta > Orthoptera > Morabidae > Vandiemenella > Vandiemenella viatica. Next base: position 220,649,181 of record JARYHS010009186.1, on the reverse strand, counting down.
GCGTAGCATTATTGCTTGCTGGAGCGTTGTGATTCTAGCAATTATTAATACATTAGACACTTACTTACTTTACTTTCGGGGGGCGGTAGCGATACTTACAGAAATGGAGAAACGTTAGAGAACTGGGTAGAGAAAGAAGACCTGAAACTGATTCATGATTCAAAATTGTCGTCCTCTTTCAACAGTTGACGATGGCGGAAAGGCTATAACTCGGATAATATTTTTGTCAGCAGTCTCACTGCGCAAAATACATTAAAAAAGTTGGCCCTCGCATACCAAGAACTCAATATCAGTTAGATGTATCATAGGCGGAGTTGTTAAGCCCTAGACAGTGCCTTTTAAGAGAAGATTTAATTTAAAAAAAGCAAGATGGCAAAATTTCCCTCAAGATCTAGATACATTATATTAGAATAGATTCATGTAATCATTGTGTTTAGAAAATGGCTCCCTAGGCATTTTCTCTGAGAAAACCATTAACTGGTACATACGAATGGCGTATCCATGCGTTGTGTATTTACTGACACTGACTGTTTGCTTGGTTTACTGTGTTGTATACGTATTCTTGCTACTCCTGTACTCAGTTGAGTGTTCGTGGCGTCTCACCTGGTCGTTGCAGATGTGCACCCTCTTGTAGACGCCGACGCAGTGGCTCCGGGGTGCGGACTCCGTCAGGCGGCGTCTACGGCGGACCTCCATCCTGACAACCAACAAACCAGTGGGGTCAACAAGGCATACACAAACAGTGCTATAAATAAAGATACATACACATCGATTTTTGGAGTGAAAGTTCTTTGGGTGCGGTAGGGAGAAATTTGTTAGGGGTGGCGGGGTAAAGTTAGGCGTCAGGTGCGTATGCGCACTTCACGTTTTGCTCATGCGCACTTCACGTTCTGCACATGCGTACTTGACATTTTACTTTGATGTTAGCAGCTACTATATTACATAACGATGTAAGCTCTCGCGGCAACACAGCTACGGTAGTGTGGACTAGTAGCAGAGCACGGATTGAGCTAAAACTAGTTTACATAATTTTTCTCATTAACAGTTATCTTGTTCAAACACATCATTTAAAACCTCAGGTTTAATGGAAGTACCGTATCAGACATTCTTTTTTCGTTTTCTATTTTTAGTGACAGACGAGCACTGTGGAAATTTAGGAACTGGTAATTAATGTTCTAGACTTTTTTATTCGATGGGAACCTAAATCAGTCAACATATCGGAAAGTAATAAATGTGGTAATCCGTGTGCTCTCATGAAACCTAGATGACATTCCACGACGTCTTGAGACGTCACAAAAAATTAGGTAGCAAAACCACTGCGAAACGCAGAGAGAGCCATCTTGTGATAGCAAAGAGAGTTAACAGTGTGAATTAACCACTCAGATTGTAGAAGTGCTGAATCTGTGTATGAGTGAACTCAACAAAATTGTGAGACCAGAAACGTAACGTATGAAACCCAAAATAGTAATTCAGAAAGGAAGTTTTAAAGACCTATTGGTACAATATACCTGTGTAGCTGGGGAAACGTGCGCCGCGAGTGTGGGGCACACCGCAGTGAAGAAACGCAAGTCTAGTTGCCTAGCGCTCTAGGCGACTTCCACCTCCACTTCAACACTACCTTACATGTTACCTGCCAGGCATCGAGCGGTCTGGTGGCTCAGTGGTTAAGGCGTCAGACTGGAGGTCGAAAGGTCCCCGGTTCGAATTCTCTGTCTCGGTGGGGATTTTCATAGGCACTTAACCCAACATTCACCTCTGGCGTAGCTTGCTGTGTAATGTGAAGTACGCCAGAACGCTTCCGTGGTTCATATTCCACGTTAAATTGTAGGTCCCCTGTAGCCAGCAGGATTTCAGGGTTAGGTTAAGGCGGTTACGACAGGGGAGGAATGCGAAGCCGATAGAAACCCTGTCAACAGGTCATTTATTATTATACCAGGCACCAACCTCTAACACATTTATCTTGCTGAATGACGGAAAGAGAATAAATTAACTTAAAATGAAAGAAATTTTTTGTAGTTCAGATTATTTACAGCAACTAGTATCATATTGAATGAGTGATAATGTTATCTGATAGAGAAATTTAAAGATATTCAAATTATAATTGAAGAAATCTAGTCCACCACATAGTACATGTCTTGAAGATCATGAAGTACAATTAGTAATTCCTGATGATAATGTGGAGCATGCAGTGACAATAAAAATTTATTGGTTTGTTTTCACCTAAACAATAGACAAGCCCGTTATAGACCTCAAATAAAATTCAGAAACCAATTACTGAACAACATTCTTCACCCATAGTATTTAGGTGTATTCTTGTAGAAACGACCACTCACTGACATACAAAGAACACACCCATAAAACAGCTGCAATACCCCAAACAACATTCTTCATTAACTTTCTTGAACGTGTTGCCTAGCACATGAATCTGCTCTCAGAACATCAGCTCTTGCCTTAGTATACTTAGCTGCTGAATACTGCAGTCCAGCATGGCTAAATAGTAGTCACAAAAAAGATCGACACTCAGCTAAATGACACAGTGAGAACAATATCTGCACCTACAGAACGGCGATCTGTACGTTTTAACATATTTCACACCAAATATCCGAAGATAAGTGGATTTAAAAAAAAAAAAAAAAGAATAGCAGAAATGTTTAAGACATCCAGAACTTGCAGTTCATTAGGTCTGCCCAGTTTAAATTCAAAACAGATTAAAGTGAACGTATTCAATATGGACGTTTAGTGAGATACTGGTCCAAAATCAATTGAACATAAACACTGCATGGTGTGCTGAATGAACCAATTCCAATCTTTACAAACTAGCACTAATCCTAGATGCTACAAAACAGCAGTTTGGATTCAGCCTACCTAGGAAACATGTACTACATTGAACCGTGTGAGATAAGGCACGGTAGATGCAACTATTCGATGCACAAGAGGAGAATAATATAGAAACATTCTCGTGACTGTGAAAACACCACATCACCATGAAATGCTCTGTTAGGAGATTGAGTGGTACGATCCAACAGCTTACTTAAGCAACCAAGCGTAAATGGTGAGCGGTGAAGCTCTGGCCTCGCATTCGGGAATACGCGGATCAAACCCAGATTTGGATTTTCCATGGTTGCCTGAACCATTCCAGGCGAATGCCGGGATGCTTCCTTCAAAAGCCATGGTCTCATTCTTTTCCTTTCCGGCTTGTAATGACCTCGACGTCGACGAATCGTAAAGCCATAAGCAAAAGTGAAAAAAGACCCGTTAATCAATAACTGGGGGCAATGGAATGGCAGTACTCCCTCATCAATCTGTAGAAGCAGCTATTTCTCATTTCATCTTTTCTAACTCATTACTATTACTGTTTTTATAGCCTGGTGCCATACGAATTAAAAAAATGATAAATTGGGTCGAAAACAAATAATACGTGGATAAATATAAAAAAGTCAGTTATTGGGATTTAAATGAGATATGTCATATATAAAACTGTGCAGTAATAATTTATTTTTAAGGATTCTTCTGAGTTAGATGGATTTGATATAGCTAGAATATCTTCTAAGTCATCACTACCAGTCGAATAAAATGATGTATTTGTAGTAATATAAAGAAGGTTTTTTTAAAAAATTTATTGGCATCTAACAGCTATACAAAGAGAATATATTCCCTGATGAGTGCCGTCTTCCTAGTTGGCCCGATGGAGTTTGCAGTCTTCATGTGTTTATCTAGTTTCCTCTTCGTCTTATAAGCAGATGAAGCTATCAGATTTTTGTGGAGTTGTGCTTCTCTAAACTTTTACTCTGTTATTTCTCACAAATGTGATATATATAAATATTTTTACTGGCTAGTAAATGTTTCATGTTAACTGGTAGTTGGGTGACGTCTTGTAAAAACGACTTCATAAAGTTTGTGGGGTTGTTGCAGTATCTTTTGCATGCGAAAAACATGTGGTAAAAGTCACATTTAGCATCTTCTTCATAGTAACACCGTGGTGAGTCGATTGCTTTGATTCTGGTTAGATGCTAGGCGAAGAAACTATGTTTATTTTTTTTCTTACTGCTTTACCCTTCGTCGACGTTGAGGTCATTAGAGGCGAGCAAGGAGTGGGGACAAGAAACTGGAAGGAATTTGACCATGTCATTTATAAGGAAGCGCCCCGACATTCGTCTGGAATGATTTAGGAAAACCATTGAAAACTCAAATCTGGATTACCGGGTGGGGATTCGAACCGGCGTCCTCCGCAATGCGAGGCCAGAGCGTTACTGCTCATCCACCACACTTGGTTTGTAGTTATTAGCAGTGTCGTAGTTATGAAGAAGTTTGTGGACGTGGAGGTTTAAATGTTCACAGCAGTCGTATGAAACGGCGATACAACTTACTCTGGTTATATTCTGGAGGCCGAGTCCTCTGGCTAATGAGACGCGATTGGGTGTCGCAGATCGCCCGCCGATAAGCTTCCTAATTGATGTGAGTAATGGGGACGGCGTTGGGCGCCGTGGATTGGCGCCGGCGTCGGCCGCGGCCCGTGACGCGTCCGACGATTGCCCATTGTTCGCGGCAGAGTGGCGCAGGCGACAAGGTCAGCGACCCCGAGTCGCTAGCGGCCTGCCCGCGCCCGTCGCAACACGCTCTAATCAGCACCCACTATCCACACTCATCATACAGCGTGCTTTTAGCAAGGTTCACCTGATCTGAAAGTCAGTCATAAGCCATTCCTAAATGAAAAGGTAACGTACTGCATCTCACTTGTTGTAAATATCTTGACATCACATCATCAACGCAACTGGGTAGGACACGTTGACCACGTGGTATGAAAAGTTTTAAAATCCTTTACTTATCGGAGAGCATGATAAGAGGATGTATCACAGAAGAGAGGGAATTGTGTTACAAACCATTGCTTGGTTATGGTGGTGTAGAATGGGACCCAAATTTTTGATATCAGATACACGACATGGAGAGGGTGCAAAGAAGGGATCTAGATTTGTCTCTGCGAGTTTCTACAGTACACAGTTAGTAACTGATATGATAAACGAGCTTAAATGGGATTCATTGGAAGACAGGAAGAGGGTGAAGAGAGTCGTGGGAGTGTATTGGTGATGAGGAGTTATAATTATTATTATTATTATCGTATGCCAAGTACAACAAAGACATGTCAATCAGATAACTAACTCAATAGATTCAAACCATCTTCTGAGATCTCAGTATCTGTGGGTCATCCGACCAGTGCAGATGTCTGAAGAAGACGTCGGAGCTAGCCGTCGAAATATCGTGTTTCCACAACACTATCCAGCGGTACACCCGTGAAGACTACATTGTAGTCATACGCCGGGGAAGTCTTCGTTCTTACATTTATTATCTGTTTTCGTTCAACTAGTGCTTTTTGGATGTGATAATTTTCTTGAATGTTAATGCCTGTCGTTTCTTATTGTTTATGGTGAGTATTTGCATCGCTGTGTGAATGTCTGTCGGTTGGTGATTGTGTTGTGGAAGGTGTTCTGCAGATGTGGAGTGGTTAATGTATTTCAATGCTCTTAAGTTCTTTGTATCTTGTTGAATCAAAGTGTGATAATGGGTTAGTTTAATATCTTGCTTTGTTTAAATTGTATGATGACAAAGAAAGCATGCAAGAGATTGAACAAGTTATTAGAATAAGCGTGGAAATACCGCCAGAAACACACAAAAAAGAGAGACGGGAAACTTTGAAAATGCTTAAATGAAAGTAACAATGTGGCAGACCCGCCATCGTGACCGAGTAGTTAACGCGCAAGGGAGAAGCACGAGACCAATTCCTAGTCCTGGCTCCCGCGTGCGGTTTTTAGACGGTTTCCGGCATTCACGTAGGCGAAGGATGGGGCGGTTCACTATCACCGTCTCGTAAACTACAGATGTAAAAAAAAAAAAAAAAAAAAAAAAAAAAAATAAAAAAAATAGAGAACGTCTTTGAAATGCTGCCTTTTGTTGACACCATCAGGCTGGGAACCCGTGAAGATTACACTGCACACCTTGACACTCCGGGAAAAACCTCCGTTCATACATAAGTTTCGAGTGACGGAGTATTAATTATAACACTTTAGAATGTTTGAAGATCCACATTAAATCAATTAGAAACAGCACCAGATTAATGTCAGTTTGTTGAAGACAGTATTAGACCCTGGCAATTAAATGAATATTATATTACAAGCTGGTCTGAACTTGATGACTTTTTGCATTCTTGTTTGAAAAATGTGTGCTACCATATGAGGGTTTACCAGTCTTTCAAGTCCTACATTGATATAGACACCCGGCGTACAGTTGAAATGAAATGTTCACAGTTCAGCCATATAGCGTCGTAAAAAGGCAATGTTGTGATTTTCAGGTAGCAAATATCTGACGCAGTAGACCTGATGAAGACAGCAGAGCGAGCTGTCGAAACGTTGTCTTTTTACGACACTATCCGGCTGAACTCCTGTGAAGATTTCATTTCATCCAAAGGGTTCTTACTGAGTAAAATGATAACGAGGCTGGGTTTGCCTATTGTTATTGTATAGCTGCGTGTGTCTCATATGTAACGTGTTGTTACTGTTGTGTATGAGAGTGAAAGTATGTAGAGAATGAAAATCCTTTGTCAGCTCTTCAGGTCTGCACTAGTGAAAGACATCAAGAGGCAACCAGTTTTAACATTCGATGGACGAATCAACATCAACAGTGTTGCATGCAGTAGCTCTACACGTAGAACGAAGATATCTGGGAACTAATGCAGGACTGTGGTATAAAATCTTTAGTAGTCGTTTAGTTCGACAAATTTTAGGGAAATGACGCAAAGTATATTAAGTCAGTACGGTACTCAGTATTACATTTTGTGGTGATTTGAGATGAGAAGCATATTATTATTACATGGATTTCTGCAGAGAACGAAAGATGTAAATCCAAAGATGCCCTTTCAAAAAATTATATTTTTGTAAAAAAGTGTATATGTTTCCTTTCTGCATTTAGCAATCAGTTATTCTTTTATTTTATCCATGATAAATGGACTTTATGAAAGTCTGTAACTGTTTCGAAAAATAAGGTAAGCAAATAATTATTCTGAAACACAGTTACCTTTAACAAATTGTTTATTTATTAATTTATGGCGCGACGCATTGCAAGAACTTATTCTCATTTTCAAACGCCGTTTTTATTATTACATTCTTGGTGTGAAGAGTGCTCGTGTAAGTTTCTGCTGGATGTTAACAGGACTTACTTTGTGTTTCATTTTGTGAAGTCACACGTGCACTTTGTCACTACATTATATTTACATGTAAACATAATGTAGTTACAAAGTGCACGTGTGACTTTCTGTATTTTGTGATTTGAATAAATCTTCACGAAATGAAACACAAAGCAAGTCCTGTTAACATCCAGCAAAAACTTACACGAGCACCAAGAATGTGATAGTAAAAACGGCGTTTGAAAATGAGAATAAGTTATTGAAACGCGTCACGCCATAAATTAATAAATTAACAATTTATTAAAAGTAACTGTGTTGCAGAATAATTATTTGCTTACCCTATAACAATCAGTTTTTCTCCTACCCTGCTGGTAAGTGCCTTCAATGCAAGTCTTCCAGTACTTACAAGGTGTAAGAATTAGTGTAGGAGGGGGAAAAAAATCTTTTGGCACTATGCACAATCACTCTACAAAGTAAACATTTTTGTTACAATAATACAGTTTGCGTTTCGGTGGCACGTAACTTCTTTTAGGAATTTCACTGAGAGATGTAATTATCGGGTGAAATGCGTCGCTATATTTCATGAAATTCCTACTACTAAAACTAGGGCTCTGGTCGCTCAATGGGTAAGGCTCTGGCCTACTGAATTCACTTTTCTCGGTTCGAGACTCCCCTGCAACCAAGAATTTATATGGGCTCTGCTGTGTTCAAATGAGGTAAGCCAGGTCGCTTCGTGGTTTTGGATTCCACGTTAAACTGTAGGTCCCGGAGGAGAGGAACTGGCCGTCCTACCTCTGACATAATGGCGCAGTATGCCTCCTCCGGGAGAATACAACCAACCTGCGGATTGTGGTCTGAGTTAATTTTTTTTATTACTAATTCAAATTAAAATTGGTTCCACTAGTTCTACAGTCTCGTTAGAAGTCCTGTTTTCTTGTATAATAATTGCTAGTTGATTCGCAAGTTTGTCCACGTGGAATTAGAGATTTTTGCTGTTAATTCACTACCAAGGGAACCTTTGCTATTCAGGATAAACCATAGGAGCAGCACACTGTTTTCCTCTTTGTTGGGTCTACTCCTTCGTTATGAATTTTGGTTATTCGTAAATGTATTAAAAGCATTTATGCACGAAACTTATTTCTTTGATCCCCTAAACTGCCGCTACTCAGGAACATTATGTAGCTGTGATGACCCACAGGTTTTTTTTTTTTTTTTTTTAACTGCTTAACGTCTCTTAACAGCGAGGTCTTTAGAGACGGGAAAGGATAAGGGGCTAGGAATGGGAAGGAATTCGGCGATGGGATTTATAAAGAAGCATCCCGGCATTTGCCTGGAGTGATTTGGGAAACCATGGAAAACCCAAATCTGGATGCCCGGATGGGGATTCGAACCGCCGTCCTCCAGAATGCGAGGCCAGAACGCTATCCGTTTCACCACCACACTCGGTCCCACAGGTTTAAAAGCTTCTCTGTAAACAACGTTTGAATTGAAGATGCCTGAGATGTGTACGAACAGATTGGGTCATTAGTATGTGAATCATAAATGCTAAATGGCAAATGTTGCCTGTTGCTGGCAAGTAATTGAAGTCAGTCGATGATGAACTTCTAACCAAGTGATACATCGACAAGGCAACTATTGATGCTGCTATGGTTCTCAAGGAATTGAAATCGACAGAAGTTAGTATGGTTGTAACTGTTAGGTCAACGAGTACGTTTCAAGATTTCGCATACGTACTAGATACAGATCTAAATTATTACGAAATCCCTGTTGATGGTGAAATCTTCTTAGTACTCAAACTGAAAACGGCTGACGTAAGACTAAAGAGGTTAATAATTAACGATAAAGTCCCAGTACTCCATATGATGCGATGGGATAAACTTAGTTTTCTACCAGCATTTATAGATTGTGTGAAACCAAACCACCCATGCACAGTGTAGGAACAATCAGTGTGACTTATTTCGTTAAGTGATTTCTTGGAGATAAACAACGCGTTATGTTTTATCATCTGATACTTCATCATTGTACGTAAATATCGTTCAAACCAGTTACTTAATTTTTACATAACGCGTGTACTTTCAGACAAATATTTTAAAAAATTACGCTATTTTCCTCTGTAACATCAAAACTATGAAATTATTGTGATGAAAATTTTATTTGTATACTGAAGTATTGTATGCAGTTTTGCTGAATAACGAGTGGTTTTGCTTAATGCACTCTATGATCACCTATACATGTTTTATTTTTCTCGCAGACAGTTTATTTCTATCTAACTACAAATATGCTTTACTGTGATAAACATTTTGTATTGTTTTACGATGTTTTTGTTATACGCAATATTGTCAACTTAGTGGATTTTTATAGTGGTGGTTTCGACCCCCCTTTTAGAGGAGAAATATTGCTCTTAGTGGCTAGTGTTTTTTTTTCTAGTGGTTTCAGTAGAATTAAGTTTCAATTAAAGAAAAATCAGAAACTACGGCACTTACACTTTTCGAAATATATTTCTACCTTATTTCAGTAGTATTTACTTTATTGCGTAGGAATCATTGAAGTTGACGGTGTTTTTATTTCATTTCACGTTAAAGGTTACAATAACAGCTAATTGAATTAATTATAATCTATTAAGGTTTATAAGAATATTTAATCGATATCTTCCTTTATTCTAATTAATACTGTTCATTTATCAGAAAATGGTCGCTGTTCCGTAATGGCATGACAACTGATTTATTGTTTTTAGTTAAATATGAACACTGACTTTGTGATATTCAACTTTACAGATGATTAAACCATTCGAGTTCTACTGAACATGGTGTTTGTGCAGAAAATATTTATTATTTTCAACTAGAGCTGTTGATATTTTAAAAAATATCGGATTTTCGATATATCGATATTTTAAAAAATATTTATATCGGGTTCGATATATCGAAGAAAAAGTATCGATATATCGATATATCGACCCCCATAATATAAAAACAATGTTACAAAAACAAATCATTTTAAAAAAAGGGCGAAGTCTTGTGGCTATTTAATGATGAAGAGTTGTGAGATATTTTTCTGAATCAAGTTTTGATTTTCTCAACAAAAAAAAAACAAAAAAAAAATAGTGTTTCATGACGTCACGGATAAATATTTTTTTATAAAAAATTGTGATTTAGCCATTATACTACTACTTTACTAAAAGGAAAGGCAGAATGTTTATGATTTACTCGAAGACTTGTGAATCCAGAAAGAGCATCGAGGGAAGTCTTGGCTTTTGTGAGTTTAAAAGCTTAATAATACAACATTGTAGAGGCATTTATTTATGTTGATGTTCTATTATCAGAGTTTGCATAATGACCAAGTCACTTTTTTTACAAGTATTGTTTTATGTGGAATTTAATTTCTTTTTGTAGGTTGATAGCTTATTCTGAGTCTTCTTACTTTTTTGGACCAAATGTTTGCACCTTAGCATAGATTGTGTATCCCAATTTATCAATATTCCTGCTTGCATCCAATTTCCATATCAAAATACTTTCCTCGACAACGCACGCTCATGTAAAACAATGGGCTGGATTCCGATTCGTTCTTTGCGAGCTTCGCCGTGTCTGCATTGTAATACCATCGGTGTAGGACTACCAATAACTTCCAAATTAAATGTAGTAACAAAGTAAAATTAATTGTGTTTTTTATGCTCCTAATCTTTGTGCAAAACTGAAATTCAAGGCATATAGCCTCATCAAGAAGAAAGCAATTAATCTACAAATTTTCTCTAAGACGTTTCAGCTTTTAGATTGGCATTGAAAAAACACAGGAACTTTTCTTATACTATGGGGATAAAACCAAGTATGTGTACCAAATTACCATTTTCTAGGACAACTGGATGTTGCATAGAATTATGATGAGAGAACGTCATAGTTATTTAAAAGAGTTTCAGATCCAAAAAAAATTCCAAACTAAGGAGGTGAATGAAGTAAAATTTTGCACCAAAACTCATGTCAGAAACTGCATTGGACATACTTTTAAAGAGCATGAACTCATGTTTTTCCCGTTGTTTCTTCTACTATGAACGGAGAACTCCCTACATTAATTGAAAATTTCCCCTTCTTTGATATTGCTTCGCAAATGGGTAACGCTTTACCATAATACAATTTTTTAAAGCTGAGATTCTAGGTGGAATGCAGGATTTAGGGCGAGGGGTGGGGGCAAACCGGGGTACTTGCTCTGGGCGGCAAAATCGTGTCCAACCATGCGTTTGGCAAACAGTTAAAGTGGCGACATCAATGCGTTTGGCCAACAATCAAGGAGGCGATTCTCGGGGTCAGGCTGGCAACAATGTTTGAAGAGGCGGCAATCTCAGTTTTTCCCCGGCTTGGAAAAATCCTAGAGCCGCTACTGTCAAGGCAGTTCCCTTGGCGTTAATGATTTTTAAATGCACCAATCTATGATAATAAGTTTTTAGCATAGCGCTTTGTAAAGGCAATCCAAAAGTGGTAGATTCTTTTTTTCAATTTCTTATCTTAATAAATTCGTAAGTGATATAACAAAACTGGCTGTAACATAATTTTGGAGCTCAATTCTTCTGTTGGTATGGAACAAGAACCGTATCCAATTCGCGCGAAATATTTAACTGTGGAGTGCCAGATACAGGCTTATAATTTCCGGGACATTTCTGGGTCTAAAAAGTATTTTAGCGGTATGCTTAAAGAGTGAACAAAAATGCAAATTAATAAAAAAATTCTATTTTAGGTAAATATGTTATCTAACGTATATATAGCACCTCTTTTAACTTTATTAATTTAAACTATGGTAGAAAGTCAACATCAGGTATTATGAATCAAAAGGAAAAATACTAAACTTAAAACAAAAATTGACCACCTCGTTAGGAATTTTTTACTTTGTTACAAAATCAACATCGGGTATTATTAATCAAAATCTCAAAAATATTAAACCAAAACTGAACACTTCTGTTAGGCTCATTAATTAAAATTAGGCAGAAAATCAACATCAGGTTTTATCAACAAATAAAAAATTAGCATCTATCTTTTGCTAAATCAAAATCAACATCAATCCAAATAGATCTTAATCATCTACTTTTAAAACATTTAATACTAGATTTTGCCATTTTCATAAATATTTCTCCGTCACTGCTTTGCAAAACTGATAAAATTTCTCAGCAAGAGTCTTCAAAATTGATTGAGTTTGCAGTTCAGCTTTGATCGAATCCATGAACGGTCTGTTTCACTCTTATTTCATAAATTATTCAACGGACTAAAACTTGTCTCGTAAAAGTCATTGCTTGTTGGAATTGACAAAACAAAACCAACTATTTTTTTTAAATATTCAAAATCATTAAAAACGCTTGTTCTAAAGAAATTGGCCCAGATTTTATCGTTTGGAAAGTCTTTTGGAAGGACCTGAAAAACACGTTTCAGACATGTGAACTCTGTATAAAGGAAGTTAATGTTAACTGCATCTAGCATTTTCAAATTCCCAGAAAATTCAAAGAGTATTTTCCTGTCAGTTTCAATTCCTCTGATTTAAGGGACATTCCATCCTCCCGCTGTGAGCATGGGATACTTGGCTTGGCCTCATGACCACCGTGGTGAACTGAGTTTGAGAAAAAAACTAGTATACGGAAATTCCGGGACAGTAACGCATAATTCCTGAACACGAGATCAGACACAAAATTCCGGGACATTCCCGGATTTTCCAGCTATCTGGCAACCCTACCCATACCTGGTACATTACGATTAGTTTCTTAATGCTAATTCTTTTGCATTGATTGAAGACAAATTTTAAAAACTTTTCAAAATGTCCAGACAAGAATTCTAATGAATATTGAATGAGTTATTTTACCTTTGTTTTTTACTTCTCCACAGGCCCGCCGCTAGCTGTTTGAGCGTCCGCGTGCAATAGCGATTATGCCGCACCCTGTCCAACTACAGCCAGTGGTGGATCTACGAAATTTCCGAAACGGGTAAAAAACTGCGAGATTGCCGCCCCCATTGTTGCCATCCCCAGTGTCGCCGCCGACAGCCCGTAGCAGCTGTTGAGCTAAAAAAAAGGAGGTCGCCCGCTAAATAATATGCTGCCTGGCACGCCCCCTTACGGCGGCCCTGCTTCTCCATGTACTCGTATCGTTCATTGTTTCTTAAAATTCTATCTATGAAAATGTATTGCATGTGCAACACAGGTAATCGTTTTCCCTCCAATAATAACTTGGAATATTCTACCACTTATTTTTAAAAAATATCGGACTCCGATATCCAGATTTCAATATCGATATATCGATATATCGTCCTAAAAAATATCACTCATAAATTATCGATATTTTTTTAAAAAAATATCGATATATCGATATATCGATATTTTATCAACAGCCCTATTTTCAACCAATAAAATTAATTGATGAAAATTGTTGATAGAAAGGTTTGAATAGATAAATATTTCAACTATCCCTTACTCAATCATTGACTTTGATGGATCAAGGATTATGGTTTGGGGGGGCTTGAGTCGGGTAAAGGTAGACTTTATAGTCATGCCACCCTTAAAAGATCATCTGAAGAAGATTAGTTATTATTATTACTCCGTGATTCACTAAAAGTGTGTGGCGGAGGGTGCATTAGTTAATATAGAATAGCAATTGATTAATTAATTTATTGATGATTCATTGAATTACTATTTGCATGTTGATGTACTGATCAATTATACAGAAATTTAATGTGTGTTATGTAATAATAAAAGTACCCATTATTTTCTTTCGTAATAACGAAATATTTGTTTAGTGGAAAATTTAGTGGTTATGAGAGTAGCGCCGCTTTTTGTTAGTGGTTTACTGGTGGTTTTAGCAGTTGAATCTGGTGGGCAACTGGTTTAACGGTTGGCAACACTAGTTTTACGTGACCTGGACTAATTTAATGTTTTACAATACAAAAATTCTAGGTGTTGTTCGGTGGCTAACTCATAATGTTTCATTGTAATTGGTTAGTATTTATTTGAAGGGCCGGAAGAACACCTTCACAACACCCTTTGTTTTTCTCGTAGTAGTTTTTATAGTTAATTAATCAGTGTGTTACAAAAAGGTACGGCCAAACTTTCAGGAAACATTCCTCACACACAAACAAAGAAAATATGTTATGTGGACATGTGTCCGGAAACGCTTACTTTCCATGTTAGAGCTCATTTTATTACTTCTCTTCAAATCACATTAAACATGGAATGGAAACACACAGCAACAGAACGTACCAGCGTGACTTCAAACACTTTGTTACAGGAAATATTCAAAATGTCCTCCGTTAGTGAGGATACATGCATCCACCCTCCGTCGCATGGAATCCCTGATGCGTTGATGCAGCCCTGGAGAATGGCGTATTGTATCACAGCCGTCCACAATACGAGCGGTGAATTGAGGAGGTACAGTACATACTAACGAAACTAAAATGACCTCTAACATGGAAAGTAAGCGTTTCCGGACACATGTCCACATAACATATTTTCTTTGTTTGTGTGTGAGGAATGTTTCCTGAAAGTTTGGCCGTACCTTTTTGTAACACCCTGTATAGGAATATTATTTCCGGATGTAAATTACTACTACCTAAATCTCACGTTCAGACTTAACTTTCAACAATTATATCTTTTTTTTTTTGTTGTAGTTGCGTGAGATTATAGGCTAACATTATTAATGACTATGACCGAAGGCTAGGGATGGGCATTTTAAAAAATATATCGATATATATCGAAACGATATTTACAAACACTATCCATATATATCGGTAAAAAAAATTATATTTCGATATTTTTGGCTAAAGAGAGTAATTATCTAAAAAAATAATCATAAAATACAGCAAAATATTTAAGAACATTCTGAAAATTAAAGATTCAGGTAGAAATTATACAATATTTTATTAATTTATTATTTTTTCAATCATTCAAACCAGTATTCGTCTGATATGGACAATAAAAGGACTCTCTGTTTTATGTGCTCCCCCGTCAGTCTACTCCTGTTGTTCGGTACAGCTAAGGGGGCATCCATAGAACTCGCCCTTGCAACTTTTTGAGACCTTTTTTAGGGTCTCACTGCCACTTTTCGACGAAAACACCCCCTAAAATCGACTTTCACGTCATTTGAAGACTTTTTTTTAGCTCTACAGTCCAGCAAAAATTTTCAAAACCTCCGTTGCCCCCCTCCCCCTTGGTGAGATTTCACCCCCCCCCCCTTCCCTATTTCACCTCACATAATTTATGGTCGCCCCCTAAGTTGACTGCAGAAGCCACTCTTTCGGACGACACAGAAGAAGCTTGACATATAAGCTATTTCAGCGCGATTTCCGAAAACACGGACTTGGAGCGCTGGCAATTCACCCAAAACTTTACTGGATCTGATTTTCTGTCTATTAATGGTTGGTCCAGAAACTGCTTAAGCTCATTAGAGACTGAGCCAGAGCTTGGAACCTCTTGCATAATAATAGTGCTAAGGGATAATATCTTTTCATGTATGGACCAAATTGATGTTTTATCTGCGATGTCTTGTGTTGGTGTCACAGTGATTGAAAAACTAAAAACCGCTCTCACTACATCAATCGAAGACAGCAATCACAAGAAAGTATTCTTTAATGGGGCTGTAATTCACGAGAAAGCTATGTGTCTTTATGCATATTTTAAAGAGCATTACAATGAACTTTAGTATAGAAGATTTAAAGCAGTCCAGAAATGGTTTATTAAGTTCAAAGTACGACAATCGCTCCATTACATCAAAATTTGTCTGTATACTTGGAATGTATTCCCTATAAACCTATATAAACTACCCTTCCGTATTCAAGGTTTCCGTATTTGCGGCATATTTACGGAACGTATTCCTAGCGATTAAGGAGTTTTGACTGTAGACTAGATTGTAGACATATAAATGAATTAACGGTCATTCATAATGACTTGTTGTTCATCAACCAATTAAATTGTTATTCGTAAATGGAAAAAAAATAGTAGGAAAAAGAATATTTCAACTACAAAGATAAAGTAACCGCTTACATGCTAACATAAAAATGACGTTAACGTAACGTTGTTAGAATTTACGGTAAAAGCTTTTTTTAACCTCTCAACCGCTGATGAAGCTGTTATATTTCGACGAATTATCTTTTTATGACAATTTCAGAAGATTGGATATTTACGTATATTTATCCTATATACATATACCGATTGAATTTGATACTGAAAAAAATATCGAATTGGTGCTTAAAATCGATACACCAAATACAATATCGATATATCGAAAGTAAAAATATTGGCGATAAATATCGATTATATTTAGATATATCGATACGTCGATATATTTTGCCCAACCCACAACCCTACCGAAACCGAGAATTTTTAAACCTTCTGCCTTTCTTGCACTTGGTGAATATTCTTATCTGTTTAAATGAGGTGATGTTTCTCCCTCAAAGAACATGAAATCACAAACTTATACTAATGGCAGAGTCGTTACGAGGGAAGCGCAATACCGTTAATCAGTTTCGTCAAGTTTGGAATCCCTGCCAGACGTAGGTCCAGTCAACCCAATATGTATCTTGCATGGAACAATAACTACAATGAATATTGAGACCGTGAAGAGCATTCGCTTGATAATTCATTGTTTGTTAGCAGTCATATGCCTTTACAAAATAAATAAATGTGCTTTGGGATCTAGTAAAACATTTTGTGTTCGCAATTGGCTAAATCGTAATCCTCGTCGACCATCACGCTTGATGAAGCCAATTGTGCTTCGTTGCTACAGGCTTGCCAACTTGTCGCACCTCCCGGCTGCAGGGAAAGCAGCCGACCAGTATATCCTATTACCAGGATAAAGGGAAGGCGACCTGGGTTTAACCTTCGTCTCAATTCTGGGACCAAATTAATTCACATAAGACAAAAGGAAGTGTGGTGTTTAGAAAGCGAAACAAAGGGGTCGAGAAGAATAGTTTTCAGGGTCAGGCAGCCCTTCTAAAAATGTAATTTAGCCGAAGATCATCCCGGGAGGGGCGGGATAGACAGAAGCCGCCCATATAGCGTGTTGACTCAATGCGCAGGTAGTATGTAATTAGAAGGGACCGGCCGACCAAAGCCTCCGGCGTTGATTGCCGAGCGGGCATTAAACATTAAAGAGGCGGCAAAGCGGCTCCTTCACAGCATACAACCGAGAAGACGGAGACACCAAGACAATGTGTGGGAAAAATCAGATATTCGCTACTTCCGAGAAATTTCACAATTTAAATCTATCTTCTTCTTGTTTCGTATAAACAAGTGTTTTCTCGACCTGGGGTACGCGGAACACTGAGCACAACGGTGAACGGGGTACCGAGGTGGAATGAAGTTCGACGTTTTCAGTGTCCGGGAGGTATTACCAACGAGCGGAAATAATAAGATCTATGCCGGCGTCGGTAGCGTAGGGTTAGAGTGCTAGCTCCACGTGCCAATAGTAGCCGGTTTGAGTCCGGCCGCGGGCAAGGGTATTTAAGTGTTGTGTCTGTTAATGTCGGGTACATGTTGTAGTGTCCTTGCGATCAACTTTAATAGCAACAATGTACTCTGGAGAAACTAATACACTGAAAGAATCAGAATCACATTGAGTTGGCTGTGTGACCTAAGTAGCCGACTGCCATTTAAATAATAATAATAATAATGGTAGAATTAGACCAACCTATTGCTGCCCAACTACGGCAACCATGATGGTCTAGTCTTCTCGAGCGTTAGTATGTGAAGTTTTCACTTTATGATTTTCTTCTCCTGCTTTGTAACTTCTGATGAATTTGGTATCAAGGTAAACATAGTCTACTTGTAATAAATTACAATCAATCACAGTGCCGTAACCAACTGAGCCAATGGGAAAGGCGTTTTTCTATACAGCGAGAATAAACTGTCACCTCCTGAGATGCTGGACGCTTGCCAAGATGCGAGACACCTGGGCTGTCAACAGCTGGTGCGGTCAGTGGCGGAAAATCGGTTTCATTGTCTTGGCTGGGAGGAGCCGAAGATTGTTGAGAAATTTGACGGGCGACCACGCCTTATCGACTGCTTGTCACCTGCAAGACGGACTTCATATTGAAGATATTACAATTGTAACCAGAGAGTTAGACTTAAAAGCAGTTTGTAACTAAGAGAATGCCAAAAATGTTTCTCATACTGGGAAGAAGTAAATGAAGAAGGTAAAAGTAGTACTATAATTCTGAATTGCATAAGACGAGGTCAACAATAGTTTTAGATAAATTGGAACGTAGTATTGCAACTTCGAGGAGAAGGTTACAAGTAATTCTTTAATTACAACGCGTTGCGAAATTATTCGTTAGACAATGGTATTACAGGGATATGTTCTGTACAGTAATCCTACCTTCGAAATTTCATATTTGAACTTCTTAAAACTATGCGAAATATGTGACATGGAAGATTTGTGTACACAGAGCAAGCTAATTTGCGCCTCATGTATGTTTTTTTTATCATTAATCAGGTTTTTTTCACCACATTTCGTTACCAGCGCTGTTTGCAGCTGTATCCTGGGTTTCTATTGGAAATCTGCTGACGTAAAACTAACAAGTTGTCGAGTTGCATATCTTTCAGATGACCACACAGCTTTTTTCTTCTTCGAGACTGGTATCTTCGACTGTTCCATCACTCTAGCGCTCAGTTAATGCACATCTAATGATGACGGTTGCAGTATCGGCGTTACAGCTGTCTACGGTAGCAGTAAGGAATACCATGTTTTTATGTTACTACGTCTCTCTTGTTTCCTAAGACTGCTTCGTTTAACAACACAAATCTATTACTGAACGTTACCATGTGAACTTAATACAAAACCATCTATTCATAATCTATTCAGTCGTTCACTGATTTCTGGACATTTTTACTTTTTTACGTAGAATTCAATATCGTCAAACGTCACTTGTGCAAGAACAGAAGTTCTCATTTGAAAACAATTATTTTCTACCTATAATCAGGCAACAACGTAAAAACTTCCTCGCAAATTCTGATGAGGTCACCGAGCGTGGTGGGTGAACGGTTAACGTTCTGGCATCGCATTCGGGAGGACGGCGGTTCGAATCCCCGTCCGAGCATCCAGATTTGGGTTTTCCATGGTTTCCCCAAATCACTCCAGGCGAATACCGGGATGCTTCCTTGAAAAGGCCATGGCTGAATTCCTTCCCGTTACTTGTCCCAACTCCCATTCCGCCTCTAACGACTATGACGTCGACGTGGCGTAAAGCCATAAGTAAAAAAAAGGCTGACGAGGTATTTACAGTAAACTTACGGTGTAGCCTAAATTTTGAGATGTACAATACATACTGTTCTTAGGTTCAGCTTGCGCCTCCCCCCTGGTCGCTTCATCAGCGCTAGGATCCGTCCTCGGGGGTACCATACTTCTGGGCACAGTAGTTATGCCGGAGTTGATTCTCGGGTAATATAAAGTGTGAAATCAAATTGTGTCCCTTAGAAGATAAATTGCTGGTAATTGTAAGAGAGTAATGATGTAAACATACAAAGCCTTACAGTGGACACGTTGAGCTATATGCACAGTGGACGAGGCTAATGCGGCTTTGCTTGGGGCGCAGACAACTGAGCGCTATTTAATGTACAAGCTGTGCTCTGGGGCCCTTAATCGAGCGACGTTAATTGCCACCAAGGGATACAAATTTATTTCGTGACGTCGACAAAATGCCAGTGCTGCGCGGAGGGTAACGTCGCTGGTGGTTTTTGTCCGGTGACTTGGTAGCCCTACACTTTCCCTTGCGAGGGGGTGTAATTTCGGCTCTTCAACAATCCGTGTCTCTAAAGACGCCAATTTTCTTCTGTATCCTGCCTAAGCTGCTTTATGAACGGCGTATAAAGATGTTCTCTCATTCACCCGACGCTCGTAAACTGCTCCATTACAGGCTGTACACTTAATGTGTTAAGACGAGGTAATAAAGCAAAGAGAGAGAGAGAGAGAAATGAAACAAAAACAGTATCTTTTGCCTGTAAGACCACTTCACGTTAACGATGGTACGGATGTAATAGCGTAAAAAATTCATTGTTGCATTTTTAAGGAGCGAAGATTCAGATAGCTGTGTCATATGCATCAATAAATTCTTTGATAAATTAAAGATTTGTAAACTTTGTGGTTGTTCTATGGCAGGGTTCCTCAAACTCATAGCTCCACCTACGATTTTAGGAGCAATTTTGCTCATATTCAATCTCAACTCACCATGTTGTCTTCTGGCCTCACATTCGGGAGGACGGCGGTTCGAATCCCCGTCCGGGCATCCAGATTTGGGTTTTCCATGGTTTCCCAAATCACTCCAGGCAAATGCCGGGATGCTTCCTTCAAAAGGCTATGGCCGAATTCCTTCCCATTCTTGCCCCCATCCTTTCCCGTCTCTAAAGACCTCGCTGTTGAGAGACATATAGCAGTTAAAAAAAAACATGTTGTCTGTTGCACTCTCGAGATACCCAGTCAGCCGCCATAACGTACATCTTATCGCGAACCTCCTGCGTTCAATTGGTGAACCACTAGAGGTTCGCGTATACCACTTTGACAAAACCATCTATATAGAAAGGCACCATCAGTTCCATCCATTCATATTTCGAATATACTCTATTCTTTTGTAGGCTTCAGTTCAACTATTTTCTCCTTCCATAATTCTGAGGGTTTATTGTCACAGTTCGCAATCAGGTCTTATTGAAAGCAGCCGGTTCTTATTTTAGAACAGATTAAAAACGCTCTTGAGTCTACCTCCGTAATAATGCCTGTCCGTGTGAGCATTTAACCACTTTTCCGACGTTAATGTGTATTGTGAAAGCAATTTCCAATTAGGTACTCTGAGTCTAACTCCCCGTAAGACTGTAGGTTCCATTAGGCAGGATTATTTTGGTGACGTGTCATCGGATAGAATTTTTTAACCGACCCTGGTAGGTGAGTGGTAACGCTTGAGCCTGGCGGTAGGGAGGATGCTGGTTCGAATCCCCGTTCGGCCATCCAGATTTGGGTTTTCTATGGTTTACCAATATCATTCCGGGTGAATCGCAGGATGGCCGATTTCCTCCCGTTTATTGCCTTCACTTCTTTCCCGCCTCTAATTACCTTGAATAAGTGTAAAGCCATAAGTAAGAATGTTTTTGTTCTCGTCGCTCACTAGCTTTTAGGTGAGCAATTTTTGTTTGGGCTGTAGATGTGATGATGTTATGTTATTTAATGATTCAAATGATTAACTAACACATTCGTCCGCTGTAAGGTGGAAGGTGTGCCGCAAAACTATATCTATTGTAGGCAATTAACCGTCGATTTTTTAATTATTTATTTTATTCCAGTTTCTACGTTTCATGTGCCAAGAATTGTTACGTATTGTCGTATTCTAAGAAACTGCAGAATAATTATTTAATCTCATTTGTTGTTGATTTCAATTTTGTTAAATCATTTTTTAAATAGTTTTATTTCTCTCCTCTACTTTTGGGCAGATAAGCAGGCACAAGTAACACATTGATGGTATGAGCACAATTATTTGCTTTAAAAATAATATAAAAGTTCCTGATTTTTTATTTTATGCCACCCTCTATTTTTAGCTATCCTGGGCGTGTTAATTTTAGTCTTACGGATCTGCAACCCCCCCCCCCCCAAAAAAAAGGTCGATTTTACAGCGGCGTGCCGTGATGAATCAGGCACAATTTATGGTGTGCCACGAGTGGAAAAAGGACTGGACTACTCAACTGTACCTAATATCGCTGTATAATTTTTCCCCCCAAACCACTTAGTTAAGTCTTGACGGATGTAGATATTAAACGGTATTTAAGATGAAGAATTTTTTATTAGGAAGTTACGCCTAGTAAAGGTGGACATCACTGTAGCCAGAGAGAATTAATTGTTGCTAGAGAATGGGAAGATATTCAGTAAAGGCTTTTTAGAGGAATCACCTGAATTAAATGCGGAAAATCATACAAAAATGAAATGTGGTTAGTAGTGATCGAACTAACATAGTTCGGAGTTTCAGGCTCAATGGTGACCACTCGTTTATTAGACACGGTGCTGGAAAGAACTTCGTTTCATTTCAGCTTTGCTGTTGTTGAGGATGTTAGTTGGATCCCCAGTCCAGCAATCTGCACTACTGTTAGTGAAAATTTCAACACTCAGAAGGAATGGTCTGAATCACTTCCAAATTGGAGGATTAGTCGAAAAGTTAAATCATAATAAGGAATTATGATTGCAGAGAGATGGTGTGCACGTAGGCTCAGCAGCGCTCTCTTTTGTGTGACCGGGACTTGTCAATGTTAGGCTACGCTTGAAACATCCCACTCTCGCTTCTTAAATACGGCCCAAGCAAGTTGTTTCCTCTACTCTTCTCTTCATCAGAACAAACTTAATTACTTTCTACACTTTTCTCAGTTCAGCTCTCTTTTTAAAACTTCCAATGATGGGTACTATTATTGTTACAAATAATAATACGCAAATGCACTTAATTCCATTTATTTCGTAACTTGTCGCAAAGCAGATCAAAACACAAATCACCGAGCGTGGTGGGTGGACGTTTAACATTCTGGCCTCCCATTCGGGAGGACGCGGGTTCGAATCCCCGTTAGGGCATCCAAATTTTTGTTTTCCATGGTTTCCCCAAATCACTCCAGGCGAATGAGGGGGTGCTTCCTTCAAAAAGACCATGGAGAATTCCTTCCCGTTCAATGTCCCCAGTCCCCAGTCCCTTCCGCCTCTAATGACCTTAGCCACCGACGAGGCGTATAGCAATAAAAAAAACACACACACAAATCTTCACAAAATTCTTTTTACTTTTAAGATTTTATAGTCACATCTTTTCAAACTCTCACACCAACCACTCATATAAGTAGAGTCTTATGCCTCAGTACCCTACCACCCTATGCCATGTCTGTATTGTTTGGTAACCCCGCGCGGACTCTAATGAATGTACTGCGGCCAGTGGCGTAGCTAGGTCAACAAGGGCCCCGGTGCAAAAAAATTATTTTGGGCCCTCAGGCCAAACGGGCGACCTTTTTCTTGCTTTGTGTGCTGGTAGGGGCCCCTTGAACTGAGGATGGGGGGCCCCTGAGCAGTGGTTGGGGCCCCCCCTGAGCAGCGAGGGCCCTTAGTGAGGGGCTACTGTTTTCTCAGGGGCCCCTTAGACGACGGTAGAGCTAAAAAAAAAAAAAAAAAAAAGGTCGCTTGAGGGCCCCTAGAGGTGCGCTTAGGGGCCCCTTGAGGTATGCTTGGGAGCCCCCTGAGCGTGAGGGCCCCGGTGCACTGCACCGCCTAGCCCCATAGTAGCTACGCCCCTGACTGCGGCTATGTGAGGAGTGTACTGTGCGGCAGCTAGCTAGCGAGCCTTTGCTGCGCCGCAACAACAATATGTTCCCACGCTCCGAAACAAGACTTCATTATTACTACTTGAATCATTAATACCAGAAACCAAAAATTTATAATTAACTATAAAACAAAATATTTGCAATTTGAAAACAATAGGGATCAGTGTTGTCTGGTTATGTGGCACATATGTCACGCGCTCGGAGCCGGCAGACGGAGTGGAAACGTGCAAGGAAATGCGGGTATGCCTCTTCGACGTCAAAGGCAACAATATTATCATGTGACTGAATTCGAACGCGGCAGAATGATTGGTTTCCGGGAAACGGGTTTGTCGTACCGTGACATTGCGGCTCGTACAGAGCACGCTGCTACGACATTGATGTGTGTGTGGAAGCCTACTTCGATGAAAGACGGGTACCACTGTTTTTATTGCCTGCACGTTCGTCTGGCACGTCGCGCGTCGAACATGCCTTGGATATGATAGGTCGACAATTCGTTCGTTCTGGTCCTCCCTGCAACCACTGCCAATGCTTTGTGGACGCGGCTACAAATCGCATTGTAGTATGGTCCCCTAATCCCCTGGTCCCAGCAGCTTATCCAACCCCTCTTTGAATTCATGCCATCATGTCTAGAGGCTCTGACTGCAGCATGTGGTGGCTTCACTCCCTCTCTTATTTCTCAAGATCAGTTTGCAAGTACTGTTCTGTAATTCTAATCATTTGTGTATTGTCATGTTCTTAGTCGGTGGAATGAAATATCATGGTAATTAGTTATCTCCTTCTCGGTGCTGTAATTTTCACAAACAGTGGTATATAGGAGGGGATTCAGAAATTAAGGTTAAAAGGCCGATATTCCTGAAGTGTCGTCCATTATAGAGAAATTAGTAGTGTGCAGTAATCATAAGACATGTGGTGGGAAACTGTGAAGAGTTTCAGCCAACCGCCGCCGACAGCGCTAGTTGTAGGAAAATCCGCTTTCCGATTTCTGTGAGCGAAATATGTATCCGCAGCTAAAATTCACTGGCAACTGGTATAGGTTTGCGGAGAGACTGTAGTGCCTCGTCAGCAGGTAGCAGAATGGTGTCGAAAGTTTGCGACCGGTAGAGAAAACGCCACCGACGAGGATCGCAGTGGCCAACCCAGCACACTCTCCATACGGCCCGAACTTCGCTCCAAGCACCTTTCACCTTTTTTTCTCATTTGAAGGAGCACCTAAGAGGCCGACGATCCGCTTCAGACGAGGAAGTGAAATACTTAGTGACAACGTGGCTGAACACACAAGGGCATGATTTTTACAAGGAAGGGATATTCAAACTCACCCCATGAAACGACAAGTGCCTAGACCAGTAAGAGACTATGTCGAAAAATGGCGAGCTGGCTGAATTGGTTGAATGAAACACAAAAAGTACACGTCTCACTGCAGGCTTTGCAATCTTAGTTTCTCATCACCCCTCGCATTTCGGTCGACGCGAATGCCATGATGGTTCGTTTAATAAAATGGAATCGAAAGGCACTGTTGGAGGCAGTATTGGCGCTCTGTTGGTGCTGAGACTTCGAGACGACTGTGCCATCAGACGAGGAGAGGCCGTACGTTGTAAGGACCGTGGTCCCGCGCCGTCAGCCGTTGCGCCTTCTTCGTTTTTGTAATGCTTTCGATGTGACGGAGGGCGAAATGCGTGGTTGGTGCTGTTGAATAATGCATACGCCTTAAACGGAGGGAAGGAAGGTCCGAGGCGTCGCCAGCCGGTGCCTCACCGGTGCGCGTGTAATTACGGGTCCAGGGACCACGCCCACCTCAAGCTTCAGGCACACCGTGTGCCGAAACCAAGCCGATCACAAGTCATCCAATGGTCCGACTTAGACACGGCCTTACGACGACAGAGCTTCAGTACTGTGTAGCTACTGCTAGCTCGGTTAAAGGGAGGAGGAGGTGCCTATGCTGTCCTTGTAAAAATGATATACTTTGAGGAAAATGGGGAACTATTCAATTAACTTGAAACTTTGTCAACGTATACAGTGATTCAGTTTTAATGCTAAGACGGAGGGATATTTTGTTATCTTTGACAGTTTCAGCAATTTCTTTTTAAACAACCAATTTAAAAAATGCCATATTTTATTAAATATTGTATTAACTACTATACTTATTAGAGTGAGCCTGTGTTAAAATATAATTTGGGCAACAAACAGTAACATATAAAAAATTTATTTCTCTATCTTGAGTACTTTTTCAGAAAATGTTCCTTAAATTTGAAAAAAATCTAATTTATGGGACATGGCTTCAAAGTTTGGAAATACGTTGCCCCACTATAGGATGGCTTGGAGAGGACGGAGAGCAAGGAACGGGAAGGAATTTTGCCATCGTATTTTGGAGGAACCATCCCAGCTTTTGTCTAGAGTGATTTTGGGAAGCCAAGCTAACGGAAATCTGAATGGGTGGACGGGGATTTGAACCTGCGTCCTCTAAAATACCCAGCCGAACACCCATCAGGCTAGGCTTTTGTTATAATTGGTGGCTTATCAAATTTGGTTAGATTTTTTTAGAGCAGTCACCGGTCTTGGAAAATACGTCGACAACTGTTAATATTGAGTACAGCTCCAGATGGCTGACATGACTCGACCTCAAACTCTTGGGCGCACCTCGTCTGAGCTTGACCGCCGCTCCTTCACAAATTGCCTCGTTAGAGTGTGGCTGTTTTCTGGGAACGATTAACGCTTTAGGCCATCGCCTTAAGGGTCGCCACCTCCGACGTCAGCCGAGACGTCTCATCGATGAGTTCCGGGAACAGGCTCGCACTGTTCTGACATTTAGCAACACCTGTCCAGCGAAACCTTAATTACCAAGCCGAGAAAGCAAAATTAAAAAGCACTGACAATTTAACTTTCGGGTCCAAAACGAACTGTATTTCTTTAAAAGCAAAACAGACCTATACGACGAAGACCTTTTCAATTTTTGAGCTATCATTAGACAAGTGTTTTTTTATTATTCCTTTGGGGAGATGTGTACTTACTCGATAGCCCATTCCATCAGCTACTAATTCTAGATTTTGTGCAGTAAATGTTACTTACTGTAAGAAAAGGCATTTAAAAATATTATTTCTTTAGATTATTATCCATTTTAATTTTGTAAAAAAGTTTGAGGTCATGAATGCAGCTCTTTTTTTGTAAAAGCTATGCAATTAAAATCTAGAGTCTCATAATCTTCATGTTTCATCAACTTGGTAGTTTTGATAATTCAGAGAATTTGTAACAGCAACCAGTTATGTGCAAGTTTCAAACACATTGATATTTATTTAGTTTGCACCGCACTTGTTTTAAGATATATACTGAATTGATTGCTGACTCCCCATGTATAGTCTCTCAGCTCAATATGCCTCAGGAGTTTTCATGAGTTTATCCCCATTTCCCAGGTATGTATTGTACCGTGCCTAATTTGCAGGAACAGCTCGCTGAAGATGGAGAAACGCTCCTTCAATTTGGGATTAATAGGCCGAGTCAACACCATTAACGTATTCAAGGAACGCATCATCTGTTAGGAGCCCAATAAATAGTTGTAGCGAGCCAGTGTCAATACATCGGCGCTTAGGGCTTTTGGCGAGAGGTGCTAGCTTCACTTTCTGTTCGACGTGACTTGTAAGAATAACAACTACAGTCTGTTTGTCTACAGGCTACTCTGATCTGCTAGTCTAATGACCCAAGGAGAAGTTACACTACAAGCGCTATGACTACCGATGTCCAATACCACTCTGGGTTTTCGTTGCTAGAAATCCCTTCTCTTTCAACGGATTGTCTACTGACGTAGTATAGGCGTGTCCGGCAATTACTCGTCAGAGTGCTTACTTAGGTCTAGGTGGAATAGGAACGCGACCGGTGTTTAAATGTTACCAGTGCCGTAAGAAAACAAGCGTTTGAAATTGTGGAGACACGGATGGAAAGTCAACTCTCGTATTTACTTCGCATAGCACAAGGATAAAAAAATAGTAATTATATTGAATTATATGGGCGAAATGAGACATAACTGATTATACAGATTGATGTAGAGAGATTGCAACCATTCAGTTGTCTCTGTGGTTGCTTCATGAAGCTGCTGGATCGTTCCACTGGATCTCCTAAAAGCACAATCCATGATGATGTAATGGACAGTTCGCTGATGATTTCTACAGTCACAAGAAGGATACTCTATACTCCCCCACTTGTTCATCCAGTAGTTGCTCGTTTTGTGTCGCTCCACACTTCGTTTATGTTATTTTGGACCAGGGCCGGCGTTGGGGGGGAGGGGGGGTTAAGGGGGGCCCGCCGCCGTGGGTACCTAAATAAATAGAAATCAAACACAAATTTTAAAATTTGTACCAAGAATTTTGAACATTTTTGAATTAATATTTTCGAGTTTATAAAAAAAAAAGTGTAAAGTAAAAATATTTTCGAGGGGGGGGGGGGAAGAGAAAGGGAGCCTAAGATCGCTTACCTGGGGCCCGAGAATCCTAGCGCCGGCCTTGTTTTGGACCAGCATGTCAAGCAACTTCCTGTTGAATGTTTTGACTTTGAGTTTCACATGGGGAGCCCTGATGTTTTGATGAGTGTTTCTTCCATTCCTTTTTTGAAGCCGCTTGTCTTCAGAGATGTGGTGGAGGAAGTTAAATAGCACAGGTAGTCGTTCTGTGGGTGTAGATTTTACAGTTCCAGGTATCGTTCTCACTGTGTCGTTTTGCTGAATACCGACATTTTGTGTGTGACTGTGGCTGAATAGTATACATCTCAACAGGCTTCTGGATCTAGATCTAGATATCCAAGTGAACTTGAGAGGGACTGTACTCACGGGCGGCAGTCCCTGGTCTGCACAGCCACACCGCCACCGCAGGACCTGGAGCAAGGAGACCAGGAGGACCAGGGCGCCCAGTGACCAGGCGCTCCCACCCCCGACTCCAGCCGCTGCTCCACCAGGCCGTGCACCTGCGCAAACAACAGCCACTGATCCATACAATAACACTCCGATACTAGATTACATTACAGAAAATCCACTTTCATCCAACGTGAAAGCAGTGCTGCCAACCTCTTGGCTTTTAATATCCGTAAATGGCCGCTAAAATTTCCGTAGATTGGGTACAAAAATCAGGAGACTCGCTAGCTAAAAGACTAAAACAATAAAAATTGAAGATAGAATCAAAATTAAGAATTTTTATTTTTATTTCCAGGTATTTAAAATTCTAAATACAAAATAATATTCTACATTGAAAGTAAGAAATATCTCTGAACATGTTTTATACATCATAATTTTTATCGCTGCTGCTGTGCCTTTTTTTTGGGGGGGGGGAATATTAATTATCTATTTCCTTTGTTGACATTAAATTTAGCATATTTTCGGTAACAGGGAATGTTAAACACTTTGACTCTCGGATATTCGTTAATCCTTCTCGGAAGGCACTGCTTTGTAAGCCGTGCCAACGAGCGTGTCATCGTGCATTAAGACTACGCCGATAGTTCTGTATTACGGTCTTTTAAGATCTATAAAATCTATAATCAAACAAAATTTGACTTTTATTTCAATCGTTGGTTCACACGAGCGGTTGCAAGGAAACAATTTAACAATTCTGTAATGCATTAACACTATATGCTCTAAAGTTTAACAAAACACCAATGTAAGGAAAAATCAGCAAATAATAAAAAAAAGCAGAAATCCGTAGATATTTTAACAAAATCCTAACTTCTTATAAAAATCCGTAGATCAACGGATAAATCCTTAAAAATGGCAGCACTGCGTGAAAGAAGACTCCATGATATGGAACAGTATATAATCCGTTTTTTTAAAATAAATATTACTAATAGGAAGTCACCACAAGTCAGTTACACAGAAAGTCAAAAACACACAGCAATGAAACGTATTTATCGGAGTATTCTTGGTATTGTTTCTAAATATTATTACATCGCATGAATCTAACTGCGAAATTTGTACACAGTTTCCAGAGACTGCGAACTTATCCTGGGATGAATCGCTAATTTGTGTTAGCCATATGTAAGCTATCTTGACATTGGATGATGGGTTTGTTATGTAGAGGAAATTGGCCTAATTCTCCTCTTTCAACACATGCAAGCCATTAGCTCGGATAAACAAATTGAGAAGTATTTTAATATTAAGTGGGTGCGCAGACTTCTTGGTTGTTCGGGTGGAAACACGTAAATTTATCGAAACCTAACGTTTTAGCCATCATTCTGTGGCTATCTTCAGAGGACTGCACCCTTTTTGTAAAGCCGCCTGTTTTCGGATATTTGGTGGGAGGATGATTCCCAAGGCTTCCGCGGCCGTCTTTGTTCATGATTAATACCCAGAAAATCTATTAATCATGATGGAAAGATATTATAAAGTACTCTGAAGAAAGCCAAAGAATTATGGCTGAAACGTCAGGTTTCGATAAATTGACGCGGTTCACCTGGACAATCACGATAACAAATTTTGTCTGGAAATGAAAAATTCTCTATTATTGTATGAGTACTATTGAATTTAATTAATAACGTTCATTACCACAACTTCTAAGATACTTATGTTATATTGAAACAAGTTTCCCAAACGTTTCACACGTTATTTTAGCTTCTTCACGAAGAACCTGTGCTCGCGGCATACAACCTTCTCCAAGACACACACACACACTGCCCCGCGCCCTGCCATGCTACAATGCAGGCGACCAATCAAAAATTGCCGCCCGTCAGCTGCGCTGGTCAGTATCAAAGATTGTTACTTAAATATAACAAACACTATGCTACCCCAGTAAGGGGGCATTCATAAATACGCGAGGTGAAATGGGGGGGGGGGGGAGGTCTACGGAAATCTCACGTGAGGTTTTGCGAAAAAATTGTTTGTACTGTAGAGCTAGGTCTACAAATTGCGCGATAGTCGATTTTAGGGGGTATTTCGTATAGATGTGGGGTTGTGACCATAAAAAAAAAGGTATCCAAAAGTTTGGAGGGCGATTACTACGGGGGGGCTTCTCAAGGACCGGATCTCACCAGAAGGGGGGAGGGGGGTCCGGAAATCCAGAAAAACACCTCACGTACTTTATGGATGTCCCCTAAGGCCTACTAAGAAAACTATATACTGTGGAAAACCTAACATTATTATCAATCAAATTACAAACATTAATACCATTATTCATGGTACTTATAATTAATAAATGCTACAAAATTTAATATTAACAATAATAATAGTAAATTAATAATAAAAAAATGTTTGGGGGTTCAGTGATAATGTTACAAGACTAAAGAACTTAACACCACGTATCCTTCTAAACAAAGGCAACTACAATTTTGCCAGATCATTACAAATTACAAAATAAGTATTTTTTTCTATCGTAAATTCAATTATGAGGCGGAAACCCAACTCATTTACCAGTTGCTTTGTAACGTAACTTCTAAGCTATGGTTACATTCTATGGAGAAAACTTCGCACTTATTGGTATAGATAGGAATGCAGATAATGTGAGCAGACCAGAAATAAATTTTGCTCTTTTTATTTTAAATGTAATTTTCCAGTTTCTGCATTGTTGTGAAGATCTCTGGAAGTTGTAAATATTAATGTGTGATGTCTTGAGAGTAGTAAGGGGGATTAAGTAGAACATGGAACATACTGTAAGTGAATGCAGGCAACAATCACCGGGTCATCTCTCCACTTGTCTTACACACATGTAGGTGCCGAGAAGTGTTGTCATTCACAAGACCTCTCTTTTACGCCGAAGAATGACAATGATTTAACCAGGTTGCCTACAGACGTCTCCAGATGTCACCTGCCGACCCGAGTTGGCTCTATCGTAATAAGAAGTCACGACTTCGTTCCGATATCCAAACCGAATTATGAAAGGACTAGATAAAGTTAGTCGCAAGATGTCCTGCCGGCTTAATAATGACAGGACAGCTAACACTGGTTCTTCGACGCCTTGGAGTGTGGTGTTTGATAGCAAAAAGCAATTTTAGTCAACTACATTCCCAGAACCAAGAATTCTCCTCTTTTGCAAACAGTTGTTGAAGAAAGAAGAAGAATGACGGACCACTGTAGACTTTGCTGGCACTTGAAAAGGGCAACTAGCTTGTCCTCAACGAGATGCAGGCAAATAATACTTGTGTTGGCCATGATGATGTGAGCTTCAAGGTTCCTGTTATGCGGATCGTAGAACACATGTTCTATCTACTCTACGTTTCTTATCGATCTGTGGTGTTTCTTAGGGCCTAGCATCGAGCTATTCGAAACTCTTTTAGTAGTCGTCACAGTGGACGATTTACTCCAACACAAGCAGAAGGCCATCATCGTCATGCTGTAACGTCTACAATTAAGACAGCCGCACCTGTATGCAAGGGCTCCTACAGGAAGAAGCTTGGGGTATCGATCGCCCAGTGCTATTGCTGCCAGTGATATGGTCACATCGGCAGAGAGTGCAGCAGTAGATTTACTCCAGGGAAATCAAGTTGACGTCTTCACACGGTCTAGTCCAGTCTGCAGAAATATCTCTAGAAATGCTGCAGTCAACAGATATGTGGAATTATGTCCTATTGTTTCATATGGGGAATACTTGTGCGAACTGCGCCAGCAATGTGTTGAAGACAAAAGATTTTCTGAAGTAGTCTTGCGGTTAGTCCGGAATCGGCTGTGATAATACTGAAAGGGCTAATAGGTTAGTAAGGAATGATGCAAGGAGGGGGACATAATATATGCCTGTACTTTAAAATTATTTTCCCGCGTCTAATGAAAAGATTTAGACTGAGGCTGAAGGGACGGTAGGATAACGCTTGGAATTTTATTTTGGGACGAATAGCATTTTTCTTTGTTTTCTCATTTTCCTAGGAGGATTACACATGTATACATAGAAGGCCTGACTGCTAACACATTTTTATATCAGACACCTTATGTAATTAACTTGATACCAATATTTTTTACGCATTTGACCGTAATGGATGTACGAAAACGATATTTTGGTGAGGTATCATACCTTGCGAGCGTAGTGGCTGATTGTTTTATCCTTGGTCGTCGGAATTTTGAACCGCTGCTAGTTGCCGCATTATGTAAGTTAGAAACGGAAAGTGTATCGTACTGGCGAGATCGTTGACAGCTTTTCATCTGAATTAACATCACGGAAATGTTGGATTCCTCGGTAGTGTCTTTAAGAGGGTGTGCTTATGCTATAGTCGCTGTGACGTCATCATGCAATGATTAAAAATGGCGCGATGTGCGTACAGTGATTCTCAGCATGACTTCGTAGGCTTTATCTGAGGGTGAAACGTTTCCAGCAACAGAGTTTGATCGTTTTCTATTCACTGGTTTCGAAACAGTTGAGCTAAGCAGTCAAAATTTTGTAGAGAAGGATGATCATCTTTCTCAGTATATCTTTCCGCGAAGAGTTGACAGCAGGTCATTCCAGACTCACTTTGTACCACTGCAGAAATCCATTCATTCAGGTGAATAACTTGAAACCTTTCAGAGCTATAATTTTGAATAAATCACAACTAATGTCCATAGCGTATTGATAGTAGTAAAGGAAACTAGAAGAAATTGTATCAACTGTAAGCTGTGTTAATATTAATGCTTCATGAATCATTCGATGACAGGTATTTATTCAGATTTCAAGAATTTCTTGTATTTGAGACCATGGGAAACTCATGGTATTTGAGTTGTTGTATTCGTCGTGATTTAGACTACCATACACCAGTGGAAAACTTATGTAGTTCTATAAAACAAACTTCAATAATCTTGAAATTTTAGAAAATATAACCTTAACTTTTGTTATCGTATCATGATATCTGCTCGAGCATCTTTGTCATATGAAATTTTTTCTGCCATAAAAGACAACTAGATATTTCAGGTAGTCTCGTTAGGTGTGACACTCAGTGCATAGCACTTATGTGGGTTAGCTTTCTTTTCAAGAAACTATTTACAACACTTATTAAGCTGAAACTGTTGTTATTGAAATTATTTCTTACAACGTTCAAGCCAACTAATGTCTTTTAAAATACCCTAATTTTCTTGTTTTAAACACCTACTTTGATCAAAATCTCAAGAAACTTGTATATAGAATCTGACGGAAGTTACGAAGTGAAACCTTAGCAAACGCTATCTCTATGAGAGTCAGTCCCCGCAAAAACTTTCCCTTTACGCGTTCTAGCTGGCGGAAAATACAACATAAATCCTTCAAATTTAGCAGAGTGAACCAAAATGATGAAATTGTTTGTATTGCAGCAAGATCGGGTAAAGCGGTTATGACCTTTGATCATGAGAATTAATTTTTTGTCCCTCAAAACACTTTTTCCCAAGTTATAGACTCTACACAATTTATTTTTGATTTAAATCGGCCTTAAGAGCTTCAGCAAAGATCTAACTCATGACAGGCCACGTAGTTATGATGTGACCATAAAAACCCATTTCTGGTCCACAGTAAAATGTTACTTTTTAGTTTTTGTCTTTTTGTTAATATTTTGTACGACACTAATTTCGTGTCCTATTCTTGATCCATGATTATCTCCAAAACACGGTCGTGACATTATGTTTACTTTCTATACAAAAATTTGTTATACATGCGAATGTGTTAATACGACACAGATAGTCATGTATGGAACTTTAGATTTTTCTTTTTGCTGTCACCAGTAGCTCAACTAGTGTGATGCAATCCTTCATCAATCCTATTTTACGCAAAGCTCTTCATCCCTCCATACCCCTTACAATCCACGTCCTCAGTTATCTGCTTCATATATTATATATAGTCTCTGTCTTCCTATATAGTTCTTACCTTCGACTGTTCGCTCTACTAGCAAATTAACCAACCTGCATGTCTCAAAATATGACCCATCATCCTGTATCTTATTTCTATAACACTCTTCCACCCATCACTTGCACAATATGTTCATTTCGTACTTTATCTTTTAACTTCATTTTAAGCATCCTTCTGAAGCACCAAATTTCAAATTTCCCTTCTTTCTTCGCTACCATAAAGTGTTATGCTCCACATACAAAGTTCTGAAAAGATCTTTCATAAACCTAAATCAAAAGCTGATAGTAAAAGATTTTTTCTTTTTTAAGATGGTTTTTTCGTTATGCTATTCTGTTTTTAACTTTATTCCTGCTTCGGCCATCAGCTGTAATTTTACTTCTTACTTCTCTTATTGCATCCGATCCTATTTTTATGTTTTATATTAATACGTAAGTTATATGAGAGCCATATTTAACATCTAGTTAGTTTCAAAAGTACACGAACCTTTGATGTATATATCGAAAAGTTTTTGACGTAACGTCTCTTTTGTAACAGGATTTATTAGCATATCGTAGACACTGTGGTGCGGTATGCCTGCATCAAGCAAGTGCTCTGTGGGAGTGACCCCCATAAATTAAATAACATTATCAGATCCGTGACGAGCGAGCGTCTACGACCCCTGGGACATTACCATAGCTCCGAGGGCCATAAATCTCAATGGAACGTCATTGGGCCCAATCTGATCGTATCGGCGCTCCGCCGGACCCTAAGTGGATTCTATTGCAGTGGCGAATACGACACTATCGATTTTGTGTCTTAAATTGAACGTAATCGCTACAAACAGACTAGTAATTTCCTCCTCGCCGACGTCTTGTCGCGAGGATTAAGTTATCTCGTATATTCTCTGGCATCAGATAAAAGGGTTGAGTATCCTGCAATTTCGTGTCACTAGTCCACCGCATGTGAACAATGTAACTGTTGTATATCCCACCAGACGGCCGGCACTGAATCAATTTTAACGTGACTCGTGCCGAGCTGAAACAGAATCTTCACAACTGTGAGCCGAGACAAAATAAGGACCTGTGCATTATGAAACCAGTGTTTACTTTACATCGGAGATGCCTGGAGGCAAAATCAAGTCTGATTTATTAGCTTGGGTACAGCTGTCTTTAATCAAAAGCATACAAGCACTAGGAGAAGAAGGAATAGTAGCAGAAATGTGGGAAATTAGAGGGGATAAAGTAACAAAATTTACGGTGATTGATATGTGAGACCAGAGAAATGGAAGAGATCCCCAGAGACTGGAAATGTTTCACTTTACAAGCACTTCATGAAAAGGGACACCGAACTGATCCGAAAAAATTACAGAGGGATATTAATACTCCCTAGCTACTATAATATACTTTCCAGGGCCCTACTAAAAATATTGGAACATCACCAATATGAGAATATTAAGGAAGTTTCCTAAATGTTATCTTTATTCTTAAACTGAGCGTGGTGAGTGAGCAGTTAACACTCGAGCCTCACATTCGGGAGGACCTGGGGACGAATACCCTTCCGGGCATCCAGGTTTGGGTTTTCCATGGTTACCCTAAATCACTCCATGCAAATTCCGGCAAGCTTACTTCAAAAAGGCTATAGCCGAATTCCTTCCAGTTCCTTGCCGCCATTCCTTTTCGATGTTGACGAGGCGCTAAGCTATGAGCCAAAAAAATTATTCTTAAAAGGCTATAATTGTAATGAACAAAAAAAGGATACAGCGTACAACTCTCTTGTGCGTCCACATTTGGACTACTGTTTGTGCCATTTGGGATCCGTTTCGTAATGGATTGATTTACAGAAAGTACAGAGAACAGCCCCTTGCTATAGTCTTTTGAAAGCGTAATAGAACTGATTAGAAGACTGGGCTGGTAGTATTTGGTAGATGTACGACGAACGTTTCTTTTAAACTTATTGGTAAACATGTGTACTCCCACTTTCACTTACGAGTGTGGTGAAATACTTCGTCCACCAACCTATTTAAATCGGAATGACGGGAAAGATAAAATTAGAGAAATAAGGTGGCGCACTGATTCTCTTCGTACAATTCGGGACTGGAATGCACAACAAAGAAATTAGTTTTGGTGCTGAGCACCCTTTGCCACCCACAATTTTGTGAATTGCATAGTATATATGTAGATGTAGATGATGTAGATGTAAGAAGAATCATATATATTAAATGCACCCTGGATCGATTCGTCGTGAACATAAAGAGTTAGATACAGATACGCCACCACGTGTGGCGACTGTTTTAAGGTGCGTTCCCACGACGTCTTGTTACGGAGGCGAGACGAAGTGTAGGGATCAGCGCGCGCCGCAGGTTAGCTCTCGCTACCTCGCGGCCAACTCCCCACCACGTTGCCTAGCGTTGTTTGGCACAGAACACTTTACAGAAACAGAAGGGGTGCGCACCTCTGCTCCAAACCGATGGCAACAGCGCACCACTACACACGCCTGTAATGTTTACCGACACAGAGTGGGTAGCTGCGTGCCATCTCCGTCAGCAGAGGCGGCCCCGTTCCCACGGCGTGTTGTGGGGTATCCGTCTGGGGCAGCCTCCGTTACAAGATGTCGTGGGAACGGACCTTTAAAGAAACCATAACGCGTCGTGGTCCATATATGAGCATCTGTGAGCGTAACATATGCACTGTTCCAAATCCCAGCGAATTTTATTCGAAGCGAACGTATCAATGTAATGTAATGTAATTCAAGACGTCTGTGGTGCTTTATGGAAAATGGAGTGCAGTGTTTGTGGTTAAGCTTTTTTACAACTAGATGAGACTTTTGAGGACTGACCTTGGGCGGATACTTGTTATGGGCCGTCTTGCCGCCCGAGATCACCAGTATGCTCGCCGCCATCAGCAACCTGAAACATAGAGACACACATTACATTAGGTCCCTCTGTCCTGTCATTCAAATCAAGTCATCGTATGGCACTGTTGGCCGGGATATCCGGAGTGAATGTTCGGCTGTAAAGTATTTTTGTTCGCAGCGCAATGCGCGTCTTTTCGTGGCTGACTAGCCTAAATCCGTAAACCTACCGGCAATAAGGGACTTACAGTTTAACGTGAAATCCGAAACACGGAAGCGTTCTGGCGTGCTTCGTATCACACAGCAAGCTGTGACAGAGGTGATGGTCGGGTTAAGGGACTTTGAAAATCAAAACCAAGACCGGGATTTGAAGCAGGTCCTATCTAACTCCAGTCACACGCCTTAACAATTAAGTCACCATACCGAACCGTGCTATCTTTTAATTATTGCTTTACGCTTCGTCGACAGCTAAGGTCGTTAGAGGCGGGAAGGGACTGGGGACAAGTAATGGGAAGGAATTCGGCCATGGCATTTTGAAGGAAGCATCCAGGCATTCACCTGGAGTGATTTGGGGAAACCATGGAAAACCCAAATCTGGAAGCCCGGACGGGGATTCGAACCCGCGTCCTCCCGAATGCGAGGTCAAAACGCTAACTACTCACACACCACGCTCGGTCTGTACTATCATTACCTTAGTATCTTGGGAGAATTTCACTAACAGCAAAATAATGATGATTCTCCCAACAAATTACTGCTTTGGACATAAAATTTCCAGCAAACTATTTTTCATTTTTAGACGGAAGACGGAACGCTTGTGGATTCACCCATTTGTCGTTATGTCTTACTGCCTGTCCGTCTATCACACTTTCGTAACTGCTGATCCTTTACCTTAGCAATCAGTTCTTACTAACTATAACATGATCATAACGTAAAATGTGGAAAATTACATGGAGTGAAGAGAGTTATAGTGGTATCGTTAGTCCACTCGAACGGGAAAGAAACATCAAAAACAGTAAAAAAAACAGGGAAAATACACAGAATAAATTTTGTGTGACCCACACACTTTTCACTTCTTGCGTGTGTACACGCAATTTATTTACTTTTATTCTTAAAAAAGTGAGTATTTAGAAAAACAATTGTTTAGTTAACTCAGCGCGATGCCGATTCTGTGTTCGTAACCCTGAGCGCGCGGGAGTTTCGTGCACGTGTCGGTTTTATCTCTTGCAGACTGTCCGCCCGCTGCATGAGGTAAAGCGAGTGCAGACAGGTGCTATATTCAGACGCCGCACGTGGCCTGCAGAAGGGCAATTTCACGCGACCCTGCTCCCCTGTCATGCGTGCTACCCCGCTGGACGCTCGCCAACCGCATGCAGTCTCAGGGTGGCTGACCCCACCTCCAAGCTTCCCTTCTGCACGTCTCCCAGTACCTCCAGTTATTAAGTCTTCTGACATTGATCCTGATTCCTTTTTCTGCCAGTTCTATCTTTGAGATGGCAATGTAAAAGTTAGAATGGGTAGAAAAAGGAATTAGAAGCAGTTACACAATACTTAACAGCTTGAGATTCGCCTATGACATTGAGAACAACAAAACTTTGATCACCTTGGTCTCCGAGTACAAAGCAGTTGGTCTGATGGTGAATCTTTTTTTTTTTTTTTTTTTTTTTTTTTTAAAGTTGCATAAGGGTTGGCAGATATTTCATCCACTGGATGGGGCTTAAAAAACCACTTAGCGCTTTAGGAAGAATTCGCCTGAAAAGGACACCACGAAGTTTCATACTATCCGCTCTTTCATTTCTCATCCACCAAACAAACATCATAGTGTGCTGAACAAAACCACACCGTCACTGTCACAATTGGGAAGGCAGCGGGAAACGGACCTAGTTAGGAAGCATCCATAAATTACGTGAGTTGTTTTTCCCCTCCCCCCCCCCCCCCCCCCCCCCCCCCTCTGGTGAGACTTCGTGAGATCTGGTCTGAACCTCTCCCCCCCCCTTCGCAACTATTTGAGACCTTTTTATTTTAGGTCTCACCTTTACAAACTCCTATTTTTCGACGAAATACCCCTCTACAGTCCGACAAAAATTTTAAAAATCTCACGTTGACCTCCCTCCCCCTTGGTGAGATTTCGCCGGATCCCCCCCCCCCCTCCCTATTTCACCTCACGTAATTTATGAACGCCCCCTTAAATCTAATGTTGTAAAGTGTTAACACTTTCTGCAATAATCACCTACTATGCAACACAGTGTAGTCCTGATCTCGTACAACCTTCGAGTGCAGCTGTAGCACAAAGGGACGCCGTCATATGACGTCACTCCCGCTCGGCCGCCGCCCTTCTGATCTGCGCTGACAGCTGTCAGACACCAGGCCACGCCTTCCTGTGACGTCATCACAGCCGATAACGCAAATTACTCCGTTCCTGGTAATTTAGCTATTTCAGATTCTGAGGTATGACGGTTCTAGTCTCGGTGAGGAGAAATACTTGCTTTGATCCCCGTTAATATGATTTAGTTTCGGATGGCTCGGTTAGAAGTTCGGGTAATTTAGATATTTTTCACTGTGCTTCCCCAGTTGGAACTTCCGACTCGGTTCGAAAATCAGAATTGCGATTTCCGGCATATGCTGTCGTTAGTTGAGTTTCCAGATATGTGCCTCCACTATTTTCAGGTTAAAAAGAATAGACATTTGGGTCCATTTGAGTTCATCGTGGACATTTGTTTAAAAAATGACGGAAGGACTCATTTTGTTCCGTTCAATTAAGATTTCTAATGTAACATTATTCCGGTAAATTTCATCCCTTTGACGATTCGTTGGAAAGAATAATTCGACGAAATATCGTGTTGTTCCGAAGTCTAACACAACATTGTTTCCAAAACACACTAACATCTTTTGCAATGAAATCTTAATTTCAGCTCCGGTTATTTTTGTATATGTGGGTGTTTTTCCTTAGCTTTTGAGTTATACGTTCACGAAGGGTGGAGAACACCAGTACGTTATGATTGAAATCAGTAACTGCTTATGAAAATTAACAAATCGTACCCTCTTGTATAACAGAGTTACCTACAACGAACAACAATGTTGTAATATAACATTACATCCGACGGATAATACGTTTATCAAGGAACAATAACTAAAAACGACACGTGTGATGGTATTAGTATGTCTATCGTAAGACGATAAATTGCAGTTATTCTCACAGCAGTAAGTAAAGGTTTAAGAGAGCAGATAAAGAGTAGGTAATGTTGTGGACACTCAAAGTCAGACGTATTGGGAACCATGCATCCACGGTTCACTGGTGAGTGACTTTGACGGCTCGTTACTTCTTGGCGCTTAGACAGCTTTGGTTTCGTGACGTAAAAACCAACCAATAGTAAAGGAAGTTAAACCCAACATCTAACCTCCCTATACGAATGTCCATAAGTCAACGATGTTATCAAAAATTCAAATCGAGTCAAAATGCCAAGTTGGTATCTATCTACGCTAGAAATGCTTAACAGCATGCGCTAGCTAGACTTTTTGAGTCCCATCATTCGACTGCATCTCTCCAGATGATGGTGGCTGTCTTAATCTTACTGAAGCTTACCACAATCAAACAAACGTTGACGCAGCTTGATGTTATTGTAAGTCAGCTAATAGTCCTCTAACAGGCCAGAATGACTGATATCATCTACTCATTAGTTTAGCAGAAAATATAAAGACCCCCTCTTTCCTCTTCTAAATGATACGGATTCTGAATAAATATCTTTTTGCGGATATCTTTTTAAATGTGGAACACAGCTTGATGTTAAAACTTTTAAGTAATTGCCTTCTAGCGGAATCTTGAAATATTGTGAATATATACTTCCTTGTACAGCATTAGTTAAACTGCGATCATGATTAATGACAAAGTAAGTAAGTAAACGTATAGTAGTGGTATAGATTAAATATTCAAGTAAATCTGTTATTGCCAAATAATAAATTAATCTCTCACAATGCTCTCTGGACTGGTCAATCTTGAGTAAGCAAGTCCGATAAGATAAATAGTAGACGAAAGGCTGCTAGCAGGGTATTAATTAACACCGCAATAATTAAAGAAACATCGCCCACGTTACAGATCTGGAACACGTCAGATTAAAGATTGGCTTCTATGACAGGTATATTTGCAGATCGGATTAATAAATACTGGTAATTAAGGGACAGACGTGGCACAGCGAACTATTAGAAAGTCATCCGAACTTCGCGCGAGACGAAGTTACGAAGCGAATGGAAGAACTTAGGAAGACATTTTCAGGTTGCAGGGCAATCCGGGGAAATGACGACACCTTAATACATTTTCAATTTTATATTTTTTATCATATTTTCTCCAACCGTGATAGGATATACAAGTACGTTGAATCATTTTCAATCGATTGTGTAGTATACTTCTAACAAAAATATAAGGGAACTATTTTTTCTCAATTTTTTACGTAAATGCTGCCAAGTGTCGGTGTTTCCCACTGTACCTGCGTACCCAGGGGAATACCGACATGGTTTGATTATTGGGCAATGATAAGCAAAAACAAGAAGAAAGTTCAATTTTTTATTTGTACCAAATTGTTCTAACAATTACATAGTGTATAGATTAGTGAACACGAATTTTAAATAGCATAGGCCTAGATGTAACCTGACCTTTTAAAAATAAACACTGATTTTAGAATTTTTGCTTGTTGTTTCAAAGGAAACATTATCAAACATTTGACCAACCGGTATGAGAGCATCTGTAAATGGTACCTGCTGATCCTCCTCTTTCTGAGAGAGGAGTCTTAGGTTTGCGTGGGACTAGAAACATTTCAAGTGCGTATGCTCCAGAAGCGCTAACAGTGCAGACTACTGTTATATTCCTGCATCTTTCCAAACTTGTCACAGAGCTCGCCTGTTTTTTAGCCATTTTAGTGTAATATTTCTCTAGTTTTCTACACAGTCTGCAATTGAAGAGTTTCGTTCTTGGTTTCTAATCAATACAGTTACTCCAAGACATATGCATTATGCACGTTTCTGTAATATTATTGCGACCCCGTCCAATCATTTTTAGTTATTAATATTTTTACAATTATTATTATTATTATTGGCGAATTCTCCCAAAAAATGGAAGACGTTAAGCAAATGACCCAATCAAGTTTTCTTTGAGTTCTTCTTGTTGTTCCAATAGGCTTTCATTCTTTCCGAAAAAGCTTGTTTGAGTTCTTCCGACCACTTTGGTATGTATTGTTTTTATTTTGATTGCTCAGTTATAACTTCCCATTTGTCTACTTTGTGTCTGAAGGTGTCTCTTTCTAAGATATCTGTTGCTCCTATGTTTGCACTTATTATTATTATTCTATTATTTCTATTTTTTATTTATTATAGGTATCTTAAATACAGGGCGTTCGCCGGAAAACGCTACCCTCCCAGTCTGTTGCCGTCGGCAACTTGCTCGGTCAGTCTAGCCAGCAGCTTCCGCCACACGGCACCGTGAATCACCGCACTGTTTAACACCGTCGCTGCCCCAAAAGTACAGTGACGCAGTAAATGGGACCCTTACATTGTTAAGAACGGTTTCTTTGCATTGTAGCTAGTTTGTGACTTCAGTCTCTTATTAATCAGTGTTGTGAATAAACGTTTCTTTGCGGTTTGGCTGGTTTGGGGCTTCATACTCTTACTAATCTGTACCGTGTTTGAGTGTGAGTAAAATTATGGTACGTTACAGTTTGCAACAAAGAATATTTCTCTACGATACATATGTGAAGAAGAAGTCGTTTAAAAAGTGTCGCAGTAAATTTCGTCGCGAATTTCCTGGCGCTATACTGCCAGCTAAATCAACAATTCTGCGTCTGGTTAAAAAAGTAAGAGAAACGGGTTCATTTTTTTAACAAAAAGAGACTGTCGGTCAACCGTATTCTCACATAGGAGAAAATTGACGATATCGCTTTTCGACTAGAACAGTCACCCAAAAAATCATTAAGTCAGTTAGGGCAGCGTGTGTCTCGAAATATGTTCAGAAGATGTGAAATGTGCATTACACAAGAGTGTCAACACTTCCAGCATCTTTTATAAGGTAAGCTAATGAATTACGTCACATTTAAATGCTTAGCACATACAAGTTTATGAAGCTTAATTATTATGATATAGTCCGCGGCCGACGGTCGAACAATGGCGGGAGCTGACCGCTCGCTCGCCGCGAGCAGTTTCTTCCTTGTAGCGCTAACAGTGGGTTGCGTTTCCCGGCGAACGCCCTGTATTTGTATATATGTCTGTAACCTGTTGTGTATAATTTCAGGGTTTCCACAGATTAGTAGTTTGTATTGTGATCGGGGTAACTTTAACTTATAGTCTTTAAGAATCTTGTAATGTAGTATCTTTGGCCCGCAACAGCTGGGCGCATTATTAAGTGTTCGCTGGCCGAGGTAGTGAGGCGGGTGTTACACCACGTAAATAATGTCACGTGACTCCAGTTTGTTCTTCACTATAAAGGAGCTTCCATAAACTGCATAGACCCAATTTGGCCTCCACTGAATCACCCCTCCCCCCACGAAATCTGACGTGGCGCTAGGCTCTACTTCCCCTCCCCCCTTCTCCTCCCTGCCTGGAACGTAGCTTTTTTCCCTATAGTTTCCAGAATACAATTTGTACTGTTTCATCTTGTCAGACTATTGTAAATTACATACCGAGATAATTAAATGACGGGAATAAATATTCACATGCAGTTTGTATATTCTGTACAATATTTTGACTGTGACAAATGACAATAATTTAAATCTACGTGCCTTGGTTCCGAACATCCCCCCCCCGCCCCCCCTCCGACGTAGCCCAACGTAGCTATCTACACAAACCTTTCTCCCCCCTTTTATACCGAGCCACGTAGTTTATGGATGCTCCCTAAGGAAGCTGTAATAGTTAATAGAATGTGTTAACAAGTTTGGCTGGATTATATGGGTGTAAATAAGTGATTTAAGTAAGGGAGATTACTAAATCGA
This sequence comes from Vandiemenella viatica, assembly GCA_031002005.1. Lineage (NCBI taxonomy): Eukaryota > Metazoa > Arthropoda > Insecta > Orthoptera > Morabidae > Vandiemenella > Vandiemenella viatica. Next base: position 220,605,193 of record JARYHS010009186.1, on the reverse strand, counting down.
TTGCTATTTGCTCAGAACAGTGGATTTTCATTTGCGACATGGTAGCAATACCTCCCGTTTTTTGTTGTTTTTATAAACAACTATGTTAATCAAAATTTGTCTAAACTGACGGCTCGCACATAGTGAGTGGGCCTAAGTCATCCAAAAACACGGCGTCATCACCGATTAGTGTGCCAATCAAAGTAGATCTTCGAGGCCTATTTTGATTAATGGTGAAACTTATATTTGGCTTACCACTGCTATACTGGACGTACAAATAAAAACGTCACAGTACTGAACGGGAAACACTCGGATCGTAAATTCAGTTTACACTAAATTACATTTGTTGTCCCCGAGCAAGGAAAATGCTTTCCGCTTTCTTTTTCTAGCAGTTGATAAAGTATGAGTCTGAATGCAGGCTATCTGCACAGACGATCAGCAAGTGTTGAATGTAACCGATGCCAACGAACATTCGTAATGAACGTCATCTGTGGACAGCTAAGACAAGAAAGCAAGAAAAGTGAATGACTGTTGCCAACTCCCATACGTCGCTGACCTACTTTTTCTTGCCATGCTGAGCAATCCATAATCGTAAAGCACGCTTGATACATTCAGTGGAAAGAAGAAAATGGATACTGAACAGATGGTACCAACTGTACGACTTGATGTCCTTCGTAATGGCAAGTCTATACTTTAGATGTCTACAGCTTTAGCAGTCGTTTCTACGAGGAGTGACAACTACTAGGCGGTTGGAAGATAATTAGATTTTGGTACTAGTATGTCTCTCAAGCACAATTTATTTTTATATCTGCCCGAATGTTTTTTTAAAATTAATAAGCAAAAATACTGAAATACTTATCTACTTTGCGATTAAGTTATACGTAACTTATCCAATAATTCGTTTAAAAGTTATAAAAACTGGCTGAACACACTTTTATCAATATATAGAAAAAAATAATTTTCTTAAGAAATAGTTTTAATAAGGTTTCTTCTCAGCCTTTAAACATGATAGAGCTTTTCGCAGTTTAAGTTTTCATGTTGGAACTTATGTAAGATTTAATTTAGCAGAGTTTTTAACGGTGGAAATACGAGAGCGCTGTTCATAAATACATATATGTCACAGCAAAATAATAAATCAATACAAAATAGTTAAAACACGCATTTCTGCTCTCGTAAATTCAAATCCCGCACGAACAATTGAAATGAACATGCATTTTCTATAATCTGAGAATTTTAACTGATAAGCTCAGAAGAGAGGCGTTGAACATTGATACAAAAATGAGTTTAGCTTATAACTGCTTAGTACAAATTATTATGGATATGATCGATAAAAATATATTCAAAATGTAAAAGAGCGTAAATATTTTTTCAGCACAAATTCCTATGGTTCATGTAACCTTGAGGAGAGATAAAATTATATCCGAAAAATAAACATACTTACATCAACAGTAGCATTGGCATATTTCAATAATAATTTATTACTTTAAGGAGTAACTGAATAATAATGGTCTACAACCACGACGAATGATTTCTAGAAAAACTATCTATAGTACATAAACGGTTCATTAGAATTGTTGTTCATGCAAGAAATGCGATAAATGAAAATCTGGCAACATGTAGGTTCTTAATAACAGTTTTGCAAGTGTTGTAGGCCATATTGATGTACCTAAACATTTGTGTTACTGTAAATGAAAAGGAATAAGAACTCAAGAAACCTGCTATTGCATTAATAGGTAGCCTACTCGGAAACACAATTTCTATATCACCTATCTTCGTACATGATTTTATGTTTTGTTTCCTTTGTCTGTTCAAACGTAACGGGATATTTAGGACAGATGTAAATTGTTCTTTGAAGAAAGACGAGTGATGAATGTCTCAAGGCTGTGATGTGCCTAATCGCACTGATTGATATAATATGTAAAATATTAAAATGGCTTTAGGGAAGCAATATTTTTCCACATTTCTGTTAACGAAAAGATCGTCAGAACAACGTGTGTCACCGAATTATTGGAGAGTTTGTTAACGTCATTAGGTGTATTTAAACTTGAGCATGATGGAAAATATAGTAAATTTGTGTTGTAAAGCAATAGGTTGTTATTAATGATCTCATAAGTAAACTAAAGCTTTTAGTTCCTCTGGCATTTAAAGTCAGAAATCTGCAACACGTATCTGAATGAATGAACACTTAAAAAAAGGTGAATTTAGCCTCTAATTCAATATCCATTCGCAAAGGGCCCAGTACCCACGGCCGGTGACGTGGACATATGGCACCCATTTAGAAGTCAGCAACGAACGAGGAGGTTATATTTTGCAGCGTGTTATGAATGATGCAGTCGATTGTTTGGGAGTGTGCGTTAAACGCTACCACACTGGACTGGGGAGGTAAGGAGCCCAGGTTCACAACTGGGTCCATCCTGATTGCGGTGCCTGGGTGGTTTTTCGTAATACGCTAGACGAATTCTGGAGCCGTCCCCAAGTTCAGACCCAAAAATACCACCAAATGAATCAGATATGACAAAACAAAAAGCGAAAAGAAAAAATTCTGTTGCTATTAATAATACTCCGCGATTCACTAAACCCAATGCCGAGAGTTTTGGGATTTAACCTAGGATTTTGATGCACATGAAAAGAGCGCGTGAAATCCCGTGGCACACCATTGAGGTTTAGTGTTCCGAAATATACAGAGGGGACCACCAAGATTAATGTCCCCCTCCGAACGGCTAATCAAAGTTAACAGTATTTTATGTTCTCACTACATACCGAGAGTTTTGGGATATAACCCAGGGTTTTGACGCACAAAAAGGAGAGCGTGAAATCCCGCAGAACAAAATTCAGCTTTACTGTTCCGAAAAATGTTTAAAGGGAGCCGGCAGGACTAACGTCCCCCTCCGACTGGCTAATCAAAGTTAACAGTATCGTATGTTCTCGCTGCATACCCACTGCCGAGAGTCTTGGGATATAACCTAGGACTTTCTCGCACAATCTGGTTGTTAGGAAGTGAGCACCTCCAACTAACTAACTCTCTTACAGTGTTGACCAAGAACTGATGATGAAAACTTCTCCCTCCACCACTACTGGAACTGGACTACCCCGTGTCAGCGCCTGACACCATCACGGTGCCGCAGTCAACTGAACCAACAGGGCAGGGCGTGTCTTCCACTGAAAAATGATACAAAATCTTAATTTTTCTATCTGTATACCTACTACACTTTTTGATGACCGAAACGATGTAACCACTTTTATCCTGTTGTAATTTTCTTTAGAATATGAATCTCCGTCTAGTAGCTCAGGAACGGTTTGAAGCAAACTGCTTACAGTACAAGGCTAAATGCTTTACAAAAATAGCACTTTATTTTTGTGAACTGTTTGTAAAAATAAATACTGGGCGGAACAATGGTACAGCTCATTGAACGAAACCCCTTTCTTCCACTCTATGTTTAGATCACCGAGTGAAGTGTCGTAGCCTTCGATGGTGCCGGAAACGAGTGGAATGAACGTCGCCTGTAGCGCGCCCCATGCTGCGAGAGTTAATTACCGCGCTGGCTCCGCCGTTTCCGAGAAGTCCACCCGACACCAGACACCACGTCCACAGCCGCAACCCAGTGCAGTAGCCGGCTCATTATGAGACGAAACAAGGAGCGGGTGATTACAAGGGAAGAGACAAATGGGCACGACGGACTGGCACTCGCAGCGGTACATTAACCAGCTACTGGCAACCTCCGAGGTAGCAAGTGTTGGGTGAGTGGGACAAGGCATTTCTTTCAGCACTATCACCGATACGTATTCTGGTACCGACGCAGAAGTCTTCATCATCACCATCTGGTTGTCAGTATGATATTCTGCATGGTAATGTTTGTTGCAATTTAATTTCAGTTCTAATAGAGAGCACAACCTTCGGTGGTAATGTCCCTACACCTCACTTTCCCGTGTCATGATTTTCCAGCTCCCACCTACTCCTGCCCTTTTCGAATTCCCACTTTAAATCCGTTTAGTAGCTCTTAATTATTTCCCTCGGTAATTTATTTCTTAATTACCTGCAAAAGAAAATTTTCGGGATCCCTTTCGCTTGAATTCTACATCTACATCTACATATATACTCTGCAATTCACAAAATTGTGGGTGGCAGAGGGTGTTCAGCACCAAAGCTAATCTCTTTGCTGTGCATTCCAATCCCTAATGGTACGAGCGAAAAAAGAATTCATATAAGAATCAGTCAGGCACCTTATTTCTCTAATTTTATCTTTCCTGTCCTTCCGACTCAAATAGGTTGGTGGAAGAAGTATTTCATTACACTCAAAAGAGAAAGTGGGAGTACGCATGTTTACCAATAAGTTTAAACGAAACGTGTGTCGTCTATCTACCAGAGACTCCCAACCTAGTCTACTAATCAGTTCTGTGACGCTTTCATAAGGACTTTAGCAAGCGGTCACGAATCGAGCGGCTCTTCTCTGTACTTTCTCTATACTTTCGATCAACCCCTTCCGAACCGGGTCCCAAATGGCACAACAATAGTCCAAATGTGGACGCACAAGACATTTGTACGCTATCTCCTTTGTTTGTTCACTACAATTTTTCAAGATTCGACCTATGAATCGCTGCCTAGAATTTGCTCTTCCTACTAACGAATGAATGTGTATGTCCCATTCCATGTTCCTTTGTACTGTTACTCAGAAATATTTCATAGAATCGACCATATCAATAACTGTATTGTTTAACTCGTATTTCTGAACAATTGGATTCTTTTGGTTAGTTATGCTCATTGTCTTGCACTTTTTACAATTTAGAGTAAGTTGCCACTCAGCGCACCAAGCCAAAATAACATCCAGATCGCGCTGAATTTCTAAGCAATCGGCCAAATTTCTTACTTCCCTGTAAATAACCGCATCATCAGAAAAACAATCTAAAAAGGCTTATGATAAAGGTCATCTCTTCCTATCCATGTACAAATCATAATTCTTCTTCCACGGTTTAACGAAGTTATAAGCTTTTAACATACTAAACGTTCGCCTTCTGTTTTATAATGACTCCCAATCCAGCTCCTTCGTCATATGAGTTACTGATTGCCTTCTGCAGTAATTTACGCAAACAAATCTAGCTGCTCTCCTCTGTACCCCCTCCAACTCCTGAATCTGATACCCATAGTATGGGTTCCACACCGCCATATTCAAGCAGTTATCTGACCCAGCTTTTGTAACCAAATTCCCTAACTTCCCTGGTACATATCCTCATCATTTGCCCAATAAATGAAATATTACGAAACCTCTTCCTACCACCTGTCCTATTTTATATTTACCTCTTCCACAACAATAGTAGTTAGTTTTTAGTAGTCATTGTTGTTGTAAGGTTTTTGGGGCGCGTAGACTTCGGTATCTTTAGAGCCCTAACAAAAACTGTTATGCCAACGTCACTAAAAACAAAACTAAATTTCTTACTGTATGGTCGTGCATGAAGAGGTCAGCCATACAGAAAGTAAAACAATAAAACGTCTGGCTGTAAAGACGCCACAAAAACATAAAATTTTCCAATCTAATAAAATGTATGGCTGGCCATGAAGGGACAGGCTAGATTTAAAAACGTAATCATAACAAGAGATAGTTAAAACTATTAAGAGCAGAGGCATAGAACTCGGCTGGGTGGGCTGTACAAGAACATCCGTAAATTTTTATAAACTATGCTGATTTGCCCAAACTTTTTGGGACACGGCCGGAAAACACGCCGAAAAGCAAAACCTTAACCCAGGAAGGGAGAATTATAGAGGTAGACAAAAGTTAGAGTGTACTAAGTGAGATAACTGCGGAAGGTAGTTTGTAATGGCTGTGCTGAAAAGAAGAGATCGGAGCAATGGGAGCACAATGTTAAACGTTGATGAATAAAATAAAATATTTCAAAAGTATTTTCAGTTTCACTGCATGGATTATATTATTACTACAAAACAATGTCACTGCCTCAAAACGTTCTTTTTTTCTCTCTCTCACCTCTACCAAGTGAAATTTACTTTATAATAGCAATAAATATCGGTATCGAGTCAAAAAACAAGTGAAATTACACAACCAAAATAGCACACAAATTATTAATAAAGTGTGCATTCAGTTTAACATAAGAACAATAAATCTACTAGATGCAGTAGTACTAATTCACGTGCTGTTTCACATCTACCGCAGGTATCTGTATGAAGTCATAAAAATACAGAAATTCTTTAGGCATTGTTAAGTTGCCTGATTGAACCAGTGTCAACTATTCCAGCTAGGACTATTTGTACTGATTTGCTGGTTTGGAGTAAATAACATAATAGTGCTATAGAAGGATCCTGAAAATTAAGTAAAAGATAAAGTAGGAAATGGACGTATTTTGAAAATGATGGATGAGGCAAGAAGCTTGTGGAAAAGTCTAACAGAACAAATAGACGGAATGGTGGGTTAAATTTTTAGCTGAGGGAACAGTCGAAGGTAACAATTACAGGGGAAAATGAGAGGTTAGAATATATGAAGAAATAATTGTGAACGTGGGTTGTAAGGGATATGTACAAGATAGGAAGGAAGAGGTGGAGGATTACATCAAACCAGTTGAGAGATTGATCATATAAATATAAAAAAAAACTCATGGATTTATTGGCCATGCATTCTGACTCGCGGTGGAGACATTGGGCATCTGAATGACACTTTTAGAGTGATGTATCAGCATAGATCCACAATCAGTACTAATTCTGGCCTCGCATTAGGGACGACCCCGGTTCGAATCCCCGGGCGGGCATCCAGATTTGGGTTTTGCATGGTTTCCCCTAATCACTCTAGGCGAATGCCGGGATACCTCATTTAGAAGGCCATGGCTGAATTCCTTCAAGTTCTTTGTCCCCAGTTCTTTCCCGCCTCTAATGAACTCGACGTCGTCGAGACGTAATGCCATTCATAGATAATGTTGCCCTCTTTAGCCATCCGTGCGAAATTTCTATCTATCTGCTGTCCCAATGAGCCATCTGTTCGCCTGCTGAAGGCGTTCGTTTGGATGTACTATGAACCAAACTGTCCGCTGCCCTTGCGACTCTCCTGTGGCTCGACCATTCCTCCAACGCACGCGCACAGTGGTCGCTACACCAGAAGACCATAAATCACGCGAGCTATCAGCCGACTGTCAGCGGCAGCTTCCTGCCACAGCTTGACCTCGGGACATCCGTCTGCAGGCGAGGATACGCACAGACCTTCCAGTTGGTTTATTTCCCCATTTCGATTTATGTTACAGTGCTAATGTTGGCACCACATGGTTCCAGTCATGCAGACAGACATCTCTCACGTCAGTATAACTTTTCAAGGACCAGCCGAGCGTTTCAAATGTAAAAGTTGGTGTCATCTGTAAATAACATTTAAATGAAACGTATGACCCTAAACTGACTAAAAACTTCCACTGTTTTAAACTACTACATGGTAATAATAACCAAAGGTTATATTATATCTAACGTGACCGTGGATAAAATTTTAGTCGAAAAAGCGTACTTCAATAAAGAAAGGATGGAATTAAACTAATTTTGGGGCACAAGATGAGTTTGTTCACAACTGTCAGTATTGTGAAAGAATAGATTATAAATCAAAATTCCGTCTGGAAACAACTGTTGGTGCTAATGTTACTTTATTCCTATACGCGTTTCGCCCTTATGGTGTGGGGCATCGTCAGTGGCTGTGAATTTGTTTTACATGTGTTTCATCACATTTGACAAAAGCATTAAAATTATTATATACATATTTACATTGTACTTACAGCGTGACCCTAGATGTAAGTACAATGTAAATTTGTATATAATAATTTGTAATGCTTTTGTTAAATGTAATGAAACACATGTAAAACAAATTCACAGCCACTGACGATGCCCCATACCATAAGGGTGAAACGCGTATGGGAATAAAGTAACATTAAAATCAACAGTTGTTTCCAGAAGGAATTTTGATTTCTAATCTATTAACCAACAACTGCGGAAGATGGCCTACAACCAGATTTGCATTGTGAAAGAATATTTGAGTTATTTCTCAGATAATTTGGGTTTCAGGTATTCATGATTGAGTTACAGTGTGGTTTAAATGTGTATTCCTAAATTGTTTCTAAAAAAAAAAAAAAAAAAAAAAAAAAAAAAAAAAAAAAAAAAAAAAAAAAAAAAAAACACCACTTTAAACTGTTTTGTGGTAGTAATATCATAAACCACTAAGGGTCGTAGTGTGTTTAAGGTGCTGAAGGTAAAATTTAAGACCATGGGGAATGTCATTTGATTTCAGTGGTTCGCATTGCGTCTGTATTTTCTTTGAAAATAAATAAATTCTTGTGTTAATGATCCGCTTAAAAGAAAATATTTCTCAGCATTAAACACTGGCTTTCTTCAAATCCTCAAACTGGGCAGAATGTTTTCTTCGACGGAGAGGCAAAAATGGAGAGGGGGGAGGGGTGTAGGGGAATGGAAATAACGATAGTAATAAACTGATGGAATCTTGAATCTGACATTGGTTAACTTCTGATGTACGGTGTTGGGAGCCTGTTCATCGTATGTCTGATTTTACTGTGAGCATATACGTTTTGTGTACTGTAATGTATTTTTCTTGTTTATAAGGACGGGGATGGAAGAGAATGCAACTCAGTATTAGAACTTAATATTCAAACCTACAAAAGATGCCAATTAGAGAAAAATAGAGGGATTTGGAATCGAGATGTTAAACGTTCCCATTCTAGCGCAAATAAACACCGTAAGCTCTTTCTTAAAATGCACTGGGCAGAGGTTTCATCTACATCTACATATATACTCTGCAATTCACAAAATTGTGGGTGGCAGAGGGTGCTCAGCACCAAAGCTAATCTCTTTGCTGTGCATTCCAATCCCTAATGGTACGAGGGAAAAAAGAATTCATATAAGAATCAGTCCGGCACCTTATTTCTCTAATTTTATCTTTCCTGTCCTTCCGACTCAAATAGGTTGGTGGAAGAAGTATTTCACTACACTCATGAGTGAAAGTTGGAGTACGCATGTTTTCCAATAAGTTTAAACGAAACGTGTGTCGTCTATCTACCAGAGACTCCCAACCTAATCTACTAATCAGTTCTGTGACGCTTTCATAAGGACTGTAGCAAGCGGTCACGAATCGAGCGGCTCTTCTCTGTACTTTCTCTATACTTTCGATCAATCCCTTACGAAACGGGTCCCAAATGGCACAACAATAATCCAAATGTGGTCGCACAAGAGATTTGTACGCTATCTCCTTTGTTTGTTCATTACAATTTTTCAAGATTCTACCTATGAATCGCAGCCTAGAATTTGCTCTACCTACTAAAGAATTAATGTGTATGTCCCATTTCATGTTCCTTTGTACTGTTACTCCCAAATATTTAATAGAATCGACCATATCAATAACTGTATTGTTTAACTCGTATTTCTGAACAATCGGATTCTTTTTGTTAGTTATGCTCATTGTCTTGCACTTTTTACAGTTTAGAGTAAGTTACCACTCAGCGCACCAAGCCAAAATAACATCCAGATCGCGCTGAATTTCTAAGCAATCGGCCAAAGTTCTTACTTCCCTATAAATAACCGCATCATCAGCAAACAATCTAAAAAGGCTTTTCACTTTGTCTCCGAGATCGTTTATAATAATTAAGAAAATAAGTGGTCCTATTACACTTCCTTGAGGTACACCCGATGTAACATCTAGATTAGAAGAACTTTCTCCTTCAATGACAACATACTGCGACCGACGAGTTAGAAAATCCTTTATCCATTCACAAAGCTGATCCGATATACCGTACGCTCGAAGCTTCGCTAAAAGGCGGTTGTGTGGCACAGAGTCAAAGGCTTTCTGGAAATCTAAAAAAATTGCATCTACTTGTGAACCTGTATCGATAACTTTCATTACGTCGTGTGTAAATAGGGCCAGCTGTGTTTCAAATGATCTTTTCTTCCGAAATCCATGTTGATTTGTTGTAAGCAAATTATTATAATCTAGAAAATTCATAATGTTCGAGCATATAATATGCTCCATAACTCTACTACAAACAGATGTTATAGATATGGGACTATAGTTCCCAGGATCACTTCGATCACCTTTTTTGAAAATCGGAGTTACTTGCGCGATTTGAGGAAAAGCTGATAATAAGCTATAGTTTGCTCCACTTATTACATAAAATAGAGAATTGCGACAAAAGAAACGGCATGAAATCGCGGTAACATTCTCTTTCCGTGAACCTAATCTGAGTTCGATTCCCCAAAGTTTCTTTTTTAAATTATAGTAGAAAACATGTTTTTTTTTTAAAGCAGTTTTATTGTGCTTGTAGAAGAAGGTTCGTTCGTGAAATGAATGCAGAGCTTTGAATTTAGCTTCAAATGTTTTTGTGACGAACAATACCGCCTGTTGGGAATAAGGAAGAAGGATTAAATACTTTCCGCAATTAATCAATAATTAAAATGTCAGTTTGATTTTTTCCCATAAACTAGTATTAAATCAAGGTGTTTGCCGTTTTTGTTTGGGCAAAATCTTATTGTGTGATAATTATTTCCTTTTTAAATTTATAGGTTAACTTAATTTTCAATGAATGGGAATAATCAACTCCAAATATATATTTATTACAAAATGAAAAGTACCACAAATATAAAAAATTAAAAAAAATCGTTAGAAACTGAAGGACTCGAACCCCAAATTTCTTTGTAAAAAGCTAAGATTTTAACACGCCACGTCACCGACGGATCAGACATTAAAATAGTATTTAAATTTCTAACACCTAACCCCTTTGCAACTACCATTTTTTTTGTGAGAAGGAGCCTTTTTAGAACACAGTGTTTCGATTATAGGGTAAAAGGGTTCGACCTATTCATTAAATAAAAGTCATCTTATCATTAAAAAAGTTATCTTAATCGGCGAAATCGCCATGGCAACATTCCTTTAAGTCTAGGGTATCATCCGTTTTCCGCTCGAGGGTGAATCAAGTTGGAAGGTAAAATTCTGTGTTTGTATATTATGATCTGCTCTTTCGAAAGACAACAAGGGAATCGACGTACCCATCCGACAGATGACTCATCTTCAACAATGTAATACATGCCACCTCTCCATTTGCACTGAAGAGAGGTATCGTGGATAATGTTCTTATTGCGAACCGCGCACAACCACCCCCCCTTCCCCTCAAATCCGTTAGGACAAGTCTCCAACGATGAGAAATTCTCTCACTGCCCGTCTACGAACTAGCTAACCGCATGGACGATCGTCAGATGCGAGTAGGATCGATAATACTATGACGGCCATCAACAAATTTTCTTGAAATTTTGTATCAATAATTGAAGCGAAGAACGTTTCAAACCACTGTCGAAATTGTCTATGATGACTGAATTCACATCGGAAAGATAATCCTCGTTACAATCTACGAAACACAATGTAACTCAATGTTCATGACTTGTAACACGTGGAAAAGAAAATGATATTTTCAGTGTGCGGTTATCATTGCGGCAAGCTGCGAGTTTTAGGCATTGTGACCATTAAATGCGATATACTTCTGAAGTGTTAGTCAGTAACCTATGTCAAACCGCAACCAGCATGATATGATATACTGACGCTATAAGCAGTGAACACCTTACAATAGCAAACTGCCTTACGAGGTGAGGCATTATTGTAAATGTCAGACTGAACTTTTCACCACCTACCCTTTCCCGCATTCGTCCAGCTCACCCGGGAATCAACACTTATTTGAGTGAAGGTTGGCTGAATTCTTGTACTCCACAAATCCTATCGTTCATGTGTATGATCTTTGTTTGCAGCAAAGTCACAGATGAAATAATCATAAAAAATCTTAAAATTATTTCACAACCGAATGATTGGTTATATACTGTCGGAGCAAGAACACTAAGACAATGTGTCAGAGCTATTCTGTACATTTGCCTTTCAGTGGGACTTGAAATTGAGATCCGATCCAGGAATTGTTCTTAAAAACGTTACAGAATTCAGTAGACGTTTGCATACTTTGCTAATTTTAAACTAAAGTTTTAATGGTAATTTATATGTTAAAGTGAAGCGACTATAACAACATAACACTTTTTTCTGCAGCTAAAATCGTAGTAGAATGGTGTAATAGATCTATGGTTGAGGTGATTGCTTCCAAACGTTAGGGGTCCGGTCAGAAATCAAATGTCGGTGGGGCCAAGAATTTTTATGAGTTCTGTGGTTCGGATTCCACCTAAAACTTTGGGCCCAGAGGAGAGGAAGTAGCCATATTATCACTGAAACTGTGGCTTAATGTGCCTCCTTCGGGAAGCTCTAACCAGCCTTCGGGTTATGGGCTAAATTTATTTAAATGTCAACAATACACAAATTACTAAAAGTAACTGAAACAGACGAGTATAAAAAGTTTGAGTCATGAAAAATGTAAATTAAAATTATTTTAAAATTCCTATGTAGAGAACCGTGCATGTAGAATCAAACTATTACCAGTTTTATTTTTTTAAATTTATATTTTCAAAGAATTGGATTAGAAACTAATAACATTAAACCTAATTTGCAGCTGAGAACTACTAATTTTATTATAAAATAAAATAAGTTATAGGCCTATGTAGTACTTTTTTTACTATAATGAATTCACTATTCTCGTGAATGTGTTGTTCTGCACTTGAATTTATACCAGATATGTATCACAACTTTATAAATCTCTGAATTCGAATATTTTTAAACATATTTCTTTATACGGTATTTCGGAGAATAATTTCAAGAAGAATTTCTAAAAGCTGAGACGAGTTTTGTTTTCCTGTGTATCGCAAAGATAACAAGACGTGATTCAGTTCCTGTAACAGCCTTTCTATGAATGTTGGTTTACGTGACAGCAATACGTTATATACTGTATTTCAGTTTCCATTCTTTCAGTATCCAAACCGGCTGGCAAATTTCGGCGAATGTCTGTGTGGTATTGCGCATGACATTTTTGGTAAAAAAAAATATATCACAAAATATTGTGATTTTCGTAGCCAAAGTATTCCTGTTAATTAAAATACATTCGCGGTTTGATGTGCTGCATCAGTTCTTTTTCTGTCACCGACGTTTCGATCCCCATCTGCGACCATCTTGAGAGGACTGGCAAGCGGTTGAGCAGTCCCCTGAAGAACATCGTAAATGGAGATTGAAACGTCAGCGACAGAAAAAGAATGGACGCAGCAGATCAACCCGCGATGTATTGAAATCAACAGGAACAAATAAAGTACTTTGTGTACCACTAACCAATGAACGGCCTGGTGGCTCGGTGGTTAAGGTACTTGGAGATCTAAAGGTCTCCGTTTCGAATACATGTCTTGGCAGGGATTTTCACAGGCCCTTAGCCAGACCTTCTCCTCTGGTACAGCTTGCTGCGTAATGTGAAGTACGCCAGAACGCTTCCGTGGTTAGGATTCCAAATTAAATTGTAGGTCCCTACACACGGTAGGACTACCGGGTTAGGATCCACAGCGACCATAGTGTCAGATTGCGGAGCCGGTAAGAAACCCTGATCCAGGTCATTGCGACCACATGAATTTACTTCCTCCCCCCCACTAACCACAAACTTGACGGCTTCAGAACATTTCCAAATAACTCACTTTTTTTTTAACTGCTTAACGTCGAATAACAGCGAAGTCATTAGAGACGGGAAAGGATGGGGGACAAGGAATGGGAAGGAATTCGGCTATGGCCTTTTGAAGGAAGCATCCCGGCATTTGCCTGGAGTGATTTGGGAAACCATGGAAAACCCAAATCTGGATGCCCGGACGGGGATTCGAACCGGCGTCCTCCCGAATTCGAGGCGAGAATCACTGTTTGTATCAAGTGGTCTGTCTGCCCCTTAAAAGAAGGCGAAAATAGTCGTCGAAGTAACACAAACTGGTAGTACACCCCTGAAGATTTCATCCTAATTTATCCATTATCCATGGTTTCTGTAAAGTGCTCTTCCCGTCGGAGTTAGTGACTCATATAACACAAACAAAATGTTTCCTAACTAAAGAGTTTTATTGTTGAATGTAATGTAATTTGGTACAAATTGAGGATTGTGACATTTTTTAAGGATTACAAACATCGCCGGAAAAATAATACTAATTATTTGAAATTTAAACTGACCTGATGAACTGATGGTTAGAAGCTTCAAAAGTGTTAAAGAAATGCTGTTTAAGAGTTTTAGAAAGTGTAATGTATGGGTTAATGTGCACAAAAATGCTGCGTATCGCTTAAGCGGCAAGAAATGTGTTGTGGCCCACGCTGTAAAACTGTCTTCAGTCAGAAAGATTTATGATGATGAGAGAACTCCCAGCGGCTGCGTAATTCGTTTTTCGTATTATAATCCAGCAGCTACATGACACACCTCAATAATTACTTCCAGATGGCTTAAGCAAGTTTTTAATGTTCGCAGCAACTGATATCTATGACTTTAAGTTTTAACTTTAAATCACTATAAATTATTGAAATTATGTGCTTTACAAAGTAGAGAATAGGTATTTTTAGTCAAGTATTGCATTCGTATTGTGTTTGCCGTGGTCATTCTATCCACATCTATATCGTTACTCTGCAATTAAGAAATATTGTATTTGGCAAAACTAACTCTGGGAATTCCAATCTCGAGTAACCCGAGGAAAGAAAGAATACATATAAGCATCATCAGTGCGGCATCTTATTTCTCTAGTTTTATCTGTCCTGTATTTGCGACTTGCATATTTAGGTGGACGAAGTATTTCATTGCACTCGATAATGAAAGAAAAATTTCGCACATTCGTCAACAAATTCAGACGAAACCTACGTCGCGTCGTCTGACTGCCAGACAAACCGAGTCCAATCTATGTATAATTTCTGTGACGCTTTCATATGGGCTGTAGCAAGCAGTCACAAATCGAGCGGCTCTCCTCGCACTTAATCCAACGCGTCAATCAATCCCTAGCGATACGGATCGAAACTCCGAAACAGTAATCCAAATGTGGACGCACGAGAGTTTTGTAAGCTATTTTCTTAGTATGATTGTTGCAATTCTTCAAAATACTACCGAGCGTGGTGGGTGAACGGCTAACGTTCTGGCCTCGCATTCGGGAGGACGCCGGATCGAATCCCCGTCCGGGCATCCAGATTTGGGTTTTCCATGGTTTCCCCAGATCACTCCAGGCGAATGCCGGGATGCTTCCTTCAAAAAGGCCATGCCCGATTTCCTTCCCTTTCCTTGTCCCCAATCCCATCCCGCCTCTAATGACCACGCTGTCGACGAGGCATAAGCCCAAGCAAAAAAAAAAAAAAAAAAAAAAATACTACCCATCAATCTTGACTTAGAATTAGTCATACCCAGAACAGAAGTTATGTGCATGTCCTATTTCATGTTGTTTTGTACTATTACCCCCAACTACTTCGCAGAATGAACCGTGTTAACAATTGAGCTGTCACTGTGTACTCGTGAGCAAACGGATTCATTTTGTTAGTTTTGCGCATTGCTTTGCACTTTTTGCAGTTTAGTGTAAGTTGACATTTACAGAATTATTCGGAAATAACATCCAGATCGCGCTGAATCTCAATCATCAGATAGCAGATTATATGCTGAACCTGAGTAATTATTATTTTTTAAAATTACAATACAATCGTCTTAACCAGTCAGTGTGTAGAAATTTTCGCTCTTAGAGAGGTAAACTTCGTTGTATCCTGAACACGAATTGAAGACTTATCGCTCCCGTCGTGAGTTTGTAGGCAATCAGTTACTTTACTTTTGTACTTTTGGCTTGATTTCTTGAAACCTAATGAACGTAGCGAGATGAAACTAATGTTCTCCCCTGCACTGAAATTATCAAGCATGAGGCTGCTAACAGAGATCATTGTCCACAGCAGAAATATGAGTATGTCAAAGAAAGAAAAACAGTTAATGCCACATGATGCAAATGCCATTCTCATCTAGAGGTTAAAAATATGACACAAGAATTTGCCACAGTCTATGTATGAAACATATAAAAGCGAGGGCATAAATTTGGGTATTTTAGGAGTTGATGAGGTAAAGCAAATATCCATGGCAGGATGTAAAAGAATGTGAGACTTTACCTGCATTCAAACGCCTACTAACAGAAGATATGTCCTTCTACAATTGTTTCGAGTTTTGACCGCAATGGTAATGGAGAAATCAATAGAAGACCTATTGAGAAGATGACCAACGAGTTTTTTTCTTTATCGTGGTCTGCGTCATTTCATCCTATCTTCAGAGATTACATTTTAACATTAATTATAGTTTCTCCTCAAATGAATAGAACGAAATTACTTGTTATGCGGAAATAACAATGATGGTTTGTGTATAACAGGCACTGCTCCATTTAGTTCGCATCGTTAAACAATGTATTATAAGACATTTGATGTGAAGCGTATTGGTTGGGGCTCCGTTGGCTACTTCGTTATGTCAAGACACTAGTGTATTGGACAATGACTCACGACTTACAAGCACTGCATGTTTTCGGGTTGGGGGTGTGGCTAAATTTCATTTGGGCGAGAATATGCAGGCGGGATTTTTTTGTTTTTGTTTTTTACATTTCTAACTGTAAGTATTTAATGCAGGTCTCAGCGTATGTGGTGAGGCAAGGCGATGCTCTTCCATGCTCATTCTGTGACCCTCGATAAATCTTGCTTCGTGACGGCCTGCAGAACTTCATAGTCAGTTTGCATACGTAGTAACTCCTTCAACAGCTCATTCCTGGCTCTTCTCCTGGTAGCTGCTACAATGGCTTCACTCAACAACCTTCCTCTATAACGTTCTTCCGATGCGTGGCGTTGACCAACACGGCGCATTTCCTGTTCTGCTTTCGACCGTTTGGTAGTACGAATATCAGATCCACTTAAGAACACTCAAATACCGCAAAAACTACCTTCCAAGTTATAGAGCTGCAATCCTTCATTCAGTTAGTTATATAAGCTCCGTACGTGCTCCTTTTTACTCAGACATTCAATATACTTTAAAATCGATTCATCGTAATCTGGCTGTTTCAAGATTTTTTTAAAATATCGATAAATACCACTTTTAGGCTTGAATGGTTTTGCATGGAAGCGGGGTAAGATATGAAAGCAAAATTCAAGTAATTTAATTATTTGTATACGAACCGTAAAAATATAAATATGAAACAAGTATAAGTATGCAGATATACAAAGATGTATAGGATCGAATGTAGTGGATGAGCGGTAACGCTCTGGCCTCGCATTCAGGAAGACACGAGTACGAATACCCGTCCAGCCATTCAAATTTGTATTCTCGATGGTTTCCCAAATTACTCCAACTGAATACAGGGATGGTTCCTTCAAAAGGTCAAGGCCGAATTTCTTCCCTTTCTTTGACCTCAGTCCATTACCGCAGAAAAGTAAACAAGCTGGGAACAAGGGGATATTGGTGTGCACCGCTGGTGAACATTCATTCTCTTCACGATTTATTACCTGACAACTGTGGAGATGTAGGTGACAAACATTGTTATAGGTTGCACCATAACATCTCATCGGTGGACAAGAGATTCCGGGGCAAATAGGATGCGACTACTGTTGGTCAAATGTAAAAGATGCTATCAACAGTGGCAGAAGAGGAAACGTCATCAAATAACTATTATAAAACTAAAAGATAAACTTTAGATCAACGAAGTGTGGGCTCACTAATATTTAATAACATTCATTTCTACTGTGTAAAATATAGTGATAGCCTGTGACAGCCTACAATATGTAAGATATGCCATACATATCATATCATTAAAACTGAAACAAAGAAAAAATATTACAAT
Organism: Vandiemenella viatica; assembly: GCA_031002005.1. Lineage (NCBI taxonomy): Eukaryota > Metazoa > Arthropoda > Insecta > Orthoptera > Morabidae > Vandiemenella > Vandiemenella viatica. The sequence continues at coordinate 220,587,480 of JARYHS010009186.1, read as the reverse complement.
GGTCACAATTTACTTCCATTCGCCATAAGCAATCATAATTTGCTAACTTCAGTCAAGAAATAAATTACTATTTTTTGGAACAGTGTTGTAAGTCTATATTAAACAACATGTTTCATTACTGATTAATGTGCATACTTTTTACTTCAAAGAAGCAGTTTTTATAGAGAAATGTGACAAATGATGCTGAATTATATAGTTAAAAATTTCCATCAATGTTTCGTCCGAAATCTGTAAATCACGAGATACCGAAAAATATGGCAGTTAGTCAAAGAGCGTGTAGGTTATTTATAGTATGCTAGATTGGTAGACAAATGTTAAACGTAATTTAGTTTGAAGGTAAAGCGTTATTAAAAATAGCATTTCTGACATAACACAAGGTGAGGTATTTTGTTTAATGGCTCGATGTCGGGCTCATTTGCATCGTAATAAAGGGACTTTCGCCACACCTCACGATCTTCATTAAAATTTTCTCTCCCACGCACAGGCGACGCGACGTTGGAAATTAACTTCGTGGGAAATTAAAAATAGTGTCTTTTATATACAGAACACTGTATGTTGTGTACATGTTGACAGTCATGTTGGTACAAAATTTAGCAACACGAAACAATTCAAGGGAGGGGATTATTTATTAACCTTCAGGAACACAGAGAATTATCATTTTAAAAGTATTTCATTCTTCAACTAAAAGAAAAGGCAGAACACAACATTTCGCGTTGTAGGTTTTTATGAGTGTGTTTTAGACCATTCCTGGTGAATGCTAACTACCACAGCGGATTACTGTCTCACAAATATTGTCATCTTTGGTTTTGTACCATAAGAACTGACAAAGTTAATATTGTAATTTCGTAGGACATCCTTGAAGATAAAAAAGGCAAAACAAAGACTTTTATTCTCATCCCCAATAATTACTGTAAGAATATGACTGACAGATTAGTAACGTTATTATAACTTTTGGATGTTAAGCATTGATATTTAGAGTGTTCTACAGTTTCGTAATACCCTAATGGTGAGCTCCTAAAAATTGTAACAAACGTCTAAAATGACGCAAAAATTCTCTGCTTGTATGTATTTACGAAACACCATTTCCCGAAAATATAACATATTTTTTAGCGCCTATTCTTGCTTTATTTGTCAGCAATTTTTCTTCTGATATTTCTTCCTCACTTCCCTACGTAAAATTATTTAGGTGTATAACTGCCAGTCCATACGTTAATCCCACATTCGTTCCAGGTTACTGAAGTGGGATAAACTGGTAATATAATTTAATAGTATTTTCGAGATGCCACAGATTAATATTTGGATCATTTCCTACAATTTCTGATAATATTAATAAATAAATAAAGTCTATGCAATTGAATATTTATTCATTAATCAAATACAGATAACACACTATAATCGCAACAAAACAGAAACAAATTGCATGTGATGACATATATCAACAAAGCCACATGCAAAATTGTAAGTGTATTTAAAAAAAATAAACAAGGATTCAAAATAGCATTTAGAATGTATAAAACGATACAGAAAAACATTAAAAGTAACACACAAACCAATAAAACTCACTACTTAGGAATGTACAGGCTAACATGCAATGAATGGCAAGCTCAGTACATCTGACAAACATGTAGAAAATTCGAAACAAGGTACAAATAACACATAAGAACACTAACAAAATACACAACTATTCTATATTTGCAGAACACTTACAAGAACACAACCACCAACCAACGAATATAGAAACAGATATGCGAATACTCACAATAAACAACAATAAACCACAGATACTAACATTTCAAGAGAACTATCACATATAAAAATCACTAACATAAGGATAACATATAATTGACGAATAGATAAGCCTGACACACCAGACACTATGCACAGTACTGAAAATAAAATAAAGAATAAAACCATCAACACAGGCAAAACATCATTAAACCAGGACTTACTCAAAATTATAACAAAGTAACACAAACATATACATTCTGAGAAAAGCGCACCACACACGGAAGAAACGTAAGACAAACAAGGAAAACAAAACAGCATCACATAGCGTTACACAGTCAAAAGTAAACAAAACAGACCAGCCATTCATACAAAATACACAGTGCAGTGCAGTGCAGTGCTATTTTACGTGAGCAATAACAAACAGAAAATGGACTGCAATACAAGAAGGAAACAGAGATTTCTGCTGCTGAGAATGGTGGTAAAACACAGCAATACATCATAAAATGTAAGTAAATTATAATTTAACAACTGCATGTTGTGGGCCATTTCCTCAATTGCAAGTTAGTCATTGTGGAATCTTGTGGAAGATTTCACAATGATTCATGCTAAAATCTACTTGGTGAAGCAAACCTTGACTATGAGAGAGAGCATGAAATAAAAAGTCACATATAGAGTGAAACGCGTACGACACAAAATAAAATAAAATTCAATTGCATTGCATTACATGTCATCAACCTTTATAAACATTGGGATTATAATTTGTTTAAAGCTTCAATGTTCAAAATGTAAAACATGACAATATGGTAACATGTATACACAATCAGCCGGAAAACCGCTGAAGATGATTCAGTTAAGAAGCGAAACGCGTTTTGAAAGTAAATAAACGAACAAATATTCAATTGATTCGGCTGTATTTATTAATTAATAAAAATGAAGTCATAGATTAATTAAATGACAAGCAGAAAAATGTGAAGCATGACTAAATAATATTAAGCTCCGTAAATGAAATGCCGATATTGCACTTAAATATCATCAACTGGTTTGTGTAGCAAGAGATAACTTTCTGCTTTAATAGAGTTTCGACACGAACCAGCCAGACACCTGTAATTAATTGCTCAATAACTTTATTTCTTCTCTAGCTTAGCCAAATATGTTGTCACGCGAGCGTGGAGTCCTTCGTGTCGCTAAACATGCCACGTAAATTGTCTCTCCTGTAATTGCCTGTCATCGCCGAAATTAAAATCTGGGACCTGCATAATGCTTGGGGTTATTTATTTAGTCGCGTCTACAACTTTCCTAGGAATATACGAGCAATTCACCGGCCGTTTACAAAATATTTTACCTATCCTTATGACGGAACAAAACATTTTATAAGGAAATTATATATTTGTTCCTTGAGTGTGGACAAAAATCAATATATTTATTCTTAAAGAAAAGAAGTGTAGGTTGCTATGGAGATGAAAAATCAATTAAGCCTTAGAGGCTAACGACATAGAGACAGATCGGTTGCTTTTTAAACATTCATTGCTGAAGGACCTTGCATCTTCGGATACTAGAGAAGTTCGATGCAGTTCCTAAAGAATACTAATTTTGTATAATAAACTGAAAACTGTTAAAAACAAAAGTTCACAAATCATTCAATTATAAGTCGGACCGAATCACCACGGCCACGCGATATCCTGCTGGATGGGCAGATAAGTTAGTGATCTCGTATTCTGGATGACATTGGTTCTATCCACGGCTCGGCCATTCAGGTTAATGTTTTCTATGGTTCTTGCAATCACTTGAGCATAGTACTGCGATGGGTTCTGCAATTTCCAACTGTCGAACGGTCCCGCTATAATCCTCTCTCGTTTCTAAAGAAATCAGCTTTTACGTACAACAAGGAAAAAAGAAAATATATCTCTACATATATTAATCTTCAAACGGTTTGGATGGATTTTTCATTGTTTGGAAGCTTATGATGTACTTTAATCTTATGCCTCTACGTGAGGAGTAAGAGGTGATAAGCTGTTCACAACCAGAAAAGAAAGGCGCCCGAGATTCTTAATGTAATCGCGACCAGAGATTGTATGCACCATCAGAGATAAAAATCTCCATTACGACTGAAAAGCTTAGGAACAGACTTGAAAATCGGCTCAGCGATTTTCAAAAATTATATTATACTGAAAATCTTCTCAGCAAAGTTTTTGGGTACGACTTCACGAAATTTTAAACCTTAGGAATTTTAAGTCACTGTTTTGTTCATGCGAACTGCATCAGATCTCTCCGTTGTTGGGATTACAATTTAAAACTATAAGTCTTAGAAGAAAGGCACCTACTTACCCTTTATATCTATGACACGCTTATTTGTACTATCTTCGGATAGTTTGACCATAGGATTAGGCACTAAGTTTCATTATCTTTACTTAATCTTAACTGCGAACCGAATAGAAATTTAATATGTGATCGAAACAGTAACAAATAAATTTGACAATATTTTTAATTTATTTATTTATTTATTGACATTCGGTTATGTAACCATATAGCCATCACTTGTAACATGATTCATTATCGTTAACTAATAACATGTTTGATTATACTCATTATTATATTGCATCTGTTAATTATCGTTATACTTATGCTACTTACAATTTTGATTATATTGGTTACAATTTTAAATAGAACTTATCTGAACGTAATTAAAGTCTTTCAGGTATAAAGCCGAATCGCAGTAGCAGTTGATACAATTCGTTTTGAAGTCATTTTGCAGGTATACGTGAGGCAATACCGACATTGGTATTCATGAGTCTAAATTATTATTTTCTTTTGTTCACGTTCGGTTATATGACCATACATCCGTGAATACTGATACCGTTTACTGGTTCTTCTTATTACCCGCCGGTGTGGCTGCATATGTTAAGGCGCCATCACACCACATCCGGGAGGTAGAACAGGACCATGTTCAAGTTCTGGTCCCCGCGTTACCTGCTGTTCTGATTTGCGGTTGTTAGGTCATTTCCCTCAAAACTGGACAGTCCCCAATTTTCCCACGAGCTGATAGACGTTTTTGGTTAGGTGTTTGAGGCATCGTGAAAATTTTTATAACACTTCTTTTGAAATGTCTAAGTAAAAAATTGAAAACTTGGCTAATGTGTAGCGGGGCATAGGCGAACTATTAAGCTAGAAACATTTTATTTTATTTCAAAATTGTGTTTCATAAACCCGAAAAAATATATTTGAGGCATGCTAATGTTTGCACAGAATAATATTTACACGTAAAAAAATATTTTTGAAAAGACAGGTTATTTTGGTGGGAGTTTTTACCTGCCTGGTAATCGGGAATGTTATACCTGGGTGCGAGTGAGTGGCTGGCTGAGCCGCCTGCCGATATACTGCTCACTCGCGCTCACGTATGTATAACATTCCTGATCAATTGCAGGTAAAAATTACCACCATAATGACCTGTACATCAAAAAAAAATTGTGTAAATATTATTCTGTGCAAACATTAGCATGCCTCAAATATATGTTTTCGATATTTATGAAACACATAAAAAAAAAAATCAAGGTCAATGGTTGGGGTATGCCCCACTACCCATCAGCCAGGTCTTCGATTTTCTATTTAGACATTTCAAAAGAAGTGTTATATAAATTTTCAGATACCTACCCAAAAATGTCTACCGACTCTGCTACTAAACCACCACGTCGTAATCTACACATTTCACAAACTAAAACACACTTAAGAACGAAGTTCCTCTCAGCGCTGAGAATTTGTAAAATACTCTCGGGTAACTAGCAGAGATAAAGAAGTGTTATCACACGATAGTTTGGCGATCACATCCACTGTCGCCATCTTCTGGTGAAGACAGTGAATGCGTTAGCCGAGATATCGTGTGATAACACTTCATTAACTCGGCTAGTTGCCCGTGAGTATTTTATAAAATACACTTATCTATCACAACAGAACAAAGTTACAGGTTTAGCAGACAGATGACAACACAACAGTCATCCAACAGAGTAAATGTTCCAGATATTAAAAAAATCATTTTAAAAAAAAAGTATTCAATCTCTAATGGACTGTGTAACGGTGCTAAAACTTAGCCGTAATGTTAAGCTGATAATAAATTGATCGATGATGGGAACTGTTGAGAGCAGATTTTATTTGGATGCAGATGGTGTTCGTTTTTTTGGGATGGTAGTGAGAACTGTAATGAGGAAAATTTGTTTAGAAAATTATGCATAACGGTGCCGTCAAATAGAGAAAGGGAAAATTGCACTCCATTGATCGAAGCATAACTCTTTGCTACAAGCATCGGTTGTTGATGTTGATATTAGTCGTTCAGTAAGAATTAAGTTTAACTTTACTGGCTCTCCAATGGTTATCGCGAAGCATAATTTATATTACGTTACAGCTTTGTGGAGCCTGAAAATCGTTTGACAATAACAAGTTTGAGATGCATACATTTTAACACACCCACAACATAAATATACCAGTAAACCCATGCAAATCTTTAACACATTCAACAGTCTTCTTTTTTCCCTCCCCCCCTCCCCCAAAAAAAAGTCTCAGTTTTTGTTGGATTGCTTAAATTAAATGCTCATTGGTGTATACAGTACATTCAAAACAGCAAAGAGAAAATATTAATGAAAACGTATTTACAGTTTACAACAGCTCTTTTAATACAATATTTGATGTCAAAATTCAATAGTCTTGAATATTTTGTTTGTTATACAGTAAATAGGAATTTAATAATCTCGGCTGCTGCTAACTCCTGAAGACGCTGCTAGCCGAGTAACTGTTGTGCGTAGCGGGTTGTATCACGCCAATAAGTGCGCTGCGATGAGGTAAACTGAGTTCCGGCCGCCTGTCGACCCACTTACATTTTAAACTGTGCGTTTTAACGTAAGCTGAATACAATGTACCAGAAGTCACTAAAAATATTACCCTCTGATTACTTACTCATCACTATTGGTTTTGATTTAGTTGATAAAAACGTATCTTGACAACATAAATTATTTATAGAATTAGTAGCACAAGCTATCATTGTTTTATATATATATATATATATACTCTTAGTTTCATTGGTTCATCGATAGAATTGGTCGCGCTCAAACTCTAACAAATAAATAAATAAAATACCAAAAATATTTTGCAGTGATTGATATTACATTAAATTATTGTATGTTTGTCAGGGATTTTACATCTTGCTGACAGTGTACCCCTTTACTTATCCTTGTGGCTTTATGCCTCGTAGACCACGAGATGGGAAAGGATTGGCGCCAAGGAACAGAAGAAATTCAGCCATGGAATTTTAAAGGAAGCATCCCGGCATTCGCCTGGAGTGATTTCAGGAAAATCATAAAATCTGAATTTGGATGGCTGGGTGGAGTTTCGATCACGCATCCTCCCAAATGCGGGGACAGAGTTTTATCGCTCACGCAACACGCTCCGCTAACAAAGTGATATTGGACTAAATTTTTTAACGTAGAAAATAATGTTTTGTGGGATACCTATAAAAAGAGATGGCGTAGTGAAGATTAAGCAAAATCATAAATGTCAATTATAGAATGAGAAAGTGTTAAACAATAAAGGATTACTGTCAAGAGGACGTGCAGAATAGAAGATATCATACAAAGAGTTACTAAAATAATAAGTAACAGGGGACATGCAATCAGCCCTATGAGATAAAAATAGAAAATTGAAAATACATAACAAATAAATCTTTGCTTCAAATGTTATTATTACAGGTAGGAATGAAATAAAAAAATTGAAAATACATAACAAATAAATCTTTGCTTCAAATGTTATTATTACAGGTAGGAATGAAATGGAATTGACAGAAATTGTGGAGCAAAAGATGTAGGTCACTTCTGGCTTTTGAGAAAATTTCTACAGCGTGGTTTGTCGTAGCAATGTAAATATGTTTTTTTTTTATATATATAAATAATGAAGACGTAATCTAGTTAAGAGTAATACTCAACCCCACCGTTGGCTGGACCCTACAGAAGAAGGCATACGAAGCCTGGTATCAGAGGCAGGAAGACTAGTTCCTTTCCTCCTTAATTAACCCACCTCGGTAATCCTACTGGTAAAGGGAACCTACAGTTTAACGAGAAATTCGAACCACACAAGCGTTCTAGCGTACTTCAGCTATCTGAGTCAGAGGTGAAAGCCGGGTTAAGGGCCTACGAAAATCCTTGCCGAGACAGGTATTCGAACCAGGGATCTTTCGATGTCCACTAGCAGACGTCTTAACCTCTAAGCCGTCAGACCGCTGAAAGAAGACCTACTACACGATAATACTTCCCATGATAAGTCCTTCGTTACCCACGTTGAAATGAAAAAAAAAAATGATAGCACGGTATTTAATGATCATATATCGAAATTGAAAATATCTTTTTTCTTTAATATGCTTTTTATTTTCCTATTTCACAAGACAAAAGTTGGTAACTCTACATACGTATTTTAGAGAAAAACTTCTACTTTCAGTGAAATGCATCCCCTTCAAATCTCTGCTTCTGAGCCATAATTTAGTAGTGCCAGGGTCATTAGTCTTTCACCCCGTCGACGTGACCGATATCCGACTGTAACCCGTTTTCCCATGGCTTTGATTTTCGGAGAAGTCTTTTGTCCCTCGCCTGCGAGCGGTTCATTTATACTGCCGTGCCCGATTAATCGTGCAGATAGACTCAAATCGATTTCTGTGTTATGCGCCAGTGATCAGCGAGTATCTTTGGTTTCTCTGCGCAGTTCCCCGAAGTCGGGAGATCGCGCCGAACGTGACAAACTGTGAATCTGGCGCTCGCCGAAATGAGCGTGGCTTACTGCGAGAGGACCACAAAGGAATTCCTGCCTGCGTGTCTGCGTGCCTGCGATGAGAGATGGTATCGCGCGAAATTGGCTCGGTCACTCGTGACGCGGAAACTCTTCCGATTCCCTCGACAGATCGAAAGCGGTGTGGTGCCTGCTGCAAGGTTTACTATCGCCAGGTCGAAGAACCGGCGAAGGAAGAGCCATTGAATTGGCCCCTCCAGCGAGGCTCAGAATATTAAGCATCTCGCCAAGTGCATCCGAGCTGAATTCAAATTCTGCCTCAGGCTGATTAATATCTGTGATTTCCGTTTTGAGTAATGCTCAAAGGAAATTTTACAATTCTTTCCCCAGTTTTATCCTCAAACATGGATATTTAAAACAGATTATCTTGTTGAAGCATAATGTTTGTAAGGCAAATATCTCCTTCATCATATCAAATGCACATTTTAATTACGGCAATGGAAGTAAATACGGGTAATATTGAAAAAGAATCTACTTTTTTTTAATAGCGTTTTTTTCCTGCGACTACTTAGACAGCTTCAATTTGTTTTTACTGTTCTAACTATCACACATGCTCTGATCAGGAGATTTTGGGACACTATAGTGACGACAAAACAAGATGACCAAAGCCACCCATGTCATGGGCTGGACTCGAACCGGCGACCCTTAGAATGTGAGGCTAACGAGCTAGCACCTGCACTTCGAGGGCCAGCATCTATTTATCTTGTCTGAAAAAGTACAAATTTTTGTGACCGTACATTTCTAATAGTCTTCACGGGTAATAAACAAACTTATATGATGAGAACATAAGCTGGTTCATTTATACCTTAAGTGGGGTGAAGATCGGTTACAATAAACCCCGCAATTTACAAATCAGCAAGGAATTCTGACACTTGTTGGTAATTTTTGTTGGGTTTGCAATTAAAGAATTTAATCCGTTCACTCCATAGTAACTTTCTGTACCACTACAAATGAGTGGTTTATTCACAAAAGTTGGCATGTGCCTTATGTTCCAAACATAAAAATAAGGAATATAATTTCTATGACTTTTGCAAATTTCTTAAAATCTTGCTTCTTGAATGTTAGTACAGGACCATAACTAAGTTATTTCGCATTTACAGTATTGACCACTTTATTTAAGAAAAGCTTCCAATATAAATGTACCTTTTTGATTTTTACCTTTTGAGAGACCAACTTTGAGTAAGGTATTATTCTTTTAAGTGTGTATGAAATGAGGGACTATAACAAGCCAAATGCAAGAAATTCTAGAATTTTCTGTTAAAGGTTCAAGCGCATCAACTACTGCAACTAATCACCTAATTAAATGGAAATTTTAGTAAATTATAGGTTGTAAATACTTGGTCTTTAACATTATATTACTAAGGGGCATCAGTGTAGTAGTAATAATGCCAGGTTCATATCTCTGCAGATGTGTATGATTTTTAGGATCACTAACCAACGCAAAAATTACTTACTTACTGCAGTGGCATCACGGACCGTAGCCGACCGATTCCCCCTCCAATAAGCTCTGTCTTCCTGCCTTTCTTGCGTCTTCCTTTATTGCATGCAGCCAACTGAGTCTCCGCGTGTTTTGTTCCCGTTAAAGCATCCTTCTATCACATCCTTGATAAGGTCCTCATCCATAACACCATAGCCTTTCTCCTTTTATTATTGCTGGTACAGGACATTAACTCTCTATTTTTCTTCTCCTCCGCTCTTATGCTTCTTTAATCAGGCCAAAAGTCTGTCTGAGAATCCCAGTATTGAAAGTTATTAATTTATTCTGAGGTTTTTTTTGTACAAATTCATAGTTCAGAACAGTACAGTGATACTGCCTGTAATATAATCTTATGTATCTTGAGTATTTTCTGTTGTTCTTGACAGTAATTTGGACTTAAACATTTTCCCCATGAAAATAATGTACAAGTTTCCTGCATGTATCCTTGCCAGAATCTCCTTTTCTTTTATGTTCCTCTGGTTCATCAGCCCTTCGAGGTATATTTAAAATATTCTACTTTTTCTAAGGCCCCTCCCTTCATATCGACCATTGTAGGTCCTGCATTCCGACATCTACTGAAGGTATTTTGTTTTATCACTATATACCTCCAGTCCTATTTCTTTGATTTCTTTAACTAACATCTCCATCATGTCTCTTAGTTCTTTCTTGGTTTTGCCTTTCAGTACTACGTCATCTGTATAAGCTAGTATATCCATTTTCCTGCCATTATGTACTCCTGTTTTTATTGAAATATGAGAAAGAGTAAATAACTTGAAGGAAAGCTACGTTTGTTTATAACTGAACAGTAACAATCTTCCCTCAAACTATAGAAACTGAATGTATTCGAAAAGAAATTCGTTTCTTTCAATATATGTGAAAGGATCTGTGAGATACACATAAATGATCCAATACCCGTACAGGCTGAAGCATTCTTAATCCTTGGAGTAATTCCTGTGGACTGTGAACACAAGTAGCTTCACCTGTTGTCCCCGACACTTTGGCGGGCACTGTCACTCCACTGACGGCCGCTGACGGTCATAAATCAATCAGGCCACCTAATTATAGTGCATCGGCGGGCAGATTGAGGGCGAGCCACGTGCTAGTCTGGGAACCTCCAAGTCCACAGTAAGGATCCGCTTTGTTCATCGACCCGCTGAGTAATATCGGTGTGTCGTGTTGCTCATAATCAATCACCTCTGAAAGTTTGAGTGAGAAGTTAAGATTTGGCACGATTGCTGTTTTCACTCCACCATTTCTTTATGAGGATTGGAAATAATATTCATATATTCGTTTTTCTAACAGGTCGAAAAATAAATCATCTCTGATCTGTAACCCTAACCTTCCTTCTGTTGTTTAATGCTTCGGTCTCGCATTCGCCAGGACGCTAGTTCGAATCCCCGTCCGGCCATCCAAGTTTCAATTTGCATGATTTCCAAAAATCAATCAAGGCGAATATCAGGATGGATTCTTCAAAAAGGCCATAGCCAAATTCCTTCCAGTTCCTTGCCTCCCGTCCTTCTCCGCCTCTAATAATCTCGAAACCAAAAGCATCTTCTGTTGCTACCAATATAATATAACCTGAAATATAAAGGGACCATCAACTTCTTCAAATATTTTGTGTGACTCCGTCGATTTTCTTGAATTTAACCCTGAAATGGTCCCAATAGTTGCTTGATCGGTCTATGCATTAAATCGGTAAATGTAATCTGAAAAAGCTAATTCGGTATAATGTTAAATATATTTCAACAATTGATAAAAGAGAATTGAATTTAAATTTTTTTCTTTATTATTTAGATTCAATGTTGAGAAAATCTTTATACAACTTTACGAAATTGGACCGAATTATTTATTTATCTTTCCATTTACCCAGAATTTATAATGGAATTATTTGAACGAGTTTGGCTTAAATATTTTGAGTCTGATAAATTTCTTTGAGTGGGGGAACGGCTCTATCTCTGGTTAACGTTTCGCAGAGATTATCGCTGGAGATCAAGTCAGAGAGTTTGTTGCATTTTTGGAAGACGGAAATCTTATGAACTGAAGTTTTATAAAAACTAATTTAAATAATATGGAGTGAAAAGGAGTAAAAACATTAATATGTTAATGTTAATGAATGAAGAACATACACTCTTTGCAGAAACTACAGGAATCGAAGTGTTGGCTATTGTGTGAATAAATGGGGAGTAGTTTACATTGCGATACAAGTCGTCGCTAACATGACACTCATGAAATCAGCTTAGTTATAACTAATTGTAGCTATATTTCTCGTGTTTTATACTGTTACAATAACATTGTGGTCCACGCTGTATTTCAACCCGACCACAATCTTCGCTGATATTGCCGCTACAAAATGCAGATACGCATGAAATGCTCGTTAACACTCCAACGCTCCTCAAACTCTTCTGTGGACCTAAAACACTTCCGTCATACGTGGAACATACAATCCACAATACTTCTTAGACCCACACAGTTAATCATCTGTCACTCTACAGTAAGATACTGTCATACGTGGTTATTGTTTGTAATTATCTGAATTTTCTGTCACTTTTGAAAACTAATCGGTTCTCCCTGCACAACATCCAACCTGAAGATGGCGACAGAGTCTGCCGCCGAAAGCTCGTTGTCGCATTTCAACATCATACGGCGGAAAACCCGTGAAGACTACATTTCATAATATATGTTGTGTTTTTGTTTTGTTTTTGCCTTTACCCCTTGTCGACTTCGGGGTCATTAGAGGCGGGAAAGAATGGAAGACAAGGAATTTTGTCATGGCCTTTTGAAGGAACAATCCCAGCATTCACCTAGAAAAATTTCTGGGAACCATGAAATTCGAAAATCTATATGGCGGGATCAGAATTCGAACCAACGCCCTCTCGAATGCCAGTCTCGAGGGTTGCCGCTTACCCACCACGCCCGATCCTTAGTTTATCGTACTTTGGTTTTGGGATTGTGGAGAGAAATAATGTAATATGTGACATTATCTGCCAGTAAACTTCGCCTCTTAGTGCAGTAATTACTCACAGGATGCGTGAGGTTGAAATATGTTCCGTTAAAGTGACACGTAATTGCTAAGTCACTTGTAATAAACGAGATCGTCAAATAAGACTGTTATACAGATGCAACTACGGGAGTCTGAGGATATCTTTCACTTGACTTTATTTCAATTAAATCGAATGAAATGCGATAAGGGGTTGAGCGATAAGCTATAATTGGATTAAACTTGTTCCGGAGGCGAAACGATTTGTTACAAGATAAAATCAGACATGAGGGAATGTGTCTTATTAAAACACTGATGTGGCAAATTAAATTCTTAATTAAATTCGCTACTTTATTTTGCATGTATGGGGACTCGTAATAGTAAGCAGAGTAATCTGTAAGCATAACGGTGCGCCGGATACTGCAAGATTGCCGATTAGCAGCGAACAAAAACATTTGATTGATTGGCCACATTTACTCTCCCTAACATGGTACATTTGATCTATTATTTCCCGCAGACCCATTCACGCTGGTAATTTGTAGCATACGGATACCCATTAATAATGAATGTCAGAGTTGAATTTCAATTCGTTAAGTTATTTGTCTTGATTTACGGCGTTGTGATTATAAGATAACGGAACATGGGAAATGAGATCAGCTGTGATCAACTGAGAAAAGAAAGAGTTAGTGCTGAAGCCATACAAGAGAAGCACAGGATTCTTAACGCACAGTACGAAAATATCAACAATATTCATTAAAGGAGTTTTGGATATCTTCTGCTGCTTCCGAACACAGTGGCCTGTTAGATCTCTCTATAAATTAACTCAAATAAACAGGGTCTGACTTTGGCTACCTTTTACCCAGAGACTGTTTTTTTGCAATTTTTTTTACTGAAAAATGAATTTGAAGACAATCATCAGATATTTACTAACTTCTGTCGTTCAGGCTATTTGAAAACACACCAAAAAACGTAAAATTAAATTTAACTCAAATCAGAGACGAGACAGTCGAAAAAAATGGATGATCGACTTTGGTACCTTTCCTCTATTTGCAATCTATTTGTTGTTTGAGTAAATAAACTTATATACGGTCAGACTGCGGAACGTAGAGCACCAACTTGATATTTGAAAACTAGGTATTTAAGACCATGTTTATTACCAGCATACAGTTAGGGGATGTAGTAAATAAATTGCAAAAATAGTAAAAATTGTACGAATTTGATTAAATCTTTCTGTATAAACAGACAAAATTCCTAAAACAACAGTGTTTTGCTTGCAAAATAACAATAGTAATCGATAGACTTGTTCGACAAACAACAGAGTTAAAGTTTCTAAGTTATTACAAGAAACAAGATATTACAGGATACACCAAAGTCACTGCCCAAAGAAATTCATCTTTCAAGAGGAATAAATGCTCAGTAGCAATGAAACTGGGAACTGAGATAAAATATACATTCAAACGTAGATGCGGCAAGAAGCGTGACAGCAGATGTTAATGTCTCAAATCACCTTTTGTAACCGCAACTTCCGAGACACTAATTATTCAAAAATGAAAAAAATAAAATACGTTACACTATTTATTAATTGAATACAAAACAATCCGTGAAAACAGTTGCTTTTGAGAAAGTAACAACACCAATTACAACGTAATATTCGCAATGTGTCTAACGCATAGGAAAATAATTAAGAGCAACATGATCTTTCATTTTTCGTGTTCTTCAGGTTGTCATTATTGACGAAAACATTCACATTTTCTTCCCGTTAATTCGTCTTGAAAAACAGAAACGTATTTATCAAAATACCTGATATGAAGCAATTAGTATTTTGATGTAGCATCTGACGATAAAAACTAAGAAGTTTCAAAGAGTAAAAGTACATCAGGGGATTTTTAGAACATTGTCTTGATCCCCGTGATCATCTTAGGTGGACATTGGCGTTCATTATTTCTGGCAGTGGCTTCGTTTCCTCACCACTACAAAGGAAGTATGCTGTTTGTTGCAAGCAAAATACACACAACCCTGGCAGACGTTAGCGTCGGAGTTTAGTTAAGTTTAGCAACATCCTGAACTTCTAGGAACTCCTAATGTTATTTTTAGAACCGACCAACATCCTGCTAACTTAAAATGGGTTTGATGTTTACTTTCTTTTGCTTATGGCTCTACTCCTCGCCGACGATGTTGTAGGTGGAACAGGATGGAGGACAAGGAATTGGAAGGAATTCAGCCATGACCTTTAGAAAGGACCATTCCGGAATTCATTTGGAGTGATTTAGAGAAATCATAGAAAGCCGCGCTTGCTGTCCATATTGTGAAATTAATCATGTTTTAGCTTGGCTTCGTAGACATAAACACACAATTTAACAAACGCTCATGTGAACAACGTGTGTTGAGAAACTGCGCTGTTGCTTGTGCCACGGAACGGAAAAGTTTAAACTGCGTTTTATTTCTATCAAAGACTTGAATGATAAATCGGCCCTGGCTGTGAAGAGGCTAACACGCTAGCCTCCAATTGTAATGGACGCTAGTTCGAGATCGGCCTTGGGCATGGGTGGTTTTAATTAAGTGTTGTGTTCGTTTTACAATTTCCCAAATTACATTGGCCCGATATAATAGCTGGTAAATAAATTTGAGGTAGCTAATTGGTAGCAAAACCAGGAGGCCATTTTTAAACACTTTTCTAGATATAAGAGTTGAGGCTTTTCTAGATTTTTGATAGGCAGGAACAATTTTAAAAGTGCAATGAGTAATTATCTCCTTAAAAACATGATTTTAAGATTAGTAAATAAATAGTAGAATAACGATTCCCAATCACTGTACAACTCAGAACAACTTGTAACCGTGTAACTCGAAAAGCCATTATTCACGTTTGTTAAGCTGCCAGCTACTGTATGTGGGTTAAATAATACTAGTTATGAAATAAATGTCTGACATTCAACTGTCTCAGAGGAGGAACATAAATAACAGGAGATGATCCAGAAGAAACGCCAAAACACATCAATTAAATATTAGCTGTTTCGCAATTCTGATCATTAATACTCAAGTTCTAATGCTGGTATATTTTATTTACCAAAGAAAGTATAAATTTCATAATAATAATTTTTTAAATGGTTTTAAGCGACAAAAAACACAAAAATCAGATTTTTTCTTTTAAAATGGTGTCCCCTCTTTCCGGCAGTTTAGCCCTAAGTATTTTGATTGCAATCAAAAGTAGATTAAATATCTTTCTGTAAGGACAGCTCAGGGTGAAGGTTAAATAAAACAACAGTATAACCTACTTATCCCGACTTTAACAAAGGATAAAAAATCAGCAAAGCTTTCCCACAAGAAACCACTATTTATTTTTACTTTTATATGCAGTTATCAAGCGCTTACTTTCAATGATTGTATCTTAAAATGAATTGTTAATATTTGTTACTATTACCATAATACGTCTTGGTAGTCATTTCCAGACAGGACGAGAACACCTTCAGTTATCTTTTGACCTAGATGACGTATGGTGATAGCTCGGCTTACAATTCCAGAATGCTCCTTGCTCCTACATTATCTGAAATCGTCATCATCAGTTTTCTGCCCTGAGGCAGGGTCCTATAAGGTTGCTCTCCGCGGTCTCCTATTTCATTCTCTCCTCTTGATGCCCATGTAGTTCCTGTTTCTCTTGATACTATATACATGAACTTGTACCTCCTTCTTCCTCTCAGTAACTAGCCCTTCCAAGGCGTCTATTAACAGGCAGTCCCTTCTCAATAAGTGTCCCGTCCCGATCTTCTTTCTATATTATCTGAAGGAAAATAATTATACAACTATCTTGTCTCGCCTTATTTATTCTCTTACTTCCGAATACTCGAAGATCAGGAATTCATCAATAACTTTAGAAGTTAAGCCAAACACTACTTTTTCTCACTACTTTTCATGCTGCATAATAAACCAATTACAAGTTTCACTCATGCCTGACTTATTGCCCGCCGGCATAATAAACTTTCTATAATTCAGTTGCCCTTTCCGCTTAGAGTTCAACTAATTGACTCATGATTTACCTAGTTTCTTCCAGGCTGGATCTGTATTCTCACGCCAATTTACGCTTTCTGTTATCTGTCTCCATTGTTGTCGTTACATTTATTCCTTGACGTCGACTCCGAAGCCACCGGTTACTCTTCGCCTACCGAGATATTCATAAAATAGCATTAGAAGTTGACTACCATACATTTACAATTCATAAAAAACTAAATAAATACGTTATTTTATATTTGTAACTGTTAATATTGAAACAATGTCACACCCTACCAATAATTTTTATATTATTATTAAATTCTTCTTTAATTAATTGTATGTGTTTATGAGTAACTGAATTGATGTCTGTAAATTAATGTGTATATCGTAGGATTTCCACAAGCCGTAGTATGGTATAGTCTTTGGGGTGTTAAGAATCTTTGGCGGTCACACTAGTAACATCTGAGAGTACAATGTGTAAGTTGGCACCACATTGCCGTAACACACGGGCTCGAACGAACTCGTTATATGTGGAGACTGTAATATAAATTTAATTTGTGTTGAAGCATATTAGGAAGTGTTGTTACTAGTGTTTAAATATTGGTTTAGTAGCAGAAACAGTTTAAATAAATCGAATGTTTCTTTCTTTTAGGACAGTGATTTTCTTTTTGACGATAATAATAATTCCCATCATTTATTAACAGCATTTTATATCTGAATGTTGTGGATCATTTTCCTCAATTGCTGATAATATTAATAAATAAATTGCACCAAAGCAATTGACTTTTTTTGTATTTGTTGATCTCTCGTACGCGTTTCACTCCTTTTGCAGAAGAATCTTCAGCAGTGCAATAAAGTGTAGTGTTGTGAATCTGAATAATGAAGACACTTCTCACCAAAAATGCAAAAGCACTGATGCTGAGATTGGAGCCAAAAGAAATGCCATAGACCACAAAATGTATGTAGATTATAAGTTAGATAATAATTCCACTGTACCAAACACAAACATAACCTGCTTATAACTTTTGTACGTAATTAACAGTAAAAACTCGTTGAAGATGCTTCTGCAAAAGAAGTGAAACGCGTACGGGAGATCAATAAATACAAAAAAGTCAATTGCTTTGGCGTAATTTATTTATTAAAACAACATTTTAATTTAAACTTAAGGGAGCAGCAGCTTGAATGTTTTCGTAATGAAACGGGCCTTCTTGTCCATAACACGCTGTCTTTTCATATAGTGTGGAAAGGATACTAAACAATCTACTTCTTTGAAGGCTGACACGGTGATTGTAGTCACATAATTAGCTAAACCTATCAAAGGAAAGGTGACATTTAGCTACTTCAGCCAGGTATGACAGCTGACGTGACGTATGACGGATGCATGTGGTGGGAATGGAGTGGGCTATGTAGTGCGCTGCCGGTGCCGTTTGAACTCCGCGTGTTACTGTGCAGTGCCGGGCAAGACGGGCGGTCGTGCCTGGGCGGACACGGTCTGCTGGGCAGAGCGCCTCACGCCGCACGGCACGTGCTGCTACACACACAGGGGCCACGACCACACAACCCTGCTTTCGACAAACTGCACCTGCAGGCCGCTATTCCTGGGGTGCCGGGCTTAATATATATATAGTTTACAGGTTACCTACACAATTTTCTCCTCAGAGCTTTATGACATTCTAAAAGCGTTGCAATGCATTCATTTGACGGATAAATCAAATATAGTGATCTGTACAGATTCTAGAAGTACCTTACAGGCAAATCACTCCAGGCGAATGCCGGGATGCTTCCTTCAAAAAGGCCATTGTCGAATTTCTTCCGATTCCTTGCCCCCAGTCCTCTAATGACATCGACGTCGACAAAGCATAAAGCCATAAGGAAACAAATCCTGCTGCCCTCCTTTGCACGCCCTCCAACTCCTCACTATGTACGAAGTGACATAGTGAAATATTAAAAATTCTAACCATAAAGTGGACAGGAAACTGCAAACACTATACAAAACTAGAAAACTGTAACAAATCAATTATGACAAAATGCGGCAAATTTAGAAAGCTATAATATATGTTAACAGCGAAACAATCGTATGTATCGTGCCAAAAATAAAAGACTGTACAGATATTGCCAAAACTATACCTAACAAAAATTGAAATTATCCATTGTGGATTTTCGCTGGAGAATATGCGAAAATCTTTAAGTTACGAGTGCAACGAAATACTTCTTCCGCCAACCTATTTAGGTCGCAATGACAGGAGGGATAAGATTAGAGAAATAAGATGCCGTACTGATTCATTTATGTATTCCTTCTTTCTTCGATCTGTTCGGGATTGGAATGCGCAGAATTAGGATTGGTGCTTAGTACCCTCTGCCAACCACAGTATTTGTGATTTGCAGAGTATAGATGTAGATGTAGATTATCTGTTGAAGTATCAAATGTAAAATTGCTGTGTTAAATTAAGGCCTATTTTAGTTTCTAGATACTAGGCTGTAAAAATGTGTGCTAAATAATAATAATAATAATAATATGACTCCCGAAATGTGATACACCACCACATTTGGTCTGACCGAATTTTGTAACACAGTCCGCTTATCACTCTCTCCAGTAAACGAAGGATTTCATAACATTTTCCTACTACTTGCCCCATGTCCGCTGTCAAATTAAATTTATTCTCCAATGTTATGGTTTCTTCTGTGGTGCCTTTTCATTTTCCTTTCAGCTTTTCGGTTCATCAGTGCTGAAGTGATCAGAATCTGGAGATTATTGGGCATGGAATGGGAAAGAATTCGTTCATGTCGTTTTGAAAGTTCCTTCCCGGCATTCGCGTGGATTGATTTCCGGAAACCATGAAAAACCGAAATATGGATGACCGAATGGGCGGATGGGGACTGGGGTCTCCCGAATGCCAGCCCAGAGCGTTACTGCATGCGAAACGAAACTATTAGTGTTTACGTAATTACGTGGTACGTCACAATACTCCGTTTGGAAAGGAATTGAGGGCAATTGATTTGAGTGGGTCTATGTTTGAGATTCGCCGTCTGGGTGATGCCGCTGGTTTGGTAGACGCTGGTGACCCCAGGGATCAGAGTTGGTTTGTGAGTTAGCCCTGAGCAGTGCTCGACAGTGATTGCCTACAGCTGGGACAATCTGTCGTCATGTATCGACGCCGAGGAATCTAAATTACTTTTCTGTCGAGCTTAGTATCACCGTCAGTTCGAATGGAATTCTTACATTAGTTGTTTCCATTTATTTTGTGTACCTATAGTAAAGACGTACACTGTGTAAAACAACCTAGAGTTCCTCTTTTTTTTATCGCTGTTTTCTTAATGCCGACGAATGAATGGAGATACTCTTGAAAATGTTCATCGAATTAGCCAACAAACTACACATTTCGGTTCATACGAAGTGTTTGTCACTACTCGGACCGATTGCATTCAGTCGTAGGTGATGATAAGTATGGTGAGTTAAAGATATTAGCCCAGAATAGCAACAGAGGAAGGATTGAATTAAACTGGTCGCGATACTAATGACATAATAAAGCAGTTACTCAATTACCGTTTTACTTCATGCCCAAGCCACTAGTTGTTTCATTTTCCCGTATAGTGTCTGTTTTGACTATTATACCATAGACTCGAAATTTGAATTAGAGTTCTATAAGAACGGAGATAAAATTATCAATTAAATTGTTTCGTTGCGTAAGAAAACATTCCTTAAGGATTTAAATAATGAAAATTGGCAGCAAATATTGCGAGAATAATGAGATTTGAAAAGCAGTGTCACAGAAAATGTTGTACATGGAATATAAGAAACGAAAATTAATCTGTATGATAGTAAATCAAGTTACATACTTGTAATTAAATGACGAACATTTAAGGTGACTGTAGAAATTGTCATAAAGGACCATCCATAACTTAGGGGACATCTTAAGGGATGGGAGGGAGTCCGCAGAGTGTGTCATGACATGACTGGGGGAGGGGGAGGGGCGGATGGCGTTAAAAGGTTCGCGAGATCACACACACACATACACACACACACACACATATATATAAAGGCAAACAATTTTCTGGTTATTATTTATTTTTTTCGATGCGTAGAACATGAGATAGTAAAGAAAAAGTGTCTAGCGCGAGTGAAGCTGAGCAGATACATCCAGTCTAACAATCTATAATTATAATAAGACTGTAACCGGAAGGTAGTCTGAAATATTATTCCAAATATTTAAAAAAATCAGTTTGGGGCACTGATATTGACGCTAAAAAAAGGAATCAACTATTTTTATAATTAGTGTCCGTGTGTTTCCATAATCGGGATTCAAGTAGAATTCATTTTGATGTGAAGCCAAAAAGCTAAGAGATTTAAGATAAAAATGTCCACAAATTGGCATCAATTTTTCGTTAAACACGATTCACACAGTAACTACTGAACTACTGGTCGGATTGAGTAACTTCTCATATTCGAAATGCTTATCGTCATTTCAGCGTACAAACAGCCTGGTATTATTCCTCACTGATGAGGCGTTAACTGTGGCATGGTTGTTTTAATACGTACATTAACAGACCATGCAAACTCAAGTTACGCGCAACAACTAGTGTATAGCAGTAAAACATTAAATAGGGTCCAGGTGAAATGAACTTGAATGAATGCAATGATGTTGCAGGCCTTTTTTTTTTACCGCAATTGTTTTGTTAATTAATTGTTAATGGATAACGCCGATGCAACGTTTTTTGTTTATTGTCTTATGCGTTTCACCTCTCATCAAGGCATCATCAGCGACGAATCTACGTTAACGTTTTCTTTACACTTTGTTTCACAAACTTATTAACTTATATTTTACGCGTTTAGAATTTAACGAGTTTACAAAACTAAGTGTAAAAAAAATAAAAAATAATTAATACAGATTTGTTGCTGATGATGCCTCGATGTAAAAAAAAAAAAAAAAAAAAAAAAAAATGTATTGGCGTTATCTGTTAGCAACTCATCATCATCATCATCCTGAACAGTTTCCGGCCTCTGGCCGGGTCTGCATTATGCACAAGCCTCTCCATTTCCTTCTTTCTTCCCACCACCTCTCTGTCACCACTTTGTTCCAGTCCTCTCCTCTCTTCCGTACACCCTCCTCCACTCCTTTCAGCCATCCATCTCTTGGTCTTCCTCTGGGTCGTTTACCTTGCATCTTAATTTCATGGATCTTTCTGGGGTTTCTCTGAGCCCCCATTCTCTTGACATGTCCAAACTGTTAGCAACTAACTGACTTAAATTAGTTTAAGATTGAAAACTGAGTGAAATCACAACAGAGAGTGGTGATGGATGTTCAAACGAACATGACTACCTATGACAAATTCTAAGAGACGATTAGAAACTTCGAACCTTCCTCTACCCAGTGATTTGTGGCACGTATTTTCTTCTTTTATAACTTGTGGCAAATAAAAATACAAAATCTGCTCGTCACACAACTTAATGATTTTTTGTCCTACTCCCTATCATTGTCACGTCATGTCACAGTTCGAGGATCCCTTGCTCCACCTTGTGAGATGACAGCTTTTGCAATTTTAAGTTTTGAACCTGGATAAACAGCAGTACAGACGTGAGGTCGTGTAGCTAAGAACATTCCTCCGCCTGCTGGAAGTTATCACGCAGTTCATACACTGTGGATCACCTTCCAACCCCCTCCCTTCTCGTCGTTAATGTTTGACGCAATTTACGGTTGTCTCGTAAGACGTGTTGACTCTGAGGAGATGCATCAGGCTGACCATGTTTATGAAGCGTCAGGACAGCCACACCTCGGGCTGGAGTCTGCACACCTCCGAGATAAGAGCGCGCGTTGCGTGTCTCCCACGGCTGTCGCGCGGGGTGATGGACGGGCGAGGTCGGGCAGGGTCCATGTGGAGCCCAAGCCGCCGCCAATTGACCAACGAGAGCAGTGTACGCGCTGGCCTCGCCCTCACCAGCTGGGCGACCCACGCAGCTGGCAAGCACCTCCACCGTCCAGACTGACCATAACTCCACAAACAAGCTACTAAAATCTCAGACTGAGGATATCTTGTCTTCATTAAGTTGCCCTCATGGGACCTTTAGAGAACTATCTCCTTTCGATTTTTAATCCGGAACTCCGCTTGCTGTCCTGTTATGTTGGCTTCCCACGGCCCGTGGTTTTGTAGGCCGCGCTGTGTAACCGAACTGTACGAATAAGCACGCGCCACATGGTTATCCCTAGCTAGTGATGTTCCGATACCATCAAAGTATCGATACCTACTCAAATGAGTAGTACTCAAATTGTCTTACAATACACTTACTCATATCGATACTTTTTTAAAAATTAATGTCGAAATATAAAAATATACGTGACATTTTGCTAGATTATTTATTTTATTTGCCTAGTGTAATAAAATCAAATAACACTCAGTAAACATTTTTATTTATTTATTAAAATTATAATAAAGCTAATTTGTAAGCAAACTTTGAAGGTTTCGTCATACCTTTAAATATTTATTTATTGTAGTTTTAACACTTTTAAACAATAAAAGTCCGCTTTTTGGTAGGTTTCCCAAAAACCAATTGTTACAAATATTTTGGGGACAGCTTGTTTCTTTTGTTTGTCATTGTTTCACCCGCATTGGAAAACAAACATTCACACAATACTGACATTGCTACAACAATAAGGTACTGTTGTGCGTATTTGTACATACAAGGAAATATAAGTTTCACTTCTTCCAATTCTGTAATTGTATTGTTTTTTTAGAGACGTTACAGTGTTTGACAAGTAGAGAGAGACTTTGTCATTTTGGAGCGTTTTATTTTTCTTTGTGATGTTTCCAGAAGTGATATTCCTGTGAAACGCTAGCTGAAGCAGCTTCTTCTTCTGATTCAAATGGGCTACTTAGTTCTTATGAACCGTATCTTTTAGTTTTTGTGTGGGGCTGCGCGGGAGCGACCATTGGCCAGGTATAGCCAAATGAGGGCGAAGTACAATTTTATTACAATGAAAGAGGGACCTAAAACAAACTCTTTGAAATTCGATTGCCTATTCTAAGACTGATTTCGTTTCACTTTCAACGCTGCCAACTTGACGCTAGCGAGAAATCAATTTCGCAGGCGCGACCGAATGGCGCAGCAGGGATGATGCATTTAGAATTTAACACCAGGTGCGTTTCGATACTTTAGATTCGATACAAGTATTTTTCTGCCGATACCGAGTAAGTATCGAATGAATTAATTCGAATACGAAAAGTATTCGGTATCAAAATAAAGTATCGAGTACTTACTCGTATTTACTTGTATCGGATCATCACTATCCTCAGCCACCTCCTCACCACGTTACCTAGTGTCGCTTCAACTACGCGGGCGTTTGATGTTTACCAACTGGGCGACGGATAGAGGCGCCAGTAGAGGCGGCTTCCTATCTACGGCCCGCTGTTGGTAGCTAGACCGGCGCGGCTGGTAAATGTGCGGTTCGTGGGAAACCACCTTCGCGTAGTCGCGAGAATCAGTTGTTTGAGGTGTTGGGGTGGACGCAGTTCTAGTATCCGAGATAACTTCCGGCATACTGCACGGCGTCTACCTTTATTGGCAACCTACCCAGTCCGGCGGTGACTCTTCAAACGCTTCAAGAGAAGCCTAGCTTACCAGAGAACACAGCAGCGCTGTTGTTATGGAGGGCGAGTAACTATTTGGGGAGTAGTCGCTTGAGATGACAGGACTTAACGAGCGTGCCAAGTCCTAGAATCCGAGACAAGCCCTCGACAAACCGCTGAACCTGAGAGCTGCTGGTGGATTATCCCTCTTGGTGGCAGACTTTTGTTGGGTGGTAGAGTTCGTAGCGTGGGTCGTAGGAGGGTTAGTAACCCAGTTTCCTCCGATTTCGACCTGCCACCGAGCGTGGTTGTGTAACGGTTAGCGTTCTCGCCTCACATTCGGGAGGACGCCGGTTCGAATACCCGTCCGGGCATCCAGATTTGGGTTTTCCATGGTTTCCCAAATCACTCCAGGCAAATGTCGGGATGCTTCCTTCAAAAGGCCATGGCCCAATTCCTTCCCATTCCTTGACCCCCATCCTTTTCCGTCTCTAAAGACCTCGCTGTTAAGAGACGTTAAGCAGTTAAAATAATAATAATAAAACGTCCTGCCCCCGTCGGTGAGAAGCCAGGTGAAACGCATTTGAAGGTTACACGTGTCCTGTTTGATATAACAGTCTTCCTAGTCCTCGCAATAAAACAACTCGCGCTTCAATTAACAATCGTCCTTCGTCAGGACATCATCCTAGTTGTTAATGCACTTTGTCTTTGTCTCTCTTCGCAATTTCGGAGGAAGTTAAGATCTCGTTAAACTGGTATCATCAAATTCGATCAATTAACTGATCAGTGACTATAATGTGCGTACCGAGAGTAGTGGGTGAGCAGTAACGCTCTGGCGTCGCATTCGGGAGGACGCGGGTTCGAATCGTCGTACCGACATCCAAATTTCGATTTTCCATGGTTTTCAGAAATCATTCCACTAGAATGGCGGGATGGTTCTTTCAAAAGACCATACCGAAATTCCTCCCCTTTCCTAGCCACCAGTCCCTTCCAGACTCTAATTACCTCAACGTCGACAAAGCGTATAAATCTTTTAGCAAAAAAAAGGCATTGAAGGTGTATTAAAAGATAAACGGGGAAGTGCGAGTAGAATCTAACACAAATACCGCTCTGTAGTCTTAACAGATATCTCATACAAGCTAAGTTATAATGCAGTAGCTAAGTTTAAAAACCAATGCTTAACACCTTGTCTAGTTAGGGAGTGGACTCCGTTCCATGGTACAGATAGAGCAATCATTGAATTCCAAGAAAATGTTATGATAGGTATATTTGGATACAATGCAGTCTAAATATAAAAGTATCAATACATTAGTGTAAGTACTGGGCAAAGTAACCTCAAACTAAAAACTTTTGTTTACTAGATGTGTTTCTAGTAGTTGTTTTCTAAATACAGTATATTTTCGATATAAGGGACTAATTGCAGATCCCGAGGTAATGCCATTTTTCAGCTAGAAACTGTGAGAAAAATGGTCTAAAATCGACTATTTTTGACCAC
Organism: Vandiemenella viatica; assembly: GCA_031002005.1. Taxonomy (NCBI): domain Eukaryota; kingdom Metazoa; phylum Arthropoda; class Insecta; order Orthoptera; family Morabidae; genus Vandiemenella; species Vandiemenella viatica. The sequence goes on along the minus strand of JARYHS010009186.1, from coordinate 220,561,443 downwards.
CACTCAGGTTTTTAACTAAAAAACGTTAGCCCTCTACATAACAATATCTAAACATCTATACATCACACGTTGGGCAAACGATATTTTTATATCTCAATTATTTCTATCGTAACCCTCTCCTAATTCATTGATAAAAATATTTGAATATAATATTCGTATTTAGGTCAGAGAAAAACATGGCATGAGTAATATTTTTGGCCTCCATGTTATTCCGTTTAGGGCTGATTTTTTTTTTTTTGCCTCTGGCTTTAAGACTAATTCCCATCAAGATCGATATAGGCCTTAAAAGAATTTAGGCATGAAACGGCAAGGAATTCAATAATGGTCTTTTGAAGGAACCATCCCGGCATTCTCCTGGAGTGATTTGGGAAAGCCATGGAAAAACCAAATCTGGATGGTGAAACGGGGATTCAAACCTACGGCTCCTTAGTGTTAGGCCATGGGAGAATCAGGTATTTTAATTTCAGTATGCCCGATTTACGTTCTGGCCTTGCATTCGGGAGGACGCGGGTTCGAATCCCCGTCCGGGCATCCAGATTTGGGTTTTCCATGGTTTCTCCAAATCACTCCAGGCGAATGCCGGGATGCTTCCTTCAAAAAGGCCATGGCCAAATCTCTTCCCTTTTCTTGTCCCCAGTCCCATCCCGCCTCTAATTACCTTAATTGTCGACGAGGTGTAAAGCAATAAGTAAAAAAAAAAAGTATACCCGGACCGGGTTTCGAATCCGCGTCACCCTGAATTGTATACCATAAGGTTAACCGCTCGGTATCCCTTGTCCAATCACTGCTGTTTCAACATTAAAACCAAAACTTGGCTGACGTCTTGCTGTAAGTTGAAGGCCGTGGTGTTTCGAGCCTCGGATGAGGGGACTGGCTGCAGCGTAGATATCAGCGGCGCGGCTTGTGTTACAGGGTAGCACAGTGGCTGGAACAGCGTTTAACCTGTCACCGCGCGCTTCCTTTCCGATACACTGGTCACTGCTAACTGACAGCTTAATTCTACCGTGCGACGCATTCCCAGCTGCCGGTCACAATCTCCGCTGTTTATCTGTCGAACAAGCTGTCACCGAGAGAGAGCCCCACACCTCACAGCCACGGGTCGCTTCTCCCGCTCATAATTAATGCCACATGTCGAGGACACAACTGCTGTGCAGAGTATGGACACATTTAAAGTCACGACTCCACTTCATACTAGATTTATAAAGAGCGGCTTGTAGTGTTACGAAGTACGCTACATGTGACGCACCAGCTTCCAAATATTTGCACCCCGGTTGGTGAGCGCTAGCAAGTAGTTGGACATAGCAGAGGGCGCTCAAGGACGAACCCAAGTGTAACTGTATGGGTGATTGAAATGAACAGTTCTGCCATGTGTTGGGCAGACACACTGAGACGGCTATTTGTTTCATGTTTCCACCACAACACGGCGCGGATCGGCTGGAGGAATCTGATTAGCGGAGCGGTATTGCCGCGAAAGATCCTCGACACTTTGAAAAACGAGGAGCGGACTGTTTTCTGGTAGAGAAGAAAGAAGCCATGTTTTAAACACGGTAATGTGAAAATAATTACTTTCTGCGTTTGTGTCCACATGTGACTTTGGTATTCCAGATGCGCCCTATAAAGTGTTTAGAGTGTTTCGAAACTAATGAACTTTTCAGCTGGTCTAGTTTTTCGACAGTAAGGACAGCGTCCTAATATTTGTTAGTAAGAAATTGAGTTTAATATGAGTCATGCCGGAAGTAATGTACTGTTTAATGTAATTAGATAGTCTTTCACAGTGATTTTTAATTAATAAATATAAATTGTTTGTCAATATAACAAGAGGTAATTTTATCCCATATTCAATGCAAAATTAATATTTGAATAAATTAGCAATTTTAATTAACAGTAAAAATTTGATATAATAGTCCAGTAACAGAGGTAACGTTACAGGCTGGTGGCTGAAAGGTTAAGGCACCTGACTGGAGATCAAAATATATCCGGTTCGAATCCCTGCCATCCCCATCTCGCGAGAATTTTCTTAGGTCCTTAACCCGATCGTCACAGCTTGCTGTCCGGCAGAACGCTTCCGTGGTTCAGATTCCACGTTCAACTGTAGGTCCTCTGAACTCAGAAGGATTACCGGTTTATGCAAAGCGGCTACGGTAGGGGTGGATTGCGCAAACGATAAGAAACCCTGTCACCAGGTCATTACGGCCACACGAATTAATTTAGTTAACTTTTGAGCGCTATACGTACTAGAGTGTAGGATCTAGAGCAGCTGTACGAGAGGGTACCCAAAAATAACAAGAATAGCATTGCCGTGGGTGGAGCTTGTGTAGTACGCATTTCTACCCCTAGCCGTATACAGCGCAACTCATTGTCAGTTCGATGCCGCCTGTGTTGTGGACCTGGCTTGTTCTGTTAATCTGCAGTGATTGTTTTTGCTAGCGCTGGTTTGTTATTGTTTCGTTTTTGATGATGAAAAGTTTAAGTGAACAACGTGCAGCTGTGAAATTTTGTTTTTCTACTCAGTAAAAATGCTGCTGAAACTGTTTTAATGTTGAAAAAAAGCTTACAAAGATGACGCTATGGGAAAAACTCAAGTGTACGAGTGGTTGGCTCGGTTTAAAAATGGCGACATGTCGATTGATGACAAACCTCGTTCTGGACGTCCATCAGCTGCCCGAATCGAAGAAAATGTTGAAAAAATTCTAGAACTTGAGCTTTCACACTGTCGAACAACAACTGATCAACCGTCAGAGATTATTGGGTTCTCTTGGAGCTCGGTTCAGCGAATTTTAACCGGAGACTTGGGAACGAAAAGGTTTGCTGCTAAGTTTGTTCCTCGGGCTCTGACTGACAATCAAATAGAACGTTGAGTTGAAACATGTCGTGCTTTCAAACAACAGATTAAAATTGATCCAGATTTTCTGTCAAGGGTCATTACTGGTGATGAGTCATGGTGCTATGGTTATGAGTCAGAAACAAAGCAACAGACAAGCCAATGGAAGACGTTATTGTCACCCCGTCCAAAAAAATGTTGTCAACTCAAATCAAACATCAAAACAATGTTCATTTGCGTTTTTAGTGCCAGTCTCAATCACTAGAACAATCAGTTATAACCAGTAACTTACCTGTCCTGGCGACAAACATGACATACAATATACCAAAGCTACTCCGAAAGAAACGATTCGCTCATTTTTAGTTCGGATGTTTTCTTTCGACGACCGAGTCTTTAAAGAATTATTATTAATTTACTTTTACCTTAATGTGTCTTTTTGGTAATTTCCAGCAAGGACGAGAACATCTTACGTCTCCTTATATACTTTTGCTATGATAACAGCTCTCGGGTTAAAAAAATAAATAAAAACTTATTGTTTCTATCTGATATGTTGCATGAAGGAAAATGTTTACACTACCTATTGTCGTTCTCTACTCTTTAACTTCGAATCGTCGATCATGTTTTTAACAATAACTTCGCAAGTTAATCCAAACATAATTTTTATGTCACAACTTTTCATACTTATTCACAAACTAGTAGGAAGTTTCACCTCTGCGTAATATTTTCGTTCCACTGCCGTAGAAATCTTTATTCAATTCAGTTGGTTTTATACATTTATAGTTAAACTAACTGTTTTACAATTTCAGCAGCTTCATCCAGGCTGTCGCCATATTCTAAAGCCACCATACACTTTCTCTTTACTTCTCCATTCTGGACTTCATAATTTTTCCTTTTCTTCGACTCTAAATGGACCAGTTACTCATCAAATACAAATGATATTGTACATTTATAATTTATAATAAAATTAAATAAAAACATTATTTTATATTTGTAAGTATTTATATGGGTGTTAAGTATGAGCGCTACAAGGTAAAAACTTCATGGGAGAACGAGAAGCTGAATTTACGTGGAAATAAAATTTCAATTTTTTTAAAGGGTCTTAAAAGATTCTTATGAACTCTATCATTATTATAGTCTACGTTCATGTATTAATTCAAATCACTAAAAATTGTGTGATTAGTGCGTGGGCTCAGCTCATGTCAATAAAGCCAACAGGACAGCCAATCCACAGAGAGAAGGATCAGTGACTGGTAGTTCACGAAAAATACTCTTGTTGTTCTTTGTGGCTGAATACATCCCTTTGGTCATAGTGGCTCTGGAGAGCCAGAAGTTTCACGAACAGTTTAGTATCGCTTGGCTCGAGCTAGTCAGGCTGCAGGCCAGGAGGAACGGTAGTACTTGATGAAAATTAGGGCCAAGAACCTGTGGTTATTCTACGGAACTGAGATTATAATATATGAAGCAGATATCGGAGGACGTGGGTTGTAAGGGGTATGTAAAGATGAAGAGATTGGCACAAGATAGGAACGGATGGAGGATTGAATCAAACCAATCAAAAGACTAACGACAGAAAAAAAGGAGATTGGCCTAGCACACCGAAAATACGCTGGTATTAGTTAGTGAAAAGACTTTTAGGGAAGGGAAGAAAGCTGTTGAAAAAATGTGAGATCTTGGAGAGAACTGTGTAGCTCCATTGGTACAAGGTGACTCTCGTTTTGTACCATACGACAGAAGTGTTTCAGCTGTTAGGCTCTTGCTGGTGATGTGATCTCGTATCGTTTGTTTCATCTGACGACACAACAGGTCGCGATCAGCTGGTGTGTACCCGCCAGCCGCTGAACGAGTTTACGCTGTATTGTCTCGTTGTATGCTTGAAGGAATGCTCGCTACCTGTCCGAGTATATGCGTAAGGTGATGCGGCTGACACGATCACCACCAGCTGACACCAATCGCGCTTCTGTGAGGCTGTTCACGCGACAAGATGGTAATTTCCAAGCGAAATCCAGAGGCACATTTATCAACGCAATAGGCGTTTTTATGATCTGTAATGATCCTGAGACTCTTGTCACCGAGTTTTAAGGCACAGCAAAAACAATCCAGATATTAATTTGCTAATGTGTAAGATGAAATGTTTTATTGTGAATAAAAATATGTCAGTTGTAAAGGTTAAAACACTACTGTTTTACATGGTGAATAAAATAAGACTGTATTGGCAATATATTCAATAGCCTACAATGTAACAATATGAACTAATAATGATTATCTTATACTCTTATGCTCTAACGATTTGGATGAAATTTCATGTGTTTGTAACGTTTTGCTTTACAAGTTTGTAAAGCGATTTTGCAAACAACCAGCAATTCTTCTATTTGGTATCTGTGAAACGGCTATAACGCCATTTCGTAGAAGTTCCAGGTATCAGTAAGCTTACTGATGTCAGTCAAGTTGCCTTTGATTAGAGCAAGGCGTTTCAAAGTGTCTGGGAAGCATTCAACAAAAACGTTTCATACTTCAAGTAGTCAAGACTCATCTAAAAAAAAAACATTAATAACAATCTTTAAAAAACGCAATTTAAATATATACTCTTATAACATAGGTGATTATTCAAAATAAAGTGTTGATCCATGTGCATTCATGAGTTTTATATTTAACCGAACTCATTTCTTATGTAGGTTAGTATGAAATAAAGTGAATATATAATACGTGTTGTGTATATATCTAATACAATTATACGAGAAACTCCTGTATATAGGTGAAATTAATTTCTCTCAAACCTGTCTACGATTTTGACGAAATTTCGCATATTGAACAAAAATCGGAAGACGCCAATCAAAGCTCGGTCACCCATGTACTCAACATAAATTTGAGAAGAGGCACTGCTCTTTGGAATAACAAGAGAAGTGCAGATAGAACGAATCCAACGAATAAAGAAATGAGGAAGATGAATGACAGAGAAGTTACATGTTGAGAGAGACCGAACTAAATATGAAGGAGACTTTAAGATACAACAGAAGATTAGTTGTCTCTAATAAAATGGTAATTAATATTGTGAGAACGGCTGTGATATGTATGGGTTATACTGTAAAGTGTGTTAGACGGAAGTTTATATTGTGTATTGAAGTTTGTAAAGCGGGAGAATAAATACGCTGTTTTTTGTCGGATTCAAACTAAATCAAAATTCAGACATGAAAGAGACAAACTATCAAATCTTGGAAGGATAAACATTCCATTTCAGGTTGTACGAAGCCGAATTTAGACTAAAACCGGTAACCTACTACTAACATGAAGTTCTTTGGTTAAGGAAACGGTACACCTAAGGTAAATACATCAGTTACTCATAGCGTAATATTATACGTACTTATTTCCTGCCGATATTGAATTGATAATATTTAATTTATGGCACCGAAATCTCTCCACTCAGTTCGAGATATATTATCAAAAAAATTGATCTTACTGCTGTCTTCATCAGGTATCTTGTAGTTGTTCTCAGCTGACTGTCTCTGCCTCGACTGACTTGGCCACCCAACGAACCTCCTTTATACCTTCAGCTGGAAGGCACAAGATACCTGATGAAGACAGCAGAGTCAGCTGTCGAAACGTCGTGTTTTTACACCACCATCCGGCTGGACACCCGAGAAGATTTTGTTGCATCGATACGCCGGGAAAGTCTCCACTTTAATCTTACTGTTTGACAGTACCATTTAGCTCCCAAATTAGTGTATGTTACAGTATTGATTGTATAATGTAAAAATTTAAATACGAAATTCAGAATGTGGAATTGATGTAGATAACTTACCTCGTTCTATTGTTAATGGACCGTAAATTTCGATGTTGTGAGTACGTGCCTGTCTATGATCCGACGACGTCCCGCCTAAATAAAGGACCATTATGTTTAAATCCGATTCGGCGAACCATTAAATACAGATGTTTTATCTAATGTTGTTAAACTTCAGCAGAATTTTATAACGAAAATCTTCGAACTGAAGGTCTTAAAACAGACAGAGATTACAAAAACCTAATGAATCCTAAAGCCAGGGATTTAAATACGCAATGAAATGCTAAGGGGGCGCCCATTAATTACGTGAGACTTCGTGAGATTTGGTTGAACCCCCCCCCTCCCCTCTGGTGAGATTTGGTCGAACCCTCCCCCCTCCCCTCTCCCCCCTCTCCCCTCCCCCTATACGAAGGGACCTCGCAACAGTTTGAGACCGACCTTTTTTTTTAGGTCTCATGCTCCCAAGGGTGGATATAGCCTCCCTAAAGTCGGTTTTTACCCCCCTAAAATCGACTTTCACGTCATTTTTTAGCTCTACCATTCTACAAGAATTTCAAAACCCCACGTGAGATTTCCGTTAACTGCCCCCTCCCCCTTGGTGAGATTTCGGAGGCCCACCGCCCTTATTTCACCTCACGTAATTAATGGACGCTCCCTAACATGATTATTAGTCGTCGAGTCAGCGCTATCAAGCATGAGTCAGTAGAAAATAGACGAAGTGCTTAGAACATTGCAAAGGTAACAGATTCATCGAAATCCCAGAACGAAAATCATGGCGGTGTCAGTAAACGGAGAAAGTGGAAGCGGGCCTTGGCGCAGTGGCATCGCCTGAGTTCAAGGTCAGCCACGGTGGCTGGGCTGTACGTCACGCGAGGACCACTGGTTGCCTAACTCCTGACACGAAACGGCTTCGACGACAGACGTCTTTCTGTACTGACTGATCTCAACAGTTGTTACTAATTAACAGTTGGTCAAAATACGGAAAAACAACTATAACCACAATCTGGAAGTATAGCCTTGTAAACTATTAACTCTAGGAGCGTACACCAAAGCGACATGGCAAGTAGTATGACAGTAACGTGGCAGTAAAATACGTGATATATCAGTGACAAGACTCGCATAAGATACAATGCAAACTTGAATGGCCGAGCGACAACATATTTTCGTAACCTTGGCTATTTCCAATGATGAAAAGGCTTTGGACTTATGTGAACTTAACGAGCATCAGTAAGTACGAAAGTCGAGATAGAAGTAAAAGAAGCTTTATGGGTGCTTCCTCATCAGGGAGATATGTGGAAAAACATGGTGCTTTCAATGCGTTTCGAGAGTTAAATATGTAGCCTGAAAAATTTTAGTCTTTTTACAGAATGCGTAAAGAAACATTTTGTTTATTACTTTGAAAACTTCAACCAAGGATTATAAAACAAGACACAAACTTTATGACCTGTGTTAGATCTGATCAGTGACTTTTAATAACTTTTAAGGTGTGTAAGCATCCATTTGTACATTGGAAACCAGTAATAATTCAACGGCTAGCGTTCTGGCCTCGCATTCGGGAGGACGGCGGTTCGAATCCCCGTCCGGGCATCCAGATTTGGGTTTTCCATGGTTTCCCAAATCACTCCAGGCAAATGCTTCCTTCAGAAGGCCATGGCCGAATTCCTTCCCATTCCTTGCCCCCCATCCTTTCCCTTCTCTAAAGACCACGCTGTTAGAGAGACGTTAAGCAGATAAAAAAATCAAAAAAATCAAAAAAAATCAACAAACTGCAAATTGATATCCAGATCGTCATTCACGATTAATAATAAAGAACTATTCTGTTAGTAACACGTGACATATATTAGAGCAAACAGTAATCGTCTAACAGCGACATGGAAAGTGTCGAGACACTTATATGTCGTGTCGCCTCACTTTACATTGTTTCAATTTGAAGTGGTATGTAAGACGCCAGATCACGCACCAGATCACTTTCCAACGTCGCTTTGGCCTGCGCTCAGCCTGAAAGCCGAATAATTGCCACTCTTAATTTCCATAGAAAATCGTTATGATTTTTAGTGATATTATTTGAGTATAAGATCTGCGCCTACTAAATTTCATGTAGGCCTACCTGTATCGTTTGTAAACATGTTGTTAATAGACAGGTTTAAAGCAAGAGTGGTGTATTAAAAATCTGAAAAATTTGATCAAATTGAGATCTTCCGAGTGGGTAACGTAGTGCAATATTTCCTGAAAGTCATTCCAGTGATTGAATTAATATAAACACAGAACCACAAAAAAGATACGGAACCTTTTAAATGTAAATTTATACGCAAAAGTTGCGTATTTGTGTATAACTGAAGTATACAGATTTTTTTTGCTGCGATGTGAAGGAAGCCAAGAGTTCATGAAATTATGAAATTTTCTGGCTAGCAATAGTTATTAGTTCATTTAAGATTGTGACTGCCATGCCGCCTAAAGGGCAAATTGTCTGTTGTGATATAAAGGGGGAGTTCATAAATTAGGTGAGGTGTTTTTCCGGCTTTTTGCCTCCCTCCCCTCTCTGGTGACATTTGGTGAGTTCTGGTCCGAACCCCCCCCCCCCTCCCAACCCCCTAGAGATTGCCCTCGCAACTTTTTGAGACCTTCTTTTTTAGGTCTCACCCGCACTTTTCGACGAAATACCCCCCTAAAATCGACTTTCGCGTCATTTATAGACGATTTCCCTTGACCCCCCTCCCCTTGGTGAGGTTTTGCTGGAACCCCTCCCCCTTTATTTCACTTCACGTAATTTATGGACGCCCCCAAACTGCACAAAAATACGAAGGGCAGAGATAAAAATTATAATGAGAAGTAGAGATTAAAAAAATTACAGTGCGACTTTCGTTTAAATTTATATGTTGCTTTTTGTTTATTTACGACAGCTAGATGCAGAAATACATGACAGGAGAAGAGTATATGATGTTTACGCTTTTTTTAAAATGTCGTTTGGTCATGTTAACCATACAGCTAGCTCAACGTGTTTGTTTTTCTTACAATGTATACATTTCATTTCAGTGTGATTATTTTCCATCTTCTGTAAGGAAAAGACGAAGACAAAATTTAATTAAAACCACCCATGCCCTCGGCAGGACTCGAACCGGCTACCCCTACAACGCGAAGCAAGCAGACTACCCTTACGCGGCCGGGGTCGACAGGTGTTTACGCTGTAGGCCTATTCGGTGAAACAGTTCCTAGAACCAGGTCACAACATAACCAAAGAATTTGTCTGACCGAAGAAACAGAGAAGTTTATTAAAAAGTCAGAAAAATTTACACGAAAAGTAAACAATCGCGAAATACAGCAGTTAAATAAATACTTGTTATTTGTTTATGAAATTATGCTTTACATACATATAAAATCAGTGCGGTTATTTGGAAACATTCTAGCCAAATCCTAGAACCTAATAACAGAATGTTTACTGACATCGTGAAAAATATCAATAAAATATAATAATTAATCGTTATTCGTTTTTCCTTAGAAACGTTTCCTGAACAAATTCCTGCTACCACCATAAGTGACGCCCGTAATATTTTATGAGTTTAAGCTAATACGTTTATAAATTAGATGTCTGGATATTTACATATTAAGTTAATTCTTCGTAATGTAATGTGTATTTTTCCTCTACGATAAATAAAAAATGAATATAATATACTGATTAAGGGAAATTTGTATTAATTTAAAATATATTTATAGGTGAGTTTTTAAAAACGAGTTCGCATTTGACCACTACCGCAATCATTACAAATAATGACATCATGATGATGTCTGGCTGCTGTGAATGCCAACTTGAGCTACAGCACAGCATTCTTTGTTGGGTGTGGGCTCGCAGCTGCCGGCTGTAAAACTTTTGGTCCTGTTTACACGGGTATTTTTGGCACCGATTTCGGGCGTCACTCGTAACACAAGTTGTGGTTACGGTGGGCCAGGGGCCTTCAAAGGCCGTAGTGAGAGACATCCCACAATTCAGATAGTGACGTTTAATTACAACTTCTAAAAGTTAAATTCTCAAATCATTATAAAAAAATACAGCTCCTAATGTAGCCATACGTTACGTATGGTGTTGTACATTAAACATTTGCTGTATTCCATAACTCCTTCAGGTTTCTTAACTATATTTAATTCTCTAATATACCTGCAAAGTTAGTAGTCTTCTGTGCAAAGCTGTAGAAGAAAATGAATGCTATCAAATGCGATTATAAATGCTATAAAACAACCTTATGCGCGGACGTTGTGGGTAAGTGGTAACCCACTGGCCTCATATTCTTGAGGGCCCGGGTTCGAATCCCAGTTTTGGCATCCAGACTTTGGTTTTCCATGGTTTCTACAGATCACACCAGGCGAATGCCCGGATGCTTCCTTCAAAAGGTCATGGCCGAATTCCTTCCCGTTTCATGTATCAAGTCCTTTCCCGCCTTTAATGACCTCGATGTCGACGAGGCGTAAAGCCATAAGTGAAACAAATAAAGCGGCCTAAGGCAGGTCTGAAATTCGTTATAAGACTAATATTATGCTAGATGCAGAGGTAGTTTGGTCAGTCATCTCGTCCGTTGTATTAGTATGTTTATGTTTTCAGTTGACTGTTGTCATGTACTGTGCGGGGTGAGGGAAGAAGGAAAGTGATGATTATAGATGATTACTGATTCGAGACTGTTCTCTCGAAAACCTTTCAAGGGACCGTCATGTTTAATGTAATCATACGATGGACGTACTATGACGCTAATACACCGCGCAGAGGTTAAACTCAGGCACCTGGTACACAACTGATTAAGAAATGTGAACCACAATCTCTAATGGCCTGTTGGTCAAAAATATTGATTCAGCAGTGTACTTGAAACAATTAAGCAAGTTTCGAGAGCTAGGAATTGATCCCAGTGCCTTAGTACCACGGTCACGGGATGAACAATAGGCTATACTTTTACGTATAAATGTTTGATTTAAAATCCCTAGTGCTACAACATATAATTGATATTTCTAATGTTTAAGAAACGCTAAATTTATTATTCAACCCGAAGGTTGTGTAACACATCTTAGAATTTCGCATAACGAAATTAGTTGCTGAGATAGCAGGTTCAGTTGAAGTATATGGGAACACCCTTTTAAAGACATTTTTATAGTTAATTTTTGATAATATTTCCCAGTAATATGTCCTAAATAAGTATTTGTTCAAGTATAAGCAGTAAATTCAATAGTTAAATTCATTTAAACAGCTGATCAGAAACTTAACCTCAGATTTGTATAGGTAGTGTTTGACTTTCATTTAGTTTCAATAAACCAAGATATTTCGTTAGTTTAAAAGATGTTTAGGTAGATATATAGCCAGTAGATAATTAGTTTTGTTATTAAAAGATCTTACTTAGAGTCTGAATATGTTTGAAAGTGATTTGCCGGTTTTGAATTTTATCACGTAATTTTTCCACTCTAAACACGAAGCATTTAGCTATCAGGAAAACAGTTAAGAAGTCAAGTGATAGAGATAAAGTATCGTAATTTCGGTTTAGATAACATATTAAAGTTTTAGAAAGATTCATGTAACCTAAAGATCGTTTTTGAATATAATTTGATATAGCCAGACATGTGATTTAGGTAAAAGTTCGATATTTCAGTCTTTTTCGGGGATTCATGAAAAGAAATTATATTCAGAGTAAAGTTTATTTAAAATTAAAGACTTCTGTAAAAGATTCATTTCAAAATATTAAAGCATTTTATAGTAATAAAATAAAATGGGTTTTGGCGCGAGTAAGCAATGATGCAATCGCTCGACATTCGCCGAGGGTGATATCTACAAAAATTCGTAATAAATCAGGGAATTAACTTAGAGATTCCAAATTTTTACAGTAATAGTTTTTCATTAGGGAAATTTGTTTAGAGGTATTTTCAAGTCAATATTCGAAATATTTCAAGACATTAAATTTTATTTTCGAGTTTTAGACCATTTTAAAAAATAGGTAAAATTCTTTATTTGAAATCAGGTAATAGATGAGCAATAGGAGAATAGAATTAAATTTGTTTCAGCTCGATAGAAGCAATATTTCGGTAGTTATGGCAATCACATCTTTACGACTCTTTTCTGGCTAAACTATTAAAGTAACAACATTTTTTATAATAACTTAATTCGACGTTTGTAATAATATCTTGCTACTATCAAAATTTCAGAGAGCTAGGATTAATTTTACTGTCATGATCAAATTGGATTTCGCAACAGTTGTCAGAAACTGATCAGCTATCGCATCAAATCCCTGGGAAAGTCAAGACAAGGAAGTTCACACGGTCCGATTCTATAAATATATCCCCTCCCCAGCCTAAGCGCGCCCATTCTAGAAGCAGCAGTGAGACGATGTAAACGCGTTATGTCGGGTGGCTAGCTCTGGGCTCGTGGCGCGGCAAACTTTTAGTTTGTTCAACATCAAGTAGAAATTTTGTCAGCTTAGGGAAGTTTTATTCTGAAGATTCATGTAATTGAGAAGTAATAGTAACGTGGGGTTTCGGTCGTGCTCGAGTGGTCAGTCGAATCTGTAAATTAAATTTGGAAAAGTTGTCTGAATGCCTATGCAGTACTTTAACTTTGTAATGTTTTGAAGAATATACTCATCATATCAGAAGTGAACTTTTATCATTGAACTTGAACCTTTTCCTTAGTTTCTGGTTAAAACTATGGTGGCGACTGTGTGAAGAACTTAGTACTGCAATTCATTAGGTTTGCACGATCAAAGTTAAGATGCAGTTTGTGTACCAACCCCAGCACAAGCTAGTTGTCTTACATGGCGACAATGTAGGGCAAAATTCGTTCTAAATTTTCTGGCCATTCGACTTCGCCGACGCACTTCAAGATCGAGCTACAACCATCATCGAGATTTCCTACAGCTTCTACGACTACACGACAACTCTGGGGGACAACACCTTTGCCGCCGCTGCTGATGCTACGACATCCCGGGTAGCAGCCACCTACCGTCTACCAGCTGGGTCCTTCAGCATTTCCCGTGCTGTTGACGTTCCTGTTACGACGTCCGGACCAGCCGGCGCTGTGCGATCGACGCGTACAGACGCCTCTCGCCGACTTCAGCTGCACATCGCAGAGCATCATTTTTCGCCTTGAGCGACACTTCAAGATAAGTATAGCTCTGCTTCTTGCTCCGCGCATTCGCAATCAACAATTCATAAACTTGCATCGTGGGCCGTTCTCACCTCAGGTGACGTCGAAATCTGAGCCTTGCCGAGAACATTTCTTTTTCTATCACTACCGCGTTTTCTTCCATTCAAACTTTCATAACGCAGTAGTACCACACCTCTTGGAAATAGTTGAACCGAGCTTATTAAGCATTTCATTTGTTACAATCACAGTAACTACTTTTTCTCTCCCACATAGTGGTGTAATAAACTTTTTTAGTGATTCAATTCACTACAAGCCTGATTATACTAGGCGTATTCTTTTTTAATGCTACATGTAATAACTATTTCGCGGTTGTCATTACTGTTTTTATGTTCACTGACAAAAATTGCGCATCTTTTCCAAAGAGTACCATACTTTGTTTACATTCTGCGTGTGACGATTTTACAGGCTTTGTATTGCGTGTGAAGTTTTGTGTATTTCTGTAGGATAATTTTAAGCTTTGTATTTGTGTGTTTCTATGTTTTTGTGTGTTTCTATTTATGTGTTTTCAAATTTCCAACATTGTTCGTCAGCATATTTGGTGAACAGCTGACTGAATTTTGGGGTTAGATCTATCCACCTGTTTCATAACAAATCTTTTTCTTTGTGAACGTTCTTTTGATAATAGTTGTAACTTTTCTAGGATATTTTTAATATTCTTTCACTATTTTTATTTCCCTTTTCTTATTTTACAACTTTCATTATGCAGTCAACTAGTGATATTAGAAGTCACTCAATGAGGACTAGGTCTCAAAATTTAACTGATAACCAAATCAGCCTGATGTTACTGAGACAAGTAATATTTCTGACAATTCCCTTCAGTCTACTACTGATACTATACCAGTCCAGGAGGAAATTATAAATAATAATCAACAACCTCATCCTTTACAAGCTGCACTTTTAGCAGAACAAATTGCAAATTTGACACCTACTCTTAGTGCTGATATTCCTCTCCATTCAGATGAGTCTGATATGGAAGATAGTTCACAATTGAAACAGGGTAGTTCACTAAATAATTCTGATCCTAATTTTCACAGTGTTACCTCACACACTAGCTCTGAGAGCGATTTTCGAGGTTGGAATAATGGGGCTAACAACACACCTGAAACACAGAACCTTACCCAACCATCTACTGAAACCATTGTTAGTAATGTACAGACAGTACCTACAAACCCTTCTACTGACATTGTGTCTCTGCTTCAGGCACTTACCCAACAAATTAACAATAAGTTTGACCAACAAAACCAAAGTATTAATAATAAATTAGATGAACAAAAACAAGACATTAAAATAAGACATTAATAATAAGCTTGACCAACAGACACAAGATATTAATAATAAGCTTGAACTACACAAAGAAGAATTTCATACTCTTAATAATAAATTAGATAATCATAAGAAAGAATTCAATAACAAGTTTGAAGAACAAAATAAAGAGTTTAAGCAACTAAAGTCAGATTTAAATACTACCATTGCTAACTCCTATGTAGCTTTGAAACAGAACTCACAAAAAAGTTCACAGCCCAAACAGAGTCTCTAGAAAAACGTATTAGTCAACAACTGGACGACAAGGTCTCATATTTAGAAAACAAATTAGAAAAATCTGTAGAGACATGTGAAAACAGTAGACAAGAATTGAACAAACAATTCCAAGAACACCGCATAGAAATGTTAAGCACCTATAACCAACATGTAAATAATGTAGACACACAACTTGAGGATTTTGGTATTCAACTTCATTCAGTCAGAGAAACTTGCCACCAAAATTCAACTATTTTAAATAGTAAATTAGACAGTTTTAAAAAGGAAATTGTACCCAGAATTGATTCCCAAGATTCCACAATTGCAAAAATTGCGGCGGACCTACAACATTTTGTATCAACGTCAGCTGATTCCATTAAGTCCATACATACCACTGTATCTACAGTAAGTAGTAATGTGATACAAATACATAACAAAGTGCAAGATTTAGCTGTAGCTACAGATACCAATACTCAGCAAATTGCAGATATACAACACAATGTTCAAAAAACAGATGACAATATTACTTCACTCACACAAGAGGTCGCTACTAATAAACTTAGGTATACCTCCTTAAATGAACAGGTTATGGATATTGACCAAAAACAACAACACACTCAGCAGCAAGTCTCTGCTTTAGATTTACAGGTGCAGAAAACACAAACGAGATTCAGGGGTGCCAAAATAAAGTAGAACAGCTGGTTAAACAGGGTATAACAGCTGTTGACCTTCGCACATCTGAACTCCCACTCCTAGGAAATAACAAAATTGAAGTCAAACCCTTTACTGAAAATGGATCTGTTCATCCTGTTGACTTCTTACAAAGTTTTGAGGCATTTAGGATTTTTGATTTGTTGTCTGATAAAGAAAAAATTGAGATAGTATTCCAACATCTAAATGGTACTAGTAAGATTTGGGCGGTGAGACATAAAGAATCATGTGAAACTTTTTCTCAGTTTAAAAAGTGTTTCCTGGATAGATTTTGGTCCACTCATATTCAGTTTGCTATTAAAAAGACCATTTCAACAGGTCCTTTTTATCGTCCTGATGGTAATGTCACTATGACTGATTTTTTTCTTACTGAAGTGCAAAGGCTTGTCATCTAACCATCCCAATACCTGAAGAAGAGTTAGTAAAACATATTCTTGGCAGATTGCCTGAGGAGGTACAAAATTCCTTTGCGTTGCTAGGTATTAGCACCATTGATGCTGCTGAAAAAACACTACACAATTTAGATATGCAACAGGCTACGCGCAGTTACCATCCCTCAAACCAGCGCAGGTTTGCTAGCCATAATAATGACTATCAAAGAGGTTCACAAAACACACAGCAATATAAAAATAACAATAACTATAATAGATCACAACAACAAGGAGACAATAATAATTATAATAGTTCTTCTACAGACAACAAAAGTACTCAACCTCAAACCAATGTCCAACCTCAAGTTTTTTCAAATTCCAATAGAGGGAGACCTAATATAAATGGTTTATTTAGAGGTAGAGGTAGAGGTCGAGGACGCAATCATAATAATAATCACAGGCCTCCACTGCAAGATGATTCAAACCAGATTGAACACAGGGAAACTACAGATGCTATCATTCACTGTGATGGGGACAGTAGGCAATCAAAAAACTAGATTCTGCCAATGTCCTGGTCCAAACAAAGGCAAATGCAATTCTAGGACCACAACATTCACCCACAGTTTCCACAATTTTCCATAATAACCCTAGGGAAGATTTGTTACAAGAGGATGATTCTGAAAACGATGATTTGGTACAGGTACCAATTTTACCAATCTTGGTAAAGGGCCTTAACATTGAAGTCCTTCTTGATACAGGTGCTCAATTGTCTTGCATTTCTGAAGAACTGTTTAACACATTAGATTCTATTACACCTGTCCCTTATTATGAAGTTCCACATATGACAGCCATAACGGCAACTGGAAAGAAGAGTAAACCCATCAAAGTTCAAGCTTTATTGGAAGGCACTATTATGGATACCCCTTTTGATTTAAAAGTGTATGTGATCCCAGGCCTTCAGCCTCAATGTATTTTTGGAATTGATTGGCTTCACCAAACAGCAGCTACTTTAGACTGTGCCAAAAATACTTTATCTTTTTCATTAAATAACAAACGGTTATCTATACAATTACTTAAAGGATGGAAACATACAACATCACCTTCAGTGAAGTTTTTATTTAAGAATATTGAGATAAATATGGATACAGAACCTTTATTTCATAGTAAGGTAGTTCAGTTTTGGGTTGATAAGTTGCACATCCAGGAGGGAGAAGATATACTTGTACAAGTTACTAAAAATGTTGACTCACAACATAAACAAAACTTAGTATATTTAATTGAGGAGTTTTCGGATGTCTTTAATGATCAACCAGGATTAATACAAAACTACCAATGTCATTTTCAGGTTTCTTGTACCCAACCATTCTTTATAAAACCATATCCTATTCCTATAGCCAAAAGGCAAATGGTGGAAGAAGAGATAAACCGTATGCTTCAATGGGGGATAATTGAAAGATCACATAGCCCTTATAATAACCCTTTAGTTGTTGTTATCAAGTCTGATCAAACTGTAAGGTTGGTTTTAGATGCCAGGACATTGAATAAATACCTTCAGACTGAAAGGGATCATCCTTTGCCTATAGATGAAATCCTCCATAACTTTCATGGAAAGAAATATTTAACAAGTCTTGACTTGAGTTGCTCTTACTGGCAGGTACCTATTGCACCTGACTCCAGGCAATATACAGCATTTTTATATCAAGGTAGATCTTACCATTTTAAGGTGTTACCGTTTGGCTTAAACAATGCAGTTGCCAACTTCATTCGTGCCCTAGACCTAGTCTTAGGCCCTAAATTACTAAGTAAGGTACATATCTATGTGGATGATATTTTAATAGCAAGTGAAACCATTCAAGAACATTGGGACACTTTAAGGGAGGTATTAACAGCTCTAAGAAATGGGGGGATGACAGTCAAATTGAAAAAATGCATTTTTCTTACATCCAAAATAGAATTTTTAGGACATGTCATTACACCTCAAGGCATTAAACCTTCACCTGATAAACTGGCAGCAATTAAAAATTTCCCTAGGCCACAAAATAAAACTCAACTTAAGAGTTTCATTGGACTTTGTGGTTACTACAGAAAATTCATTCCAAATCAAGCTCTTAACAGCCCACATTTCCAATTACTATGCAAACAAAATTCCACTTGGAAATGGACTCAGGAATGTGAACAAGACTTTATTAAAGTAAAAGAATCTTTACTCCAAAACATTACCCTACACTCACCTAATTGGAATTTACCAATTTGTATAGCCACAGATTCTTCAGACTATGGCCTTGGTGTTGAGATTTTTCAGGAGATAGAAACGGAGGAGGGTACACAGAAACAAACCATTGCATTTGCTAGCAGATTATTAAATAAAGCTGAACGTAATTATTCCATCACACAGAAAGAAGCTCTTGCGGCAGTATGGACCTTTCAAAGGTTTAGATATTTGCTATTAGGAAGAAGGGTTATCATATATACTGACCATAAAGCCCTATCCTTTCTCCACAAGTGTACTTTATTACCAGGCAGACTTACTCGCTGGACTCTATTGTTACAAGAGTTTTCTTATGAAATTAAATATATTCCTGGCAAACAAAACATTATAGCAGATGCACTATCTCGACTACCAGAGGGTCTAGAACACACTTCAGATACCAAAATTGGTAATGAAGGACCTCACCTATACTATTTAAGAGGTATTCCTTTTGAAAAAGAAACTAGAAGTGCTTTAAAATCTATGAGTCATGAACAAACATTAGACCCCACTCTCAAAATGATAACTAACAGGTTACAGCAGGTAGAACACACAGATAAGCTCCACACTTATTATTGCATTAAAAATGGTGTTCTTTTTCAACGATCTAATGCATTAACAGATTGGTGGAAGTTGTGCATTCCAGAGCATTTGTTAGAACCATTAATCCAATACCAGCACTTAAGTCATGGTCACTGTGGACCACAGAAGTGTTTTCAAATTCTAAACCAATATGTATATTATCCAAACTTATTAAAGTGGATTAAGAGAATTTTGACACCTTGCAAATTATGCCAGTTAAACAAGATAGATACTGTACAAAGAGCAGGAGAGCTCCAACCTATTATTCCTACCAAGCCCCTACAACTAGTATCACTTGATTTGTTTGGACCGCTTCCTAGATCAAGGGGAGGAGTGATACATCTTTGTGTGATTATGGATGTTTTTTCTAAATTTGTTAAACTATATCCTATCAAAAGGGCTACAACAGAAGTCATTTTTGGAAAGATTTCTCAACATTTCATACCCCAAGTAGGACACCCACTGGCTGTGATTACTGACAATGGACCTCAGTTTTCAAGTCAGAAATGGAATAATTATTTGCAATCTTTACAAATTAAACCACTAAAGACAGCATACTACCATCCCGAAGCTAATCCTGTTGAGCGTGTAATGCGTGAGCTAGGGAGATGGTTTCGCACTTATTGCAATGAAAACCATAAAAGTTGGGCCTTTCAAATACCACAGATTGAGGACGTTTTAAATTCTTTACCTCATTCCTCCACATCTTTGTCTCCATTTGAAATAATATTTGGTAGAAGACCACCACATTTTATACCTGAGTTAATTGACTTTCCAACAAAACATACTATCTCATATGAACAGTCTTTAAAGGTGGCATTACAACAATTAATGAAGAAAGCGGAGCAAAGAAAGGCACGACATGATCAAAAAATTAGACATACCTCATACAATATTGGGGATTTAGTACTTGTGCAAAAACATATGAAATCCTCAGCAATAAATGAAGAGATAAGAAAATTTTTTCCACTGTATGAAGGTCCATTCAGAATTTCTAGGGTTCAGAATATCAACAATTATACATTAGTCCATCCTGATACTAATAGATTTAAAGGACAATATCATGTGTCAGCTCTGAAACCCTTTTACACAACTACTGACCAAACACCTGTAGAGCTAACTTAACACTACACCCTCAGGGGCACGTACAACTTGACGTGCGTGGGCTGGCATCCACGAGGTCCCCAGCTGTGATTGCCTTTACTTCCTTCCTTTTCCGGGGCAATCTCACCTTTATCCTTGCACCTTTTTCTTTCCTCACCCCTCATATCCCTCAAACACCCTACCTTTTTCATCCTTCTTCTTTTTTTCCCACTAAAATCACCGAGATACAAATTTTTCTTTGGCCTACACGTTTTTCCTCAATCATCTGACTCCCCCAACGTAATGCATCGGAGGAAGGCTTTCTCTCCACAATAGCCAACAACAATTACTACTGCACATGGTCAACACCTCTGGCGTTGGGAGTGAGTCAATGTTTTCAATTTGCCATTTTTATATCTTTCTGGTGGGATTTTTATAATATTTTATCTTTAAAAAGGCTACATGATATGATTATTTTCTACCTTTGTAGTCCTCCATATTTTTTCTGTTTTAATAATAGCAATATCCCTTTTCAAGTGCCATGATTTCAATTTTTAGTATATGATGAACTTTACCATGAACTTCCCCCCCCCCCCTTACTAAGCTTTTGGAGGACCAGCCTATAATGAACTTCATATACCTGAATTAATTACCTTCCCAAAAACACAGGTTATAGGTTTGAAGTCCTTCTCTTAGGGGAAGCATGGGTAGATAAACATATATATGTTCAGTAAAGTTCAATACACATTTGGGATGCATAGAGGAACATTATACTACAATATTGGAGGACACACATAAGAAAATTTCATCCCACACAATGTACTCTTAATATCCACCATTATAATAATATAAAGGCATAATACATTTATCATAACGTGTATCCAGGCCATTGATTTATTGTACCATTTAACTTGACATTAGGGAGAAGCACTTTTTGCTCCCATACCCTACATGAGGACATTCCTAGATTTGACACACTACTAAGAACTCTATTACACAAATAGAAGGTTCACCAATCTATAGAATAACTAAACTTGGACATAATATAAATACCATTTTATTCAGCTAACAACCTTGTGAGTACACACACATTCCATGACAATCAACTTAGGTTGACCCTTGACACTTTTCCATGTAAATTTTACATGCGGTATTTATATTCCCTTTGATACTTTGTATATAGGTTAGCTACAGGCTTTCCTTCCCATTATAATACTTTATTATACATTGACCTATTTTGATAAAACACCTGTACCAGTGTACTGGTACCTACACAACTGTGTTGTGTTACTTTTAACAGTTAGACATTTTGTAAGCAGCAGTGTACTGCTGATTGGAAACAGAGTTTCCTTAACATTGATTCTCTACTTTTATTGTTACTTATTTATGTAATTTAGTTTAAGATACCCTTTCTGTAAACAGTGATTTACTTTTGTATTCTCAAATGCATATGTCAGATAATAGTGACAGAGACATTCTAAGAAATGACCTTTTAGTACACACATTATTTTGTGCCTAGTATTTAAGTTAGGATTACCCCCTATAAGATTTTTTCATGCTATTATATTCTACTATGTTTCCAATATTATGTATGACTAATAAACCAGTTAATACGTTTTCAAGCACTTCATGCTGTATTTAGAAATTTTGATGTTTCTCAACTTTATTTTGAAAGATATTTTTCTCTTAACATATTGTATTTAACTCTTGATTTTGTAATGAGTAAATAATCCATTCATATTCTTGTCGTTTTTCAATGATTATTATTTTTCTCAACTTTTGAAACTTTATTCTAATCACTCTTTTGTAATCATTTTGTATTACTATAATGTATACTCTTTGTATTATATTATTTGTATGTTATTTACTATTTCTTGTAAGTTATTATGTAGATATTTCATGATAGGTAACTCATGCACTTGTTTTTTTTGGTTTTTATGTTTCAGACCAGCTGACTGACCGAGGTCCTTTGGTGCATCTGCTGCGTCAGACGCCAGGGACTTGTGCACTCGGCAGACACAGCTTGGGGGCGTTGTTTTGTATTCGTTTTTGCCCCACACATATGGTCTACTCCCATGACAGGACATGGCTTTTAGCCCATTTAGGGAGTTGTTAATGAAACAGAACAAAACAGTTAAAATGGACACATTTATTGTGCAGTGAACAAAGTGAATTTTTTTTGAGTATTTTTGTAAAATAGAATAAGGAAACAAAGAACAGTTAAAAACTGAACATTTATGAAAACAAAATATTTCATTTTTATGTACACAAATGTAAACAAATGTTGTAGAATTTAAGATTTTTGAAGATTTTGATGATTTCATATTTATGATTTTTGTGTAATTTTGAATTTTTGATAACATTTTGGTAAATTAATATGATAATTTTGATACAAGTATGAGTGAGAATGAATGAAAGGAAGTATGACTGGGCCGACCAACCCACGAAGTAGGTAGAATAAGGGGATTTTAGTCTTGCACCACCTAAGATTTTCAAGATTTCAGTCAGTTTTCTTTGGAAAATAACTTCAATCTTCGGGGGGCATGTAACACATCTTAGAATTTCGCATAACGAAATTAGTTGCTGAGATAGCAGGTTCAGTTGAAGTATATGGGAACACCCTTTTAAAGACATTTTTATAGTTAATTTTTGATAATATTTCCCAGTAATATGTCCTAAATAAGTATTTGTTCAAGTATAAGCAGTAAATTCAATAGTTAAATTCATTTAAACAGCTGATCAGAAACTTAACCTCAGATTTGTATAGGTAGTGTTTGACTTTCATTTAGTTTCAATAAACCAAGATATTTCGTTAGTTTAAAAGATGTTTAGGTAGATATATAGCCAGTAGATAATTAGTTTTGTTATTAAAAGATCTTACTTAGAGTCTGAATATGTTTGAAAGTGATTTGCCGGTTTTGAATTTTATCACGTAATTTTTCCACTCTAAACACGAAGCATTTAGCTATCAGGAAAACAGTTAAGAAGTCAAGTGATAGAGATAAAGTATCGTAATTTCGGTTTAGATAACATATTAAAGTTTTAGAAAGATTCATGTAACCTAAAGATCGTTTTTGAATATAATTTGATATAGCCAGACATGTGATTTAGGTAAAAGTTCGATATTTCAGTCTTTTTCGGGGATTCATGAAAAGAAATTATATTCAGAGTAAAGTTTATTTAAAATTAAAGACTTCTGTAAAAGATTCATTTCAAAATATTAAAGCATTTTATAGTAATAAAATAAAATGGGTTTTGGCGCGAGTAAGCAATGATGCAATCGCTCGACATTCGCCGAGGGTGATATCTACAAAAATTCGTAATAAATCAGGGAATTAACTTAGAGATTCCAAATTTTTACAGTAATAGTTTTTCATTAGGGAAATTTGTTTAGAGGTATTTTCAAGTCAATATTCGAAATATTTCAAGACATTAAATTTTATTTTCGAGTTTTAGACCATTTTAAAAAATAGGTAAAATTCTTTATTTGAAATCAGGTAATAGATGAGCAATAGGAGAATAGAATTAAATTTGTTTCAGCTCGATAGAAGCAATATTTCGGTAGTTATGGCAATCACATCTTTACGACTCTTTTCTGGCTAAACTATTAAAGTAACAACATTTTTTATAATAACTTAATTCGACGTTTGTAATAATATCTTGCTACTATCAAAATTTCAGAGAGCTAGGATTAATTTTACTGTCATGATCAAATTGGATTTCGCAACAGTTGTCAGAAACTGATCAGCTATCGCATCAAATCCCTGGGAAAGTCAAGACAAGGAAGTTCTCACGGTCCGATTCTATATATACCTCCCCTTAGCCTAAGCTCGCCCCATTCGTAAAGACGAGTTCGTGAGCGCCCATTCTAGAAGCAGCAGTGAGACGATGTAAACGCGTTATGTCGGGTGGCTAGCTCTGGGCTCGTGGCGTGGCAAACTTTTAGTTTGTTCAACATCAAGTAGAAATTTTGTCAGCTTAGGGAAGTTTTATTCTGAAGATTCATGTATTGAGAAGTAATAGTAACGTGGGGTTTCGGTCGTGCTCGAGTGGTCAGTCGAATCTGTAAAATTAAATTTGGAAAAGTTGTCTGAATGCCTATGCAGTACTTTAACTTTGTAATGTTTTGAAGAATATACTCATCATATCAGAAGTGAACTTTTATCATTGAACTTGAACCTTTTCCTTAGTTTCTGGTTAAAACTATGGTGGCGACTGTGTGAAGAACTTAGTACTGCAATTCATTAGGTTTGCACGATCAAAGTTAAGATGCAGTTTGTGTACCAACCCCAGCACAAGCTTGTTGTCTTACAGTTGTTTTAACCATCCCGAAGAATGTATACTTAGCACAATATATGACGTTGAGTAGCCAGTTCCATTTCGCCTTACATAACCTAATCCAGTAATACAGCGGGTTAGAGGCTGACTTACAGTTTAACGTGGAATCCGCAGCATGGAAGCGTCGCTGCGTATTTCATATTACAGAGCAAGCTATGCCACAGGTGAAGGTCGGGTTAAGGGCCTATGTAAATACCTGTCGAGACAGGGATTCGAACCGGAGACTTTTCTAAATCCACTGAGCCACCAGTCTGCTCATTACTGCTTTTATAGAAGTAATAATACTTATTTGCGAACAGTAGGAAATTATACATTTACAGTGTAGTAGTTTTTGGCAAGTTAGTAGAATAACACAAATTATTCGATTTGTTTTTACTATCGCTTCAGGAAACCATTTATGTGGTGGAGATCTTCACCGATATAAAGAAGTTAGGAATGGAAATTCTTCTTCTTATGGTGCCATACTCGATTCCCAGATTAGGCGGTTACGATGGAGGGTGTAATACCCTCTTGAGAAGATGAACTACGGTGGTTTTCCCTTATTTTCGCTGATGTGTGTTCGTATGTGTTATTGCAGATGTGGATGACTGTGATAGCGTGCGTGTTCAGCATAGGGTGCTGTATGAAATGAGAGATGAAGTAAGGAGTGGGTGAAACCCGGTGCCAGCTCACTCAGACCTACTCTTCAGAGAGATACCTGGGGGCCGCCCAGCCAAGGGACGAATCACTGTCAACAGTGCCGCATGCCCTCATTCCATACGCACTGCGGGTGGATCTGGGATTTAACCCATGACTCTGGCACACAAGCTGGTGATTAGGAGTTGTACACCAACTCCTTTCCTACCTTATAGGCCAACTCCACTGCCAGGACTCGATCCAGCTAATACCGTGTCAGCACTGAACACCATCACGGTGCCACAACCAACTGGAGGCAACGGCACGGTCAAGGGAATAGAAATATGACGCCTAAAATTCTATGATATCCAGAATCAGTAAAAGTGATTATTTGCTTCATCATTACAGGAGTTACTACGTCGACTGACGCAAACTGAAAATGATCTGAAGGTTCAGACAGGAACGAAAAGTAATTACGGTCTCTTTGCTACTGCTTGTGGGTTTTACGTGAACAGCCCGTGCGTATAACTGGACCCTACTGAGCAGCAGGTTGGATTAATGTGCTTTTAATGTCTCCCTCGTCCCGCGTGGAATGTAATTTTCAGGGCCGCTGCCAAGCGGAAGCAGCGTATCGAGATATGCGAAGCAATTAAGACTCTGGCGACGTCGCACATACGAAGTCCTGGAATGCCCAACGCTAATGGCAGCTCGAAAGTTTCGAAGTGGCCGCAAACTGCAGGATAATAGCAGTGATTACAATATACAGGTGATTAAAAAAGGAACAAACGTGCTGGTATTTGGAGAAACCAAAAACAAACTACTGAAACCATCAATATGAAACAGAGTTTCTCCTTTATACACAAATAGACTTAATATATTCGTGGCAAGACGTTACCTGTTAGTTGTCTGGTACATGGTGCGGGGTTTCTGGTTCAAGCGCCGGTCATAAATAAATTTTCTGGAGCTGGCCACATGGCTAGGAGAGGTAGTGTTGCATTATTCATAATCATCATCTACTAAGTGAGGTTAACTGTGTTTGTAATTAATAATTCTAAGTCACCTCAAACTTAACAAAAATTATTTAAATTTTGCGGAGTGAATCTTTAGAATAAAATACAGGAAAATTTGATATTTCAGCCAGGTCAGGTAAAGTCATTATGACCTTGACCCTAATAACTCATTATTTGACTCTGAAATCTCATTATTTTGTCACTTTTAGAGTCTATACAAGGCATTTTCCGTTTAAATCGACCATCAGTCCTGATCTTATCGCACCTTCTTGGTGAAAGAGAGTGAATTGACTAGTACGTTGCCATCACCAACTTCTAAATTCGAATATTTCTTCCAGTACAATAGAATGAGAATCCAGTAAAAGAAGATTTAATTGCAGGACAACGAGAACCACAGTCTACTTGCCACATATGAAAATTAAATGTCATATTACACAGCTTGTAACACGGAAGCAGATCTGAACTAATTATGGAGTAAAGTGTCCTTCGCGTACCGTTTTAAGTGTTTCCTACTGGAGGCAAGCGACTTATCAAAAAGTTATAATTATAAAATTTACGATAATTTTGAATTCCTTAATAATCACAATTCCTAAGCAAAAACAACATTCAGAATCTGACAGTAGTATTTACTAATAAGTTGAATGTTCCATTTTACTATAACAATCAATGATTAAGTTCTTCTTAAAAAGAATTAACAATACAATTAACGGATCGTAAAGTTTCTCAGGAAAGCAAGATTTATAAACTCAGAGTGGTTACTAGGGTCAACGACAAAGCAGAAGTTTCTGTTTCCGGAATCATCAGCGGAGGCTTTTTGTACAGGCAGGTTCAATGAATGAATCATCCGCCACGCAGCTATCGGGAAAGTCGCTGACCTCCGGTGCTAGGCAGCTGTTGTTTTCCGGGGGCAGACAGTGCGAGAGAGCCTTCTTCACCCCTCGTTGTCGCCAGTGAAAACTCTGTTGTTCACATATTTCGCTGATTTTTCCAATCTCAAAATCGCGGTAGTGGTTCTCGTCCGTTGATTATCTCCTTGCATGAAACATACAGTACACAGTTTTTAACATTATTAACTTAGATCCAAGTTTTTCATGGCGCTGTAAATAAATAAATTCTCGAGCTTCCAACCGTGTAAAAAAATTACAATTGTGGAACGTTTGAAAGGCGTCTATCTCATCCCTCATTTGGGTTGGCTTTTGTCTTCCACCTTTTCAGCGGCAGCACGTAAACAAACAGTTATTCAGTAATATCTATGGTTGAAAATGAGGGCTGATAGACGCCTTCGAAACGTCCCACAAGTGTGACTTTTTACGCGGCTGGGAGCCCGATAAGAGTTTATTTATTATTAACTAAATCTGTGGTTCGCTATTCTAGCAACTTTTCACACAGATGATTTTCTGGAAATCCTCCAGGCACGGTTATTTCCCTTCTGCTGCTTTCTTACTAACAGGAAATTGTCTTTACAATACAATTCTCTGTAGTTTTGCTATTGCGTCCAGCTTTCTGTTTTCTTTATGGGGTCGTAAATTATTCGTTCGACGTATTCACAATGGTGATTCACAGGTCCCATGGTGTCTGACGATAGGGTGTGCGAGTTTTGACGCCGACGTCAGAATTGGCTATATATATATATATAAAGACAGAGTTTTACCTGGGTTACATTACACGTTGCATCTTCTACTTAGCATCTTATATGTTGTCATAGGAGAAGGCAGATCGATGTTATTGGTCTTAGCTTGCTGTTCCAGTTTTTTCCAGAAATAACTCTGTGGAAACTGGAACAACTGTGCGTTCTAAGCGTATGGTATACACAGTGGCTGATATGTTTTTACACATTATTGAGGTATATCCGTTTCGACGTGCGTAAGGGATTGGTGTAAACTGAAGTGCTGATCGAGCTCAAACAGATGGCTGACTTTCTTTGAGTGCTTCTTGGTCTGATCTCGTTAATTGGTGCTGTGTAAACGTCGGGATTCGCTTCCGTCTGTTTGTTAAACACAGCTGGGTGTTTAGTCGAGGAACTGTCAGCGACTTTATCGCGTTAATTTCACCTTTGTGTTAATCTATCACCGTCACTTTCCAGAAGAGCAAAGGGTGATAGGTTTAGTGAGTAAGCTTACCTCGTTTTACAAGATATCTTGGGCTCTCATTCCAACATGAAAACTTTTTAATTACTTCTCAGATTTCCTATTTTTCAGTTGTATTTTGTTTCAGTTAATGACGTAAATACTCGTTGCACTGCATGTTCGGTGGATTATGAGGTAAGACGTATTTTTCCTGCGAACAGTATGCTCGTCATTAAAATTTGGATGGATAAACATATCCTCTCTAATTACTGTCCAAATGTCTCTGCTATCATGTTATAAATAGCATCACATTTTCGTTTTATTAGAATTTATTTTCATTCTAATTTCTTCATTGGTTTTAAAAATCATTCAGCGACCTATTTCTGGTAATATTAACTAGTTTTATTACGTCAATAGAAAATATTACGCATTAAAATAAAAATTGACTCTTATTCCGCCATTCAAACAAGTTATGATGATTTCTTCAAGATAAATTTTAAGAACCAAATATATTTCGCATATTAATTTTTAAGTCGACTACCTCACTTAAAATTCTTATTCTTGATTCTATTCTTCAAGAAATCTTTTCATCACATCTTGTTATTCTCTTAAACAAAAAGCAATCAGCTTTTTTCGGAGCCTTTTTCATGTCATTAAGTATTACGTTACCTACTCTGTTTTCTCATTCTTCTGTTTGCTTTTCAGGAATTATTGTTAACAGGTGAAAGTCATTCAGCTCTCTTTCTTCATTCGAAACCCAAAACGCAATTCTTCAGTCAATTTCTTATTAATATTCCACACATTTTGATCAGAATAGCTCTTCTTGGTTGGTACTGGTGATACCGGAGAATTACGAGCTACATGTGGTTTTACATCAAAATTGTTGGAACAGTTTGTCTGAATTCTGATTATGTATTAAATGTAAACTAAATAACATTTAATAACGTCCTCTCGGGTGGTTATCCTAGTGGGCAGAGTGTTTTCACACGATATTTCGGCGATCGGGACTCTGTCGCCATCTTCTGGTGAAGAAGATGGCGACAGAGCCTCCGATCAACGAAATATCGTGTGAAAACCCACTGCTCACTCGGATAGTCACCCGAGAGTATTAATAGATCGTAAATCAAACTTCCGTCTGGAAACAACTGTTGATGTTACTGTTTAATTTATTCCCAAACGCGTTTCGCCCTTATGGTGTGGGGCATCGTAAGTGGCTGTGAATTTGTTTTACATGTCAAATGTTTCGAAACACATGTAAAACAAATTCACAGCCACTTACGATGCCCCACACCATAAGGGCGAAACGCGTTTGGGAATAAATTAAACAGTAACATCAACAGTTGTTTCCAGACGGAATTTTGATTTACAATCTATTAACCAACAACTGCGGAAGATGGCCTACAACCAGATTTGCGAGAGTATTAAATCTAAACGCAGAGAGAAACTTCGATCTTACGTAAGTAACATTTCTTTTAGTAACAAAATTACTAAGAAAATCCGATAGACTAGTGGAGGAAGCTTCCAGTTTCGTTGAGTGATGGAAAAATTGACCGCACTGATGAAGATTTTCTTCCTTACGAAACCAGCGACAGCCTGAAGTCACAGGAGATCTCGCAACCGCAGCTACCATAATTATTACGCGAACAGGAAGGGCCTATTATGAAGTGGAGGAGAGGCGAGGCGCTGCGGTAATTTATTAGTGGCCGCGGTCCCCGGAACAGCTCCGCGATGCGGTATAATGAGCGCACGCAGCCGCAGGGGACGTGACCGCTCGGGAGCGCCATTACGGCACGGCGTCACGTGCACAGTAGCAGCGCCCGCGGCTACCTGCGATTGTTTCCGAGAGAAAGCTGGGCTAAACGCGAGCTGCCGGCCGTGAGAAGGGGAATCAGACGCCGTCCCTTAGTGACCACACAGTCAGGCATACAAAGGCACCTTCGCTCGGATATTCCGTAAGAGAGTCTTTAACGTCCAGAGCCGGCGGTAAGGGGGGGGGGAGGGTTAAGCTGGTCAAATAATGTACTGGGGCCCGACCGACTGATGGGTGGGCCCGACCACCTTCTATAGGGGGCCCTCCGCTCGACAAGTTGCAAAGCTAAAAAAGAAAAAAAAGATAGTAGATTTGGTATGCGGGAGGGCCCTTACTGATGATGTGGCCAAGGGCCCACAACTGGTAACGTGACTGCTAATAACGCTTACCCCGGGCCCCAAAATCCTAACGCCGACCCTGTTTACGTCACCAACAATCCCTTAGGGGGGCATCCATAAATTACGTGAGGTGTTTTTCCGGATTTCTGGACCCCCCTCCCCCCTGGTGAGATTTTGTGAGATCTGGCCGGACCCCCCCCCCCTCTCTGGTGAGATCTGGTGCGTGAGAACCCCCCCTAGAAATCGCCCTGGAAACTTTTTTTTTTAGGTCACACCCTAACTTTTTTGACGAAATACCCTCCTAAGATCGACTTTGCCGCAAATTTGAGACTTTTTTTTTTTCTCTACTGTCCCCAAATTTTTCGCAAAATCTCAGGTGAGATTTCCGTAGACCCCCCACCCCTCGCCCTTGGTGAGATCTGGTGAGATTTCCCCGGACCCCCCCCCCTCCCCTATTTCACCTCACGTAATTTATGGATGCCCCCTTACTCTTCCACGACATGAACTTAAATATATAGCAACACTAGCTGTTACCCGCTACTTAGTACGCATGTACTTGGAATTATATTGCTAGAATTAGTTATAGAGAGCTATAAATTACGAAAATGGTGTCCCAAAAACCTCGAGTCTGGATAATATGACGGGGAAGCCATTACCATACCATTCTACCATTGAACTTGTCTCATGAAGAAAAGCAATTTGAAACATATTTGGAAATACCAAAATACCAAGGGGGGAGTGTTAACAGTTCTCCCGGCAGATTTTTTCTTTATGTTATTTAATTATGTCACATTCTGGGGACGTCTTATGTCAATTACGTTTTGTACACAACGTTTTCTGTTTTGGTTGCCTTGGGGGTTGGAAACCTGTCAGCTAGCTACATACAACAGAAAATAGTAGGCTGATGCAGTGCAAATCCACATCTATAATATATAAGAAGTTGTGTCTGAACATGAAATTTATCAACAGATCATACTAAAACTGACTGCGACAGAAACAAAGCCTGAGTGACCGATACAACATTACAAATACTTAAACACCTATCCGACTGTCTGTCACAGTTCGGCTAATTTTAAAAAAATTCATGACAAAATATGTTATTTATCATGGTAAAAAGTATCATATGTTCTTCCTAATGATACATATTATTTCATTGTCAAATTTCATCAAGATCGGTTTAACCGTTTAGACATGAAAACCGAACAAAGAGACAGACAGAGTTACTTTCGCATTTATGATGATAATTTATCGTCCATAAAATCATTCGTATCGAACATTGCACCCGTTTCGAGTTTTGGATTCTAGAATCAATTACTCGCGTGGATATGTCGTTGCATCGGTAGTTAAGAACGTCAGAGAGAACACTACCTCAGTTCCTAGCATGAGCAACTACGTGTCGTACCTTTGAATGTCCAGTATGGATGTACTTTACAAACAAATGGACCGAGCTTGGTGGGTGAGACTTAGCACCCTGGCCTCGCATTACGGAAGACCTGGATTCGAATCCCCATACGGCTATCCCCAAATCACTCCAGGCTAATGCAGGGATGGTTCCTTAAAAGGCCATGGACGAATTCCTTGCCCCCTTTACCGCTTGTAATGATTTCGACGTCGACAAGGGGTAAAAACAGAAAAAAAAATATAATTCGAATTTCTCAATAACTCGAAATTTTCTTCTGGTCCCTTGAATTGTGATTAAGCTAGTGTAAAAATAGCTCCAATTATTTTTTCGTTAATCCGAATAAAATTTGTCATTATTTAGCGAAAGAACATGTAAATTAATGTTTGTTAAAACATATTTTTCTTGAGCGTTATTCTGTCGTGTTTAGTAATCATTAATGTCATTGCCCAGAGCACGTGACCCACCCTTCCCCATTGATATTGTTTCCAAGAATGCGGTGACCCATCAATCAGCCAGCCATCCGCGTCGCTATTTTGCAGTCCAGTTGCAGTTCAATCAACTGTGCGAGTCGTGTCTGCTGTTTTCTGTGCGTTATTAAGTGTACAGTAGCAGTGTTTGTGTTTAGTGTGCTGTTTTCTGTGCAATTGTAAATGCGTTTGTTTATCGATACTTTACATTTAACTGAGTCAATATGTTGTTGTTCAAGCCAAGAGTTCAGTTCAAGACATTAACATTTGATACACGATATCCAAGAACCTCGACGCTACATCGAGGGTCAAGCTAACGAAAATGATTTTCTCTCTTCGTAAAAAAAAACTCCAGGACTTCACGCCTATACAAAAAATCAATGCAAAAAGAGTTAACAATTTACTAATTTTTTACTAAACTTTAATTTTTGCTTAGTACAGTAGATTTTTAACAAATTAAAGTGATGTCTAAATAAAGAAGTAAAAACTTAATTTTTAAGGACGTTGTTCTTGCATTTTTACCTATTTTTAAAAACAATTCATAATTAGAATTTTCGGTAGTACGAAGTTTATTTATGGTCCATTCAGATTAGAGAAGTTCTATTGTAATAAGACCAGGGATTCACTACGTGCTGTTAGCTAAGCCAACATGAGTTTCTGGTCCGGTTATTCCTCACGAAAAGCAACAGCAACAAGTAAAGTTGCTCGCCGCAACAGCCGGCGAGTTTTGCAAGTGTCCTGCTATAGTGGTGGGGGGGAGACTCTAGAGAGGCATACTTCACACTCCGGAAAGGCGTAAACGGTGTGTGTGTGGGGGGGCGGGACGAATGTGATGTACCACCGGCGATTTCAACTTGAAGCAGTCGCATCAAAAAACAATTGAAGGGAATAACCGAGCGTCTCGTACTAGCAAATACCCTCGCGATGCCGTAGGCCATAAAAGAATTGGCGAGAAACAGATGTAAGCGAAGTTCGTGCAGTGAGAAAATTATGAATTGTTAGTTTAGTGTATGACGGTATCGGTAATTAAGTGTAAAACATTGCGTCAGTTGGATCAACCGCTAAATGTCATAAGCGATACGAAATTTCGCGAAGATAGTTTAAGGTGCCGCGTTCTCGGTTGGGATTTTCAATCACACTTAACCCAACCTCCACCTGTAGCAGAGCTTGATGTGTTACGTGAAGTACGCCTGAAAGCTTCCGTGTTTCAGAATCCAGTTGGTCCCCTTTACCCGATAAGATTATCGGGTTAAGCTGGCTACGACAAGGGCGCATTGCACAGCCAATAAAAACCCTGTCTCTAGACCATTACGATCTCGCGAGACTTTATCTAACATCGTTGGCCAAATGTTTCAAGGAATAAATTGATGTACAAAGTAGATAAGTTAGTTGATTTGACGCATTTAATACTACCATATCCTTTCAAAATTGTTTTTCTTTGTATATAAAGATGACTGTTTGTTTGTTGGTTTGTTTGTTTGTTCTTCATATAAATCCACAGTTTTCATCCGATCTCGATGAAACTTTGCACACTTATCCTTTGAAACAAGGAGAAAAATACTGTCTACATTTGGTTGAAAAATTATCTGTATAAATAACACATGTTGTCTCATAACTTCGAAATACGGCGATAGACAGACACGTTGGATATGGTCGTCTCCGTACTGTGTTTCCGTATAGTGGACTGGCAGCTTAGTGGTTAAAGCGCTTGCTTACGAACGTCGTGGTCTCCGGTACAAATCTCCGTGGAGGCTAAGACTTTTAAAAATTGTTTTTGATCGTTAGAGTCAGGCCTGGGCCGTAGGTTATTCGGATTGAATGTTTAACTGAAGATATTAGAAAGTTAGGGGTGCAATGCAAGGCAAATCGTAGGTAGTCTTACAATGTTGTAGGTGTACACTTTTTTACGTTATAATGATCCCTCAGGTGTTGTTCGCTGTCAGTGTGTGAGTTTGAACCACAGTAATATTATTATAAATACGGAAGTAAGTCTCTGTCTTTTTGTTACATCTTGACGACTAAATGGATAAATCGTTGTGATTCAAATTTATAAGGAAATCTGTATGAAGGGCACAGGATATTTTTTCCATTTTGAGACCTTATGGAATGGTGACAGAAATATGTTGGAAATTGATTCTCTTCAAGAGACAGGTTCGACGGTACAATGATATAGTGATAGCTTTCCTGTCATATTATTCCTACTCGATATTGTTTGGGCCCAATCCTTCGTTAGCATCTTTCTATATTTAATTCTGGCAAAAAAAATTCTTAATACACGCGTACGAAGTCGCGGGTACGGGCTAGTTTTCTATAAATATGTATCATTAATAGGCTGTGCTGTCGGTTCATTTGTTACCACATCATCCCAAGACTACCTAACCGCTTTGAATGAGGTTCTCACAGTTTGAAAGCTTACAGTCAAGCTTCAAATCTGTGATATGTCTTATGAACCTAATTCAGCTGTTAAAGGGCAAGAGGTGAAATATAAAAAGACTCACATCATACTACTTCTAATATAAACACTAATTTCTTAACCTGAAAATACATATCCACCAAAGGTCGCTATACATCAAAGATAAAAGATACACTCTTTGGAATTTTTAATATTGTTTTTGATTACGTAGCTTTCCTTATATGTTTCTCCAGTTTTATTGTGTGTTAATTGTAATAATTAAATATTTCACTATACCATCTTAAATAGATTTAATCTGTCGGCTTCAACTACACAAAATTTTGAATTTTTCCTTTATGGAAATGGCTTCAGTGATAGAACTACATTATGAACATTAGACAGAATCCTAACCAAAGTTCGTAAACTCATACGAAATAAGGAATTAGCTAGAACAAAGACAACTTTCTGATTAACATTTAGATTTTCTTTCTTTCTATGAGTTATTAACTACATGGACAAGGTTACAATTAGGACAGCAGTTTATGAATAACCGAAATCAATACTTAAGCGTGGGAAGTCGTGGATGTATGAACTAGGACACGACAAGACGAATTTTTAAGTCTTTTCTACCAATTTAAGTGATGCTTCTTAACTTAGTAAACAATAGAATTTGGGATCAGTTTCGTAAGGGATTGATTGACAGTATAGAGGAAGCACAAAGAATAGCCGCTCATTTCGCGACCGCTTGCTGCAGTGCCTACAAAATCGTCACGGAATTCATTAGTAGATTGGGCTGGGAGTCTTTGGTAGATAGACGACGCACGTTTCGTTTGAACTTATTGGAAAACATAAGTACAGCCACTTACGAGTGCGGTGAAATAGTTCGTCCACCGACTTACTTGAGTCGCAATGACAGGGAAGATAAGATAGGGGAAATATAGTGCCACAGTGATGCTCATATTAATTCTTTTTTCCCTCGTACCATTCGGGATTGGAATGGACAGCGAAGAGATTAGTTTTGGTGCTGCCACCCATAATTTTGTGAGTTGCAGAGTATATATGTAGAATACTAACAGGAAATAAGGAACATAAAGATACAGTTTATGGGAATGTAAATGAGGTATGGTTATTAGCTTTAAGTAATAACCATTCCAATATTTCGCTATCCGTGAACGGTAGTTTATTCTGTATTGCGAAGAAGATGACCTTCGAATTCATTGAGTTGTGTTACGCAGCGACAACGCGAGTGCGGTTAACGGAATTAACGGTCGTCCAACTGGCCTACTGTTTGTCGGCGGCCGTGATTCGCCCGTCCAGTCATTAAGGGGCGCGGTAAATTCATCTCGGTAATTCGGTGGGAGCGGGCGAATTACGCAGCCCGCTTTCAATTACCTCGGAGCAGACGGCTTCCGCAAGAAGCGGTGCCATCATGTAAATCACTGCGGCTAACAGCAATTTGCGGCAGAGTGTCAGCCGGCCTTTGTCTGCAGACACCTGCTGATTCAGAGAAAGATACGCCCTGGCTTCTACCTTAGGCGCCATCATGTCGCCGCTATCAAGCGGTGAAACAGTTTTCCCTCAAGTCACAGCTTCTGGTCCATCTGTACTATTTCTAAAATTACCTGTGGGTCCTAAAATTTGTTGCAATAAATGGTGTTCTAATACGGACTCCGAAATTAGATAGTACATGTGTTACCTCAGCTTGAAATTATATGTAAAACTAAGGATATTATTGTTAATAACATTACTAATATCAGATACTTTTCAAATAAAAATACACAGTTTGCATTCACGGTACGGCAATCGATATTGCCGTTTTCAGAGAATTTACGAAATCGTCCTAGACTCACAGGGGAAAAATTTATTGTTCAAGACCGAGGCCGAACTACTTTATATTTCTTGGTGAGTAATCTTTTCCGACACACTGAAAAATGTCTCACATACATTTAAAGATTCACTTGGAAAACAATAAACAAAAAAGAATTTGCTTCATTTTGTGGACACAGGCATCTTCTATGTTCTTTTAATTTCTCTATAGGTGCATTATGTGATTTTACAGACCCACGGTAAAGTCAACATAAGAAGAACATACATTTCATGAAAACCACTCGCGCTAACCACAGATCTACCAAAGACGGCATCTAAGGGGGCAACAACTCTTTAGACCGGCAATACTTTTTCTTGTTCCGGATTTCCTGCGTATTCCTCCGAACGTAAACCCTCAGTAACAACAGTTCCAAACACCTGGGAACACTAATCTGTTCGGATGGTCAGACGCTCCCAGACGTCCAAAACAGTGTCAACTTCGCCTGGACGAAGTGGCGCCAGGTCGCAGGAATCCTTTTCGATCGGAAGGTGCCACCATTCTACCAGTGGTATTGTGTGGAACCGAATGTTGGCCAGTTACGAAAAGACATGAACAACAGCTGCATGTCGTGGAAATGAGGATGATTCTCTGTCTACAGGGGCTTACTACATTTTCAGGTGGCTACAATCGTTGAGAAAATGTGAGACTGTTGTCTGCGCATCAACAACTCTTCAGTTGCGAGAACTGCACATGACGTTAAGTCTGGTCATAATTTGCATCACAGCAGACCTCTGAGGACTTTAGGAAATTAGGAGAATAAATGACATTTGTCTGCGTTACGACTGGTGGAAACGATTCTCTCTAAACGAGTGGGAAGAGTAATAGATCAGAGAGATTAGTTGGAGAATCGAGTACCTTTGGACGTCAGTTTTTTTCTTTACTTGTGGCTTTACGCCTCGTTGACGGCGAGTTCATTTGAGGCGGGATGGGATTGGGGACAAGGAACGGGAAGGAATTCGGCCATGGATTATTGATGGAAGCATCCCGGCATTCGCCTGGAGTGATTTGGGAAAACCATAGAAAACCCAAATCTGGATGCCCGGACGGGGATTCGAACCCGCGTCCTCCCGAATGCGAGGCCAGAACGTTAATCGTTCACCCACCACGCTCGGTACCTCAGTTTGTCTAAGTCAACAAGGAACAAGGTTAGGATTCAGAACGTACCTGGATTCGTATGTTGCGTCTAGTAATTAGTAATAACATTTAAATTTTCATACGTTCATTTCCATGCCCTTGGAGATTAACTATTTATCTTTTTGGTAAACACCATCAGCGTTCTGCGGTCTCAGAAATATGAGTTAGCGAAATATGTTATTCACCTACGTAACTAAATTTCAACATGGGCGTAAATCAGATAATTATTTACGTTTTAACATGGCTGATTTCCATGCTGTCTTCGCATGGAGAGTCATACCGTGCATTACTACGGGAATATTAATGTGGCTTTCCACAAATGCTGCGGGGATGTTGTGTTGCCAGCTGTTCTCAAAATGTGTAATTATGTTCTGCGCGTGATGAGTTTATTTTTGTTTGTGAAATGTGTAGGTGATGAGAAGGATATAGGGGTCTGTCCCAGCATTAGCCTTGATGATGGCGGCAAAATGTTTGAAATCCGCAATCAGGACAGCCGGTATGCTGGGGCCAGGAATCAATAGTGGGTCATGTAATTATTAAATTGATCAAATTTGAAGATTTTTTTTTAATTAGCCCTAAAATGTTTTTATAATACGATTATCAAAATCTAAAGACCTGAGGTCTGTGAAGTGTTCTCGCCCTAGCAGTTGTTTTTAACTGGTTCTAAATGGAGCGAAAAACAAGTTTGTGTCGCAGCCCCGCACCAGACTTAACATTTTGACGGAACAGACTGGATCGCGACACAAATAAGCTACTTTCGCGTCTATTTGTACGTACTTTAGCACGTTCTGGCGGACGATCCGCTCATTCGTCTGAGTATGCTCAAGAAAAATGAAAGTTTGACCGAACGAACCTTTTTTGAAATAACAACAGTGGTCGGTGAACGCTCGGCTTTTGGCATGTCGTCACGTGTGCGTGTGACAACTGAGGCTTAAAGCTATAATGAATCATTTTAAAACTTTACGAGGATGTCTAGAATCGATTAGGAACATTTGTTATGGCTGGTTGAGCCTCATTTTAAAAAGCACGGTACAATTTTACCTGAGGCCACCCCACCAGAATCTAAATTAATGACATCTTTAAGATTTCTAGGCTTAGGAAATTCGTATATAAGCTTGCAGTGTATGTTAAAATTATCTAAACAAAGCACCAGCGGTTATTTGTAACGCTAATCTGCGATGCTGATGTTCAATCACTACAAAATTATATTAAAATTAGTACTTATTTACAAGTATATGTTCAAAGGCTGTTTAAACTATGTAAAGTAACTTTTCTTTTATTAACGTTGCCTGAATGACAGTCGTAGTACTATTCGTATGACCTATCCCAGAATACCCTATTTGATTCACACGTATCATATATTGCTAAGCAATCTTGTCCCACGTGTTAGTGCTCATAATAAAAACCGCCAACGATCGTTTAGACTGAGCGCCGAACGCACACTGACTCGCCTTTCCAAAATAAGGTTTAGCGCCCAAAATCCATTCCGTTCCCTTTATTCGCCTTCCCCCCTTTTAACTTCCGTGCTAACTGCTGAAATCTAGTAAAAGCGTTGGAAAAATCTGCATAACAGCGCAGTTGACTGCTGGCAGTGACGTAGTTGCTTTGTTGTGTTCGTTTGCGCTCGAATGTTTCAAAAATAGGTTATGTAAAAGCTTGTTGCAGTGTGTAATCAACTTTAAATAATTATATTGACGTTTCACAGTAGGTTTTCCATTATTTAATTATTTGTAATTATAGATTACTCTTTTAACAATCAGTTCCAGTCGTTTGCTTAGACACAGTAACCATTTTTACTGCATTTTTAATATAACCGGAGTCAAAAACCAGGATTTTTTTTTAATGGACCAAAGATAGTATTCAATTTGTCATGAACCATGTAATTAAAACTTCAATGTAAATTTAATTAACTAGATTTTTTAATGTACAGAATTCAGTATGTAATTTTTAATTATAATCTACAATGAATCATGTACTGTATTTAACTATCTAAATAGAAAATGGCTAGATGGCTAGATGGCCTGCAGGGCTGAAAGCCAAATAAAGAAATAAAAAAAAAGATTTATTTAGTGTAAACACACTAACAGCACTAATAGATGCTGAGATTATTAAGTCAATTTTTTAATTATTTAAAAATCTAAACCATTTTTCAGAATTGATGATTTGGCTTAGAGGGGGACAGTGTACGGGCACTTTCCCTTATTGATACACGATCGGCTCGTCCCGAGTGCGCTCTCTGTTGTTCGTTGCGTGTTCAGCCGGCTCCATTTGACCGGCCTGTTTCACTGAGCGCCCCATTTGTGTGAGCTTGATCAACTGCGTACGAGGCTTGACACAAATCATAAATCCGTTATCATCAGTACAATTCGCACGAAGTCCTCTGTCCGGGTGTCATTCTGTGACGCGGCTGTCTGAACAACAGAGCACGGGTTGTCTTATTGCGGGGCGATTCTCAATGGAGGCGAGAAGCGGTGGGCAAGGCCAGACCCCGACTGTCGACTATAAATACCGCGGATCTGGCGGCTGGCAAAAACACTGGCGACGAGCTAGCCGTGCCGTATCTCTCGCCGGGCATACGTCATCCCTACAGCTCACGTCTTCCTAGCTGAATGTGGACCTTCAACACTGCGATCGCTTCTGACACCTCATTTCTTTTTTTAAAGAAATCGATTACTAAAAGGATTACCAGAAGTTATCGGATAATGGAAGTTATTAACGCAATATGTATGATGCGTGAATAACGGCAGTAACATAAGCATTGAGATTAATAACACAGTTATATATTAAACAGAGAGCGATCAAAATTCAAGCAGTCAATTTTCCTATTAAATACACCGAGCGTGGTGGGTGAGTGGTTAACTCTCCAGCATTACATTCGGGAGGACGCCGGTTTGAATCCCCGTCCGGGTATTGTAAGTTACCTGCTTTATTTTTGCACTTTACTATAGCTCTTTGTGATGTATAATATGCCCGTTGTCAAGCTGAAATACTAGCTATAGAAGTCGGCAAATTATATTATTTCACAGCTCAGAACAAAACAATACATATCTCACGACAGAATCATTCGAAAACACTCGAAAGCAACTTTATTATAAAACACTTGGTATAGAATACACTTCTTTACATTACACTACAGAATAACAGACTTCTACGTTCCTTTTAAACAACCACAGGCTCTCTATATATTTCTATCACACTCTCTGCGCCATAATAAGCTTCTTCTTTTTTTCCAAAGATATTCATTGTCTTAGACGGCCACTGTTCATAGATATTCCGGCACTCCAGTATTTACGTATCTTTTATTTTACACACAACTTTAACACATTTGGATCAACAAAGCAAGAACAATATTTAATTTTAACAAATATATTAATGAAAACTGTAAGTGACCTTGTCACCTTACAGCATCCAGATTTGGGTTTTCTATGGTTTCCCCAAATCACTCCAGGCGAATTCCGGGATGCTTACGTAAAAAAGGCCATTGCATAATTC
This sequence comes from Vandiemenella viatica, assembly GCA_031002005.1. Lineage (NCBI taxonomy): Eukaryota > Metazoa > Arthropoda > Insecta > Orthoptera > Morabidae > Vandiemenella > Vandiemenella viatica. Next base: position 220,520,235 of record JARYHS010009186.1, on the reverse strand, counting down.
CTTCCCGTTCCATAGATCCCGACGTCGACGAGGCGTAAAGTCGAAAGGAGAAAAAGAGAAGCGAAAAAAAAAACGCTCTTAAATAAAACTGGAAAAAGATATAATTAACGAATTCGCACTAATAGTGTATGTCAAACTGAGAACTCTACATTTTATCTTCTTTCCATTTACTTTCTGAAAAAAGTGGAGTGACCATTACTGCTTTAGTCAGAACTCTGTGTCACCTGTTATTAAGGAAAAATGCGGAACTACTTGTTATTAGATTGGCAAAAAGCAAACACAGACCTATTTTTACTTAAGTATTTGTTACTAAATCATTTTATTAAATTCATCACATTATTATAAAGGTTTGAAAAAAAGGAAATAACTTCGAAATAACATAAAACCAACGATAAGGAGCGAAATCCAGGATCTGCTCATATCTTGAAATAGCGTAATCAAGGTTACAGTCCTTTATTGTGGTATGAGTTTTTTTGTTTGTTGAAATAACGGTCAGTGGAAGACGTGAGAAACATTACTGTAATATTGTTAGTCTGATGCGTTTTAACTTGTAAAACATTTTCTACAGTAAAAACAAGTCTCCATTGATTCCGTTACTGGAAATTAAAAGACATAGGCGTTAAATACAGGGCCTACGTATTTATTAACTCCCAGAACTATAACCTATCAAGTGAATAATTATTTTTTCTTTACACGAAAAGAAAGACCCTCCAGTGTAGCCGGAACAGGTTGGAGTTCCTTAATCGCGCGTTTCGGCCGGGCTGATTGCACTCACCTGTAGGTGAAAATACAACTAACCTACAGAACACAGGTTAAACATTTTGCAGACAGGTGGCAATACTTAAAGCTCAAACCACTGAAAAAAGGTTTCTTCAAGCAGCGGGAGGGCCAATAATCCGTATCTGAAAAAGGCAAGGTTACTACGCTTTTTACTCTATACTAAGTTTGTGATTATCAACTCTGAGAGGTCCCACCAGATCATGACTGAGAATGGCTGATGAAAAAAATATTTGTTAAACGTTGAACATTCGCGGCAGGTAGCGAATATGCATGTAAAACATTTGCCAAACCTATGGCGAAAGCATTGGTAATTTTTCATGTCTTCATGCAAGATTGGAGACGGATCATTTTGCCCATTAAATTTTTTTTTCCTGCGCCTCCATTTCTTGAAACAGAAAATAGCGAGCAACTGAAATAATATGTGACGAGCTTATGATAATGCATTTCAGATTGATAACTTGATAAATTTCAATTTATTAAACCTCAACAACGTCACAATTAATTGAAAATGAAGCTGTAATACTGAAAGCAAAATGAGATATTTCCGAACGGATACCTCTGTGGTAGCGAGCGATGTCTTTAGTCCTCTTCACACTGCGCAATTCCTAGGCGACGCGATGGAAACTGGAGCATCTTGAGAGTATCTGGTGAATCAGTTCCAATATTGTGTAATGGAGAGGCACAAACAGCGTATCCTACGGGTATGCTACCAGCCTCACGCGACCTGCAAGGAAGTCGTCCCCCACTCGCGTCTCTTGGCAGTCTTGTGAAATATGGCGGAGGAACAGACGTTCAACTATAAGTTTGCGGGTAAAGTTGAGAAAAAATAGGTGCAATTAGAATCCAGTAATTTTCATTATAATTTAAAATTGTTTCAAACGAGTTTTATTTAATTAACATTTGGCTTTAATAGAGCGTTGTATAAGATTTTGACAATGCTAGATTGTTACTTGCACTCATTGTCGGCGATAGCGTAATATTATTCAGTTCAAAGTGTGGATGGAACATTCTTCATCGTATAGTTAGTTTAAATAGTTAACAAGGAATATTAATCAACGACAAGCATTTTTGTTGTAATAAGTCACATTTATATGTGAACGAAAGAACAAACGGTTTAATAAGAAAATAAGTTAAATTTATTTTCTGTGAGTCATCTTTTGTACAGCAGCAACCTGTCATTTGAACAAGAAATTCTTCAAGTTAAGATTATGTATTGTGAGAGAATGCTTTCTTCCGTAGTAAATACCGACTCTTGTTAGGCATGCGTGGTGTAACATCTAGAAGACTAATTTAATCAATCAATAACACGTTAAAAACCTTATACGTTTATTTATTTTTCTTTAGTTTTTATCACTAGTATTGACTTCAAAATTTCATAAATAATTGATGTCTCTCTTAAATTTGTTTATTTATCTACTTTACATTTTCCTCCTAATTGCGATATAAGAATGACAACATATTCTTCGAATTTTTCTTTTTCTATAATAGTTGTAGTAAGAATAGGCGACCCCCTCAACCCTCAGCCGCGTCGCTTTGGAATTGCGCATTGTGAAGAGGATCTCAGTGGCTGTGCGCATTCAGAGGCATACGTCAGGCAAAGCAGAACTGGAAGTCATTAGCAGAAAGGGAAAGTAGAAGCAGGTAATGGACATCTTTATTCTGTTGCGTGGAATATAACGAGAATTCAGTTGCTATGCCTAACGACATTTTCATAAGGACTGATGATAAAATAATACTTCAGCGGACCAAAGATCCCTACGCCAGCCGCAGGTGAAAACGTCTTTATTAACCTCTAACAGCTTGAATGTCGTAGCTTACTGGTCAGAATATTCGTCTCGCATTTTGCGTGATCCTAGGTAAAAAGCAATACTTTTCTCACAATTTTAGTTACGGGGATAAAATTAATCATGGAACGGTATATATATATATATATATTACTGTAAGGCATACAACTCTGTATTTAATCTCACTTGACCTTTATGTAACTGAAGTCCCTCAAGGGGACGTTCACATGTGGCTGACATGGGAGCGATTCCATGATATAGATAGTGTTAGAGACATTGCAACTGCGGCGCCTTTATCTTATTGGACGATACAAATGGGACCTACACGTAACTTCGCCGTACGTAAAGATAATTCTAGATTACGACCATAAATCGTATTTTGAAGATCTGTATCACCCATGTAAAGGAGACTGTGCACAAAATCCTCGTGAATCCACATTTGGATTACTGTCGTGGAACTTGGGATCCTTGTCGCAGGGGATTCATTGACGAGATGGAGAAAGTACAAAGAAGAGCCACTAGATTCTTGATTGCTTGTCACAGTCATTTCGAAAGAGTCATAGAAATGATACATGGATTGGGCTGGAATTGTCTGGCAGACAGACGACGTCGTTTTGTTCGAATTATTAAAGAATAAAAGCACAAGCCGATAAATCTGAGAACTATGGCACCATAAGTCTAACATCACATGCTTCAAAATTACTGACCACAATAATATACAAAAGAATGAAAAGGGTAGTAAAAGAGATAATAGGTGAATATCAGTTTTGGTTTAGGCAGAACCGGAGAACAAGAGGAGCAATTCTGGCTTTAAGATTAATACTTGAAGGGTGGGTCAAGAAAAACAAAGATACCTTTATAGCATTCGTTCATTTTGAAAAACCTTTTGATAATGTTAGGTGGGGCAAGTTGTTCAAAATTTTCTAGAAGTTTGGTCTAAAATATCGAGATAGAAGAATACTTTATAAGAATCAAGTTGCTATAATAGAAGTAGAGAATCATGAGAGACATGCATCAGGTAAAAAGAGTTTGAGACAAAGTTGTAGTCTATCTCTATCAATATTCAACTTTTATGTAGATGAATCAATGAAGGAAGTGAAAAAAATAATAATGTGGGATATATGTTCAAGGAGAAAAAATCACTATTCTACGTTTTGCTGATGACGTTGTCTTGATAGCAGAACAGGCTGAGGATATTGAGAAGTTACTGAATGACATGACCAAAATACTGAAAGAAGAATTTGGACTAAATATAAATCAAACCAATACAAAAGTCGTGAAATGTACCAGAAAAGATAGCAATAATAGAAGGTGAAATATAAAAATAGGATCGGATGCGCTAGAAGAAGGTAGTGAATTCTGCTACTTGGGAATTAAAATTACATCTGGCGGCCGAAGCAGGAATGATGTTAAAAGCAGAATAGGAATAGCAAAACAAGCCTTCAAAAAAAAGAGGAATCTTTTAGTTTCGAATATTGATCTAGGATTTTGAAAACTTTTAAAAAATCTATGTGGAGTACAGCACTTTTATGGCAACGAAGCATGGACTTTAGGAATACCAGAAAGAAGGAAAATTGAAGCATTTCAAATGTGGTGCTATAGAAGGTTGCTGAAACTTAGGTTGAGATATATAGTACGAAATGAACGAATTCCAAAAATGGTCAGAAAAGAAGTTTGTGGAAGAGGCTTGCAGAAAGAAGAGAAAAGATGATAGGTCATTTTTTGAGACATGCAGGATTGGTTAATTTGTTAGTGGAGGGAACAGTCGAAGGTAAGAACTGTAGAGGTGAAAATGTATGAAGCAGATAATTGAGGACTTAGGATGTACGGGGTATGTTGAGATGTAGAGGTTAGCGCAAGAAAGGAAGGGATGGAGGATTGCATCAAACCAGTCGGAAGACTGATGACACAACAAACACAAAAATATTTTTTGAGTGCGTAAGATGTATTCTTTCCTTCCCCGCGCTGTTCGGCACTGGAATGCACAGAGTTTTGGTGCATCGCCCCTCTGCCACGATCATTATTTGTGAATTGCCTGATGGATGTGCATATGGAAAACGTAACTAACCCACACTGACCGGCTGATCACGCAAGTCATCCTTGTTTCTGCAAAGGATCCGTAAAGTGCCACACTACTATTCTCAGCATGCTCATAGAATGTTTTATTTATCTGGTTACGGTGAGGTCATTTAGGCTTGGAGGAATAGCGTGCCAAGGAATGTTAAGGAAATTTGCCATCAAATTTTGAAGGAGCTACCGCGGCATTCGCCAAGAGTAATTCGGGGAAGCCATGGAAATCCGAAATCTGGATTTCCTGACCGGCGAATGAGTGCACATTTTCCCCAGTTTCACGCAGTGTTAAAATCTCATCCTGCAGGTTCGGTATGGAATGTACCTCTGTTCATATGACAATACTGGGTTAAATCTTTCTTTATTTGGATCTCCCACAGAGAAATGCATCAATCTGGAGAGGAGAATGAAAGGAAAAACACTTCAACATTATTCCAAGGAGTAAAAATGCAAACTGTTTGAAAAGTCATTAATAAAACAAAATAGAATAAATGAAGTACAGTGAGAAGCTTGTAGAGAAATGCAGTAGACAGAGTTTCGAAACTGAACGTATTGAGTTGCCAGTAATGTTTAAGCCTTTTTATCAAAGAAGCTATGACGTCCTAGTAAATGATAAAAAGACTAATAATTCCATCTTTCCTATATACAAGAGTGCACCATGATAATTATGAATGCGGATAATAATATTAACCATAGTTAACGGTAATGGGCTTTTTTATATATAACTGACTATAAATATTTAAACTGCGAGAAAACCTTATTTTTACTTTAGCCTATTTCGTTGACCACGATTCACACAAAAACTACTGGACCGATATTTAAATGGTTTCAAACATTGTACAACCCATGCTCCCAGAAGTAAAATGACACGTGTTTAATCTTGATGCGATGTCGAAAAGGTGAGGAATTTAGAAAAAAAAAATGTCGACAGTGGATGCAGTATAAAGGTTTATTGTGACTTGATTTAATTAAGTCCAGTGCAGTCCATTAGAGGGCAATTCGTTTGTTCCTCACACCAAAGAATTTGCCATAACTTGTCATTAAATAAAAATCAGAACCGAAAAAGATGGTGATTGCCATACCTGTATGCCCAATGATAGTATTAACACTACTCCGAAGGCGTTTTAAAAAGCCCCTCAGTAAGACACCATTTATCCCCATAAAAAACAATTAAAACGAGAATTCACTATCCAGCACTGGTACTGGAGCAGAAAAGTACTAGCGACTAAAAAAAAAAAAAATCAGGGAAAGTAGTACTGTGTCGGATCTATATAGTTTAAAGCGGGCTAAAAATATCTTTCAGCAAAGGAGTTAGTGAATAGGTACTATTCGTAGGAAAAAACTGATTTAAAAGAGTTTTCTATTGAGACATATAAAAGCCGATATACGATCCCTCTTTTCTCTCTGGCGAAATGTTAATTATGACTACAGATAACGAAGTCAAATAACATGGCTTGAAGATTGAATTTCCCCTCTGTTGGGAGAATTATTACGAACAACACGGAGAGATACACGAAGGATCCATTTTACCTCAAAAATCAAGCAAGCAGCCAACATTAAGAACGTCAGAAATTGATGGAAATGTGTTGGGATACACCTCGATAAATACGGTGGGTAGTCAAAATGATGACAGCGATTAGGAGGTTGAATTACAGAAATACCCAAGCGCAGTCGGAGTTTCGGCGCATGGCATATGAAAGAAATTTAACCTCTCATCTGGTAGAGAGACTTTCCTTGTAAAGAGCGGAGTAAGTTAAAAATGAAATATTACAGAAAAGGAAGGGCGTAGATATCACTTAATGACAAATAAATCGCTATGCCATTTGTGTTTTAAGAATTAACCAGCGATAAAAAAAAAAAAAAAATAGTTTGTCTCTTAAATCATAATTTTATTTTGTTTTCATAATGGTTTCATGAAATGCTCTCAATTTTTGTCAAGTTTTTCATGAGATCTTCACAGTTTTTTCGTGATGTAATGAGATACTATAGTTCCAGAAAGGCCCAATAGCCTAATATGTGTAGTGAATGTGACTGTGTTACTGTAACTTAAACATACAATATCGACGCTACAAAGCATCACACAAACATTGGTAAATGTTGTTACTTAATTACAGACACATTTAATCGCGCTATTTACAAAAACCATACACAGATTTTGACATGCTTAGTTTTTTCGCGAAACCATTTAAAGTTACGGTTCCATGGCTAAAGCTTTACACACATGTATTATTCATCACGAAATTTGCAATCCAGGGGACAAAGTGGAAAGCATTTTTAGATTGTATGCTGATGATGCGGTTATTTATAGGGAAGTAAAGAATTTTGACAATTGCTTAGAAATTCAGCGTGATCTGGATTTTATTTTGGCATGGTGCGTTGAGTGGCAACTCACACTAAATTGTAAAAAGTGCACGACAATGAGCATAGCTAACAAAAAGAATCCGATTGTTCAGAAATACGAGGTAAACGGTTCAGTTATTGATATGGTCGATTCTATGAAATATTTGGAAGTAACAGTACAAAGGAACATGAAATGGGACTTAAGTAGGTAGAGCTAATTCTAGACTGCGATTCGTAGGTCGAATCTTGAAAAATTGTAATGAACAGACAAAGGAGATAGCGTACAAATCTCTTGTGCGTCCACATTTGGACTACTGTTGTGCCATCTGGGATCCTTCTCGTAAGGGATTGATCGACAGTATAGAGAAAGTATAAAGAAGAGCCGTTCGATTCGTGACCGCTTGCTACAGTCCTTATGAAAGCGTCACAGAACTAATTAGTAGACGAGGCTGCGAGTCTCTGGTAGATAGACGAGGCACGTTTCTTTTAAACTTATTGGTAAACATGTGTACTCCCACTTTCACTTACGAGTGTAGTCCACCAACCTATATGAGTCGGAATTACAGGAAAGATAAAATTAGAGAAATAGGGTGCCGCACTGATTCTTATATGAATTCTTTTTTCCGTCGTACCATTAGGGTTTGGAATGCACAACAAAGAGATTAGCTTTGGTGCTGAGCACTCTCTGCCACCCACAATTTTGTGAATTGCAGAGTATATATGTAGACGTAGATTAAAAGTTTTATATTCATGCATTATTACAATCCAATATTTATACTTACACATAAAAAATAATTTAAAAAAGTTTTTTTAAAGCTAAATGTATTTTTAAAATATTGTTGAACTTTACTTGTGAGTTTACTGATACACTAAAGCAATATGAAACAAAGCTTGTGGATGTTCTTTCACTTATCATGGTAGCTAATTAGCAAACATAATTTACGGAGAACAAGATGTTTCGGTGGTCAGGTGCTCATGTTTCCATCCGGCTGGAAAGATTATCTCGTTATTAACAGTCTTGCTTGGTGGTCTGCTGGATTTATGGACGTCGGTTACACGGTCGGACCACCAAGCCTGCGGTCGGTAAAAGGGATCGTTTCTGTACACAACGTTACAGAAGATGAAAGAAAGAGAAGTCTGGAAAAGCGTTGCATGTGTTATTGATTGTATGGAAAACCCAAGAGCTTAGCTTTCAACAAGTGCAACATTAATGAAATGTCTGTGGGTTGTACCAGCAAAATTTGGGGCATTATCAGTTTTTAATTATTTCTTCCCGTATCGTTAGTACTTTGCTGACGATAAAGACGACAGTTTAAGGCATTACAAAATTCAGTTATACGTCGAGTTTGTACGAAATTGCGACTTCAAATTTAGGTTTTCAAAAAATGTAGCAATGTGACAAATGTAACTTATTAAAAAAAAATATTGCTTTAAATAAACTTTATACATGATTCTCTCAAATTTATAACGGTCTATTATTAGTGTTTTATGAGTTATTTTCCTATAAATTTTACAGTTATAAGAATAGTTATTATAAAGATAAACTGAAAAGTTAAAAAAAATACTAGCAAGAAAAAATTTAAACAATTAATGAATAAAATTTCCCCTAAAGTTTGTAAGGTTACTTTAATGCATGGACACATCAACTCCACAGTCTTTACTAAAAATTTATTGAATTTTCAGTTTATCGGGTTAAAAAAAACCCTAATATTTTGTGGTTAGATTCAGCTGTCTCCACGCATAAAAAATATAAACGACCCAAGGAAAAGCAGTAGTGTTTTATCACATGTGATTTTGTAGGACTCCCAACGCATATAACGAACATAAAACTTTCAACCTTAGTGACTGAAATTATCTTTTGTTCATATATATTTTTATTGTTATCAGTCTCACGACTGGTTTGATGTAACCCGTTATCCATTCCTATCTTACACTAACCTCTTCATCTCGTCTGTGCTAATGGGGTGCACCACGTGAAGAATAGGTTGACATTTGGATGGATGAAACAAAAAAAAAACCTCTCCCAAAGCCATAAATCCCTATTAAATTAATAAGTCTCCTCGAAAACTGAATAAATAACTATTTTACTTTTAATATGTATAAATTAAACACTGGTGGTTTGTTAAGTTTGAGAAAAGTTTCCCTGACAACGCTGAACCAGAAAAGTGGTTTGAGTAAAATTTAAATATACTGATAACCGTGAAATAAGTGTTTTGAATACCTATGATGTTAACGTCGTCGAAAATCAACTGATGGAATACCATATGAATTCGAATGAACATAGTCCGCACGATAGTATAAGATTTGAAGGGTTATTAGTAGGCACTAGTGGAGCCTTATGTAAATATTATAACGATAGTTGTTAAGTTGTTATAATAGTACTTTCTGTACTTTTCCCATTCCCAGATCATATCCTTTCTGTGTTAATTATGATCTATGGATTCAGAAAGGGACTCTTCATATTGAAGACAGATGAATCTCTAGGTGTGTCAGAGTTAATGCAATTAAAAATTCTTATAGAAGAATAAACAACCTGATTTCAAGAGTTTAAAGTACTATTTTATTTGTGCAACACATAACAGTATTCTGTATTTGTGTAATGTGTTTCTCTTGCAAACTGCCTGATCTGTTTGTAAATACTGCCAATTTTTGAATATGAAAACCGTGACAAGACTAGGGTTTTCCAACAACTTCAAATGATAAACATCGAAAACTTCCGCATCAATCTCACAAGACCTAAGATGGGTTTTACAAGAACTTTAATAAAATTAATGTAAGGTCTCGTATCCACTTTGGTCGAACGAGCCTGGTGACAGTGCTCAGAAAACGCTCGGTTATTGTGTCGTCACGAGTGCAGCTGCGGCCTTTATTATTATCCATGCAACGTCAAAGAAGAAAAGAAAAGTACCAAGGTGGTGGATCAGAAAAGTTATCGTCAGCGAAGAGATTATCTTGATTATTTAATTCGCGAATTGGCTTTTGGAGGAGACACTGAGCCTTTTCAAAACTTTACGAGAATTTCAAGAATCGATTTTGAACATTTGCTGGCATTAGTTGGACCTCATACTAAAATGCAGGATACGCATATGTGTGATGCGATCTCACCAGAAGATAAATTAATAATAACTTTATGATTCCTAGCTTCAGGAGATTCCTACACAAGCCTGCAGTAGGCTATATGTTCAAAGTATCTAAACAAAGCATCAGCCGTTTTGTACCGATAGTCTGTGATGCTATTGTTCAGTCACTCCATAATTATATAAAGGTTGGTACCTATGTTTTATTTGTGTTTACAAATACATATTTAAAGGATCAGAAATATGTACACACCATATTCCATCAAAATCCATTCAGCTGCGAGAAACTATCAAAAAAGATTTACCACTTCTCTTCTGTTTAGATCGTTCTCGCTTGAACGACCCTAGCACGCTTGTTATTTTTTTCTTCACATCATAAATACTAAATATTAATATCACGCTAACTTCGCGCCAGGCATTTTATTCTTTAGTTCTATTATAATACTGTTCATTTAAGCTATTCCATAACACTCTCTTTGATTCATACGCATCAATAAGAGTTAGGCAAGTTTCATTGTCCCACATGTTCGCGCTCATTGTAGAAACCATCAAATAGCGTCCACACTGAGTGCCGAACAAACACTGACTCGCCTTTGATAATTCCAAAATACCGACACCCGATTGGCTTGCCCTGAGCGCGCTCGCTGTTGTTCGTTGCGAGCGTGCTCAGGCGTCCACACTTGATCGGCTCGCTTCACTGGGCAGCTCATTCGCCTGAGCGTGCTCAAGTGTATAAGAGGCCTAAGCAGGAACTGATTAGAATCGATCAAAACAACGGATCTCTCGATTACTCGATTATTTTTACTTATGGGTTCACGCCTCGTCGACGTCGAGGTCATTAGAGGCGGGATGGGACTGGGGACAAGGAACGGGAAGGAATTCGACAATTGCCTTTTGAAAGAAGCATCCCGGCATTCGTCTGTAGTGATTTGGAGAAACCATGGAAAACCCAAATCTGGATGCACTGATGGGGATTCGAACCCGCGTCCTCCCGAATGCGAGGGCAAATATCAGGTGGATAGCTCTATTTTTTCCCCCTTTTCTTTAAGGAATTTCAAATTCTTTTTTGATGGTATTATGTTTATTAACATCTAGCGGATTTGATTCAGGGAATCGCTCTTACAATTTTAGTTAAACAGTAATGGAAATTGTTAACTAACTTTCAGCTGTAAAAACACAGGAATATCTCAAAAAGGGGGAACTGACTCTCTAAAGCGAACAACCGCACGAAGCTTAGAGCGTCACAGATTGACGAGTTTCTTTCTGAAGAGAAAAGGGACGAGAGCTTGTAAGGAAACGAAGTTTCCTCACTTTGATTATACATTTATATTTTTTAAAATATGATCTGTGCCTGTTATACAGTTCTTATTTGAGAAGAGTTATTAGCATCTCTGACGTGGCTGTTGGGGAGACGGAGCATCTGTGGTTGTTTGGGTTGCCAAGCAGTTTTTGATGGTAGCAGAGAAGAGAGATTCTGCTGGAAGAAAATATCGTTGTATTGTTATTTGGAGTTAGTGTAAGGTATTCAGTATGAAGATATGAAAAATAAACGTTTTTACTGAATATATAATTTATTAATAATAACAAGAAATCTTATAAGCTGCAGAATTACAGAATATCGCCTCCCGAGAAACGTTCCAAAGCAGTTACAAGGAAGATGGCTAATGTTACACAACAGAGAGAAGATACTACTTCTTTTGTATGTTTCTTAAACAAGATAAACGAAACTGCTTATCAGATCTGAATAATTCATTCGTTGTATCTTAATGGTCGGCAAAGCTTTCAAAAACCATTCTGAATTATCATGCATAAAATTTCATGTGGTAAGAAAATTGTTGTTTTTGCAGTAGGCTCCCTTTTACATAAAAAATGTTGACTCAGATTCGAACTATTCAAAATCATGTCAAGCTATTTCATAATCTTAGAAATAAGTTTAGTCACAGATTATCTCTAAAAACGTCAGTTTATAGCCAACAGACATAAGTTTTGTTTAGAAAATGTAATATTCTTCTTTAAGCCCGGGAACTCACAGCTTCGATTGTTGCATTATTTTTGAAAAATACAAAGTTTCCTCGAAGTTGCGTCTAGAGGTGTTGGATAGCTCCTGAAATTATAGGATGTATATTGTAATTAGTTTATTCGTATCTATTTGTTTAGAACCAGTTTAATTTTGTAGTATATTCGCCTTTACCCACATAACTGAATGGAGCGTGGGACAATCATTTTAACATTTGTGAAAGATGCAATTCCAGTTATTTTCGGTTTCGTTACAGTTATTTCGCATATACAGGGGCTTCGAATAGAAGGAGCAGATGTTTCATTTTTCTTTCTCACAAATTGTAAACGATACAAATACGTGCCACGTATCACTGGACAGAGGACGGTTCAAAGTTTTCAATCCCGAACAGTTAGTTCCATTCACAGCCGCCAACGGCGCTGCCATTTTGTTTGTTTGGAAATTGCGACACCGCAGGAGAGGTCGTTTTGTGTTTTACACTATGCAAAAAGTGAATGAGTTGTTGTTGTGCATCGGGCATTTCATTGTAAGTTCAATAAAGTTCCAAGTCGTCATAAACAGATTTACGATTGGCACAAGAAATTCACATATGCAAAACTAAAAGCAATGGTGCCACCGCCATTTCCATGTAAACAGACAACAGCGCCATTGGTGGCAGCGGATGGAACTAGTACTCGGTGGTTACAAACTTTGAAACTTGTTCTATTCAGTGATGTGTGAGCTGTGACACGTATTTTTATCTTTTATAGTCTGTGAGAAATAAAAACGCAAAATCTGAATAACCCTGTATATTTTGCAACTTCTTTATTGTGTTGGAATTTTACCAAACAGAAAATAAGTATACATATCATTATTCTGTTGTTCCTTGGGTGACGGGAAATGGGAAAAATATTAAGAAAGCAAAATAAAAGAAGTGAAAAAAGTATCCCAGAAAATATATTTGGGAAGGAGAAAGCGAAGATATTCTCGAACGAGGCATGAAGAAGAATGGAAAAACAAATTAAAAACATTATCAAACACAAAAACGTTTCATCAGTACTTCGTTGCCACATTTATAAAAATCTGGTAGCCTGATAAAGACAATCGAGCCCAGTGTGGTAATATCTATTTTTTTTCCCCCAGGATGATATCTGTCTATCTTATAACTACGTCTTAAGTACAATTTGTGTGAACCTAATTTTTGCGAGCAGCATTATTATTATTCAAAAAAAAAATAAAAGTAGATAAAAAAGCGTCATTAAACGCGTAAAAATCGTTTTTGATGAAAATCATATTGTTATCAAACAGCAGAAGGATCAAAATTTTTTTCAAGAACTCGTTATCAATCAGAAACGTTTGTTTCTCCATTTTGTATGAAGCTTATATTACAACTTTCTTTACGTATCTACAAAAGCTAACGGAACAAAAGTGGGTTAAATAAATGGTCACAAACAAAAATACTAGTACTCAAGTCTTATCAGTTGGCGGTACCAAAAGTAAGTGTTATTCTAGTACGCAGCGGTTTACTTATGGTAGCCACAAAGAATCGGTTTCGGTTGAAAAGTTGTTTAAGTCTAGAAATGAAAATTGTATACGGTTCGACAGATTTTTTTCCGCATTACCTTACTTTTAAATGAACAATAAGAAGTAGCAATGCGGATGGTTTCAAGGAGCCCTCGTCTTTTTTTCAGGCCATTCTGATTAGGCTTGCCCACTCTTTGAGCTGTGCCGGCGTAGGTTCATGCTTTAATCCACCAGAAATAATTACATGCCTTATTACCTCATTGATTGCTAAAGACAGCTTAATGTGAATCCCAAATTACGAAGCCGGCTGGCAGTAATCGGGTTGGGGAATGTTTATTTATGAAGCGTTGTCTTTAGAAGACGCCGAGTAACGACTTCGTTCCAGAGACTCGTGGACACGAGGAAGGCCGACCGGAGCCGTGTTCGGCTGCAGAGAGAAATTACCTCACGCTGCACCCAAATTAGATCCTCTTTATCATCACAAGTTGTATCAAAATCTAATTTTTCGTTAAAACATATTACGAAAACGAAATCATCTCGTAATAGCTTTACAAGTAAGAGAGTTTGTTCGTGATGAAGACTTAACGAATTAATTAATACGTTCGGCCTAAAAACTAAAGTGCTTGTGTTAGCACAGACAGAGAATATTGGATGAACAACGTTCCAGGACTGAAAAGAGGAAGCTGGATCTCTTTGAAGCTGCAATTTTCGTATCAACTATCAGGTAATAGATTTAACCGCGTCCACGTTCTTACGGCTTGGTTAAGTTATTCGGGTATGCCCTATATAACTAAACATTTGTGAGCTTCCAGTAGTTGATAATTACTGAGTATTGATGACAAAGATCGATAACGTGGTTATAGGATTCTGCGACATGCAAAATATGAATTCAAATTTCATACACCCAAATTCTTCTACACCGTTATTTCAAGGGATTAGATCCATCAACGTACTTCAAACGCTAGGTAATTAGTGCAATAATTATACTAACGCTCAATTCGTAGTTTTACACTGGACTATAATAAAAAATTTCGTATAAAAGAAAACACTGATAATTAAACATTCGAGATGTTAATAGTGGGTATAAATAAAATAGAAAATAGTAGATTTCAATCAACTACGATTTTTATAGGATATCGCATCACTTAATACTTTCCGTCCATTTTTCGTTATGTCCTAGTACAGGGCGTTCGCCGGAAAACGCTACCCTCCCAGTCTGTTGCCGTCGGCAACTTGCTCGGTCAGTCCCGCCAGCAGTTTCCGCCACACGCCACCGTGAATCACCGCACTGTTTAACACCTCCGCTGCCCCAACAGTGCAGTGCAGTGACCCTTACATTGTTAAGAACGGTTTCTTTGCATTGTAGATAGTTTGTGACTTCAGTCTCTTATTAATCAGTGTTGTGAATAAACGTTTCTTTGCGGTTTGGCTGGTTTGGGGATTCATACTCTTATTAATCTGTACCGTGTTTGAGTGTGAGTAAAATTATGGTACGTTACAGTTTGCAACAAAGAATATTTCTCTACGATACATATGTGAAGAAGAAGTCGTTTAAAAAGTGTCGCAGTAAATTTCGTCGCGAATTTCCTGGCGCTTTACTGCCAGCTAAATCAACAATTCTGCGTCTGGTTAGAAAAGTAAGAGAAACGGGTTCATTTTTTAACAAAAAGAGACTGTCGGTCAACCGTATTCTCACAGAGGAGAAAATTGACGATATCGCTTTTCGACTCGAACAGTCACCCAAAAAATCATTAAGTCAGTTAGGGCAGCGTGTGTCTCGAAATATGTTCAGAAGATGTGAAATGTGCATTACACAAGAGGGTCAACACTTCCAGCATCTTTTATAAGGTAAGCTAATGAATTACGTCACATTTAAATGCTTAGCACACAAGTTTCTGAAGTTTATGAAGCGTAATTATTATGAAATAGTCTGCGGCCGACGGTCGAACAATACCGGAAACTGAGCGCTCGCTCGCCGGGAGCAGTTTCTTCCTTGTAGCGCTAACAGTGGGTTGCGTTTCCCGGCGAACGCCCTGTACTTTACTGGCACACGCGGTCAACAATAAATGCCGATGTCACGCTTTGCAAGTTCTTAAATAGTTTTAGATCTTTCGATCATGTGAGTTAGTGGAAATGAATTTGAATTCTCATTAGAATTCCCGATAGTTATTAGCGTTATTTTGCCAGTATTGCTCAGAGAATTTGTGAGCCTCGTAGAAAACAATTTTATGGCCACATAAACAATAAACTTGTATTTATAGCAGTTGTTTTAATGGTTGCGTTTAATCACGTGGTTACGAAAACAGTTTAGATTCTGCTCTCTTAATAGTCACTTACAGATAAAGCAATCGATTTTGGCTGGTAGTGGGTAGCCCGTGAGAATTCATCTGCAAATTTGAAATATTGACAGAACTAAGGGCAATGCTAACTAAATGAATAAAAAACAAAGTCATATTTGACGTCATTAAATGATCTTATACAGGTCACAAACTAATAATTGGTTTTCATTAAAACTGTTTGTACCGTCACAATATGTGGACAAAATTTATTTTATCACCTAAACCAGACACACTGGACCAGACCGCTCTTCATTTGCATATGAACGGAAGAATATTTGGTTAACGGTTCTCGACCATATATTGTGGGAACACTGACCGCATGTTGAGTGTATATTGACATGTTGATTATCAACAACGTAAGAGCCGTAGTAAGCGGGAATGTAAGCAGGAAAGTAGTGATGACAGCAGCCAAGACGCTATGGGAGAACTAGTTAACTCCATTGGGTATACAGTTAGACACATGAAGGAATTCCTCGAATTACAAATCCAATAACAAAATTCAATGTAATGACCTTCGCCAGATCAAAAATACCATCTGCCTTTCAAGCCAAAAGATTGATGCTATGAACTTGCGGTCTTGTGGTTTGTCCATACGTCGAAATTTGTGTTGTACCAAAAGGCTCATTTCTGATTCATTTCTCCCAATCAACGCAATGCTCACCATACAGCCGGAATATACAATCGCTACAGCACGTTATACAATTTTCGTTAATGCCTCACGAATGCGGTCAGTACATAAGCCCATTACGTCAGTCAGGTCCAATATCTATTGTCATAAACGCATAACCCACAGGAAAGTTATTAAATACGTATTTTTAATGGAGTCTGAAAGAGCAGTTTGATTTTCTCTAATACTTGAAAGACCATTACTGTGAGGTTGGCTAGGTACTTTTTAGTCTAGGTAAACAGTTCAAAAGCTATAGTAAATTATGTAAAGTGAAATTTAAAGAAAATTAATTATGAGCAGTTTCTAAAAAGAAATATAAACTTCTTACAACATTATGTACATTCATTTTTCATTGCAACAATTTATACTCAAAAACAAGAATTTTTGGGACTATCTTCATAGGTACAAAGTTCTGCATACATTACTAGTTACCAGAAAACAGCGTGAGTAGCTCAAAACTATTGGTATTACCACATTTAAGTTTCAATAAGCAATTGATATAAGTCCAAACGACCTCGGTGGTAGATACGTATACGTAGAGAGCTTGATATGTAACAAATTCAGAAATGCCTGAGAGGAAAGATTGTGTTTTGCAAATAAGCAACATGGAACCTGAACTGTGGTGCTATAGAATGATTTCTAAGGTGTACGGATAAAGTATGTATTATAAATAATGAGCGAGGAAAGAATTTTTTGGATTAGTCACACAGAAGAGAGAGATAGGATTTCAAGCCACATTTTAAGACATGAAGGATTCATTAATTTGTTAGTAGAGAAAGCAGATAATGGAAAGAACTGTGAAGCAGATAACTGAGGACGTAGGCTGTAATGAGACGAGTATGTTATTTCAAGATGAGGTAGAGAATTCTATCAAACCAGTAGAGTGATTACTTACAGAAAAAATGAAAATAAAAGTTTTGTCTAAATACGAGGGTGGATCAAATATAAACGAGCCCTTTTTGGCGTGACGAGTCTGATACGGTTTGGACAGCACAAGGGGGGGGGGGGGGGGGAAGTGGGGTTATGTGGAAGGCAGTGACAACGATGGTGCGCCAATTCCCTGCTATTCTCAGCAACAATCATGAAGAGTGAGAAAGAGGTACACCCTGGCGTTGCACAACGTGTTATTGTTAAGTTTCTCGTCATAGTAGACGTAAATGCTGCTGAAATTCGCTCTCGTTTACTGCCACAGTTTGGGGAAAGAACCCTTTCATGGGATCAGGTAAATCAGTGCTGTAACAAACTTAAGGAATCGTAGGTTTTCCCGGCGAATCTGAAGGTCACTGCTCTACGCGTCGGAGCATATCACCCCCCACCACCGTTATCAGAGCGCCACTATGGAAGTGTAGGGGATGGATCGAAGGGTATAAATACCGACCCGGCAGATCAGGCCCAGCAATCGCGTCATGCACTGCGCTCTTCACACCGGCCAGCTAACACAACTTTACGCCGTCGAAAATTCGTTGGACTACGATCAATTGATCCGGCCGCGTGTTCGAGAGATCTTCAAGCTTCAAGAAACTTAAGCATGATCAGGAGCGTGTTGGAAATATTGCCCACCAGCGTCGTCCCCACACCAGAATCACACCACCGAAAACGGAGGGTTCGAGAGGTCGAAGGCCTTCAGCACATAACTGTTCTTAAAATTTCTCAGGAACTTCTGATCAGTTGTGGAAGTGTGCAGTAAGTCATTCGTAATGAGTTGGGATTCCAAAAAGTGTCGGCTCGATGGGTTCCAAAGTTGCTGAGTGCAGAGCAGAAATCCGTGCAGTTTGAAATTTCTTGAGCCTCCTTACGAGCCAGGAGGGAAACAGTGACGCTTTTTTGGAAAAAAAGTGACGAGCGATGAGACTTGGGTCCGTCGTTACACCTATGATTCGAAGAGATCTGATATGGAGTGGTGGAACACTAGCGAAGGACCGAGTGGGGCGGTGTAACGGTTAGCGTTCTCGCCTCGCATTCGGGAGGACGGCGGTTCGAATCCCCGTCCGGGCATCCAGATTTGGGTTTTCCATGGTTTCCCCAAATCACTCCAGGCAAATGCCGGGATGCTTGCTTCAAAAAAGGCAATGGCCGAATTCCTTCCCATTCCTTGCCCCCCATCCTTTCCCGTCTCTAAAGACCTCGATGTTAAAAAGAGACGTAAAGCAGTAAAAAAAAAATAACTAGCGAAGGTGCACTGGTGAAAGCGAAGATGAAGCAGTCTGCATGGAGGGTCTTGGCCACTGTGTTCTGTGACTGCAAAGATGTTATGCTTGTTGAGTTTCTTCAAGAATGTCGATACGTTAATGCTGCCTGTTTTCCTCCTGATCGTCTTAGTCAAGTCTGAGTTGCTAGTCGGTCGAAAAGGCGTGGCATTCCGATCAGAAATGTGTTGCTTCTCCATGACAACGCCAGACACCACAACGCAGCAGAAACACGCTAACAAATTTGTAGGTGCAGCTGTTATTGTGCAATTGGTTTGATACACATCCCTAAACTTTTATGATACCAGAATTAAAAAATTACCTACTGTTGGAGAAAGTGCATAAATTAGAAGGGGAACTGTGTAGAAAAATAAGAAAAATGTAAATTAGAATTTATTTAAAAAATGAAAACTTTTTTGCAAAAAAAGCTCATTTGCATTTTATCCTCCCTCATATAAATAGAAGAGGAAATGCTTGTTAAGCTTTAAATATCTCGTCATATCAATTTATGAATCATAGAATTTAGTAGGATACATTGGACAGGTGACAGGGAGAAGTTTCAAATTTCTGTATTTAATCGAGAGAGTGATGAAGCTTTGTAACAGGGAAGTGAGGAAATTAGTTTGCAAGACCTTGGTCAGACTATTGTTTAATATGGGTGGTTATAGGTATCAAATACAGAATAGTTGGTGACAGTGAGGGCAGCTAGATTTCTATGCTTAAATTCTGCAGAACACAATCAATGGCTGATTATAGGAGTAAGTCAGGAGTCATTAGAAGACGGGAGACACCTGAGAGAATCGTATAGTGTGTAATGTGTTGGTGATGATGCGTGGGTGCTTATTGGTACAAAAATTAGGAGTGGAACGTGCAAGAAAGAGAAGGCTGTGAATATTAACTAGCACTTAGTATCAGGTCTTACGTAATAGGACAATTTACTTTCGTATGTAAATTACAGAGGGAAATATTGATCTATGTATTTCAAAGAACTGAAATAAATTAATATCGTAAAAGGTGAACATGATCAAGGAAATGCTGTGAAAGTGTATAAAACAATAATTTATGAAATGTAAAAGTACGTAGGTAAACGAGAAAATTACCATCGGGCCACATGCCCCACTGCAATTAAATTAAGTAACGTTACTTTTCCAAGATATCTAACGTTCTTCCCAGGTCGCTATTGAACAAGTTCCAAGAATCCTCTTTAAAAACGGGTTTTGAGACTAGATATAAATGACGGACGCTGGACCTTTGCCCAAAAAGTTTAATGTTCTGCCATTTTGTAATAATGGCTATTTTGCGTTTTGTCACTGATCCAAATCACTCCTATTATATGGATGGATTTGACTGTAACCGCGGTGTGTTGTCCTGAAGTATTGCAACCGCAAATATTGCCTAAATTGATTATATACAATGCAATCAACAATGGTAAAATTAATTGTAATTTAGAACCAGAACTTTCGGCGATGCTCCCTTTTATTTTATTTTTTTTAAAATGTTTTCGTAACTTCATCAACTGTGAGTCTAGATATATTAGCAAAATATTCTATAATTTAAATAAATACTGAAAAAGCTCAACATTTTTTAATTCATGTGTTTATATAAGTGTGGTTTATTTCATCAGGTCTGTTATTTAATTTAGGATAATGGTTTAAAGAAAATGTTCACTAAGTTGTATACATTTCACAATTCATAGTTATGGTATAAGCAGAAATACGACGTTTGGATGAGAGATTATTTAGATGAAACATTTACTGCAGCCTTAATTAGAATAAATTGTTTTTCGGATGTTAGTGTATTGATTGAAGAATTCAGTCTGAAAAACATGACCTACATCAAGGTTAAATTGAATTCCGCTTTCACCGCTGTTATTTATACACAATCTTTCACTTTAAGAAAATTATCTAAATTGTTCTGTTCTATAAGTGGTGGCATAAACGCAATACACTGTAGGTTGATAAACTGCTAGGAATAGGCGCTCGCACAAGATATGTTGTGAACGAAGGGTATTTACAGTTTAAAGTTATGCATCTCTTTTCACACGTTTGTAATCTTGATCTTTGCTCTAGCACGATGTTTAAAGTTACCAGATTATTGGAAGTAAGATCTCCATTGTTTTAAATTTTACATGTGAATTTCACTGTGAATTTAGGGATTTGGGTTGTTACAATCATTTTTCAGAATCACAGTGCGTATAAAGGAACACCAGTCTCCAAAGAGCATTGGCAAAAACTAAAAATAAAATAAAATTCTGAAGCTGGTAAAAAACTAACACATCACATACCTCGTGACAGCCTAATTGTGGATACAGAATGCATCTTACTTACAGCATTAACCAGGCAGCAATTTGATTCTTTTACCTAGAAAAGAAAGAGAAATTATTTTATTAATTACACCTAATATTTAAATGTTGTAACTGAATTAAAATCAAAATTTGGTTTTGTTGTCAGAATGTGATATAGCTTCATATTTTAGGAGGACAAATTCCTTACTTACAAAATACTATTACTTTCTTCACACTATGGGCCTAACACGTATTATGGAAAACATCCAAAGTGGTTTTCATCTGTATGCGTATCTCTAAGCCATTTTAATATTTTACTTCTCTAAAATTTCTGAAATATTTTATTTTACAGAAGCAATCTAATATTCGAAGATAGTATAAAGAATATAAACAATCCTGATTGCACCACATATGGCACCTCTTTCGCTGACTGCGATATACTGTTAAAACCGATCTGAAACTTCCATTTGCGCGTTCTCATGATAATTATTGCTGCTAAATTCCACCATTTCAATTACATTAATGAGTTAGAACCTATAGAATCACTAGCATTTGCTAAAATCTTGAAGCTAAACTCTTAAGTGAGAAACTTTACGGAAGTTAGATAATGATTGGTCAACTAGTGATCGCTAGAAGCTTTTTTTCTTTATGCCTCGTCTATGGCGCTAGAGACGAAAGAGGGCTGGGGTCAAGGAACGGGAAGGAATTCAGTCATGATAGTTTAACGGAACCACTCGGAAATTATCCCGGGGTGAATCAGGGAAATCTAGCAAAACCAAAATCTCGATGGCTGGGCGGAGATTGGAACCCACATCCTTTCGATTGCCATGCCAGAACGTTAACGCTATCCCATCAAGCTCGTTCTGAAGTTGTTAGTAGCTGGTATTGGTAATTATATGAGGTTATAAAATCAATTCGAATCTCTGTTACGAATAGTGTCCGTTTTTTCCGGTTATTATTACTAGATAATCGGCATTCAAACGAGCATTAATTTTATTTCAGAAAAAAAATCACACATGCAAATGATATTATATTAGAGGCGAATGTAGCAAATGGAATTATGGTGAACAGACTATGGCAAAACACACATGGATACACATAGAATGAGGGAGAGACGTCAAGCAACGACGAAAATAGTATCGTATTCGAAAAATTAAAAGAAAAGAACAATATCTGATTGTCAAAAATCACCGTTCATTAACATCGTGTTAACTTGTTTTATGCCTGCAACGTAGTCCAAAGAATGCAATTCTTGACAGATTCGGAAACATATATTTCAGCTGAAACTCTGTGTTGGTTTGGTTTCCTCTTAGGGGGCATCCATAAATTACGTGAGGTGTTTTTCCGGATTTCCGCCCCCCCCCCCCTCGTTCTGGTGAGACTTCGTGAGATCTGATCCGAACCCCCCCCCCCATCTGGTGAGATTAGGTTCGTGGAACCCCCCCCAGAAATCGCCCTCTCATCTTTTTGAGACGATTTTTTTTTATTTTAGGTCTCACTCTTCAAAAAGCCGGTTACACCCCCACTCCGCCTAAATCTGCTTTCGCGTCATTTTTAGACTTTTTTTTAACTCTACAGTCCAAAAAAATTTCTAAAACCTCACGTGAGATTTCCGTCGACCCCCCCCCGGTGAGATGTCGCCGGACCCCCCCCCATTTCACCTCACGTAATTTATGGACGCCCCCTTATACCGAGTAACTTGATTCTGCTGCTTACGTTTGAAGAATGAACTGCGCCCAAGATGGTAGTCGTTGAACCTCCTTCCATTCGCTACTCCAACCAAGAACTCCATAGCTCTAAACACCTCAGTTTGTATGTTCACACAGAGTTATGGGGCGTCCAATAATTAAGTGAGGTGTTTTTCCGGAATTCGGGTGAGATTTGGTGAGGTCTGGACGGACCACCCCTCCCCCCTAAAGTCGGCATCCGCATCGTTTTTAGATCGTTTTTCACCCCTAAACCCGACATCTGTCTTGTTTGTGGACGTGAGATATTCGCCGACTTACCCCTCCTCCTTGGTGAGATTTGGTAAGATTTCGTCCCCCCCCCCCCCCCTATATCACCCCGTTAACAAGAACATTGTTACCTGTATACTTCCGACGCAGCCGTCCTAAGCTGTTATTTGTCGCACATTAATAGTTCTCATGAGCGAAAAATAAGAATCTCGCACAGTGCAGGTCTTGGCACCGCGGACCACTTTGCATACAGCACAAAGGACCATTGGTGGCGAGATGTGCAGCGTGATAGTGACGGAGCCGCACAAAGCCGCCGTGACCTTCTCGCGGAGACAATCAATCGCTTATGTCAGCCGGCGCACAATAACGAGAGCTCCTCTGGTTGACATTTTACGGCGACACGGCCGTTTCAAATGTCATCGAAGATGAAATGAGGCGGCAGGGCGGCCGGCTGTCCTGTGGGAGAGTTTTCGTGCGAGTTCCCACGGGACACAACGGAGCAAATATCGCAGGTACTGCCTGCTTTGTTCAGCTCTTGCTACAATACGGAATCCATCTCTCAGTTTGTGCAGCGCGTATCTGGTTTAAATCAATCTCAAGGGAGCGTCCATAAACCACGTAGCTCCATTTTGGCCTCCTGTGAACCCTCCTCCCCCCACGTAGCCCGACGTGGCTTTTGCCTCTACCCCCCCCCTCCCCCTCCCACGTAGCACGTAGCCTATTTCCCGATTGACTCCAGAAGACATTTTTTACTGTTTTCTCTTGTCAGACTATCGTAAATTACATACGGGGATAATTAAATGGCAGAAACAAATATTTACATGCTGTTGTGTGTCCTGAATCTCATTTTAACTATGACAAATAATATGAACGAAAAGCTACGTGGCCTGGCTCGAAACCCCCCCCTCCTCCCCACACGTAGCCCAACGTAGCCTTCCAGCCAACCCCTCTCCCCCCCCCCCCTAGACCGAGCCACGTACTTTGTGCACAATCCCCAAGAGGTTCACAACTCAAGAAATGTTTCATGTCAGGTCACGCTATCATGACCTGTGGCTCTCAAAACTCACTTTTTTGTCTCTACAGCCTCCCTAGCTTGATCATTGCAGAAGTTTGGAGAGGGACTGTTAAGAGTAAAGGGAAAACGGAAATGAAGCAGTTCCCTTTCATGCTGGTATTCGCCATGACAATTAACAAGTTTCAATGACATACCCTAGAGCAGCGGTTCCCAACCTATTGGTCGCGACCCACTGGTGGGTCGCGGCGTCTGTTTTGGTGGGTCGCGGCGTCTGTTTTGGTGGGTCGCGGCGTCTGTTTTGGTGGGTCGCGGAAAAATCGAGGTTTCTATCACAAAAATATATATTATTGCTTTTGAAAAACAAATACAGAATTTAACTATGTGTAAAAAGTGACTTAAGGTTAAAATTAATCAGTGTTAACCCTGATATCGGTGCCCTCATCAGCAAACACCAGTGTCAGAAATCTCACCGATTGTAAAGTTGTTTTTTTTTATATAATAATTAGTCATATTTTTCATTATCTTTGTAAAAAAAGCGGGAGGCGACTGCACAAAGCGTCGCCTCATCGAGTTGACGGCTGAAATTCCAGGATTAGTTAAAACTCGATTTGCAAATTAAAATGACACGGATGTGCCAAGGCATATCTTGGTGGGAAACACCTAGAAAACCCATTTTAGTGGTTGACTGGTAAGTTTACCATTCTGTTTTCCTGCTCCCAGTCTTCCATATTTTCATACATTTGGGTGCAGTAAAACACAATGATTAAGCTACCAATCAAACACTAAAATCAGGTCTGCTGCTGGTTTCCACCAAAAAGCTTCTTGGAAAATCAGTTGCATTTTAATATGCTGCTCGAGTTACTTCTAATCGTGGAATTTCAGCAGTCAACTTGAAGAGGTGATGGTCTGTGCAGCCGCCTCCCGGTCTATATGTTTTTTGTTTTATGTATCATCAATCCTTGTTTTTGTTGATAGTATTTCCTTTGTACTAACATTTGCCTTTTCGTTTGATAGGATAGTCTATAGCGTATCGAGGTCATATAACATTTCCCATTCTGATATTAGATAGACTCTGTTATTAGGTGGGTCGCGAAAAATTTTTTACTTAAAAGTGGGTCGTGTACCAATATAGGTTGGGAACCGCTGTCCTAGAGGAATGTTAACTGTTGAACTGCAACCGCTGGAGCAGCAGTCGTCCACAGCTTTGACTTGGAATAACAAAGCTGTAACGGTCAACTTTGGCTTACCAATCTAGCGGTACTTGCTGCCCACTTGAGTATTTTGCACGCTTCGGTATACTCAGCAACTAATCAAAAAACAGTTTTGGAATGATAAGTCCTAAAGGAACCCTGTAATGTAACGATCGCTTGAATTACTTCTCCTACTGCATTTGACCCAAGTTTTCCATTGAATTCAATATTTTGTGTCACGTTTTCAGAGGAAATTGATTGAAGATTTGTTAATGTCTAACATAAATTACAATAAACTTGAATAAACATAATAATATTCCACCGAGCGTGGTGGTGTAACGGATAGAGTTCTGGCCTCGCATTCGGGAGGACGGCGGTTTGAATCCCCGTCCGGGCATCCAGATTTGGGTTTTCCATGGTTTCCCAAATCACTGTAGGCAAATGCTGGGATGCTTCCTTAAAAATGCCATGGCCGAATTCCTTCCCATTCCTAGCCCCCCATCCTTTCCCGTCTCTATAAAGACCTCGCGGTTGAGAGACGTAAAGCAGTTAAAATAATAATAATAATATTCCCCCTATTCGTTATTGATGTCACCTCTTTAGGGGACTCATAGTTTAAGCAGTACAGCGGCCGACTGCTGTCTGGAAGACCTGACTTCGATCCCCGATTAAGCTGAGGATTTTTCGTCGAAGCTTAACATCCGGAATGGCTCACCGT
Source organism: Vandiemenella viatica (assembly GCA_031002005.1). Classification (NCBI taxonomy): domain Eukaryota; kingdom Metazoa; phylum Arthropoda; class Insecta; order Orthoptera; family Morabidae; genus Vandiemenella; species Vandiemenella viatica. The sequence continues at coordinate 220,494,310 of JARYHS010009186.1, read as the reverse complement.
GACCACTCACTCCGTGGGGAAGGTAAAGTCGGTCAGAGCGTGAGGATGATCCCATCACCTTTTCCTATTTCTCCAAGACCCCATACCTTACTGTGATATATCAAATAGGATATTACGGAGCTTTACCTCGACGTATCTCCGACGTGTGAGGTCCTTTGCCTATTAATGGGTCATCTTCTTATTGTAGTTATCAATAAATATCCATCAATCATTACCGTAGATGTCTTAGGATAATAGGTTTGAAACTTTAGATGCACGTGATGAGTTGCAGCTTATGTTGAAGAGTTTAATTACTAATAGTTATAGGGGATTAGGCACAACGATACTTATTTCTACACGCGAAAGAAGTGGTTTATCATCTGCAACTATCCTTCGTAAGGGAGCGTCCATAAACTACGTAGCTCCATTTTGGCCTCCTGTGACCCCCCTCCCCCTACTTAGCCCGACGTGGTTTCAGCCTCTACAGCCTCCCCCGCGTGGCACGTATCTTTTCCCCTATTGAATCCAGAAGACATTTTGTATTGTTTTCTTTTGTAAGACTATCATAAATTACATAGATAATTAAATGACGGAAATAAATATTTACATGTTGTCGTATGCTCTGTACCTCATTTTAACTGTGACAAATAATATGAATGGAAAACTTCGTGGCTTGGTTCGGTACCCCCTACCCCTCCCCCCTCGTAGTCCAACGTAGCTTTCTACCGAACCCTTCCCCCTAGACCGAGTCACGTAGTTTATGGACGTTCCCTAATGTGTAAACGGTCAAAGCGCTGGAGAAAACCGTGAAAAAGCTATACCCTTGAAACACTCTGGATCGGGTAGGTACAACGGAACGAGTTTCAAGAACTGGATCCAAAGAAACGGCCGTCCTATGAGCTAGATGACTGCTGGGACAGTACGTGACTTCGCCTCATGAACTACACATTTTAGAGCTAAAAAAACTTATAATGCACAACACGCCACACGTTTCGCAGACATACGGTAGCACAGACATTCCACCATTAGGATTAATCCTCCCGCTGTAACGAATCTGGTCCTGATTACGGTGGGTCCTCCCCCCTTCTACCCTCTTGATCCATACCACCTACCTGTGCAAGAAAATGCTGGTATCTGGCAGTCAACAGTGGCTCTAATCGAGAGGAATAAAATCTTTCTACACCAATTCTTCTGTAATCATGGCTATTTTCTGACAGAGCACATCAGTGACGGCTATCGGCTGTTATAGTCCAAGATCCGTCTGCATGATTCCTACTTCCATCCGTTATTTGATTGAAACGTAATTTTTATGTATTATTATTAGTAGCAGAAAGCGCTCGTGCCGGGTTACCTCTCCTAATATGGCAGCAAGCATTTTTAATTAAATTTTCCAAAAAAGTCAAATAATCTCATTCATTTTTTTAAAAAAAATTATAATTAATTTAAAAAAGAGACATGTGAAGAACATAAAAAGTTTGGGTTTCCTATGTAAAAGTGACCGTAAATAGAAGTTTGCCAGCTGTTAAAGATATGTAAGAGCGAAAGAGGGTTAGCACTCCATATCGCCTGACAGATAATAGACTTTAATAGCTGGTAACCCATACTTGCAGCCACATTTACATAGGCAACCCAAACTTTTTATGTTCTTCACATGTCTCTCTTTGAAATAATTTATTTAAGTACCAAGTGAACAAAAATTTTTGATTTTTTTTTTGGGGGGGGGGGGAAGGTAATTAAAAATACTTGCGCCCCTATTTTGATAGGCAATCAAGCATACTCGCATTCTGCTAGTAATAATTATACATAAAAATTGCATTTAAATCGAATAACAGATGGCTGTAGAAATCATGCAGCCGTATCTTCGGCTATTAAAGCACTGTCTTAGGGTACTGTATCGCGGTTAATAAGGCAGGTAGCATGTGTGGCCTGGGGCAGGCGCGCCCAACAGGAAGCCGGCACGCCGGATGTCGCTCTTCTCCTTTATTGCCTTCGCATCCATCCTGTCGGCCCGTCATTAGGCGCACCACATCGTTACAGCGCCCTCGTAACTACCAGGCGAAAACTGCTCCGCAGGCTGGTAGGCTTCTCGCCGAATTCTCTAACCAATGAGAACTTTCTTGACATAAAATTTTTCTTATAAGACTTGTCAAGAGGTACTTAGGAACAACGAGTACGCTATTTCAATCTTGACATTAAGGCCGCCTGGATGGCTCAGTTGGCTGCAGCACACTGAACATGTCAGGCGATGATGCGGGGTTAGGGGGCATCCATTAATAACGTGAGATGTTTTCACGGAATTCCGGAACACCCCCCCCCCCTCCCTTTTTCTAGTTAGACTTCGTGAGATCTGGCCGGAACAGCCCCCTCCCCAAAAATGACAAGAAATTTTGATGAGATACTCCCCCCCCCCCCCCTCCCGAGAATCGACCTCTGAGCCTATTGAGATTTTTTTTATCCCTCTACCTTCCGAGGCCGGTTATACCCCCTCTAAAGTTGACTTCTGCGCAGTTTGAAGACCCTTTTTTTCTAGCACTACTGTCCTTCAAGAATTTCAAAACCTCACGTGAGATTTCCGTCGATTTCCCCACCCCCCCACCCCATTTCACCTCACGAAATAAATGGACGCCCCCTTAGCAGATTCGATTCCTCGTGATCGAAAAAATTTTGATCATCAGGAGTTGGCAGGTAGGACAGGAAAGGTGGCGGTGCACAATCCCTAACCATCAGATTGTGCGCCAAAGTCCTTGGTTAAATCCCAAACATTGCGCAGTGCGTATGGAGCGAGGGCATACGGCACTGTTGATGGTGATTCGTCCGCTGGATGGGGACGTTAAGCATGGCAGACTCCCTGCTTCCCTGCGGAAGAGTAGGCCTGGATGAGCCGGCGCCGAATCTCACCCTCTCCCTTCTTTCATCTCTCATTTTACACAACACTCCATACTTACACTATTACAGCCATGCGCGCGTAAAATAGCACATACGAACACACACTGGGGAAGGCAACGAGAAACCTCCCCAGTTTATCTGCCCAAGAGGGTTCCCACGGAGAGGGTATGACATCAAAAGAAGAAGTTTGTTGTCAATAGGCTGAAATATACTCTAAATTTGTCAAGATATTATTAATATAGTGCAAGTGCCATTTGTTAGTTACTACGTTACCTTTAATACAGGCGCAGTATGGTAATTCAAGCGAACCGCCATTCTGCTCTACTTTTTAGCATTTTTTTAAACAAATTGAACTGCTGTTTAAAATCACCGTTCACAATGTTAGAAGCTGATAGCTCATAAATTATTTCCAGTAAAAAAATTAAAATAACAAAATTTTCTCATGCACGTATCACACGAAAGCCAGTCAATAAATCAACATGTAAGAAATTCTAAACTGACATTTACGTCAATGATCTCCATCTCTAATTCTTATCAAATTCGTCTCTCGAAGTTTTTTTTTTTTTTTTGAGATTGAATGGTTTCTCGGTATATCGTCGCAGGATAGAAGGCGACTTCGAAACTTCAAGCCAAATTGACGTGCTCTCTCAATTGAATGCCCTAGAACAGTCTACACGGCATTTTTTTTAACGATATCTAAAAAATTAGGTAAACATTTTTATTCGCGTTGGCATATGTGCTCTCAAGTGAATGTTGAACACGGCAGTAATGATAACTCAGGACGAACACTATATTTAATTAATCTCACACCATTGCCGGGATTCGAATAGACGCTCCTCGAAACAAATGGCTAACACGATAACCACAATACTCCCGGGGAAAAATACGTAACATTCGTCGTTATTCACATAAAAATAATTAACATTTTAACTTTGTTAATTATAGATCAACCTCTAAAATTACATATATCATGATGGCTTCTTCCTGGGTAAAATAATCCGGAGGTAAAATAGTCCCCCAATTGGACCTCCGGGTGGGGACTGCTCAGGAAGGAGTCATCAGAATGGATGGAAACCTTCTACGAGTCGGAGCGTGAAATGTTACAAGTTTGAATAGGGCAGGTAAGTTAGAAAATCCAAAAAGGGATATGGAACAACTTAAGTTAGATGTTGTTGGGATTAGTGAGATTAAATGGAAGGACGCACAGGATTTCTGGTCTGGGGAACACAGGATAATTAGCACATAAGCTGTCAATGGAGTCACTGGTGTAGGATTTGTAATGAATAAGAGAGTAGGGAAACAGGATTATTTTGATGAGTTTAGATACTAAGCCCGCCCCAACCACATTAGTACAAGTGTATACGCCAACGTCACAGGAAGATGACGAAGAAATAGAGAAAATATACGCCGACATTGAAGAATTAATCTAATATGTGAATGGGAAGGAAAATCTAATAATCATGGGTGATTGGCATGCGACAGTGGGAGAAGGAAAAGAGGGGAATACTGTAGGAAGTTTTGGTCTAGGAGATAGAAATTAGCGAGGAAGCAGGTTGTTAGAATTTTGTGAAAGGTATAAGCTAGTAGTGGCAAACGCACTGTTCAAGAACCATGCAAGAAGAATATACACCTGGAAACGTCCTGGTGATACAGGTAGATATCAGCTAGATTATATCATGGTCAAACAGGAGATTCAGGAATCAAGTTCTAGACTGTAAATCGTACCCAGGAGCAAAGATATATTCTTGCCATAATTTGATAGTAATGAAGTGTAGGATGAAATTCAAGCGAATAAGGAAGCAGCATAAGCAAAACAGACTGGAAGTGAATAAACTGAAACAATATAGTACGGAAGAAAAATTTGTGTAAATGGTAGACTTAGGTCTAAGAAGTAACTCTGAAATGAGTTTAACTGAGGACGAATGGAATTCATTAATGACCGAAATAATGAAAGCTGGTAAAGAAACATTAGGCTTTATAGAACAAGCTGCCCGAAAACCTTGGATCGCAGAAGAAATTTTGGAACTGATGGATCAGAGGAGAAGGTACAAAAATACTCACGATGAAGCAGGTAGAGAGCAATACAGGCAATTTAGAAATAAACAGGAAATGCAAAGATGCAAAGGAAAAATGGCTAGAAGAAAAGTATGAAGAAGTAGAAAAGGAAATGGTCATAGGTAAAGTAGTTGTTGCTTATTGGAAGATCAAAAAGAATTTTGGAGAAATGAAGAAAAGAGTTGTGAACATTAAAGCTGCCAATGGGAAACCTCTTTTAAGCTCGGACGATAGAGCTAACCGATGAAAGGAATACATTGAAAAACTGTATGATGGGGACGACTTGAACAATAGCGTAATGGATAAGGAAGACGATATTAACATAGATGACTTAGGAGATCCTGTTTTAAGGACAGAATTTAATAGAGCTCTGAATGTCTTGAAAGCAAATAAGGCAGTTGGAATTGATGAGATCCCTGTAGAACTTCTTAAATCCCTAGGAGAAGAAGGAATCAAAAGATCATTCAAGCTGATATCAAAAAGTTATGAAATAGGAGAAATTCCAACTGATTTTTGTAAAAATGTCATCTTCACACTTCTGAAGGAAGCACAAACTCACAAATGTGAGAATTATCGCACCATTAGTCTAACATCACATGCTTCAAACTTAGGCCTACTGACCAGAATAATATACAGAAGAATGGAAAGGGTAGTAGAAGAGATAGTAGGTGAAGATCAGTTTGGGTTTAGGAAAAATCGCGGTACAAGGGAAGAAATTCTGTCTTTAAGATTAATACTTTTATGGCATTTGTTGATTTAGAAAAACCTTTTTATAATGTTAGGTGGGACAAGATGCTCAAAATTTTAAAGAAGTCAGGTCTAAAATATCGAGATAGAAGAATGTTTTATAAACTATACAAGAATCAAGTGGATGTAATAAAAGTAGAGAATTATGAGAGGCAAGCATCAGTTAAAAAGGGTGTGAGACAAGGTTGTAGTCTATCCGCGTTAATATTCAACTTGTATGTAGGGGAAGCAATGAAGAAAGTAAAAGAAAAGTTTCCATGTGGCATAAGTTTTCAGGGAGAATAAATCGGTATGCTATGATTTGCTGATGACATTGTGTTGTTAGCAGAAAGGGCTGTGAGGGTATTAAGAAATTACTGAACGTTATGAACAAAATACTGAAGGAAGATTTTGGACTGAATATAAATCAAACCAAGACTGAAGTGATGAAATGTAGCAGAAATGTTACCAATACTAGTAGGTGAAATATAAAAATAGGATCGAATGCAATTCGAGATGTATGTGAATTCTGTTTCTTGGGAAGCAAAATTACAACCAATGGCCGAAGCAGGAATGATGTTGAAAACAGAATAGCACTAGAAAAAAAGAGCATTCATGAAAAAGAGAAATCTTTTAGTTTCAAATATTGATCTAGGATTAGAAAAAACTTTTTAAAACTCTATGTGTGGAGCACAGCACTTTACGGAAGCGAAACATGGACTGTTGGAATACCAGAAAGAAGGAAAATTGTGGCATTTGAAATGTGGTGCTACAGAAGAATGCTGAAAATTAAGTGGACAGACAAAGTAAGAAATGAACGAGTTTTGGGAATGATGGGTGAGGAAAGAAGTTTGTGGAAGAATCTTACAGAAAGAAGAGATAGGCTGGTAGGTCATATTTTGAGACATGCTGGATTGGTTAATTTGTTAGTGGAGGGATCAGTGGAAGGTAAGAATTTTAGAGGAAGACAGAGATTAGAATATATGGAGCAGATAATTGAGAACGTGGGTTGTAAGAAACATGTAGAAATGAAAAGGTTTGCACATGGTAGGAAGGCATGGAGGATTGCATCAAATCAAGCGAAAGATTGAGGACAGCAAGACAAGAAAAAATTAGCACACTGTGTTATAGAATATAAAGAAGTAGTGTATGTTTTTTTTTTTTTTTTTTTTTTTTTTTTTTTTTTTTTTTACATTTCATTCCTTCCAGCAGAAGGCTGGGAGGCGGGCTGCTGGAGAGTCATAGGGGACTCTTTTCAGCCAATCTACTACTACGGGGAGGGAAGGGGGATGGAAGGTCGGCCGTGGCCTTGTAGGGAACCATCCCAGCATTCGCCTAAGTGTCTGAGGGAAACCACGGAAAACCTCAGACAGGATGGCCGAACCGAGTTTAACCCCGGTCCTCCCGAATGATAGGTAGGAGGCCAATATTGGCCTCCTCCCATCTCGGTGACTCGGTGAATAGTGTATGGTATCTGTGGAATTATTTATAATAAGATAATTTTAAATTGCCTGCGAGAGAAACAATTACTAATGTAATATTATATTCACTGAATTCTTCATCGGAGTTCAGCCGGATAGCGTCGTAAACTCGTGTGAAGAATTCACTCCATCAATACTCCGGGAAATTCTTCACTGTAGGAGCATTAGGTCGCATTCTGTACTGGTCCCTTTCCTTGACTGGTCGCAATATCTTCCATACTATCTATCTCTCCTGAATTTCGGTTTTATCCGTGAGCCCCTTCCTTTTAAATATTAAACATACTGAAACATATAAGGCATCAGTGTGGATCACTTTAGAGTTGTTGTGGAGACACCTATTATTGTGTTCTTGGTCATTTGGTAAAGCAGTACTAGTTTGTTAAGCAGTGTTGATAATGCTGTTCCTTCGGAGAGATTGAGTTTCAGCTATTTTCCTACATACTTGAACGTGTTGGTTTTATGAATCCTTCCCAACATAATGTACACAAGTAAGTTCAATGATGTTCGTGATTTATCCTGGTTTTTTTTTTTTTTTTTTTTTTTTTTTTCAAATGACTGTTGTAGCTATGCCTTTACCGCTTGTTGTCTGAGAACAATGAGTTGTTTCGCTGATATCTTTTACTAAATTAGGTAGAAGTGCCAAGTCTTCGGTGAATCCGATGTTCCTGTGTTCCATATGGTTACCATTTGGTGTCTCCTATCTAGCCACGTATTCTCTTAAATCCTTTTCCAGTGGGCATTTAAAGAGTAGATGGGAAAGCCTGTCGCCTTGTCTTACATTTGTCTTGATTTCAATTTTTTTTAGAATGTTCCTTTGAACTTTACTCGTCATCAACTATTAAAGTTATGCTTGTTCCATTGGCTCAATTGTCTGCGATACCGTGATGCTGTCCTTTGCTGACGCGGGGTTTCCTCGTTCGAGTTTTGGTGGTCGAAGAAATTTTCATCAGTAGGGATTGGCCTGTAGGGTTTGATAGGTGGTGGTACATAATTCCTAATCAGCAGAGTGTGCACCAAAGTCCGGGGCTAAACCCCAAACCTCTCCGCAGTTAGTTTGGAATGGGAAGATACCACATTTTTGATGGTGTTTCATCCGTTGGATGGGGACGTCAAGTCTGGCGGGGCCTGAATGGACCTGCACAGGGTTCCAACATCACTCTTATTTCATCTTTCACCCACAACAAAAACAACACTTCGCACTGGACACGCACTCTATCAAAGTCACCGACACTTTCAACAACACTAACGAACCCTATCACACCAGGAAACCACTCCAGCTCATCTTCACAGACGTTTCCAGGGGAGGGTAAACATCCCTCGTGATAACGACCTACGCCCGGACTCAGGCAAGGCGTTCATGATACTGATCCGTCAAAAAAAAAAAAAAAAAAAAAAAAAAAAAAAAATTTACTTTATCCATGATATATGGACTTTGTGAAAGTCTGTAACTGTTTTAATATAATAAGATATGCAAATAATTTTCTGCGACACAGTTACTTTAATAAATTGTTATTTAATTTATTTTATTGATATGCGTGACGCGTTTCGAGAAATTATTCTCATTTTCGAACGCTATTTTATTAATTTTTTGCATTTTTGGTGTGACGAGTGCTCGTGTCATCTTCTGTTCGATGTTATCCGGTTTTACCTTGTATTTCATTTTACGAAGGTATCTCCAAGGTATGATTCACAGAATTTCACACGTGCACTTCGTCACTACATAATATTTACATATATACACTGTTTGTGTATATATGTAAATATTATGTAGTGACGAAGTGCACGTGTGAAATTCTGTGAATCATACCTTGGAGATACCTTCGTAAAATGAAATACAAGGTAAAACCGGATAACATCGAACAGAAGATGACACGAGCACTCGTCACACCAAAAATGCAAAAAATGTAATAAAATAGCGTTCGAAAATGAGAATAAATTCTCTAAACGCGTCACGCATATCAATAAAATAAATTAAATAACAATTTATTAAAGTAACTGTGTCACAGAAAATTATTTGCATACCTTATTACGTCAAAAAAGTATCGGGATTTAGTCAATAAAACACAAAATATTTGTTATTCATCCAAATTTATTGTATCGCCTTCAATGTAGGCCCATTTCGAAATAGTACACTTATGCCAACGAATAATCCAATAATCAAAACATTTTTAAACGCTTTTTATGGAATCAACTTTAGTTCTCGGCGTGAATTCTCTTTTATGTTTTGTATCAACTGAAAACGGGCGCCTGGGAGTGGTAATTTGAGTTTTAGAATGAGAAAAAAAAATTGGCTGGAGCCATATTAGGTGGATACGGTGGTTGTTCGATGGTATTTGTTGAGTTTTTGGCCAGAAATTTGTTCAAAATAATATTACCTTTTGAGATGGTGCGTTATCGCGGTGCAAAATCGATGAGTTTTCTTTTCACAATTCTTGCCTTTTTCGACAAATTTGCTCTCATAAGCTACATAACACTCACATAATATTCTTTATTTACTGTCTGACCTTCTGGCGAGAATTTCGAGTGCATAACACCGCAATAATCAAGAAAACGGTCAACGTCACCTTGAATTTTGATCGATTTTGACGTCGTTTTTTTTTCGGTTTCAGCTCAGTTGGAAGATGCAGTTCCGATGCTTGTTGATTGGTTTACATATAAAACTCGTAAACCCATGTCTCATCACGAGTTAAAATGCGTTTTATGAATGTGGGATTGGAATTGACTCGTTCTAGCATGTCTTCAGCGACCTTTACGCGATTGGGTTTTTGAAGAAAATTCAGGTCTTTCGGAACTAGTCGAGAGGCAACGTGTTTCATGCCCAAACAATCGTTTAAAATTGCACGAACTGATTCGTGAGACAGAGAAAGTAGGTCTACAGCGGCTATCTCCTCAAATTTAAATGACGATCCTCAGTCACTATTTCTTTCACTTTATCGATGTTAACTTCAGTTGAAGATTTTGATGGCCGACAAGAGCGAGGCGAATCTTCCATCATATCTCGACCGCTTTTCAGTTCACTGTACCACTCATATACGCGTGTTTTTGATAAAGTCGATTCACCGCAAACCTTCGGGATACGAAAATCCTTTTTCAATGCCAAATTTGAGACCAATTCTTTGTTGTATATTTTTATCCATTGTAAAAATAGCTAGCATATGAACTGACAACAACGAGTAAACAATGTAAACAAACTGAACGACAAATAATGCTCATACTTAGCGTCAGTATAGAAGACAGTTGTGCCAGCTTCGCGACAAAACGAATTTTGACAATTTCTTCAAGCGGGCTTTTAAATGATCGGTTCCAGGTACTTTCTTGACAGAATGAACCAACACAGGGATTAAACTCTAGATGCACCTTATCTCCCACTAATGAAAGAATCAAAGTCGAATTAGCTGGTTTAACTGAGAGGATGGGACGAGGAAGGGGAGGTTCGATCTAGCGAGCGTCCAGGTTCCTACAATGTTACTCCGTTTCCGTTTGTTGTCGCCGCCCGATCCAATTTAGATGGCTATCTGTTGTTGTCGGATGACCGTATTTCCCTTTCTTCTGCTATGATGGATGTTCCGTTTGTGTACACAGCCAAGCGATGTGGATCTTCCTGACGAGGCGGCAACTTTCTTTTCGTGGAAGAGAGCGCTGCGGAGTGCTGTTATCTGGACGGAGCGGCGGTCGCGTCAACGTTACGCTGAGCTGAATTAATGACATCGGTTTTTTGGGAGTTATCACACAGCACCAGTCTGAATACATCCGGTTACGTTTTGTAACTTGCCTTCTCAAACAGGCGTATCTGTAGCGCGAGGCAAAGTACGTCTTGGCGTGGGCTGGAGACATGGATAAACACTCCTCAGAGAAATGTCCATACAAAATGTATGTATATATATATATCACTCACGTTTTGATAGACAGTTCTGTCCGGCAAGTTTTTTTCGATGCAATTAGTGAAACATTGTAACTTTAATATGCAACGGAAATTAGATGAAAGAAACGAAATCGGTAATTAGATACAAACCAGTTCGCCAAAATGTACGGCTACTAGAGAGCCAGACACTGTGTTTGAGTAGAAAATAAATATGAAATATTGCACTTCTTACAGAGAATGCTTTTATGCAAGATACAATGGAGTACCATCCTCCATGCTAGTGTGTTTTTAATTGTGTGATACTTTTTTCACTTATAGCTTAATGCCTCGTCAACGTCGAGGTCATTAGAGGCGGTATGGGACTGGGGACAAGGACGGGAAGGAATTCGGCGATGGTATTTTTGAAGGAAGCATCCCGGCATTCGCCTGGAGTGGTTTGGGAAACCATGGAAAACACAAATCTGGATGCCCGGATGGGGATTCGAACCCGCGTCCTCCCGAATGCGAGGCCAGAACGTTAACAGCTCACCCACTACGCTCGGTGCGTATGATACTTCTTGCTAATCATTAGTAATATACATGAATACAAGAGACATAAGATTTATTTCGAATTTTCTACCAATAGCAAATGTATTCGGGTTCTCTAAAGGAGTGAGGGCTAATTCAAGTACAGACACAAATATTTTGAGAGTCTGCTGTAGTTAATGGCTCTTTTTTTTTTTTGCGAAGCCTACGATAAAGTGATCCGAAATTTACATTTGTATACATTTCCTTACTGTTACAACAGCAGTTTAAAGATAGAGTGTCTGTGTAACAAGGAGAAAAGAAATCATTGAGTCATTTTAACTAAGCACTCATGTTATATCCACGGGATCTACGAGCGGTGCGCGTGCTACGGAGGTCTCATTAACTACATGGAATAATTTTGGTACTAAATTAAAGTGCAAATAGTGTAAATTTCTTGAGATTCAGAAAAACTCGACATCTGAATTAAGCACGATGTAAACGTTCGGTGTTCTGGAAGGCTAGTTGTGTTTAGTAGAGAGTGTTGTACCCTAGAGAAGGGCCGAAGCAAGTCGTTCGGAACGTTACTATCCCGCCCAAGGGGAATAGAAACTATTTATTCCTGCCTGCCGGGGAAGACTTCATCTAGAAAATCGAGATACTCGTATGCTAAAAGTGATGGTACATGAAGACTATAATAACACGTTCTCGAACATTTTACGCTGATTTCTTTTCGTTAAGAAGGGAAGAATTCGGCCATGAATGTTTCATGGGTCCATACCTACTTCCAAACCATAATACGTGAAGAGAATCAGATTTGAAAATGTTTAAAAATAGGAGCAAATTGGTGGTGAGGGGGGTGTTAACTATGAGAGATTTCCTACCACAGTTCCACATTCAGATTTTTGCTTGTGTTTTAAAATTATGTCACTTTCTGTGAAAATCTTATATCAATACCGTTTCGTTCACAACGTTTCTGGTTTCACTGTCCTTTGCTAGGATATATAACCTTTCGGGGCTGGAAGCTCGTCAGCTAGCTTCATATAACTGGCCGTGGAAAAAAAACACGCCTTTTCTAAATTTAACCCTTTCGGTGTCTGTCCCTTGCTTTTGTTGATAGTCAACTCAAAGGCTAATTTTACTGAAAACTGTAGTTTTTTAAACTACGGACTACGAGAGAAACAAAGCCTGAGTGACCGATATAACATTATTACAGACACTTACACACGATATCCGTCTGTCTGTCAACATACGATTAGTTTTCTAAATTTCCTGATATTTCCTAATGTTATTTATTCTGAAAAAAAAGTATCGTTTATCCTCCTCACGATACCCAGTATTTCCTTGTCACGAAAAAGTAACAAACAGGTAGAGAGACAGAGTGACTTTCGCATTTAGTGTAGATTGGAAAACAGGCTACTATGTTGAAGGACCACCGTCGTATTCGAACTAGATCGGTGTTTCAATTATTAGAGTCGAGTATTTCGCCATCAATAAATTAAGTAGACAGTTGTGAATGTTTTAGGCGGCGGGAGCAGTAGTTGCGTGCGTGGTCCGACGCGGTGTCGAGGAATGCGATGTTCCCAGGCGCCTGTCGGGTCCTGTACTCAGCAGCAGGATCGTCTTCGGACTCACGACTTGCTGGCAGCGCACGCCACGTCATCACACGCTCCTAAACACTCGGGCGCAAAACATAGTCAGTAGCTGATTTATTTATTTAGCTTATGGTAAGAAACACAATACATACAATACAATAAATAACAATGTGTCATCCTAAAACAATCAACAAGGCAGTTAAGTTTTAAGTTCAGATTGCACATCCCCATGCTTTAGAAAATTCTTTCAGTGAACTTGGGTACACACGCTCAATAGACTCAGTGACAATATGCCTTCTGGTGCACTACAGTCACAAATGGGTTAACTTCTCGTGGCTTACTTGTACATCACTGAGCCACAGCACCCATATTTCGTTTGTATCCTGATAAGAGAAGCCGGAAGTTGCCCATAAATTTGAAGAATATGGAATGAAATTGAGTTAAAAAAAACCGTAGCACTAAAAATAAGCCGAAAGAATACAGACTGTCATAAAAAATCACAACACCAAGTTGAAGTTGTTGACCAGTTCAGCCACCTGCGGAGAATAATTGCTAGGAATGGTAGAAGTGAGTTAGAAATAATGAACAGAGTAAACAAAGGAGCCAACTTCTACAGTACCGTGCGGGCTTACTATGGGACACCTTGGGAAACCATGGAAAACACAAATCTGCATTGCCAGACAGGGATTCGAACCCACGTCCTAACGAATGCGAGGCCAGAACGTTAACCGTTCACCCACCGGTAAGGAGGATAGCAACTGGCCAACCTACCTCCAATGACAGGCGATGTTTACCTCCTTGGGGCGGATCCAACCACTCTAAGGTTTGAATACCAAGCTTAGCTTTTGATTATTATTATTTGTTGCTCATACAGAATTACTCAAAAATATCCGCTCAATCGTTGATAGTACGTATTTCATGTTATGTTTAAACCCGTGCATATGTTTTATGTATGATTGCTTGGCTTATAGGTTCAAATAGGTAAATGCATACTTTGTTCAAGGCCTGCCCTTGGGAATTGTTCAATGTCATGGCAAATGCCACCCTCACAGCGAACTGCTGCGTTTCCATTTGAATAGGGAGTTCACCACTCTTCTTGGGATTATGCCTTGAATGTACACAAGCTCAGCTTTTGCAGACACACTCAAAATTTTGGCAGTGATCAATTTGGGACGTTATTAGGACACAAAATTAGATTTCAGCGTCAAAGATCAAAGGTGACCTTATCTGGATGATATACCAACTTTACTTGTGTTTGCTACCGATAGTTCGCTCTGCAAAAATATGAAGAATTTCTGCTGAGTTTGAAGGTTGTTACAAGTATTAAAAATGGAAAATTACGATATTTCTATAACTGATAGTGAGACATAGATAAATACAGTAAAAAAGAATATAAATAAGTTCTGTACTAATTCTCCGTAATTCAACAATATGAATGGTCATTGCAAGGAACAAAATAGGTAAAATTTAACCAATTGGTGGTACCATTTGCAGTTAGCAAAGAAGATAAAATCCTCATCCCCTATCCGCTCGCTAGGTTATATCTAGCAGCATGGTCCATATCTCATCGAGTACTTAAAGCAGCTTTAAGAGAAATAAGTCACACATCCCTGAATAATCTTCAAAAAATTTATAATTCTCGAGAAATTATCACAACAAATAATACATATTGTTCATACTGTATTGGAGGAGGTAACAGAAGTTTTAAACTTTTGTTCTGGATTGCGAGTAACTGGTAAATAAACTGAAGATTTGATTATACTGATAAAAAAATGTGACTAAGAGTTTTCTGAAGAGCTTTGAAATTTCTGTTGTTATCGTTTGAAGTGTCAAAAGTTTTTAAAGCCCAAATAACCGAGACATTTTCCTTTCATCTCTGAATAAGATGCAAAATTACGTTTCCACAAAATTTCTATGTGGCGCATAGTATCCAAATTAGAAGAAATCGCTTTAAGCGGTTATTACTGGGAATATTAAGATTAACAGACACCATGTAATACGTAAAGTTTCAAGTTCTTACAATTACGATTACAAAAATGAACAAAACAAGAAAAAATTGAATTTTTAACACTTTAAGAACATTGTTCAAAAAGGGGGGGGGGACATGCAAATAGAGCCTGATAACGACAAGAAACAATACTGATTGTTATACATGGGCCTCAACTTTAAAAACAACAGAATATTCGTCTATACTTGAAAATACTTCCGTCGATCCTGAGCATAATGGTACAACCTCATGGTGATGCTGGGTGTAGAGGGCTGATAACAACAGACGAAAACGTAGACATCCATAGTCATTTTTAACAAATTTATTGGTCAACTATATTGAGAAACAACACCGTGCTATTAGAATCTGAAATGGAAACTAACATTCGAAAGTTCAACTCTGTTTAGGGAGGCCTTTAAATTTATATTCCCATTCCACAACAATTTAAATGGAGGTCCCAGAAGTTCTCAGTCTCTACTGTAAATTATTCTAAGATTAAAAATTTACAGAATGTAATATGAAATCTGTAATTGTCTAATAGTGATATTTACATAATTTTCGCGTTTGGTAACATATTGACAGAAACCGAGAAATTTACAGGCTATGCTCATATGTTTTACGTAGGCTACTGTGTTAAAAAAAATATCCATTGAAAGGTGAAAATATTTCTAATTTTACTAACACACTCAGCAGTGACAGAAACTAAGTGAGATCCACTTCAAACACGCGTATTTTGCATTGTTTTCAGTACTCCAGCGATGTTGGCGTTCTCTCTAAGGATCTCGTAATACATCTATACATTAAAAAATTCCGTGAGAATTGTTATTTACGACAGTGTTTCGGCTTTTCTTTTTCTTTTTTACCTTTTTTTCATGAATGGTCTCTTAACCCTATGTAGAAGATAGTACTTAGGATAAATTCTGTTTTATGTTTGCTGAAATAACCGAATATGCAGAAGATCTAATTTAAGATAAATCTTATTTTTCTGAACTAAATGAACTGTATCGACAGGTTTTTTTATGATTCTGTAACGACTGGATATCCAAACTTTGTACTTACAAATTTTAATTATATGAATTATGTATAATCAACACCAAGAAGATCATATTTTTGATAAATCTAATTCTAAGAACTGTGTATGTTGTAACGAATAGATATCCAGTAAATTGTAGTTATAGTACGCGAGATGGCTGTGTAGTCTTTGCGACCAAAGCCCAAATATTTTTTTAAATTTATTTTCTTTTTAAAAAATAAGGAGCTTACGATGAAAATTCAGTCCCTACTTCAACTCCCACTTTGATCTGTAATTTTACGGACTTACGCCAGGACGTTTGTGTTTCGAATTCCACGTTAAACTGTAGGTCCATCCACAAAGGCGGAATGAGTGACTGAGATAAATTTACTCCCTGTGGCAGTATTAGCCTTCTGGTACTACCGGTCGGCAATATACATACATATATTATAGCTTATGCCTCGTTAACATAGACAGACAATGAGTGGGAAGGACATAGAAGACAATGAATGGGAAGGAATTCAACTATGCTCTTTACGATAAACAAATGTGGCATTCTCCTGGAGCGATTTCATTGTTGTTTTTTTTTTTTTTAACTGCTTAACGTTTCTTAACAGCGAGGTCTTTAGAGACGGGAAAGGATGGGGGGGGGGGGGGGGCAAGGAATGGAAGGAATTCGGCCATGGCCTTTTGAAGGAAGCATCCGGCATTTGTCTGGAGTGATTTGGGAAACCATGGAAAACCCAAATCTGGATGCCCGGACGGGGATTCGAACCGCTGTCCTCCGGAATGCGAGGCCAGAACGCTAACCGTTACACCACCACTCTCGGTGCAATTTCGTGAGCATCTTGATGGTCGGCCGGGTATATGAACCAATGTCCTCCCGAATGCCAGACCTGGACGTTACCATTCACCCTCGGGCCAGGGTAGCAGGAATGCCGTACCTATTATCTGAGCTTTTTTACCGTTTTGTGATTACAAAACTGGAAGATGTTCTCCGCGCTATCTCCCATGTTACGCTGGACACAGAACACATGTCCGGCGCTTGAATACCAGAGCGCACGGGTCCGTCGGTTCCGTTTGGCCGCGGTGTCTCGTTAATGAGGCGGCGCTCTCGCTCGGTCAATTAGAGGGACAGTCCCACTTTACAGCTGTCCGCGCTCCACACCTCACGGTCCACTCGCCTCCACGGTTCTCAGGCTCCCGGGCACCACACAGAGATCACGGGCCGATAGCGACACCTCTGTCGGGGACGCTGCTCACTAGGAATATCTCTGGAGACCTGTACTACTGCACGGATCCATGATAATGCTCCGCTAAAGGGATGACAGCGTCCGTATTTTTTAATTTTTAAGGTTTTACAAAAAACCGCAGAGTAATCGTAAAATGAATAAGGGGCCATCCATAAATTCCGTCACACAAATTTCATAATTTTTTGGAACCTCCCCCTCTCCTCCCGGGGAGGGGGCGTCCATAAACTACGTGAGGTGAAATAGGGGGGGGGGGGGCCGGCGAAATCTCACCAATGGGGAGGGGGGGGTCAACTGAAATCTCACGTGAGGTTTTAAATTTTTTTTTTTTTGACTGTTGAGCTTAAAAAAAAGGTCTACAAATAACGTGAAAGTATAGGGGGGTTTTTCGTCGAAAAGTGGGGGTGTAACCGACTTTGAAAGGATAATACCTAAAAAAAAGTTTACAAAAATTGCGAGGGCAACTTGTAGGGGGGGTGGGGGTTCCCGGACCGGATCACACTAGACGGGGGGGGGGGGGGGTCGGGAAATCCGGAAAGACACCTCACGTAATTTATGGATGCCTCCTTGTCACAGGCGGTCACATTTGTCTGACCCCCCTCGCTTAGAGTGTGACGTCACATATTTTCACATATTGGTGCTGGCACCAAATATACACATCTTGTACAATCATTTCGCAATGACAACCTTTGGATGTGTTCCTTTCGAGTTCCAAAGTCAGGAGTCAATTGTCTGTTTACCACCAGGATCAGCGGCTCAGTGTCTATATTGAAACTTGGATAACTTCTTTACTAGTCACAAGTATCACTGAATGAGTATTACACCACAATTTCAGAGGTTCTTCTTATGATTCAATGCACGATTACGGGCGTAGGCAGTTAGCATGGAAGATGTAACCCTCCATGCGAATTATCTTGGGAAGATGAAGTGGGCTGGTTTGCCTTCCCCAGTGTGAGTTCGTGTGTGTTACTGCAGGTTCGGATGACTGTGATAGTGTGTGTGTGTTGAGCGTAGAGTGTTGTATGAGTTGTATGAAATGAGAAGGGAGAAAGTGAAACCCGGTACCCATTCACGCCTATTCTTCCGAAAGATACAAGGAGCCGCCAGTCTTAACGTCCCTATCCGACCGACGACTCACAATCAGGAGTGTGGTATGCCGTCACTCCATACCAACTGCGGAGAGGTTTGGGATTCAACACAGGACTTTGGCGCATAATCCGGTGATTATGAATTGTGTACCACCATCTCTTCTATCCTGCCGGCCAAGTCCTGATTTTCCACCATCAGTACTTGGAACAGCTACGCTGCGTCAGCGTCGGACACCATCTCGGTGGCGCACCCAACTGAGCGAATAGACAATAGTCCACATCACATAAATTGAATAAAAGTTCACGGATTTTCATCTTATTGCAGCCACCCACTAAAAGACTAGCCGGGTGCCTGATAACACGGTACCAAGCAGGACAAGCTGTCAGATGTTAGCTTAATACTTCGATATTGTTATTTAACACTGCCGTTTGTGAAAAGTGCGACACCGAGAAGGAATTATCCGAATAGCGCCACACTTGATGAAAGTGGCGACGGGTGTACAAGCAATAAATGATACGTCAACAGGACAATGCCCGGCCACATGTTGCGAGGAATGTACAGGCCTTCTTCGAAGAGCGACGGGTACCACTGCTTCCCTGGCCTGCACGTTCGCCCGACATGTCTGGGATATGGTTGGTCGGCACCTGGCGCGTCACGGTCCTCCAGTGTCTAGTGTCACGGATTTGTGGGGTCGGATACAAACTACGTGGAGAGAAATCCCTCAGCAACGTATTCAGAACCTTATCGATTCAATGCCACGGCGTATAGCAGCTCTTAATTGCAGCGCATGGTGGCCACACGACATACTAAATAGTAGGGCTCAAAGGACATGTACAGATTTGAAAAGGTAATCATTTGTTACTTGTCACGTACCTAACCTGTTGTATTAAATTCACTGAATTCATGCGTTTACTTCTCGGTGTTGCACTTTTCTCATACGGCAGTGTATTTATTTATATTTTCGAAATGTTTTACTGAAAAATAATTAGTTTTAACTGGCAGACAATAATTACGAAAGGTCAATTTCGTCATTACGTCATGAGATGTGTGATTCTTAACTCTGCTCGGCCATCTTAGGTGCGCTGAAGATGTTTTCACTCTATCGAGCGTGGTTGGTGAGCGGTAACGCTCTGGCCTCGCTTTCGGTGGGACGTGGGTTCAAATCCCCGTACGGGCATCCAGATTTGGGTTTTGCATGGTTGCACCAAATCACTCCAGGCGAATGTCTGGATGCTTCCTTCAAAAGGCCATGGCCGAATTTCTTCGTGTTCCTTGCCCACATCTTTATGCGTCTCTAATGACTTCGACGTGGACGAGGCATAAAGTCGTATCCAAGGAAAAAAGTTTCCACTCTCTGTCGATAGCTGTTACAATTATATCAAGTACAGAATAACGGTTACATGTTTATGTTTGCCCAGATGTTTAATATTTATTACCTTTAAATTAAAATCACAGACCAACCGTAAAAAATGATAAGTAGAAATCTACTTGTTGCTTTTTGTTTATTTGCGATGCTGAAAGTCAAACAAGAAGGTGATTTGCCGACCTGGCAGCGTAGGAGATAGCGTGCTAGCCTCGCGCTCCAGCGGTCGCCGGTTCGAGTCTGGCCAGGGCCTCGGGCATGAGTGGCTTTAATTAGGTGTTAAGTTTGTCTTGTGTCGTTTATACCATGCTGAGTCTAGTATACATTGAGTGCACACATTAATGCAGTTACGAATTACATAGTACTGGCTGTGTGGCCTTGTAGCCAAATGCCATAATAATAATAATTATTATTATTTAAAAAAAATATTTATGTTTCATTCTGTAGCTATTACTAGAACCAGGTCACAAAATAGCTTTTTTTTCTTTTGTCAGGAGATGAGAAACATGAAACTAATGAATTTGTTATTCGTTTTTAAATTAACTTTCTTTACAAACTTTCCCAAAAAAATAACGGTTTCCGTCATTTTTGCGAGTTTAAACTAATAGTAACTAATAATAATCCATTGTCTGCAGTAAACACATCAAATCAATCATAATACTTTTTTTATCACACGAAGAGCGAAGACAATTAGGTTTTATTTAAGTCTAGAGAAAGGTTATCCAGTGGTTGGTTGTACCAAAATTGTACACCTTGCGTTATACACACAAACACTCAAAATTGATACTAGAGCCGATTAGTTTGAACTCCTTTCATATTCTGGATAAGGAAAAATCCTGACGATTACATACGTCATACTATTCAGAGATGTCAAAACCAAGTTCATGAGTAGGATAATATTGTATGATTTACGGAGCATTAAGAATAAAATAACGTGCAGTTTAAGTTCAAGGCAGATCTTCTAGCATCCCTAGTGTTGTAAAAAAACGGTTTTTTTTCTGGCTTGAAAAAAAACATGAAAAAAAACTTTGAAAAAAAAACATGTTTTTTTTCTGGAACACGTTTTTTTTCACAACTACTAAATCTCAAATTTGTAAGGCAGTTATCGTTTAAAATGACTGTTATAGAGTTTATTCTAAGTACTTATCTTAGTTTAAAATCTACTATATTTTTCTAGTTCAGTAGGAAAAAAATTTACGAAAATATTGGCAAAATTGACTAAAATTTTCTTTATGAACGGGGATTTCCCGAAGAGACTAGGTTGCGCGAGAAGGAATCCCCATTCCCCATTGTTTGGATTGATACTTGCTATTTGAAATAGTGCTGCCAGCCCTACAAAATTACCTACAGATCTTTTAAAAAAATTAGGAATTTAAAATTTATCCACGGTTTTTTGCCTCTTTTTATTACTTATTGGGCTTTCCTTATATTCGTATACTTGTTAACTCTCAGAGTATAGTGGTAATGACTCATTAAATTGTCAGTAAGGGAGCGTGCATAAACCACATTGCTCCATTTTGGCCTCCTGTGAACCCTCCCTCTTCCCCCACGTAGCCCTACGTAGCTTTTGCATCCCCCCCCCTCCCCCCCGCTCACGTAACTTTCTTCCGTTTTGATTCCAGAAGACATTTTTTACTGTTTTCTCTTGTCAAACTATTGTAAATTACATACGGATATAATTAACTGAGGGAAATAAATACTCACATGCTGTTGTGAGTTCAGTTCCTCATTTTAACTGTGAAAAATGTTACAAAAGGAAAATTACGTGGCCTGGCTCGGAAACCCCCCCCCCCTCTCCCCACGTAGCCAGCGTAGCCTTCCAGCTAACCCCTCCTCCCTCTGGACCGACCCACGTAGTTTGTACACGGTCCCTAATTATGAATCGTTTCCTTGCAACCGTTGGTGTAAACAAACGATTGAAAAGAAGTAAAGCTCCTATTTTGTTTGATAATAGATTTTAATTCAAACTTAAAAAACCGTAATACAGAACTATCGGCGCAGTCTTTATGCATAGTGTGTACTTTGCTCACAATTTAAAATTGCAATCTCAAAATCTTTTGCGTACAATACAAGAACAACCAGTAAAAGAAAATTTAACTATTTCTGAAGTTATGGATCTAGAGGAGACAGAAGAAGAGACAGAAAATTCCGACACCGATCGAACTAGTGTTGGTAGTGCTGATACTAGTGAATATGGTACTGACATAGAGGATGAATAAAATTATGTTACGTATATAGATACACTTATGAATCATTATGTGAGACATTATATGATTCAGTAAGACTTAAAACACACTTGTAAAATGGAAGTTCCTTAAATAAAACTATAATTTATCAAATATATTGTTTTCTGAAAAGAAAAAAAAAATTAGAAAAAAAACAAAATTTAGAAAAAAAACACGGGTGCTAAGTTTTTTTTCATGTTTTTTTTCACAAAGCTGAAAAAAAAACATTTTGTTTTTTTTCAGTTTGCAACACTAAGCATCCCATTTCATTCTGTAATATCGACTTGTTATCGGTGGCTTGCAGTCCTGTGGGAACACCTGAGAGGAAGCAATCCCACCCTCACCGCACCCTTTGTACCAACACTTGTCACTTCTCTCGGCGCCCACGTTGACTCCTGCCAGGCGGGAGTCTCATCTTTATCAACGGCATATACTGAATGGTTGAAAGCAACATCTGGGGCGACCATGGCCATTCAGACACCCCGCTGGTTCAGCTGGCTGCGGCACCGTGATGCTGTCCGTCGCTGAGAAGGCGTTACCTAGTTCGAGTCCTGGTGATGGAAGAAATTTTCGTCATCAGAATTTGGCTGGCAGGGTAGAAGAGAAGGTGGTGCACAATTCATAATCAACAGATATTTCACGAAAGTCCTGGGTCAAATTCCATACCTCTTCGCAGAGTGTATTAAGTGAGGGCATGAGACATCTACCTCTACATCTACATATGTACTCTGCAATTCACAAAATTGTGGGTGGCAGAGGGTGCTCAGCACCAAAGCTAACCTCTTTGTTGTGCATTCCAATCCCTAATGGTACGAGGGAAAAAAGAATTCATATAAGAATCATTGCGGCACCTTATTTCTCTAATCTTATCTATCCTGTCATTCCGGCTCAAATAGGTTGGTGGACGAAGTATTTCGCTACACTCGTAAGTGAAAGTGGGTGTACGAATTTTTACCAATAAGTTTGTACGAAACGTGCGTCGTCTATCTATCAGAGACTCCCAGCCTAGTCTACTAATCAGTTCTGTGACGCTTTCATAAGGACTGTACCAAGCGGTCACGAATCGAGCGGCTCTTCTCTGTACTTTCTCTATACTTTCGATCAACCCCTTACAAAACGGATCCCAAACGGCACAACAATAGTCCAAATGTGGACGCACAAGAGATTTGTACGCTATCTCCTTTGTTTGTTCATTACAATTTTTCAATATTGGACCTATGAATCGCAGGTGAGTCCATCGGATGGGGACGTTAATACTGGCGGCCCCCTTTGTGTCTATGGGAAGAGTAGAACTCTCATCCACACCACTCTACACTACAATGAACACACATACACTTACGAACATTGTTAATCTGGGATATTAAACGGAAAAACAACGTTGACGTTGCCATGGAGACACCGAGCGTGGTGGGTGAACGGTTAAAGGTTCCGCCGTTGCATTTCGGAGGACGCGGGTTCGAATCCCCGTCCGGGCATCCAGATTTGTGTTTTCCATGGTTTCCCCAAATCACTCCAGGCGAATGCTGGGATGCTTCCTTCAGAAATACCATGGCCGAATTCCTTCCCGTTCCTTGTCCCCAGTCCCATCCTGCCTCTAATGACCTTAGCCGTCGACGAGGCGTAAAGCAATAAGTAAAAAGTCGTGGAGAAGTAAACACCCGCCATGGTAACAGCCTACTATCCTCACTGGTCACTCAACCTGTAGACCACCAGTTGTTTCTCGAGAGCATGCAAGATATCGATAGCTCATTCTGCATCTAAGCGATGAGAGCACGGAATGGGCAGTAAGGCTCTGTAGGGTAAGGTAAACGGCGTACAGAGTATTTTACTGTGCATCCGTCTACAGAGCCTGGTGGTGTGCGGTTAACGTGACGGAAGATCCGGCTCTTCCATGCTTTTCCAAAATCAATGCAGGTGAAAGTCGTGATAGTTTCCTTATAAAGGCCATAGCACATTTTCTTTCCTTTCGTTGCACACAATCTTCTTCCAGTTCTGATGTCGTCAATGAGCCGTAAAGAGTTTTAAAAATATATCTACATCTGTACCCTGTGGGTTGAACCCAAACTAATCCCTGCTCTGAGCATTCCAATCAGGAATAATACTGAGATAGAAACAATTCATAAAAGCGTCAGAACGGCTCCTTATTTATCTTAACTTATTTCAACTATCATTGCGACCAAACTACGTTGTTGGACGAGGTATTTCATCGTCACGTAAATGAAACAAGAAATTTCCATCTCAGCAGATAAATTAAAAGGAAACTTTCGTCTTCTGTCTACCAGACAATCTCAAACCAATCAATGTATCATTTATGTGACGTGGCAAGCAGTCACAAGTATCCTATATTTAATCTGTGAAACTAATTGAAAATCATGGAATGGCTGCAATATAGGTCACAGTCCCGACAGATACCAGTCCTAGGATGTATCATTCACTTCAACTCGCTTATAATGTTAACTTATATTCTTGTCTTTCCTAATTGCAACCATGATCTTCCGAGAAAACTTGAAAAGTAATCTAATTACAGGTAGTAGTTACTTGAATGAGTTACAAAGTTTCTTTCAATTTTTCATCCAAAGGCCAGATCAACAGATTGAATTTTTATATAACTAAGTCGTAATATTGCTTGAAATGGGTTTCATTTAATTTTGCTTCGAGTTTTACGTCTTGTCGCGATCGAGATCATTGGAGCATGGAAATAAAAAAGAGCCTATAATGTTATTGATTCGGGTAACCCGAAAGGTAGTTCGGCACGCGGTCTGACAGATGCTATTTGCCTCTGTTGTGGCTGCCCTAACCTAACCCGATAATCCTACTGGGTAAATGGAACCTACAGTTTAACGTGGAATCCAAATTTTGGAAGAATCTGGCGTACTTCGCATTACACAGCAAGCTGGGCCAGAGGTGAAGATCGGGTTAAGGGCCTTCAAACATCGCAGTTTAGAAAGTGATTCGATCCGGGGTCTTTCGATTTCCAGTCAGACACCTTCACCACAGATCCACGAGACCGCTCCAGTACTAGGCATTAGGAACGGGAAGGAATTTGGCCATCGCATTTTGAAGGAACGATTGGCCTGAAATTATTCCGGGAAACCACGGAAAAACTGGAATCTGGCGTTGGGGATTTGAACCCGCGTCCTCCACAATGTAAGACCAGGACGTTACCGGTCACCCACCACGCTGAATCAGCTGTCGTACCGCCTTGAACAATAACGTTTTCTCTCTATATTTTTTTTTCCATCTTGATTTGCCTGAAAAATGTTCAGACAAAGGAATGTACTTTCCTTAGTTGTGTTACAAGATTCTATGAGGAAGATAAACAACCGCTAAAAAAAATTTCAGTGAAACTTCTATAAATGCAGTGAACGATATAACAGATAGATGAAGCCTGACTTTTTTTAAGCAAATGTCAGTAACAATAAAAATGATTAAGATGGTGAAGAGTATTTTTTTCAGTGGAATTTTTGTAGTGCATTTCATCATACAAGTGAATTTTATCCGAAAATTTGTTAATGGTTTGATTACACTGCAATGCTTTAAACGGGTTATTGTACCACCTGGAAACAGAGTGGGAGTCTCGTTGACATCTTTGTGCATAGAGAAACAAGCAACTTCTAATGGGTCCCGATAGAGACACACCTCCAGGGCATCTGTTTAGTTGGCCAGCCTGTCTGGCGGGCCTGTTGCGTAACGGCGCGGCTCAAGGGCACGCCTCAATGGGATCGTGCTACCAACATAAATTACTCGGCCGGACAATCTCTTTTGCTGCCATAAACAGCAGGGTTAATAGAAGCTAATGTTGGTAGCACGATTTCAACACTCGTCCAGTCTGCATTCTTCCAATCTGGAGCGACCGCTGCACTCAAGGTCAAGGCACGCTCGATGACATAACACACGGTACGGCGGGCGTGTGCCGCTTAACTCACTTTCTGCCGAAATAAAAGTTCTCTCTCACTTGTTGAAGCAATAGTAATAAAGCCCACTGTTTTAGCACTCCAACTTCCCTCCTTTTAATTTCTCCGGACGTCGTGGGTGAGTGGCAACGTTCTGGCTTCGCATTCGGCAATTTCTTTTTTTTCTTTTTTTTGCTTATGGCTTTACGCCTCGTCGACGGAGAGGTTATTAAAGGCGGGAAAGAACTGGGGACAAGGAACGGGAGGGAATTCGCCCAGGACATTTTGAAGGAAGCATCGCGGTATTGGCCTGGAGTGATTTTGGGGAAACCATGGAAAATCCAAATCTGAATGCCCGGACAGGGATTCGAACCAATCTCCTCCCAAATGCGAGGCCAAAGTTAACTTCTCACCCACCACGCTCGTTTCGCATTTGGGAGGACGAGGGTTCCCATTCTCTTCCAGCCATCCAGATTCGAGGTATTTTAAGGTTTCTACAAAATCATTCCAGATGAATGCCGGGATGGTTTTTAAAAAGGCCATGGCCAAATTCCTTCCAGTTCCTTGCCATAATCCTTTCGATATCTAATGGTGCAAGCCATATACAAAAATAAAAAAGCACTAGATATAAATTCTGTCTAAATATTAGCCGAGTCGAAACGAAAAATAAGGTCAATATTCTCCAGGCGTTAGAAATGGTTTGGATGATAATGATGACCACACACAAAAAAAACAAGTCAGCTAGTCTCAACCGAAAATAATGTGGCCTCCTCAGACTCATGAAACTCTTAGGGATGTGAAGCTTGAAACGTAGTTCTTAAGTGTACCTTCGTCTTATTCTTTAATTTTTAATATCTTTGAACTTTGCATAGTTTATTATAAACATTATATAACTGATTAAGGGACGGACCGGTATTTCTTTGTATAATTACAAAACCTGCATCTACATTTACACAAGTCACAGATTTATCTGCAAAGAACATTCAACAAACATAGATCAACTTTAATAAAAAAAAAATTAATGTCTCTATTTCCGGAGCATAAGCTCTCAGATCGACACGGGCACCAAATACTACACTTATAATGAACAGTTTATTTGATTATTGCCGCGGTGGGAAGATGGCTGTACTTCGAGTTCAGTTTGCGATAGAATTTCTCTCATATGCGTCACATATGATGGCTGCATATAATCGTCACACTATGACTCCACACAATGCCAACAGTCTCATCGAACTACGTCAATATCCATGGACACACTTGGAAAAAGAAAAAAAAATGCAAAACCACTTTAACACACAATCAACTTGCCGCGCATTTATTGGTCCATTCATGCTCGACAATAGCTGTCTCAAATCACGTGAGGCGGTCACGTGACGCGATCGCCTCTTTTTTTTCTCTCAGCATGAACGGAAAATTTTGCAAACTCCTTCCCTTCGCACAGTCAGTATTCTTTTCACATAATTCTGAATATTAGAATAAAATGTATCAAACGGCATTACAAGCTATAATCAATCACGAATGTCGAATTGGCGGTGCTATTCTAATGGGGAAGTATTGCCATCTGTCAGCGAAAGATGTAACTTGTGTTCCGTACGATAAATAATCTTTTTTTTTCGGTGTAATATTTTGTTGACACTTTGCTTGTTTGCCATACAGTCAAGATACATTATACTTAGTGCTGTCTCTTTATATATATACATACATGCACTCACATTTAAATATACCCATTACACATACATAGAAGTCACTGTTCATATTATAGGATCACATCATAGTTATCGACTTATATAAAACAGAAATAGTAATTTACATAGCATTAAGAACATAAATATAAACATTAAGGACATAAAATTATAAGAGGAGTTAAACGGCACTTTAAAAGTTAAAACATTACAAAAGCTTTAAATCACAGATTTCACAGTAAGTTTTTTATAATCAATGTAAATACATGTAAATAATAGATGTAAAAGTTAAATGTGTTATGAAGCGTTTCCATTAAAAACTTTTTAACAATAAAATAACACCCGTCTGGTGCTCTGTAAACAATAAATGTTTGTAATATTGAGGACTAGAGTGGGTTCTACCCGGTTGGGGTACCTTGTATTTCAGTTTAAGATGGTCCAACAAATTTGAGGTTCCCCCTCAGATGAGTACACGCAACGTCTAATTATACAGCAAGCCGCTTCGCTATTATATGGCACCGTTTCAAAAAAATTTCTCGAATCAGGTGCTCGCTCAGGTGGCGTTTTTACAGACAGAAATGCCGAGAAACCAAATCAGTACAATTAGTAATAAAAATATAAAATAGAAATATAAACACTTTTAGATATCGCTCTAATTTATTTCAGTTAATTAACTGACTTAAGGGGGCGTCCTTTAATTACGTGGTGTTTTTCCGGACGCCCCCCCTCTGTTGAGATTTGGTGAGATCTGGTCGGGTCCCCCTCCCTCCCCCCCTCCCCCCGTAAGATCACGTGAGATTTTGACGGAGATCCACCCCTGCAAACCCACCTCGCAGTTTTTGGGGCTTTTTATTTTAGCTCTCATGCTTCCGAGGGTGGTTATACCCCTCTCCCCCCTAAGGTCGGTTTCCGAGTCTTTTCTAGACCAACTACCCAAATATCCAATATTCGAAATTTTTTTCGGCTTTTTTATTTTTTTAGCTGTACTATCCTTCAAGAATTTTAAAACCTCACGTGAGATTTCCGTCGACCCCCCCCCCCCCCCCTCCCTCTCTCCCTTGGTGTTGTTTCGTGAGATTTCACCGGATACCCCGCCCCTTCTTCCTATTTCTCCTGACGTAATTAATGGATGCCCCAAAAATCACAAGCCGAAACGCAATCAGCTCTTTCTAGTCAACCCGGGGCAACAGGCTGCACGGGTCTGTTTCCTTACTGTATGCTTGCGGAAATCAGAACAGGAATGAATACAACCGTCCTCCGTTTCCTCCGATTGCTCCGCCGGTTGTACTCGCTTTGTCTCGCAGCTCTATGATGGCAGGACGGATATTCAAACCCACGCCATCCCGAGTGTGAGGCCAGAGCGTTACCATTCAGCATCGCGCTCGGTTGTGGGCCCTAGATCAATATAGATAGAAGAGCTGGGACTCAATATGTGCGACGGAAGAGATGATCACAAGCACAAACTAACGCTTGCTTTCAGACATAAGAGAGGGGGAAAGTTTTCTACCGTAGGTAAGGGAGTTAGGGACTGGAATGGATTAGAGACAAAAATGCCGAGGCAATTTACGTGGAATACTGACAGTATTTAAGGGAAAAAATGTTAAATAATAAAAAAAAGGTTAGTGGGGAAGAGGGTACCGGAGAGTATGGTCGATCACAAATTAAATTAAAATAAATTCAGATGGACTTGAATGCTTGCGCCGCTGGGATAAGTTGCTGGGATTGTGCCACAAACTAGTGTTAAATTGTGCTTAATATTATACGCAGAACATATCCAAATGCAATTCACCCAAGAAGATGGACAAAGAAGGTCTGCCAAAACTTTGGTAATTTAATACTAGAACCCGAAACTATCTCGGTAGCATGGAAACTGAAATAAAGCCCTTGAAATCGTCCAGTAATGTGATTTTCCATAAAGACTTTAACGGGATGAGAAAGTAGGTTTATAGGGAGGGACGTTGGAAAATATGTGAAAATGTCATAGCTGCAAATAATGCTGTATTATATATTTAAGACAAAAAGACAGTTTGCTATGGGACTTAAAAAAAAAAGGCAGAATGCGTTGTGGTTAACTCAAAAAGGTTACAACGAAAAATTCGCGTCAGGTCCAGATCGGATTCTCCACAGATGGTGATTCACAGCCTTTTTTTTCCTTTTTTTAAGTACATGTAACGCGACGGGTAAGAAGAATCATATAAATTAAATGCACCATGGACACACAATGAGTTAGATACTCATAAGCCACAAGGTATTGTGCGCGGTTTTAAAGAATGCAGAACGCGTTGTGGTCGTTTTTCTTTTTTATGTCGCTCAATGAACGTTTGCTGTCATTGAACGTAACGTATACTCAGCGGTCGACGCTGAAAAAGATACCATTTAGTTTTTCAGTCATGATGCCGTATCTGTAAGCACTGTAGGGAGTGAGCGAGGTATCGCCCACTGCTGTGTTGCAGTCTGTGCTGAGCTGTGCACGCCCCGCTGGCTTGATCTGTAAGAGAGCGCCGACATTTTGGCGCTCGTAGCCGTGAAACTTGTGCCGACAGACGTCGGGCGGATTTGCTGGTCGCGGGCATGGCAGCTTTCAAAACACAAACTAAATGTCTGCGATAGCGCGCGAGCGGACTCTATTTAAATGCTAATGCCATATGTCGCCTGCTGCCGTCCGTAACGAACAAAGCGGTCCACGGTTGGCGGGGCGGACGTTGAACTGTGAACGAGTTCCCCTGTCAGTAGGCCTCCCGCTTATCGCGACAAGTAGGTTACCGAGGACAAGTTTGCTGATACCAGGTACAGCGATATGGGGGAGGCTACTAAGGACAAAGTAAAATAATAGTGCCTTAGAAACAATTTAATGTATCTTTTTTAATTTTATATTCTGTTATGTCTAATCCATGGACTATGTAAAACAAAAGGAAAATGCAAACTTCAATGAAGAGAAAAAGAAGAAAAATCAGATTGAGTCGAATGGCTCTCATTATCTGGTCGACTGGGTAGTGGGAGCCACCCATAGAGTAGTGGGAGCCATAGCCAAATTAGTACATAATACTGACAGAACTGAAAATTAGTACAATTCTTTCCCTCCCCCCCCTTGTGGATCTACTAATTAATTATTTAGTTTTTGTGATACTTTATTGTTTCCTAGCACAAAATTTACAAATCAAGGACTGTTCACGCAGATTGATATGATAAAACACACTTTTAAGCTAGTTATTAAGCTTTCATACAAAACACGAAAGGTTAGTGAACGAAAAGAGGAAATGGAACACCTTTCAAACAAAGGACATCAAATATACAAGACTATCGCTGCTGCCTGTACGAAGCATAGAAACGGATTCATTCAAAGAATTGCTCCGACGTAGGGCCAACCTGAGACACGCCGCATATCACTGTGAAAAGAACTAGTTACACAAGTTTTCTGTTATTCACAAAATCTGTGGGCGGTGGCGTGAGTTTTGTACAAAATTAATCTCTGCTCCGTGAATTATAATCTCTGACGGGTCGGGGAAGGAAGGAATACTCGTAAACATCATTTCTCTTGCTGCGACCTAAATATACAGGTAAGCGAAATATTTATGGGTGGGTGAAGTATTTTTCGGCAGACGAAAATAAAGGTATATTCATCGTCGGTGTGCCAGACAATCCAAATCCCGCCTCTGAATCTAACCGGCAAGGACTATAGCAACCGTTAAGATAGCGCGCTGATCTTCTCTGCACTTTCTTGATATCAATTATATGCGATGAGGATTCCATAAAACATAACAATAATATAGAAAAGGATGTAGAGAGTTTTAGACGCTGTTATTTATATATGGGTTACAATTTTTCAACACTCGACTACTACCAAGCTTATAAGACAAGAATTATTCTCGGCTATTCTGCCAGATACATTCTTCTGTCCACAACGTTTCGGCAGCAACCTCCGCTGCCTACATCAGGTGAGATGTCATGGCGCCGCAATTTGATGAAAAATTCTTATGTAAATCGACGAGACAAATCGATAGTAAAGAATACTTTCATTCTATATATCTTACTTATTTCTCGAAATATCGTATCTCAAAAGTGAGGTGGTTAGGTTGAAATGCGGCCTGGACCAGAAAAAACATTTCGCCAAAGCCAAATTTGACGATGCATGTTTTTGTAACAATACGAAACAAATCGAAAGTAAACAATAAATTATTTCGATATCTCGCTTAGTTCTCGAAATATCGTATCTCAAAATTGAGGTGCTTAGGGTGGAATGTGACCTGGAACAGGAGAAAAACGTTGCAACAGGACGAAGCAACTATACCTATACCTCATTTCTGACATTCAATGTCTTGAGAACTAAGCGAATGTTAAATATTTTGCTGTTTATTTTCGATTTGTCTCGTCGACTTACATTAGAATCCATCAACAAATGTTCATAGAAAAGTCCTTAACTTTAGTTTCAGACAAAGCAACTAAAGACTTTTAATTTTAGTATACAACAATATAAAATGTACTGATACTCTGGAAATGATTCACCATTAAATATTAGCACTTGTCCAAAACATTTTTTTAATACATTTCGGTGTACTTACATATCTGAGGTAACGTCTCCAACTTCATAGACTGCGAAGTACACGACTTCTTATCGTCAGACCATCGTAGAACCAATTATCACCAGTTCTTGTTTTCATGGTAACGAGCAATTGTTACACAAGGACGTCAAGGCATTGTCATGTGTCGCTTAAGAAAGATATCTGTACAATATCTACAATCTCCTAAGGGAATATTAGTTTTTAATGTAAAATCGATTACGATGCTTTCTTTAGCATGGAAATTTCTGTAACACAGAAACATTCACAGAGCAAATCAATATACAGAATGCGGCAATAAGACCTCCCTCATTTTGATAGGTTGTCACAGGAAAACTAAATATGACAGAGAATAATTACTTTTATTTATGAAAAAAAATACATTTTTAATTATTTGGTATTAAAAATTAGATCTGCTAAATGACGTCCTCCATTGTTGACACATTGACGAAGTCCATCCTGAAAGTTCTCCATACATCTTCAGGTCATTTCTCTTGTAATGGCTGCCTCTTCTTGGGTAATGGCCTCTTTAAGTGCTTGCAGTGTTGTGGCATGATGTTTGTACACTAGCCTAGAAGCGGAAATTCTGTTTGTTTACAGTTCCTGATAAGTGGAAATGGGTCTCATCCGAAGAAATAAACAAAGTGCCAGGTGGAATGTTTTGAAGAATTTCCTCACATGCGGCTCTGCGAGTCTCTTTCACTTAATTCCTGGGTAACCATCATTTTGAATGGGTGCATACGAAGTTCTCTTTGTAGAATTCTTCTCACACTACTATCAGATAATCCCGGAGTAGCTGCATGTTTAAGTGCTGAACGCATTGGTGATTGTTGTACACACCAACACGCGCCACATTGATGTTTTATTATCACCTTTATAGTTTCGTTCGAAGGATGTAATTGTTATTTCCAAGACGGCGCTTCAGATATTAAGTCATGGCGTATTTATGTGAGACGATAAATACCGTATGAAATTGTGGTGTTCTTGATCTATAAGTTACCGCAAAATGAAAACCTGAATGTAAGCGGTTTTGTTGGGAGTTAATCCATACTATTCACTTATAACAGACTGGCTTATTGCCTGTGTATTTGGATTCCTCTCATATCCACTGCGGTGTATCTTTCCTTTTGTTTTCTTTTTACTAGCCAGGTATAGTTCGTCAGCCAAGTGTAATTAGAGTCGGTACAGGAGTTTGGATAGGGAGGAAGGAAGAACCTTTCTCTCATTAGTCTGGAATGATTTGACGAAATTACGGAAAATCGATATGTCGATGTCCGGGCAGGGTATTAAATCCCTCCCATCAGTGAAATCCAGGACCTAACGTTAAGCACTAAGAGAATAGGGTTGCTTATATGACTCTTATTTACGATTTGTTTTTATTTTCCATACACAATTTGACCCAGCATCTAGAGGCTAAACTGGGCCGCTTAATCTTCTTCGCAAAAGACAATATTACATTGAACCGATGAAGACATCCACCATGACCTGCCGAAATCACCTCTGAGTTTACCAGAGGAGTTTCTCTTCTGAGTGATTGCTCGAATTTTCATATATTCCAGGAGGGCAACGCTGAAACGCTGGGATCTCCGCCGCAGTCGATACCAGGAGAGAGAGTTAAGGCAGGGTCTGCAGTGGGCTCTGTAGCACATACATACCATTCCGGCCACTTGGACATAAAAAGACATCTGACGAGGTCTATTATTATGTATCGGACAGTCAAATTACTCACTTAATACATTTTGAAGATAGCTGTTAACAAAGAATTTTTCAAATACATATATATCCTTGTAGCTTGATATAGGTTTCGAGTTTTATACTGTAACTTGTTTCCTAATTTAATTGTTAGTTCCATTTATGAAGTTCTATTTGTATTTTTTATTATTATGGTCACTATGCTCAATGTAATATTGTCTTTAGCGGAGAAGATTTAGGGACCTAGTTTAGCCTCTAGACCGGGAGCCCCCAAACATTTTACCCCGTCGACTCCTTGATACGATATTTGCCTTCTTATCGACCCCCACAAGTATTTAATAAAAACATTAAATTGTTTTTGGCATTTCTGATGGTAAGCAATAAGGAGGCCTGCATAACAACTGAGAGTAATAATTCATAAAATCCACCCAGTAACATTAACACTTTCCACTATTGTTACAATCTCAAAAAATAGAAACAAAACCATGGATAGATGGAATAAATTTCAAGTAAAGACCTGCCAAAAAGAACAGATGGTTGTTGCACTATTTTAACTTG
Source organism: Vandiemenella viatica (assembly GCA_031002005.1). Classification (NCBI taxonomy): domain Eukaryota; kingdom Metazoa; phylum Arthropoda; class Insecta; order Orthoptera; family Morabidae; genus Vandiemenella; species Vandiemenella viatica. The sequence goes on along the minus strand of JARYHS010009186.1, from coordinate 220,459,915 downwards.
TCACATAGCGATGAATCCCCCTTCCTAAGGCACTCTTCAGATGAGTCTCTGCAACTATCACCTCTTGACAACCACCTTACCTCAGTGAGCAAAAGTAATTGGTTGTAAGTTTCATCATTTACTTCACATGACTTCACAAACAGACGAGAATTGAGAGAATGAACTTTACTTTAATTTATTGAACTGATTGTTAGTAGAACATTCCTATTTTTTCCTGTACAGTTTAATTGATCCTCTTTAGTATTAATCGACCCCCTTTCGACCCCCTGTATTAATCGACCCCAGGAGATCTCTTATCGACCCCAAGGGGTCGGTATCGACCACTTTGGGTACCCCTACTCTAGGCCATCATCATCATACGCTCAACAGTTTCCAGTCACTGGCCAGGTCTGACAAGCATCTACATTTCCTTCTTTCCTCCCACCATCTCTCTGTCACCATCTTGTTCCAGTAGATGCTGGGCTTAAATGTTTATGGAAAACAAAATAAAATATTTACGATGTGCTATATGGTGAGCACACCTGATGTCGCTCCGAAGGAAAGGGAATGAACAATATAAGCGTCCCCTCACTGCCGTGTTCTGACCTCGACGTCTTGGGGCACAGAATAGCGTCTGCAGTACAACACGTGGCGATTGGGACCCGGACAAGGAGCTAACGCGTGGAGAAAGGCGGATTCGCTTTATTATGTAAACTAAGCCAAATTCCGTCGTATCGTTCGGCTACGGCTGTTGAAGGGCGCGGCCATCCATCAGGATCTTCACAGAAAGAGAGCCGGCGCGAATCGGCGTGATGCATGGGAATGTGATTGGTCCCCATTGTAGGATGCGTGGGACTGGTGCCGGTGAGGGGAGCCCCCTGTCACACGGACGACGGATCGATAGCCACACATGGATTCAATTACCGACGACTCTAATTTCAGGCACTTGTGACTCATTCGTATCCCTTAGTCATTCTGTCCCTTATGTGTTTTCTTCCATCCATTACACCAACAATAACAGATGTGGCAATGTGTTGAGTATTTACTGTCAACACCGATGTTATACACAAATTATAGCAATTAATTAGGTAAGACAAAGCGAGAGGAGTGTTTTGCCTTGCCATTTCTTTAAAAAGGCATTAATAAAAAAAGAGTGCACAATAACTACAAAGCAGCACAAAAACAGTGTGATTCATAAGTCTCTACAGTATTTCAACGTTTACTGTGTAGTAGCTATGTCTGATAGAGCAAAAACGATAACAATTATGTATACAGAAACTGTCAATGTTTCAATTTATAATATGCCCTTTTTAATAGGAAGATGGACATATCTAAACAACACCGATGATTTAGTGATTAATAGCAGGTGCGGCAGAATGGAGAGAAGATACCACATTTGTAAGAACATGTATGGGTCTAAATCACTGCAGTACTGTAGTTAGATCATCAGAACTATATGCCTCATAGTGCCCAATCAAGGTTAGAAAGTGACAACTCAGAAAACGAGAAACAAAGGAACGAAAGATTCTGAGAAAAATCATGGGCCCCGTCAAAGAAGAGGGAAAAAACAAATCCAGGCGCAATAAGGACCTGTTCCAAAAGATGAAGAGCGTTGCAACAGCCTTGAGAAAAGGATATTAATGTTTTATGGTCACATAGTTCCGATGAACAATCATAGACATACCTTCAAAATCTTCAACACCGTAGTACACCAAGTTTAAAGGCCGTGAGTTGTGGGAAAGTTTGCGGTAGGATTCATGTCTGTCATACACCAAATGTGGACAACCAAGCACTTTTAAGGAACATCAGAGATTCTGCAACTACAGATATGACAGTTTTTGCTATATCTACCATAACCATTGCACAATAAATACGAGAAAACTCCCAGAGACTTATGAGTCCTGCTCTACATTGTATTGGTCTACATTAAGGTCATTAGAGCCGAGAGAGGATTGGAAACGAGAAACGCGACAGTTTGAAGTAACCATCCCATCATCTACTTAAAGTAATTAAGACTAACGACGGAATATAGAAATCTGGAAAGCCGAATGGATATTTGAAGCTGCATCCTATGGAATGCAAGGCCCTAGAGTTTCCCGTTCCTTATGTGATCAAACCATTTTATTTCTGAGTTAAATTCTTGCGTCTCGTCAGTTACATATGAAAACATTGACACTCATAGATTTTTTTCGTAGGTTTTATTTGAAACAGTCATGCCACTATGAAACGCATGTGGGATACCTGCTACAATTACATTATAGGTAGGACAATTTTCTTTAATTAACGTGACGCATTTAGTTTCTTACCAATGCATTAGCCTAAGGTTGGTTTCAGTAAATAGATGAAATATCTGTTTAAATCTTTTGGAACTACTGATACGCGATGTATATTCGTGTTCATAGTTACAGAATCTTACGTTTGCATCTACGGTAGACAACGTTTAAAGTAATGCATGAAGTCAAATATATCCAGAAAATTAAGTGTAGCATCAAGAACTAGTTTTAGGTTTGTTCTTTTTTTATATAAATCTTTAGTGGAAACTCTCTCAGAGTTTCAATGAAACATGAACGAATGTAAGCTTTTTGGTTGAGTCAGTTGCGTAAAATCTTCTCGAGCTTTCCACCGGGATAGCGCGTCAATGTAGGGCGACGTTTCGAAGCCTGCCTCTGGCTCCATCTTCATAGGATGATCGAACCACAGGCAGGCTTCGAAACGTCGCCCTACATTGACGCGCTTTAAAGGAAACGATTATTAAATTTTTTCAGTGTTAAAAAGGAAGACAATTACCTGGGAAATCGAGGCTGATAAACATATCTGTTTTCAGTGTTAGTAATACGATAAAATTCTTGCTGACTTAAATAGGAAATGAAGACTGGAGCGAAGTGTTAATCTCGATGGGTTTGATACAATATTTCATCTTGAAAAGTATACTTCCTTACAAAAGACCCACTGAAAAATGTATGGAGTCAGTCATTTGCAAAGGTCCTCAGTTTTTCCATAGCCTATTTCTTCAGCTGTGCACATACCACATTCTTATAAAGCTCCAGCCTAACTGTAATCTGTTACCCACCAGTGGGCCCAATTTTTACGTTCAGAATTTATACAGGTAGGAATTAATATACGAATGCCTACGAAATAAGAACAATTTTATATATTTTGACTTCCTTTAATATGTGATAATCAAAGTACGCATTACATATCTCCAATAACTGATATCATTGCAGCTTCCAGATGTGTTCCATCGCACCCAACAACTCCTTGATCCAACCTGTATCATATCTCTGGCACCACAGGTCTTCAAATGTGCAGATTTGCTACCTTCCCGTATATCACGCCTTTAAGATCTGCACAGTACCGTATCGCCCAGATGACGGTTCTCTCACTCCTCTTGGAAGTGTTCAGTAAATCGTAACGTGCCAATGAGCGTAGCGGGTTACACTCATTGGCTGATACTATCCCACAGGGATTGACTCTAAATCCATTGGCTCAGAATTACCGTCAAATATTCCTTTGCGGGACCGAACAATTCGGCACTAACTTGGGGACCATCAGACATGTTAAGAACGGATTTCGATCATATATGTTGAAGGGTACACAGCATATGTGTCTGTGGTATAGTTGTTTCTCAAAATGCGCCCTAGTTTTTAAGATATTCGCTTGCAAATAAACAAAAAATTCTAAATAACAGAATTATTGCCTCAGGTCCTTAAATGGCAATGTGGCCTATGTGATATCATTTTTTTATCCGAGTTCAAATCCCCGCAGAAGCAAATATTTTTTTATTTTTATCTTCAGAAATTGTCAAGTTTGATTTTGTTAAAACTTCATTTACACACTTTTACTGCGTGAAATAAAATTTAAAACAAATAACTTTGCTTATAACAGATACACCAAACGTAATTTTGGCCCATACATCAACAATGGCTTCCTAATATGCCTCGCCTATACCCAATGAAGTTAATTCAGGAGGCGAATCTCCTAGTAAACTGTAATATAACACAAGAATTTTGCAATGTTTATAAGCATTTTTCATTTGTTCTTCCATTTCCTTGTTGAGCTCGATAGGCCTACTATTTTATTTCCAACCATTTGCACGCAACCGTTCTTGGAACAAATCGAGTGTAGAAGAAAAAAAGAAAAACTATCTTCCCAACGCTATGTATTTCGTTTTAAATTCTTCTTGATGATATACAAGTAAATAAATGACGAAGATGAAATAAATAAAATGAAGTAACTATTTCAATTGAAAATGCACCGAAACAATAAACTTAGTAACAAACTTTCCTGATGTATGATTGCAATGAAGTACTCAATAGTGTGCGGCCGATTTGTGTTGTGAATAGACAATCAGTCGGTAGAACCGTGAATTCATTCCGAAAAAAAAGATTTTCAGGAAAAAAAATGACGCTGAATTTTAGGTAATATGATTTGTTTAAAATATTATTTTACGCAATAAAAGTACGTAAATGAAGTTTTGACAAAGTAAATAAGTCAAGCTTGCCAATTTCTGAAGATAAAAATAAAGAAAAATATTTGATTTTGCGGGGATTTGAACACGGCTCAGAGAATTATGAACCCAACACCTTCTCACGTAGACCACGCTCCCCTTTGATCACTTGGGCAATAATTTAGTATATACACGACATTTAGAATTTTTCGTTTATTTGCACGCGAATATCTCAAAAACTAGGGCGCATTTTCAGAAACGACAGTACCACTGATATATATGCTGTGTACCCTTCAGCATATATGAAGAGATCGAAATCCGTTGTTAACATATCTTAACATGTCTGATGATCTCCAAGTACGAGTCCTGGCTGTCTACTCGTCAGCTTGCCCTCACAATATTAGACCACTTAAACGTATGTATCTTTTACGTATTGTTAAATTCATCGGTGTCGAGATAGTCGTGAGGTTCAGAGTACTGAGGTCCCGTTTGAGCGGGGCGTGGCTGTCCGTTGAGGCTGCTGGCGCCGAAAACTGGCCGCCCGCTATTGCGTCACTTTTATTTCTGCTTTGAACCGGGGCGACCGTGAAATACTTTGCTGGCGTGGCGCAGACACTCTGCTGCGTGGCCTTCTCCGTGTCGTCCAACCATAAACGTATCCATCTGGTCAGAATGAGGAGATTCATTGACAGATCAAATTGAGTATCACTTAAATAGAAAGTCACAGCTCACTTGACAATCATTTTCCGCATTTACTAACTTCTACGTGCATCAGAGACTACTGCCGCCTACACCTTTCATGATAGGCTTTGCAATCGATAAACTGTACCACCAAGTTGTCCAAAATGATTATTTACTTCTGATTTGTTTACATTTCACTGATAAACAATTAAAGGAAAGAAGCGGTGAAGAACTTAAGTTCGATAGTCGTATTCTACAGTCACTTAACCTAAAAACATTTTCAGAACTATTTCCCAACTTTACATTGGGTGGGAACCGGTATCGAGCTTGTAATTTTCACCAGTGTGTGTTTACTGGCAATCTAATTAACACAGTCACATTCGTTATATCCTTGTTACAATCTGTCTGGCTGGACGGGGATTCGAACCCGCATCCTGCAAATGCTAGGCTGCTAGGCCCTAGTTCACCATCAGACTGAGTTTTAGACTTGTACATTGGCACGGTTCAATCAGGTACGCATAAGTCAAAATTTCTTTGATGTTAGAACATACATGGCGAAAGATTAGTTTGATTGAAGGTAATTGTGTAATGAAATCGTTTGGAGACTAAGGTGTAAGCGTTTTATGCCCGCATGACATGTAAATAAAGCAGTGGAAAGAAACTATGAAGTTAAGCATCCAAGCTAGTACTTTTACGAATTACAATTTCATGTAATTTGCTGGGCACTCTGTTGTTGCCTAATAATTGTAGCACCAGGGATCGAATAATAGCACAGTCGTAGACCATTTGCACATTGTCGTCTCTTTGGAGTGACGACATACTGAAATGATTTGAAATTTTTTTTGCTCCAATCGGAATTAGACATTAAATTATCACCAGAAAAGTATTTTTTTTAAAAGTCAGATTTCAGCTTTCGTTTTCGAGACAAACGATTTCAAGTGAGCTGTAGTAGAAGATAATAATATATGCAGTTTTAATCAAACCTACTTGTTTTTTTTCTCTCTCAATATTTTCAGTGATTTCTGTGATACAAATCCCACGTAATGTTACAACACTGTAAGAATTGCTTCATAACCTTCCAAATCACTATTTCTTCTTTCTAATTTTACTGTTTTCGACCCCCGTTGACATCGGCATTAGAGGCTGGAGAAGATTTCTGACAAGACGGGGAGGTCTCGTCCATGGCATTTTCAATGAACCAACCCGGTTTTCGGCTGGAAAGATTTCGGAAAACCACGAGAAAAACCGAAATCTGGATGGCCGGACGGGTTTTCAGACCCACGTAATTCCGAATGCCAGGCCTGAACGTTACCGCTCACCCAACAGGTTCACAAGCCGTGGTACTATAGTTTCAAGTTCCATATATATCCTGAAATATTACAAAGTGTTAATCTCACACATTGCTGTTACACCCAAATGTTTCACTCAGTTTTGTGTTTGCTAAGATAATCTGTTTGCGTAAAACTTACTATTTACTTGTTGAGCTTTGACATTATTTGTTCCTACGTATAACTTTAACACTTTTTTCAGAATCTTATTACTGTTTATCAATTTACTGAACAAATATTTACTGCTACTGATTGGATGATTTTTCCGTTTACATTACATTGAAATCGATGTAATAAAGTGTGAAGCAGATGTAAAAAAGGGCAAGTTCAGTTTTCTCTTCTATATGCTTATTCATTCAAACATCTATGCACAGAAAAGAACGATCAAAATTTCGCATACACGTGGAGGAAGAAAGCGGCTGTAAATGGAGATTAAGTAGCAGCTTCCAATATAATGAAGATATCACCTGCAATGGATGAAGGTGCTTGTAAGGGGTTTAGGCATCGAGGTCGTTACAGGCTGGATAGGACTTGGGGGCAAGGAACGGAATTCGGCCATGGTCTTTTGGTGGAAACATCCTGACATTTGCCTGGAGTGTTTTGGGGAAAACTTGGGAAACCCATATCTTGATGGCGGGACGTGTATTCGAACACGCGTCCTCCCGAATGCGAGGGCAGACCATTACCGCTCACCCACCAAGCTCGGTACATGTGTGGAGACTTGGCATTTGTAGGCTTTACCTTGCAATATATAACGCAGATGTTTCTGAAAGATAAAAAGGATCCAGTTTAAGTTGCCGACTGTTGAACACTAGTAAAATCCGTGTGATTTCAACATCCAGCGAAACATTTATCTCTCTTCCAGATGGTTGCAGGAGGCGGCGACTTTTCTTATTTCCCGACGCAGCAGCTCCTAATAAATACCTCTAGAAAGGGCCCCGCGTGGCTATATAGCAGTCAGCGACAGATCCACGTGTGAAAAGTGGGCGCGGAGCAGGGTAATTATCGCGTAAGTAATGGGCCACAAGCCGGTGGGAAGAATATCGGGCGAATGGATGGAGCGCAACAGGTTAGCACTCGACATGTTCGGCAGAGTGCTTCCTAACATCCTCGTGGATAAGTCTTTGGCAGCTCTCGTAAAATATTCGGTTTTCTCTCAATGCAAGTGATGTCTAAATAGCAACTGCCAACATAATCAGCTTTGGTTATGTTTCTCTAATCATCATTCTTCTTCATGTATCCGTCATGAAATTAAAATACGGTAATGGGTTTTGTGATGCCACGTTTTAAAACTATAATTAAGAACTTTAAGAAGAAGTTAATAAGAAATAGAATTAAGAATTTTAATTATGGTAGCGAGGGTGAGTCAGCAGATTTCATGATTTAAGATTTCAGTTGGCTGCAGGCTGAGGTCAATCATCCCCTTCCCACCTACAGCGTTGGCGCGCAGAGCATCTCACTGTGGTACCATCCCTCCGACGTGAAAAGGTGTCTGCTGGGTTGGGTGTGCTTTCTTCCATATGGCCGAGACGTTACATCCGGCAACTTAAAGTTATAAAGTCGATGTTGGTAACGCTTCTCCCTGAAGGACCAAGGCCAAGCCGGGTATTATAAAAGGCTCCAAGATAGGGATTGCAATCCAGCAAAGCAGGATCCCGTGTGAACAAACGTTTGTTTTTGTCAACCTTCGTCATTCGGAAGTAAATAGATCCAATTTTACGTATTCATTAAAACTTACGTATGTTTTTAGTAAGCGTTTCTAAAATTTGAGTTACGTTGCGTATTTAGTACGATTTTCTTACTATGTAATAAGTATTTTTTATATGTCACACACGTTATCTGAAGTACACAGTTTCATTATTCCTATTTTCTGTATTTGCGGATAAAGTAATTATGACAACTTCCTGTATTTTGGGCTGAAAATTTGATTATTCGTACGAAAGTAATCATATCATAATTTTAACGATGGCATGCCTATTTATTTAACAGCTCATATAAGACAATTGTATATTCAGTTCACTTCACTTACTCTTGGTGTTATGGAACTTTTGTTTAAAAAACTCAGTTAACTTGGCCATTATGCGTATTATTTTTTTAAACTGATGTGATGTATTGTAAGGCATATAATATGACCTAAGGACAGAATATTTTCCATTTTTCATTATTTATTTAAAAATTAGTTTAGATTCAAAAATAAAAATGTAAACCTACTTCAGACATGCAAAAAATTTTAATGTCATTTTGAAAATTAAAATATTGTTAACTGTTAATATTTATCATTTAAATTTATTTATTAATTTAACTAACAGACGTTTATTAATTAGTTTATTAACGTTTTTAATACTATGTTTTAAATATACGCATTAAAAAAACTGTTGGTGCCAATACCGTTGCAATCCAAACTCCAAGGAGACCATAGCGTTCTCAGTTCTATTCAGTTTTCAGCTCAACGTGTATTCAGTCTGTGCTCAGTTTTGTACAGTTTTCGATGTGATTGCAAGTGGTGACTGCCTGCGGCCTCGGCCTGCCAATATGAAGTAAGATCTTTTTATGCTTACTCTCCCCCCCTCCCCCCTCCCCCTCTCTCTCTCTGTGTGTGTGCCTCTGTCATATCTCACTTTCGCTACGCTCCTGTAGGGAAGTAAATTAATACCATTAACATGATGTGCATAGCTGCTTTTGTGTGACTATTAAGATTTGAGGAAGTGCTTATGGACAAACTGTTATGAACTTGTTGGATTGAATAGGTATTCACGTTTCGAGTGTGAAAATTTGCAGACAAACTGCTTACAGAAAAGAATATAACCTTATTTGTGTGGTACATCATTTACTCACATTTATTCTTTTGTTCCTGTCCCCTACTAACTTTCCATTGATAAATTGTTTATTTAAAATCTGAATGCAGTCAATCACCGGCCACGAATTCCGGAAGCGAATAAATGAACAATTAGCCGGAAAATATTAAAAGGTGAGGATGGGAACGTTACAGTTTACACTTTAATTTAATTCTGATGGAACACCCACCCACTCCAGCTGCAATTTCTTAGTCGGTAATACGTCTAGTGGGAAATAGTCAAATGCTACAATATATCACATCTATGGTAAAGTAAGGCTGTTTGAGAAAAATAGGAGAGTCGTCTTGCCTGATCAGTAGATCGTGAAGAATTTAAAGACCACAGGTGGAGCAGAACAGTAGTATCAACCACTACACGTTCAACTGTGAATCACTTTGAAACCACCATATCTCCCACACCCCCACAACTACCGATATGCAATCATGATAGTGCACGATAGGAGACTCGATGCTACTACCACACACAAAAACAACAGTCGTCTGCGCTATGTAGTTGAGTCAGCGAAGAGAAATATTAGAGATACACGTATCTTTGGTCGAAATACGAAAATGTCCCAGATCGACCACTTTCACCACCATATCTCCCACACTCCTACAGCTACCGGTATTCAGCCACACACAAATACCAGTGGTCTGCACTAGGTAACGGAGGCTGGGAGTGAAATATAGGGACACACACGTATATATATATATATATATCATTATCAGCCAGTTCAATCATTTTCTGATGTGGCCTCTTAAAGTCATGATTTTTTCAGATATAACTTGAGAAGTCTTCTCCAAGTCGCACGATCCTGGGCGATCCTCTGCCAGTTAACTCCGACAACACTGCGCATGTCCTTGTCCTATCGGTCTGGTGGTCTTCCTCTCGGTCTGTCGTGCTATCTTGGGCTCCAGTCTAACACTGCTTTTGTCCACCTCTGGTCTTTTCTCTATGCCATATGGCCGGCCCATTGCCACTTCAGGGACGCTGTCTCCTCTAAGATGTCTGTGACCTTTGTAACTGACCTAATGTCTGTTGCTCTTTTCTTGTCTTTTCTGGTTAAGCCTAGCATTGACCTCTCCATAGCTCCTTGGGCAGTCCTTAGTTTACTGTTTGTAAATTCACTTAGAGTCCAGGTCTCACAGCCGTATGTGAGCACGGGAAGAATACACTGGTCATAGACTATTTGCTTTAGATTTGTGGACATTTTAGATTTCAGGATAATAGAATGCCTCCCAAATGCTTGCCATCCCAGCTTGATGCGACGAAAAATTTCGGGTCTTACATCACCTCTCATATTTACAAGCTGGCCTTGTTAAATGTACTGATTGACATTTTTTAAGGAGTCATTATCTACCTGTACACTACCCTCTGTGGCCCATTTTTTAGACATAATTTTTGTTTTTGATAGATTCATTCTTAGGCCAACTGCTTTACACCCAGAGGCAAGGTCGGTAACCATGGTGTGGAGTTCATCAAGGCCATTAGCAACAAGCGCAATGTCATCAGCAAATCTCAAGTTGTTAAGTCTTCTGCCATTGATTCTAATTCCCTTTTCCGTCCATTCTAGCATTGACATTGCCATCTCCAAGACAGCTGAAAATAATTTTGGAGAGATGGGATCACCTTGCTTAACATCTCTTCCGATGCAGAACTCAGTGGTTGGTTCTCTAACATTGACAAAGGCTGAGGAGGTGACATAGATATTATGGAGCACTCTAATATAAGCTGTATGCACGCCATGTTCAGTTAAGGCCTGCAGGACAGCCTTGTGACGTAGGGAGCGTGCATAAGCCACGTAGCTCCAGTTTGGCCTCCCATGAACCCCCCCCCCCTTTCCCCCCACGTACCCCTAAGTGGCTTTTGCCTCTCCCCCCCTTTTCCACGTAGCACGTAGCTTTTTTTCCTTTTGATTCCAGAAGATAGTTTGTTCTGTTTTTTCTTGTAAGACTGTTGTAAATTACATAAGGAAATAATTAATTGAGGGAAATAAATATTCACATGGTGTTGTGAGTTCTGTTCCTCATTTTAACTGTGAAAAATGTTGTGAAAGGAAAGCTACGGAACCCCCCCCCCCCCCCTCTCCCCACGTAGCCCAGCGAAGCATTCCAGCCAACCCCCCCCCCCCCTTGGACCGAGACACGTAATTTGTGCACGCTCCCTTACTGAATCAAATGCCTTATCGAAATCTACAAATGCTACACAAAGAGTCATCTGATACTCGATTGCGTGACTAATTAGTTCTATATATATATAAAATTTTTAGTTAACTATAATATTACTTTTCAATACGTTTGTAGCATGCCGTAAAACAAGAGAGGGAGTAAGACCGATCGTTTTACGTTCCTGCAACATTTCCAGTTAGCCTCGGCTCATTAAGGAGTATAAACATAAAAACGTTTGTGAGATTCATCTCCCGTCCTTGAGAGTTTCTCTGCAAGTGGCACGTGTCACAGACCGCATACAGGTATGCAAGTCGAATCGGGAGCATGTGATGGAGCGGCTCTTATTAGACGCGATATCATCATTGGTTTATTAGCTTAATGCGCTGTATTCGCCCCGAACTAATTTAGAACAGCTAACGGCCGGTTAAATTCTCGTAGCGGCCAAGCGGCAGAGTTAGACGCTCTGTCCCGAATACTAATATCAGCAATGCGAGAGGAGTGAAGGACACTCGGTGGGAGCTATCAGGCGCCGGCATCTCAGATCCCATCGAAACACACTCGGCCATAATTTCAGTGTCTCTACTTTCGCGCTCCACCCTGTTATAAAAAGCTAATTACTCGAATGAGTATCGTAGGCAAAAAAGAAGACACGTGTCATTTAGGGTACTCGTCCGAGTTAATTGGCAACGCAGCGTGAGAATCGAAAGACGCAGCCCGTTTGTAACCGGTTGACAAGTGTGGCGAAACCATCCAAGAGGGGAGCTAACACTAATATGGCGATAGTAAGATTGCTAGGTCGAACGTCTGTCAAAGTCTGAATTCACCCGCCATTGTGGTTCAGTGCGCTGGATCAAGTTAGAGCCGTCCGCGCTTATTGCGATTTTTAGGCGGTTTCCACAGTCATCTAGGCGCATGCTAGTGCGTGTCCCACTCTCCGCCAAATAAACCGCAAGTTTCACATCAAAAATATACTTATCGTACGGAACAGAATAAGTCACACGCTTCACTGACAGGTGTCAATACAATATAGACTTTCCTCCTCCAGGATGAGTACCCTGCGTCTAGCAAACCAGGTATGATTTCTGGCGGGCCGCAAGTCCTCCCCCCCCCCTCTCATGATTCACACTGGCAGCCTGTGTAACAGTTGCAGGTGGTCCTTATTTGGCCGGGTCTGAAATTTTACTACCAATTCATCTCTGACAAATTCTGAATTTTGTTTACTGAATACTTTTTTTATGGCTTTACGCCTCGTCGATGCCGAGGTCATTAGAGGCGGGATGTGACTGGGGATAAGAAACGGGAAGGAATTCGGTCATGGCCTTTTGAAGGAAGCATCCCGGCATTCGCCTGGAGTGATTTGGGGAAACCATGGAAAACCCAAATCTGGATGCCCGGACGGGGATTCGAGCCACCGTCCTCCCGAATGCTAGGCCAAAGCGTTAACCACTCCCCCACCACGTTCGGTCACTGACTCCTATACCAATGCTGTGTTGTTGGAATCGCATCTGGAGTATTAATCCCCATGTGTAGTACACTGTGGCTTTGTATGCAACCACAACCACTATCTGGATTATGCACCTAGGTTTCTGGAGCAGTGAAAATATTAGAGATGTCGTCTTGAGACCGGTTGCCAACTGGTGTACCGCCGAATTGTGTAGCAAAAACGTGATGTTTCGACGATTAGCTCCACCATCTTCCTCAGGTATTAGTAAATAGCTGTATAACCCTGAGGTGCACCCGTGAAGGCTTCACTGAAACGATACGCCAGGAAGGTCTCCATTGTTATATCACTATTTTTGTCTGAGAATCGTATGAATCATGACATATTCACAGGAAAACTATCCCGCTGGCATTATAACTACACTTTAAGAAGGGTTACTAAAAGAAATACGGCTCGTATTATAAGTAATCACTTACTGTGCATAAGAGTGTATTTCAACCGAAAACGATGTTTGGATTTTTTAAAACACTACACCAGAGGGAACAGAATTTCCAAAGAGTAATTCAATTAGGAAGAAAAGTTGCTGAATATTCGATAATGACCAGGAAATAAGCATGACGTACATTCAACGATAGCATACCACTGGATGAATTCCCCCCAAAACAATCAGACGAGCGGAGGAATTAACATTAGTAATAGTGACGATGCGGGTACGAATCCCAGTATCTGAATTTTCCATAGTTTCCCCAAATAACTCCGGGCGAATGCTGGAATGGTTCCTTCAAAAGGTCGTGGCCCAATTTCTCCCGTTCCTTGCCCCAGTCCTTTTCCGCCTCTAATAACTTCGACGAGCCGTGTAGCCATAAGAAGAATAAGAATAAAAAAAAAAAAAAAATAAACTGTGTACACTGTAGGCGAACGCAAGTAAACGCATGCGGTCGAATCTATGCTGCGTTTGCTAAAAATTTTCTTGTTGTCTGCATTACAACGAAGGAAGCTTTGTTCTTTCACGTTCGCGGGTTTATGCGGTAAAGATATTTTTTTAGCTAAGTTAAAAATGGCTTCAGAAGACGACTTAATCATTGTTAGTGCGTCGTATATTATTATTTATGAGTGAGACAAGTAATGAAACACGAAGACGCAGACCACTTTGTTCGAAAGCAGAAATGTGTATAGACGGGCAGACTTGATAGATAAATCTTAAAGCTGAAATTGGATATTGACTTTTTGAAAGTTTCTGCAGAATGAAGTCGGCCGACTTTCAAACGTTATTGCAGCAGATTGGACCGAAGATTTTGAAACGGCACTATTTTCACTATCCCTTGGTGCAAATTTATCCAGCAAAAACTAAATGTCTTTAAAAGCAAACAATGCCGATTTAAATATGAGATCAGCTACAGAGTCTGTTTTAAATGAATTTTTCTGTTTATGGACACGTTGATGTATCCCAATTGGGATTTTATTTTTCGTGTCTTTGAGTCTCATTTCACAACATTACTAATTTCGTTCCAGGCATTATGTTTCCTTATTTTATTTTTATAATCAGTACGAATAGGGTTCCCTATGCACTCGTGTGGTCTATATAACTCTATTAATTATAAGGAATCCGAGTTAGACCACTCCACATTTCATACAAAACAACAAAAGAGTTCTTGACGTACACACTATAACTAAGCAAAAAATATGTGATCCGCATTTTGCTTTGATGTACCGCCTCCCGAGAGAACCCGAGCGCAGGGAAACGAATGCGGTCGGAAGCGTTCATTCGCTTTGGTTTTTACGTACTCACTGAGTGAACGAATGCGTTTGCTCGCGTGCGTTCGCCTAGTGTGTGCCCACCCTTGGATATCGTGGTCAAGAAACAAAATTACCTACGGAAAGTAAGTGAGAAGTTTGACACCTCTCGTAAAATATAGTGAACAGCAATATAATTTTCCTCTGCTCAAAGATTGTAGAGAATGATTGGCTCCTAGCAACAGATTCTGACGGAAACGCCCTCTGGTAAACGCATTGTTTGCGAGTCAACAAATTTGTTTTTCCGCGTGCGGAGTAAAAGCCACACGTACCTGGTGTTAGCACAATTACTGGGGCTGGGCATTGCAGGCGCCCTGATGACCCCAGATACTAGGGTCAAGTCTGCGCCCTGCTTGGCACCTTACTACGTGTGTGCTGAGCGAGCACGTACTTAATAAATTCGAAGCGTTTGTTGGCGTCGAGTGTTAATCATGACTCCACTTAGCATGGCTGACGATGTGTATGATTTTTTTTTTTTCAAAAAAGCAATTTCTTTTTAATCTGATCTGACTTTATTAAATTTACAGTTGAATAAAAGAGGTAAAATATTTGCACCATAAATTATATTGGGATTTGTTTACATTACTGGGAATATACTTTTATGGCATTTGTTGATTTAGAAAAAGCTTTTAATAATGTTAGATGGGATAAGATGTTCAAAATTTGAAAGAAGTCAGGTCTAAAGTATCGAGATAGAAGAATACTCTACAAACTATATAAGAATCAAGTGGCTATAATAAAAGTAGAGAATCACGAGAGACATGCATCAGTTAAAAAGGGTGTGAGACAATGTTGTAGTCTATCCCCATTAATATTCAACTTGAATGTAGAAGAAGCAATAAAGAAAGTCAAAGAAAAATTTCCATGTGGCATAAGTTATTAGGGAGAAAAAATCAGTATGCTACGATTTGCTGATAACATTGTCTTGATAGCAGAAAGGGCTGAGAATATTGAGAAGTTACTGAATGACATGAACAAAATACTGAAGGACTGAATATGAATCAAAGCAAAACAAAAGTGATGAAATGTAGCAGACATGATACTAATACTAGTGGGTTAAATATAAAAATAGTATCGGATGCAATAGGAGAAGTAAGTGAATTCACTTACTTAGGAAGCAAAATTACAACCGATGGCTGAAGCAGGAATGACGTTAAAAGCAGAATAGCACTAGCAAAAAGTGCCTTCATGAAAAAGAGAAACCTTTTAGTTTCAAATATTGATCTAGGAATTAGAAAGAACTTTTTTAAACTTTTTGTGTGGAGCACAGCACTTTATGGTAGTGCAACATGGACTTTAGGAATACCGGAAAGAAAGAAACTTGAATAATTTGAAATGTGGTGCTACAGAAGAATGCTGAAAATTAAGTGGAATGACAAAGTAAGAAATGAACGAGTTTTGGAAATGATGGGTGAGGAAAGAGGTTTGTGGAAGAAGCTTTCAGAAAGAAGAGACAGGCTGGTAGGTCATATTTTGAGACATGCTGGATTGGTTAATTTTCTGGTGGAGGGAACAGTCGAAGGTAAGAACTGTAGAAGAAGACAGAGATTGGAATATGTGAAGCAGATAATTGAGGATGGGAGTTGTAAGGAGTTCGTAGAGATGAAGAGGTTAGCACAGGATAGGAAGAGATGGAGGATTGCATCAAACCAGTCGAAAGACTGATGACAGCAAAAAAAAAAAAAATAATGCGAGTACTAAAAACTAAACGAGTTTACTATGTTGCTAAAAATCATCATACAGGCATTAACTGAAATCTCAATAACGTCCAAAGAATCTTGGATTAGATTTTGCTTTAAAACCCGGATAAAAACTTTTTTTGCTCCTTATATCGGAGGTAATAATAATTTAACGTGAGGCAAAGCGGCGATAATTGGTAATAGTGAACTAATAATAATTTGGTGTAATCTTTTTTGGACCCGTTTGCAGGGGTTATTTACCGGCATCGCACTTCGTCCCTGTCGTTTCCCCCAATCTAAGACCTGTAATATCCTACTGGATTTATTGGACCTGCAGTTCAACGTGGAGTCCGAACAACTGAAGCGCTGTGGCGTACTTCACATTATACAGGAAGCTGCGCCGGAGGTGAAGGTCGGGTTAAGAGTCTACGAAAATCCCACCTCAGGCAGGGATTCGAGCAATCAGACGCCTTAATCACTGAGCAAACAGACTGCTCATAATAGTGAATTGCATTACGGGGAACAATAATAGCAAAGCACACTCCAAAGTCATCATGTGAGCTTCCAGAAGCCAGTTGCTATGGCTCAGTTATTTGAGGCACTGTGCTGATGTACCGTGCTAACACGGTTTTAGGAGGTTCGAGTACTGGTAGTAGAAGAAATTTTCACCATCAGGACATAGCCGATGCTGCAAAATTCTCAATCATCAGAAGTACTGAGTTACAGCCCAAACCTCTCCACAGTGCATATGGAGTGAGGGCATTAGACACTGTTAATGGAGTTAATGGACCCCTTTGTGTCTTTCGGAAGAGTAGGCTTGAATGGGCTGGCACGGGATTACACCCTCTTCCTTTCTTCATCTCTCATCCAGAAAACAAAGAAAACTCTACTGAACACACACGGTCATCCACAGTTGAAACAACACTGAAGAACACGTCACACTGGGTAAAGCAACGGAAAACTACCCGAGTTCATCTTTCCAGACATTGCCATGGACAGGTAAACATCGCCCATGGTAACTATGGTAACGGGCAAGGCGTACATAACTAGCAAAAGAGCTTTCAGAAGTCATAGCACTAACAGACAGTTTGACTCTATGATAAACATACAAGCTGAATCTACAAACTTAACCAATGTTTGAAGGCTATATTACGTTTAATTTGGTAACTGATAATTATTGTTTATTTGTTTCATCTCTCTCTTTTTGGTACTACAATTTTCCGATTTGTATGTGCATTAGTCTTAGCTCCGTTGAATATTGGGAAATATTCTAAAATAAAATTTTTATATATTTCTGTGTAACCTACTTGTAACCAAACTACAGCTTTCCCTTTCCCGGCTGATAAGAAAGTTATCGTTTTAATGTGGAATCATCTCATTTGCATGAATGCAATATTGATTGCAAACAACTGAACTAAAAGTAGAGACAAAAAGGTGACCCAATTAAAATCTATTAGCAATAGAGATATTATAATAATATGAACTACATAAAAAAGAAACTGAAAACGTGACAGTATGTCCTGTAAAAGAAATTTCATTAAAATCACACAATAGCCTAATGTTTTCACGCTCCTTGTTTATGAAGAGCCTTGACTGAACGTTATATCTGTGCGTTTCTGTGCTGTAGTGAGTCACGGATCTTTTACTCATGTCTGTAACAGTCTGACTGCTCAGTGGTTATGGCACTTGCGTTCAACATTGAAGGTCCCGGGTTCGTTCAGCCATTACAGCGGCGGAACGAAACTCTGTCACTACATCAAAAGGTCGCATGCATTTACTTAACTCAATAGCAGGCATAATGAGGCTTTTTATTCCTCTGTAACCAATCGGAACCTGACTTTAAAGTACAAATGACAAAATATTTTGTAATATTCTTAAGTTATCAAACTTTAATTATAACCTTTCCAACGATAATAATGAAAATGACCCACGTAACTGCTAATAATGAAAATATCTATCACGACTCTCCCACTCGCATATGAAACACCCATATTTGGTGTAGCCATGCTACATACCAAATATTATGGCAATAATTTTGAGGTCGCCACACATCTTGCATTTATATCCATTGTATTTAATAAATGTGAGCATATATTTCAAAATTTCATATGACTCTTGTAACGATTCGCTAAGCTCCCCGTTACATATCACTTTTTATTGTATATAAAGTAAAGGAATAGAATATTTTTCCATTTCTTGGGATGTTCACTGTATGTTCGAAAGATGCGCATGAAAGGGTAAGAGGCAAGGATTTTACGCTTCAGTGAAGGGTAGACGGGCTGGCCCTTGTTGGCAGAATGGTAAGAGAATTAGGGGTTTCTGTCGCGCCGGCCGTAAACAGAATTCCTTCCTCCCGAAGGAGGCATAGGCTCTCGAAGATTGCCGAAACTTAACGTGGCGAAGAGAAGCTACAGATTCACATGACGTCAGATGGTCAGCCAATCACAGGGAACATATTACTAAGATTCGGGGAATTTTATGTTCTATGTCGTCTTCGAGCCACAAGAGGCGGAGTCAGAGTTTACCTCCGTGGCGGCAGAAAAAGACGAGACACTTCCTTCCTGACTTCCTTCCTGACTTCCCTCCAGTCGGGAGGCCAGCCAGGATCATTCCATTCCGGAGCCCAGACGAGTCACTGGCGACTTGGGGTCCATGTGTGCTGGGCTGACTTGTGTCCTGGAGACCATCTGAGGCGCACTTCAATCTTGCGACTTGTCGCGTACTGCTGGCGTGGCCAGTTACGACGATCGACCAGGTGGTCATCTCCGCCCAGCGCTACCTGCCGTGCAACGGTAATATGTTTCTACGAAGCCATTCAGCCTGCAACTCCCTTTTTAAACTGTACCCTTAAGCGCATCTGAGATAAAGATCCTTGCTCTGATCTGATAAAACCACTGAGCTAGACTGTGTAACTGTCGAATGCAGGTTAATTATTCGTGGCGTCCCAACCTATTAAAATTCATTTCTGTTTGCTATCATCATAACTGGTAACATACTTTGTATTAGAATAATTGTGAGATTTTTAAAGTGCAACTATACTTGTTTGCTTGCATTTAAAGGGCTCATTGTACGTCTGAGCGTTGCTTAGAAAATTGCACAACCTCTTGTTTATTAACGTAATGGTAAATACGATCAGATTTGTAGATGCCATTGTAAAAAACTTTATTAAAATGTCTTTTGGTGACAGTTTTCAAATCCCAGAATCATCCAATTCTCAGTTGAATAATTTACATTTGATATTCAATTATAGTATCCTATATAGCGTAAAATATTAAGAATTAATTAATAATTCTTCCCCCCCCTGGTGATACGCTACACTCTTTAGTGACACAAGCTTAGGCACCTGTGACAGTAAAAATTACGTTATCGCCGTGGAGTAGATCTGCCTTTTAAACTAATTTTGGATTCATCTATAAGTATATCCAGTCCTGTGTGAACAGTCTGACAAAAAGTTAGGTATTAATCTATCAGTAAATTGTATATTACAAAGTATTGCAGAAGTACATAAAAAGGTACCAACATTTGCATATTATAACAAGTGAAATGCAGAAGGTGATGTTTCAGACTGTTTTCTTTTTAATATTTATATATATATATATTCACTTTGTATGGAAATTTTTTTGTGGAAGTTAAAATATATATTTTTCATTTAACTAAAAATACTGTGCCTGATGGGTAATTTCTGATTTCAAATTTGAATTCCCCTTGCAAAAATGCTATAGAAACACATATTACCATATCAGAAAATTTTCCTTTGTAGAATAGTGTAATTAATATGCCTCACGTAACTGCTATATCACAACGCTTACATTAAAAATAAGGAAAGTAGGCAGTAAAACAGCATAGACTCACGTTGTGCCTAAACGTTTTGCTATACAGTCCGAAGGTGTTGCACACATGCTCATTTCGCAGTCAGAAATCGAGTGTAATGTATAGAAAGGAGGTAAACGTTGTTCTTAGCAGATTCGTCGCAATAATTACCTTTTGTCACATATTAGTTGGTATAAGACGCCACATGTTGGCCGCAGAAAAATGAACTTGATAAAACTTTCAAGTGTAAAGATGATTTTGGCAGTTGACAAAGGAAACCTTCATCACTATGCCACAAAAAACAATACAGCAACTATCGACACCGATCTAATTTTACTGTTTAAAGCTGTAATAACACTTGTTGCTGAGTAAATATTGGCACGTTTAGCATATGCAATGCGACTGTCGGATATGTTGTAGGCGGATATTTAGCGGTGTAGAGTTGTTTAAAGTTGTGAATACGTTGGCAGTTTGGTGAAATTCCGCGCGTAGGCGCTTGCAACAGTGTTTTCTCAGCTGCCGCAGCATTCAGGCGGATTGGCCCGTGGTTTGTTTTGCCTCGCGAGCCACGGATAGCAGAACAGTTGTAGACTGGATCTGGCTAGAATCACCGCGAGCTGCTGAAAAATATTTGGAGCGCAGCTGAGCGGATAAATGTTCAGTTATCTTCTTTTTCTTCTTCCTAGCATTTGTCTCACATTGCAGGGTCTGCTTTACTGGACTTCTATTTCCATTTATGCCGATTTGTGTATTTTCAGGTGAAACATTCTATTATTCTATTACAGTTACTCCGCGATTCACTAAAAGTGTTTGGCGGAGGGTGCATTGCACCTATCAGGAAAGGTAATGGTTTGGAAGGGATATAAGGGATATGGCAGGAGGCGCCCATGGCCTATGGTGAGGAACCATCCCAGCATTCGCCTGGAGCGATCTAGGGAAACCATGGAAAACCCAGATCAGGATGACATTAATTAGTTGAATGTCTCCCCCAAGGTATCCATTCAGTGCTTCCTGGATTTCGGCCATCGGGATTTATATCAAGTAATTTTCTGGCAACTGAAGAGTTGTTACTGCACAGTACATGGCCGTACCATCGCAAACCACCCTCTCGCCTTTTCCTAGGAATGTGAGCCACGCCAAATACCACCCGAACTCTCCCATTCCTGATGCGGTACAATGTAGTAAGTCCCTGCGACCAGCGAATCATCTTCATTTTCACGACATGCAGCTGTCGTTCATCTCTTTTCATGAGTGGCCAATATTCCGTTCTATACACGCATTCTGGAGGACGCGGGTTCGAATCCCCGTCCTGGCATCCAGATTTGGGTTTTCCATGGTTTCCCCAAATCACTCCAGGCGAATGCAGGGATGCTTCCTACAGAAAGGCCATGGCAGATTTCCTTCCCGTTCCTTGTCCCCAGTCCCATCCCGCCTCTAATGACCTTAGCCGTCGACGAGGCGTAAAGCAATAAAAAAAAATAAACGTTCCATACAGTGTCCCTGGTCAAACGAAAGTTCTGTAAATCTTTGATTTAAGGTACAGTGGCACCTTTCCACCCGTACAGATTAGTGTTCCCACGTATTTGAACTCAGATCACTTACAGAATTAAACGCCGTCGATATTAACGAATCCATCACTTGGAACTGCACACTCCATATACTCGGTGCTACGTTCAGTCAGTAGCATGCCATGTTTGTTCATTTGCATTTAACAATAAAAAATACATAACATACATTAATAAAACATTCTCTGATTTCCATCCGCGTGGCAAAGTAGTGGTGGGACTGTTGGGTAATCGGTAAGGTTAAGAATTACCATTCGTGAGGACGCAGATTCAAATCCCCATCTGACCACCCACATATCGATTTTTTACGGTTTTCTGAAATCGTTCCATACGAATACCGGGATAGATACTGAAAAAGGCAATCGATGAAATTTCTTACAGTTCCTTGTCTCCCTCATCTTCTCCCGGCTAGAATGATCTCAACGTCGACGATCCGCAAAAACCCTAGCAAAGAAATTAAAAAGTGAAGGTAATTAATTCTCAGACGTTTCGAGAGCCAAATCTGTTCTCACTTTCGGCAAAATTATCATGAAACGATGATGGCCGTTGTCATGTGATGCACGGGTTAGATCTAAACGTCTCACTCTTTTGTAATTGTGGTCAGAAATCAATTTCAGCTGACGCAATTACATTGTTCTCTTTGTCAATTTTCCTGGCCTCTTTGAGCTGATAACTAAAATCTCTGGAAATCAAATCATAGCTTATGGCTTTACGTCTAGTAGACGTCGAGGTCATCAGAGGTGAGAAAGGATTGGGGGCAAAGAAAGGGAAGGAATTCGTCCATGACCTCTTAAATGAACCATCCCAACATCAGCTTGGAGTGATTTCTGGAAAACATGGAAAACCGAAATCTGAAAGGCAGACGGGGATTCGAACACACGGCCTCCCGAATGTAAAGTCAGAGCTCTACCACTCACCCACCAGGCTTAGCGCACTTGCAGATATCAAAGATCATGTTACTTGTTTCCAAGGTAAATATATCAGAGCTCTGGAAGTGGAAATGGTAAATGAATCATCATTTGATTATGGTAAAAAATAATAATTAAAAAAATAATAATTACAAACTATACTCAAACTTTGTGACATGTTCATACAAAAATAAGTGACGTAAGGTATAAAGGCATTTGGCTAAACAAACAATTTGCTTTGAAGTGTGAAAGGTCTGTTTTTCTTGACTAATGCATAAAAACGGAAAAAACATCTGAAACTGAATTATACGCTAATTACATCATTAAGTTGACTGTTTCTAGATTTTTAGAGGATAAGTAAACTGGTTTAAAACCGAAAATCTGTGGCACAAGCAGACTAGATTGAAGTGAAACTTAGCATGACCCCACCACACCAGGTCTCATCAGGAAACAATTTTCAACCAGCCAGCTGGGATTATTGAATCCAACTTTTTGTCTTTTCGAAAACAGTATGAAGAAACAGACTTCTCGTAGCCGTAGACAAACATGGAATTTTTATAAAGATTCTTCCTAAAAAAGAAGTTTTTAGTTAAATTACATTATTTTCTTACCGCAAATCTTACTAAGGGTTTGCCGAACGTATGTATATTCCAAGACAATTTCAAAATTAAATTGTAACCGTTACGTGTCGCAATGAAACCGAGAATCCATCTGAAGTAAACTTTCTAAAATCAGGGTTGTTTTGTAGTTATAGTTGTAGTTAATTTTCAGTCGCGATCTGTATTAGAAATAAGACAGAGACCTTGGATTCATTAGTGCTCTACTAAGCAGACTCAGCTGCGTTACGTGTAGCCTACTTGCGCGGGGCCCGTGTTATTTCTCCTACTCCGTTAGAATGCGCTGTGTTTACGACAGCCCGGCCCGTCCTTGCAACGCGAAACGATAAGCCTGCCGTGAGACTGTCTCTGCAAGTAGAGCCCTGATAACGAACTGTGCACCCACCAGGCGAAGGAAATACTGCACAACTGGTGGTCGTAACTCGTCTCAATCTACACTAGTATTATAAATGCGAAAGTAACTCTGTTTGTTCTGTTTTAACGGCTAATCAGTTAAACTGATCTTAATTAATTTCGACAAGGAATTACAATATACCATTAAGAAGGACAAATAATATTTTTTTTCGGGATATGTCATGAAATTTTGAAAACTAACCAAAGTGGTGAGAGACAGGCGGATGGTTTGTGTAAATCTCCGTAACGCTATATCGATCAGTCAATGTTTGTTTCTCTCGCAGTCATTTTGCAAGAAACCTTTTACAAAATATACAGTTTTCTACGTGCAATTCCAGAATGAAATAAATAATAACACGAAAATATATGAAAAATTAGAAAGATTTGTTGGATGTTTGTCACCCAACCACGCTGTTCGGTTCAAAAAATTTGAACAATAGTTGGTATGGAGTTAGAATATAGTCTGCAATAACACATAGGATACTTTCATGATAAAAAGATAATAGTTTCTTCGGTAATCGAGCGGGAATGTGAAAACAACAAGAAATTAACAGATGACTAATGGAAACAAAGACACACAAGAATAACGAAATCAAAAGACAGATTTAATTATTTTTAGTAAAGAGGAGATTAATATTTATGAGAACCAAAATAATGCGAACACAACGACCAAATAAAATAAAAGAAAAATGAACGAAATCAAATACTGTTCTAGAAAAAGACAATCAAAAGCGCGTGAGTTACCCATTCAGCCAGAGAGATATGAATAATTTCAGAGTGTGTACTAATACTGTAATCACAATATCACTTTGATAATATTGATGTTAATGATGACGTTTTAAATAAAGGATACTCGATTTGCTCTTTATATTGCTTGAATTAATTCAGACTTACTTTTACGTAACATTAATTAGTGTATTTATTTTTTCAGGTCTTTAAAACATAGTACGTCGAACGAATTTGAATAAAATTTGGTACGGAGCTGGAATCGTAGTACGGATTAGTATATCGGATACCTTTCCTGCCACAAAATTGATAGTTCCTTTGTAAAACGAATGTGAATGAGAATACAACGAGAAAATAAACAGAAGATGAACAAAAGCAAAGACTACATTAGTCTGGAATACTAACACGACGAACAAATGAAACACAAGAAGAATTAAATCAACAATTGCATCAGTAGTTATCGAGCCTCCATGAATAATTTAATAAACCGGTCCACGTATTAGAAGTACATGCTAACAAATCGCTGAATCCACCGTGACGCCATTGTGTTCGCTGCTTCTGCATTACCTGAAAAGACCATCGCCGGTGAGTATGGATGGGAGTTGGGGATAGGTCCAACTTTTCAAATGTTTTGGGGAGGCACAACGGTGTTACTCTTGGCGTCGTGGAGTGGAGAGTAATCGGGCGTGACTTCAGGTCACGGCTGCTAGTGATTAAGTGAACAATGACGGCACAACGGTACGTCACGGACATCCTGCGTCCTCATGTGTGTATCGTGGTGCCATTTTTCAGCAGGACAATATACGACATGTGTCTCTATGAACTGTCTGCGTGATATTAAGGTTCTCCCGTGGCGAACAAGATTGGAAGATCTGTCGCCAATGTGTGGGACGAGATCGGACGTCAACTTCGTCCCAGTCCTCTATCCAGGATATTAAGGACAAGTTACAACAGATTGCCTCAGGAGAGGATACAACCGCTTTATGATACCCTTCTAATCTAATCAGTGCATGCATCTAGGCCAGAGGAGCGGCAAGTTCTTTGTTAATTTGACTCGATTTGGTAATCACTGAAATAACATCACATAACCTGTAAAGTTACATTTCGTGTGTTCATCCCCTTCTGAGTGCTTTGCGTTTCTTGCCAAGCAGTGTATTTATCGTCTCGGAAGGGATTTTTCCACATGATGTTTTTAATCAACCAAAATTATTTGTTGTACTTTCATTTCGGACCTGATAGGATTTTATAGTATTCCGCAGAATTTATTCTCTCTCACTACCCACTTCTTGTCTTTTTTTCTTTGTAACATTTAAAACAACTGTTAGTTCTAATTTTTCTTGTCAAACTGAACTACGTAGAAGGTCATGAATTATCTGTCTAAGAAATCACTCTTATGTCATGTAAGAAGAAGAAAGAATTTGAAATGATAAAAACAGACCATACTTGAAAATAAGTAATTATTGCTGACACGCAAGATATAAGAGTTCCGCTTGCTGCGAACGAGTTTGTACTTTGTTGCGTTTTAAAGTTGGATATCGGTGAAAAAATATGATGAGAATGTAACCTCTAATGATGATTTGAGCTGTATTATGTTAACGTCATATTTATTAGTGCTAAAAGTTTGTGTTTGTTTACACGGGCTCTGTAGCGCTATATCAGGAAGTCAATTAGTACCAGAATCGTTTATACATAAACGTCAGGAATTTAAATTCATACGCATTAGACATACCAATGTAAGAGCGTTGCACACGAATTTACTTAACCTCTTCTTCTTGTGACTTAGCTGGTTATCTCAGTTTAAGAGTAATGCCAAAGGTTAGGTTATGTTAGTGCACATTAGTGACTAGGGTCTCTAAATTTTTGCTTCCAGACATATGTACATCTACATCTACATATATACTCTGCAATTCACAAAATTGTGGGTGGCAGAGGGTACTCAGCACCAAAGCTAATCTTTTTATTGTGCATTCCAATCCTCTTATGGTACGACGGAAAAAAGAGTTCATACAAGATCAGTGCGGCACCTCATTTCTCTAATTTTATGTTTCCTGTCATTCCGACTCAAATAGGTTGGTGGACGAAGTATTTCACTACACTCTTAAGGATACTTCAATAATATGTCGCAAATCAATAATGTAAAAAATGTATAAAATTTAGGAAAATCCAAAATTTATGCAGTCAATATTTAATACTTTATTTGTTTATCTCTTCTCGTTTCGAACTACGAACTCCAAATTCCGCGATTACTGGATATTGTCATGGCGCGAGGAATTGGCGTCATAATACTGCTGTAGTCAACCGCAAGACACCGCTATCAGCAGCTTCCGAAGTAGTTTTAGCGGAGTCATACTTGTCCGGGGCGTATTACAACCTAATTACTACTTGAAAATAATATTCCAGGGTATATTAAAACGTAATTACTGATTGAAAACAATAAATCTTACGATTGACTACCAAAATATCATTAGCGACACGCAATTTCACCCACTGAACAAGATGTATCGAACATAGCCTATATCAATTGTAGACGTGAACTGGCAAGGAAACATGTTGTATCTAAAATTATGGTTAGTGTTACTGAAAATCAGACAGCAGCGCCTTCTAGTGGCTCAGTTAGGGCTCGTGACTGGGGAACAGAAGGTCACCGGTTCTCATCTCGTTTCCGGCTGGAAATTTTACTGCCCTAAAAACCGACCTTCATTTCTTGCAAAGCATTGCTTTGTTCGTGTGAAGTACGTTAGGTAGGAACGTGATTTGGATTCTAGGTCCCCGTTACCCGGTTATCAGGTTAGGGCAGCAACGACAGAGGTGCATGAACTTCCTCATATTAAAACTCTA
Organism: Vandiemenella viatica; assembly: GCA_031002005.1. Taxonomy (NCBI): domain Eukaryota; kingdom Metazoa; phylum Arthropoda; class Insecta; order Orthoptera; family Morabidae; genus Vandiemenella; species Vandiemenella viatica. Next base: position 220,432,707 of record JARYHS010009186.1, on the reverse strand, counting down.
TCAACTGGCAGCTTTGCGTTCATTTGGCCAACAACGTTATACGCCCTTTTATTTTAATAAAAAAATGTGCTAACAAAGGAGAGCTTCTGTCTCAATGTGTACAGTAAGATTCCTACTGGTGTTAGGTGTTTTATTTGCTTTGTAAAACATACCCGAGCTGGGTGGAGAAAAAAGAAAAAGTGAAGGAGGTCACTAAAATATAAACAAAAGGAAATGTCAAAAATTATCAGAGAAACACGAAATTTCTTTTAAGTTTGATTATTCTTGATTGAATAATTTTTGCAAATATCGATCAGAGCGTACGCATAAATTCAAAAACATATACTATGTTCGAGATACCAAAATGCAACGATGTGCTGAAATCTCGAAACCCAATTTTCACAACTGCAAAGTGTCTACTGAAGTATGTGCAATTGTGCGCGATGAAGCAACGCCACAATACATTCCATGAGGTAAAAGACGCCCAGATTCAAACCTAGGACTTGTCGTACTAATCTTCTTAAATACGGGTTTTTAGTGGGCCAAACTTCCTATATATGGATTTTTACCTGTTTCACCAAGGGAAATGTTGTGACAGTCAGCAACATCCTCCTAAAAATAATTACAAATTTTAAATGAAGTAATTGGAATTTCTAATACAGAACAGAGCTTCTTTGATTTCGAAACACCGACACTGTAGATTAACGACTACCACAGAGATTTTTTAAACAATTTTTATTATCTTTTTTTTTTTTTCTTTCTTCTTTTATGCAACGACGTCAACGGTGCTGTAGTATCAAAGTACCTCTGCGCCCTAAATATGAAGGGATTTGGGAAAAGGCGCAAAAATGAGTTCGGGCACCGTCTTTTAATGAAACCCTCCCACCGTTTGCCTAGAGTAATTTCTGGAAACTACGGATACCCGAAATCGGGATGATATACTCTCTTGGCACAAGGGCCAATGCTACCACAAAGGCAGCTTAAAGCGCGGGGATCAGCCCGACCGAAATGGTGGATCCTAGGGGGAAAAAAGAAAGTGCAAAGGTCAGCCCAATCAAATAAGAGGTGGAAAGCGCGCGATACAAGCGACCGTAAAATCGTTCAGCTGTGACTTGAGACGTGAAACAGGCTGGTCGTGTTTATCTCTTGTGGCTGGGACCCACTCGAGTATCTGAGTTCCCCGAACAGACACGTACAAGTCACGTCTAGCAGCGCCTAATGATTCTTAATTGGGAGTACTCAAGAGGGGAAAGCACAACGAAGACGTAACTTGCCGAGCCGTCAAATTTATGGAAGGCTTCTTCTCCGTAGAAGCGCGCCCATCGCCTATTTTTAGGAGCGGCCGGGAAGGGGGCTTACCGCCATTGGTAGCCCAAACACAGCGAACGGCAGATCAGAACAGTTAATTTACACCAGAGTAAACTCATAGAGCGTAGAGCGCAAACAACCGGCGCGGCTCCCCATAAACAAAGAGGATCGAATGAGACGAATCGGTTCCAGATATCAACAGACGTTTACGTGGAGCTGTCCAGTTAGCGGAAGACCCTGCTGTTTACGTGTAGAATGATAGCTACCGCCTAGGTGAGCTGTCACCACATATGGTGCACCAACAAGAGTCAGTCTACAGTAGTTAGGTGGTTACAACTTAATAGCTATGGAGCGCACGCTCTGGTGACAATTTCCCAACACACTCATTTTTCCCCATTCTTGTACCCGCTTCCATTGCCCTCTACAAACTTGAACTTTAAATTCTTTCAGCAGTTTTGGTAAATTATTCGTCATTTCTCTTGGTAACTTGTTCCACTCCCTGAACCTTTTACCCACGAAAGAAAATCTTCCCACACCCTTGTGCATGAAATCGAGTGCCAGCTTATGGTCATGGTCATCTTTTACCTACCATGCATTACTTTCAATTCTTACAATATCTTTCCATGCCTCATCGCCAGTATATGACTTGTACACTCCCATGGCTCTCTCCTCCTGTGTTCCCGTGAATCCCATTCCAGCTCTTTATCATATCGGTCGCTGATTGTGCTCTGCATTCATTTTCAGAGGCGAATCGTTATCCTTCTTTGTACCCCCTCCAACTCCTGTATTTGATACCTAAAATATAGGTCCCATCCTACATCACCGTATTCAATCTCCTGTCTTCACACATAGTCACATTACTGGTCGAGTTTGCAGGTCATTCTTCACACATGCGTTAACTTGGATGTGCAACAGATAACAATTACACTCTGACGCCAAGGAATCACAAAATGACATTAGACTTTACACATTACGAAAACGTTTCGTAAGGAACAAAGTTATTAAAGTTATACCGTTGGTTGAAAATGAGGGCAGAGATGAACTCCCCCGAAACGACCCGTAAATGTGGCATTTATACGTGGCTCGAAGCCCGAGAACATTTTATTTACTAACGAAAACGATTGATAAAAATAATGTTGTAAAATTGGCTAGTTACTTAATGATAAGTTGAATTCAAGGGAGCGTACCGAACGGCATAAAGTATATAAGAAAAGTGGTGGGTCATTGCCACGGAATGATAAAAAATAGTAACAGACGATAAAATAGGGATAACGTGAATGTTTATTATTTTATGCTAAAGGTGGTAAGAATGATATCAAAACGTGTGGAAACGTTATTTTATGTTTGTGAAGACTGATGTATAATAAGAAAGGTGAAAATGGGTAGGTTATACTTGGTGGCTGTTTTTACGTCTTTCAGAAGAGAAGTCCTGAATGGCCGGCATCTGCTTTCAATGTCTCCCTTCTTTCATTCTCATTCTTAACGCGAAGACTATAAAGCATGCGTGATGTAGTGAACTGCATACTGTGTATGCACCACTTAATAACAATAACTATAAAAGAGAAGGCAAAGATCATCCCAAGACATTTGTTATTGTTGTGGTAAGTCCTCCACAGGACAATCAACGCTCGAGGGATATGGAACTTTCATGTTTTTAGGCTCTCAATTTTTTTCACTTCTTGAAAAAGTTCTGTAATTTAGGTCACTTTGTCATCAATATGTATCGAGTGGTTTTTTTGAGCCATACGTGACTCAGGAGTTAACAAATTCACAAACCTTTAGTTGTTAAGTTATCAAGTGCACAAAATAAATCATCTATTAAACTGATTTTGTTCCCAAATTTATTGGTATTTCTCTTTTGTTTTACTGTAATAAAATCGAGAGACGAACATTAAACTTTGTCGCTGTTATTAACATTTTTACCCCGCAAAAATAATATAATTTTTCTTTAACGAAGTTAATATTTTCGCTCCATCAAGTTGTTAAAACCCAAGTATATAAACGCAATGTACAGTGTACTTGCCACTATATTGTCTGCTCTCAGCATTTGATGGTACGTTTGTCGGTGTTTCTGAGAAGCGCTATTCACCCTCCCCCTACAGGAATTACTAGGACAACACTAGGATAGACTAGGAGTCATGTTGTGTTAATACTTATTCTGTTAATGCGTACCAGTTCAGCTAAAATAATCAAATCAAAGTATCGTATGGCATTGTTAGCAGGGAGATCCCGAAGGAACATTCGGCCATCGGGGGACAAGAGTTTTCGTTTCGCCGCGCAATGTGTCTCCGCCCGTGACTTATTAACCTAGCCTGGTAATCCAATCGGGATTAGGGGACCTACAATTTAACGTGGTAATCGCCAGAGGAGACGGTCTGATTAAAGCCCTTTAAAATTCCCAGCCGAGACCGGGGTTCGAATCAAGGACCTTTCGGCCTTCAGCCCTTATCCGCTGAGCCACCAGAACCAGTTTTCGCCGAGTGCAACGATGATGTGACTAGTGACATAGAGTATTTAAAACTTCAAATTAAAACTTTCTGGGGAAAATTTGATAAATTCATATTATCACAGTGCCAATAATATTTACACTACAGTATAGATATGGAAAAAACTATAGCAATAGTATATTTTCGTCTACGCGTGTGAAGTATGACGTCACGCTTGCCATGTTGTAAAGTAGTAACGGCAGAAGCGTAAACGCTAATATTACCACAAGCTGCACATTCAGAAACCTACAACTTTCCTTGAGATTAGAGTAATGTTTGAAACAGCAGCGACAAGATAATATTTTTTTTTTAGCTTATGGTTATACTCTTCGTCGACGTCGAGGTCATTAGAGGCGGGATGGGACTGAGGACAAGGAAATTGCGGCCATGACATTTTGAAGGAAGCATCTAGGCATTCGTCTACAGTGATTTGGGGAAACCATTGAAAACCCAAATCTGGACGCCCGGATGCGGATTCGAACCGTGGCGTCCTCCCAAATGCGAGGCCAGAGACAAGATTAGCAAGTTATTGAAACGACGAGAAGAAATACATGACCACCGTATGTTTAAAAGTTAATGTCGTCAGTATTAGATGACCTTTGCTCTTTGGCAGTAAGTCATTTACCGTAACGTCTACAATTCTTTGGACAGACGGAAGTAAGTGGTGTCCGAGTTATTGCGGCTGATATGCCTTTCCCTCAAACGATTAGTGAAGAGAACAAAAGCAGAAGCGACCCGAGCCGGGCGGTTGCACAGGAGAGAGCCGTCTTTTACGGCTTTTAAATGTCTACCTCCTGAAGGTAATTAACTGGTTTTTATGCGGGTCCTCCCGGGTCGAACTACTAAACCAGGAATGCAATCACGCTGCAGTACAACAAGACTACACTCATCCATTACAATAAACAGAGTGACGTTAGATTTTTTTTTAGTAAGGCCAGCTTCTAACACCGTCAAAAACGACGGGTTTAACGGAGTGTTCTGACAAATCATTTATTATCTTTTCCTAAACTATATACAATTGTTATTAAGTAACGCCCATTACCCTGATTTTATAATGCTTTACATGTTTCCATTGCACTTTACACCGAGATACAGTTCGAACTACTTACATATGTCTGAAATAATGTCAGTTATATTGCGTTAGTCGAAGCAAAGCAGAATCAATCTTATCAATGGGTGCAGGCTGCATAGATCACGATAAATGTGGAACTACTTTCATACGCATGAAATAGTGTATCCAGTAATATGGCGCCCACGTAAATAAATTATGTTTTTAAAGTACTTATTTATCCCTCTGCTGTAACGTCAAACATCAGTTTTTATTCTGATCCAGGTCAAATTTCAATCTAAGCAAAATTTCCGCTAACATCACTGCTTAAAAATTAAAGATTGGAAGGATCCAATTCCGTACTTAAAATTTATTATACTTTCCAATATCCGGTGTTGGGTTTAGTATTGCACGCATTTTATTTACCTCTATACTCAATACCGGGTTTAACATCACTGGTGGAAACGTATTGTCTTTTAACTAAGTAAAATTACTTCTCCAAAAAATCAACACACAAGGTTTATTAAGTTTCACAAAAAGAAAAGTTATCATTTAGTTACCTTACTGTTTACTTTATGTTACATTATTCTATTCAAAACATAAGCATTGCAATTCTTTCATATTATCCCTTACTCTTTGCCCTCGTGCTTATTTTCTTGAATATTGTAAGGAAACAACTTTTCTTACATATACATCTCTGACCAACGAACTGTGATTAAGTATTTGAATTCTTGGGTAGAGTAATTATTATCTTATTTTGGAGTTGATTAAATGGAGACCGATGAGAACCATTTTTCGATATTAAGAAAGAAAGATTGAGATTTGTGTTGCTGTATGCTAGTTAAAGAATAAATGTTTAAATTTAATAATTCAAATTTGAATTATTAAATATTAATCTTCTTGAAACCTACAAGCGGAGAGATTCATAGAATATCCACAAAGAGGCAAATTTATAATATCCAAACTATAATTATGTATCTATCCCGCCAGGATTGGGTAGTCTTATTAATTTCAGCTTCGCAAGCCATCTTCTTTTCATCAACTTTTTTTAGTGACCACATCCCTTCCTTCGGTCTGGTTTGACTTCCTCTGACCTTATAAACCTTTAATGGCAAAGCTACTATATATGACCTTGATTATTTAATGAAAAAGACATACTTTAATAATAAATTGCACGATTAGTGACTCGTCTACGTCACACTCTTTTATCTTAAATATTTACGGGCAAAGAATTTAACGAAATCCTCTACACATAACGGATATAAATAAGAAAAGCAATTTGTAATTAATATATTAACTTAAACGCAATACAAACTTTTTTTGGCAATTCATTTCTTCGTGGGTGCTTAGCTAAACAGAACTGTTACTAAACAACGCGTATATGCTCGAGTTAGCAGTAACATCTTTGGCCGTAGTAGCACGCCAACCAAGGCTGGAAGCGTGGCGTCAGCGATAATACAGTGACACAATGACTCAGTGATCAAGCCTAGCCTTTTGTTAGTATTGATTTTTAAAAAATATTTTTCCAAAAGAAGGCGAAGAAAGTACCCCCTATATTTGCACTGAAAACATACTGACAAAACCGGCGTAGTTCTTTGCGTGATCAACACCCTACCCGCCATAAACTTCAAGAAAACACCTCTTGACAACAGAACCTCTTGATGAAGGAATACCATTAGCGTCGTATTTGATTATTCTGCCAATTAGTCATCGTTTTGTTATACCACCAAGGGTCGATTTTTCCGTCGACCAAGGAAGATATTAATCACTCACAGTAAATAATTAAAACTTCTTCCGTTTCTTCATCAAATGACATGTTGCTACTTTATGAATGGTGACTCACAAAAAATTATACTTCTTATGTTTATTAAAAATATTCATGAACACAAATGCACTTAACTGCTTACGACAAAATTCAAACGTGCTTTTTTTTTGTTGATTAATAATTCTTGTTTAGATTAAATCAAAATATTTTCTTTCATACTTTCTGTTGCTGTATTGGCTACATAATGATTTATAGTGCCGTATTCCCACACGTTGAGCTGAGTAATATTGCCTTCGACATGAAAACTGTTGCTTAACCTTCGATGGGGAAACAGAACTACAGACTGTATTGTTGCTCTATTGCATTATGATTATTTCCCCGCCAACGGAATACTTAAAACAAGAGATCAAATCTTGTGAAATTAGTGCGCCAACGCGACAATCAATTACTGGGCAAACGAAACAATCTATTAGTGCCAAATATTAATCGAAACAAGTTTGAAATACTTTTAAATCGTAGAGAAAATTACTGAAATCTGAGTACAGTTACTGCAATTAAATGCTCCGTGAATACAATTGTATATAACGTGAAATAAATCCCTTGATATTACACAAGCTTACTGAAATGCTGTAAAATGTATCTAAAATAATCTGAATGATTTTAAATTGGTCCGCGTAGGCTGTAAATAGTGACAGGGAGGTCAGAAGTGTGATGTCAGCTCGCTTCTGTAATATTTGTTAAGAATTTTTTCCGAAAGAAGTCTCAGACAATAGGTATTGAGCTACTATTTGTTTACCATATATACACTGAAAGGACCGACGAATTTCAACACAGGCTCTTCACCTGACACTCCATAAGCGCGACTCTCGATTTAGGAATACCAATAGAGGAGTAGGCACATAAAGACGCCGCTAGAATTTTTTTTAAAACACTGTTGAGAAATCCGTGACTACTGGGGGCCACTATAGCTAGATTTGAATAAAACTTTCTCGGGAAATTAGCCGAGAAATGCATTGGTAGAGCATGACTTTTGGCTATCAATGGCTTTGTCGCCGAAACGTCAAGTTCCGCCAACGCATTCACTTGGCTAGTTTGCCGGGAAAGCTCTATTCAAATACCACTCCAAGAAAGACTTCATTCTCATAATGGTTAGACCTCCTTTCGGAATGGCCCATCTCCTTGCTTTTCTAAAGGCTGGCTCCACAGAATTACATTAAGCGAAAACACAGAGCAGTTTCGAACAGAAGGCGACCTCAGCACTACCGGAGAAAGCTTACCAGGAATTAAATTGACTTTGCCTGCCCTCACAACCGAGATAACACGAGCTCTGGCCACGGAAACCAACGAGTTAATTCTTTCCCCTTCCTTACCAACAATCGCATCCCGGCTCCAACCACTAGACTATCGACTAGTATAATTCTTAACTGAAACAAGAAAAAAGATCTAGTGAAAATTTGTACAAAAATGTCGGAAGCTTATGATACAAACAAAAATCTACGAAACTTGCCCGTATGAAAAGAAATGTTGTTTTTACTACAAACAGTGTTTCTATGTAATTAAAGTCTATTTGCGCGTAACACTAAAATACTAATAATTTAATTTTAGCTTTCGCATATTTTTAGAAAATTAAGTCGGTAAGCTTTATTTACCTTTTGAAAAAAAATATGTTTAAAATTCTGTACAAATTTTCTTCCACACGTAATTCTCTATAAACGTTCCGATTGCTATTCACAGATGATGAAACTGTCACATTGTACTATACATTATGCTACTGACTATACAGCACTTGTGTCTTGTTAGGTTTCAGAATGCAATATTCTCGTTACAAGTTGTTAAGAAGTGAAAGTATATTTGAACTTGCGAAACTGTTTTACTTCACGTAATGTTCTCCTATGCAGTTGAGACAAATTTTAAGCTTCATCACTGAATCGTTCTTTTGGTGTCAGATCTTTTCTTCTGATGTAATAATCCAAAATATCGCATGAGCGATGACATTGTCCCAACACGGTACACAATATGAGTTACCCGATACCAGAGCAGTTAGCACGAGTGTAGTGGGTGAGCGGCAATGCGCTGGCCTCTCATTTGGAGGAAGCGGTTTCGAATTCCCTTCTGGTCATCCAGATCTGGGTTTTCCATGTTTTCCCCATATCACTCCAGTTAAATACCGGGATGGTTGTTGTAAAAGGCCATAGCCGAATTCCTTTCCCCTACATGCACCCAGACCTTCCAAAAGAAAAAGAAAAAAAGGCCGCTGGTTTGAGAGCGGTCTTGTGGTTTTAATTAAGTGTTGTATTGCTAGAGAGAAAAATTAATGATGTAGATATATAGAAGAAACAGAAACTCAGTTGAGAATTGGTTAAATTCCAATTTTAACTAATATAATGGAATTTGATTTTATACATATATGGGCATCGCTGCTGGCGGAAAAGTATTTTATTTCAGATAAAACCGATACACCTAATTGGATCTAGTTGAAAGGTTACCAGTAAATTACCTCAGAGCATAAAAAAGCGACCTATTTGCGATTTCCGCAATGCTAGGCACAAAGGACGAGAAGTCGAAAATGTAATATACTGGACATCAAAGAAAAGAGCTTATTCAAGAACCTTAAAGAAGAGAGAGAATGAGGGTCATAATTAAAGAGCGAAGTGTTTGTATGATATTTTTTTAAAATAGAAGTTTCCGTTTAAGAGAAGTGGAAGAAGACAGTAGAGCCGAAAATAAGAGCGTATATTTTAATCTGTATGTGAACATAAGTGACACATTAAACGCCTTCAAGGATATAAATTTCGGACAGACACACTGTACATCCAAATATTCGTTGTGTTAATACACTTTACATGCACAATAAATGTGTTCGAACTATCTGTATGCCACTATATACGCCCATTAATATACTGTATAGCTTAAAAGCTACTAGTTTACAAATTCCGTATTAAAATAAAATTTCAGTAGTTCACAAGACGATTTCTGGCCTATGTGCGCGTGGTTTTTGATATTCGACGTTTCACAACCGTCATGTTTATTGCTGTCACTCTCATATGTCTCGCAACCTGAAGAATACGGAGTGAGATAATGATCGAAACGAAGCGTGTTTCAGAGTTTAGGTGGCAACAAGCCTGAGAGAAAATTTCAGATTTCAATTATTTTTAAGTCAAAAAATTATTAATTAAAATGATTTCCAATGACTTATTTGGTTGCTATCACAGACCTCATGCTTATGTGTGGTGATAATTCAGGAGCATTTACCTTGTAAGGCAGCGTCTATAAACTACGTGTGTCGGTCTAAGGGGGGAGGGGTTGCCTGGAAAAAGACGTTGGACTACGTGGGGGGGGGGGGGAGGTCCACGTAGATTTTTATTCATATTATTTATCAAAGTTAAAGTGAGGTACAGTACACAAAATAGCACGTAAGTATTTATTTCCGTCATTTAATTACCTCCGTATGTAATTTACGACAGTCTAACAAGAGAAAACAATACAAAATATCTTCTGAAATCAAGAGGGAAAAAAGCTACGTGCTACGTGCTACGTGGGGATGGAGGAGGGTAGAGAGAAAAGCCACGTCAGCCAACGGGGAGGGGGGGGGAAGGGAGTCCACAGGAGGCCAAAATGGAGCTACGTGGTTTATGGACGCTCCCTAATCAAATAAATAAACGTAATTACTCTAATTGTAACGAGACATAAAAACTGTCAAACCTTACATCAGTACGTAAGTGTGTTTACATGAGTTAATTTAATTTTCATAATGACTGAATAATGATACTGTTTAATTTCGTAGATATGAAGTAAATTCAGTATAAAAAAGTAAATTATTATCTCTAGGAGCAATTAACAGCCTGTTATTTCAGTCGTGTAAACGTTTGCTTTAAGGTAGATGTTGTCGGAATGGACACGTAGCTAGCGGTGAGGAATGCCTGCCACAGCGGACACCACGCCCTTCCTCTGCGTAGGGCCGACTCGGGCGCCCGGAAGGCGTTGACTCATCGCCCTTCGTCATCTCCGAGCAACGGCGTTCACGGATGCTCCAGAACCAACCGTCAGTCAACGAGAAACACGTTACAATTAAATAAATACAACGCGTAAGCAGCAAGGACGTAAATATTGCGCCTTGAAGGCGTTTAGTGTGTTACTTATGTTCACATACAGATTACAATCTACGCTCATACTTTAGGCTCCAAAGCTCTACTCTCTGTCTTCTTCCACTTCTCTTAAACGGAAACTTTTATATTAAAAAAAAAAAAAAAAAAAAAAAAAAAAAAAATCGTACAAACACTTCTGTCTTTCATTATGACCATCATTCTCTATCTTCTTTAAGTTTCTGGAAAAAACTCTTTTCTTTGATCATGATTTTTACAAAATGTCCTTTTCGCTCTTCATAGTGATGTGTAATTTTCAGCAGTTCAAAAGTTTCTTGTTTTGTTTTCCGAATTTATAACCTTCACAACAAGCTAGACGGGTAATTGGTAACTGTAGGGCCTTTCATTCCGAAGGATGAGGGTACGAATCCACGTCCAGTCACCCAGATTTCGGGTTGCCATGATTTTCCCAAAATCACTCCAGGGTAATGGCGGAATGGCTCCTTCAAGAAGGTCCTGACCGAATCCCTTACGTTCATTCCTCTTCTCTCTCACCCATACTCTTTCGGCTCTAATGACTTCAACGTCGGCGAACCGTAAAGCTCGAAGCAAATATAAAATAAAATAAAAATACTTCTTGACTTGCTCTACTTTACAAATGCAACTTTAGAAGGTTTTGTTTCAATTCCTGTAATAGTTTTGAAACAGAAATTTTTGTTCGGTAGAAAAAGCTATTTTTGACAATGTTAAACCCCGAATACCTTCTCTGTTTTGTGCGTCGATTGTAATTTTGCTACAGAAAGGTTTTAATTCCTCTCATTCCTATGACATAACGGGGCCTTCGTTTCGGAGTTGTTTGAATTTGGTCTGAATTCGTAGTGAAACGCTTAAATTAACTTGAAAAGTTATTCCTCGTCGTACAATTACAACGGGAACCCTACATCTCTGATTTCGCGAAATCATTGTTTATATCAGGGATGGCCTACACAAATGATATTGCGGGCCACTTCGGATATACATGATAACTCCGCGGGCCGCATATAAAATTATATATTCGCAATAATATTATTTTAAAATCAAAGTTAATTTTTATAATGATTTCGACAGTTAATTTTTGAATATGTGAATGCACAAATAAATCATTTTTTAATATATTAGTTTTCACAATATAAAATAAATATATTTTGTAATAGTGTGATGTGTTGTCTCTACTACTTGTTACTCGTGTATTGAGAGTTTAGTCAGTTGCAATCATATTAGCATATACGCTTAAAATATTTCAAGCGTCTACCAAAAACTCTCGCTGTTCTCGAAACCAATGTGTTACTGGGTTTACTGTTTTAAGCTTGATATAAAGTTTAAATATCAACTTGCCAAAATTCTATAGCGCAGAATAAGAATTACAATCGGAGCTAGGAATGGCATGGTGAACTATTGCTAATGCTTTACATTGTTCAAACAGCTGATGATAGCTGAGATTCATGACTACAGCACTAACTGAAGCACCTCGTTATGTTGGAAGGCCACAGCCGTCAACAACCGTCTGTTCGTTTCTCGCAGTAAGTGGTAATGCCTTCGTGGTAATAGTAGTAATCATCTGTACAATGTAGCCTATGCAAACATATGGAAAAATAAAACGTACAGAACTACGGTTGTCGCGTTTGTTTTAAGATGGTTTGATGAATCACTGAGTTAGCCATCAATTTTTACAACAGCAACCATTTGTAGAGAAAACAACTAGAGGATTTGAATTAATTACTTGATACGTCTTGTAACGGTCATACGTCTCGTAGATTTGTAAAATGTTTTTTTTAAAAAAAGATTGAAGCATATTTAGTCCCCGTCCGGGAATCCAGATTTGGGTTTTCCATAGTTTCCCCAAATCACTCCAGGCTGTAGCGGATTGGTCGGTGGGGGGGATTAATTGCTTACCTTGCATAATTTAAATCGTCACCTTCCACTACCTTCTGCAAAGCAATATATTAATTTCAGGAAACAGAGGTGAAACCATTCCTTCTGTTATAAGTATTTGAAAAGATCCTAAAACTGAAATACATGTACATTACAAAGATTTACAAATTCCTTAAGCACCTGAAGCATAAACTCTCTTATGCATAATGAGAGCGATTTTGTATTACATTGACAACAAGCAAACTTCAGATTTAACTGGGTTTCATAGGGCGTCAGGGTATTAATTTGTTCCCACAAAGAATAGTCATTGAAAGTTTCCAAATATGGAAGTCAGTCTTTCAATTCAAACTGGAAAATAAAAAAAAAAAAGCACTCGGCTGTTAGACACAACTAGCTCAGGAATTAATATCCGGCGGCTCAAGAACTCACACTCATTAGACCGTTTAAGGGCTATCTCAATGATTGATCGAAGTACACACTGTTTCTGGAGGAATAATTACTGTGTCTGTCTGGCTGTACGAAGCATCGCAGCAAGAGCGCTATCGTCACTCAAATAGCGCACCTGTCCAGGTATTGCAAGGCACTTGTCACGTCAACCAGCACAAGTGACAACATCGATCGGACTTGGCGTTCAGTCATCGAAGCCTCCAGAACGAAATCATCCGCACTCCTCTGGAAAGCAGTGGCCAGGGCTATCGTTCTGGACGCGAAGTGAAGACTTCTCGCCTCTCAGAGCTCGTCCCTCGTCTCCTCCTCGGCGTGTATCATGGAAACACAAAATTTGTAAAATTTCCAATCACGTGAGGAAATAAACACATTGGATTGGCTTCGCAAAAGTATCCTCTCTTTGTGGCTAATACATTGCCTCTCATTTGCTAAGAGTCTTTTGGTTTTGTCGGGATTGTAGGAATAATTTTTCCCACAGCACCGAGCGATCGGCCCATTCCAGGATTCCATCCGCAAAATTCCCCGTGGCCACCTTTTCTCACCGGTATATTCACTCGTTGGGCTAGAGATATTCCCTCGCTTTGTCTGGACCTACCGGACACTTCCGGCATAAGTCAGATTGTCGCTCACACTAACACAACTCTTAGCTAGACGCGTATTTCTGTCTCCAGCTCGAAAAAAGAATATCCATTTATTTTTTATGTTTATCAAACCAAACAATAATTAATTTAAGTTGTACGAAATGACCCATCTAGTCATCTTGCTACAAGGCGAATGCCGGAATGCTTTCTTCAAAAAGGCCATGGCCGAATTCCTTTCCGTTCCTTGTCCCCAGTTCTAATGACCTCGACGTCGATGAGGCGTAAAGCCATAAGTAAAAAAGGAAACATATTCAATTCATATATAATAAATATAAAGTGGTGATATAAAATATTAAAAGATCTTTTTGAAGAATGTCTGATAGCAAGGAGAAAATGTGAGGGCTGGTCATGGAGATAACATAATAAGAAGTGAAGAATTGTTGAAAGAAGGGAATCGATTGAAGAAAACTGTGCGATATGATATTGGAAATGGCACCGGGAGAGAGATTCGGCCGCCGGGTGACAGTTTTTGATTAGCCACGCAATCTGTACCAGCCAGTGGCTAACTAACCTAGCCCGGTAGTCTTACCGGGATTGGTGGACGTACAATGTAACGTGGTATCCGCCAGAGGTGAAGGTCCTTAAAGGCCTTTGAAGATCCTAGCAGAGATCGTGATTCGAACCGCGGACCTTTCGATCTCCAGTCAGACGTCTTATCCACTAAGCCATTAAACTGCTCAGCTAGAGCAATAATTACTGCCAACTCAAGCTTCCTAGTGTAATTTTTCCCGTGTCAACTAAGTGTACGTCACATCGTAACTATTTGTCGTAACATTAACAAATCATTCCGCACCTTTCAAGTGACGCTCTTCACTCAGGATTTGCGGTACGGTCGGTTGGTTACATTCAGTTTCATAGTAGTCTGGAGGAAATTTTGGGTAACGCACGAGCGAGCCCTCAATGGTGGTGGTCCTAGGGTTGCCTCTTCATCCGGCCACCATTCATAGCGAAGAGGTTACAGAACCGCAGGTTGGTCGTCTGTACCTCCTCATCTTCCGCCACTGTCGCCTGGTATACATTCTGAACTCACCACCCGGCGAGCAGAGGGAGCGCAGAGGTGGCCGAAGATCGCCACCTGTGGCTTCCACTGAGAGCCGGTTACCCCTACGAACTGCGTCCGCCATAGCGCCTTCAAACTTCGCAGTGGTGCGAGGATTAACCTAGCCGCCCGCCCATTTGATGCCAAAAGTTTTAGTACTTACTATGCAAGACAGGCACAACTTTAGGGTAGACCGGAAATGTTTCACTAAGTTTTTAAATAATCATATATATCTTTGGAATTTTAGTACTCACGTGTCTGGGGGGGTAGTTGACTATATAATATATTAGTGGTAAGTTGACCAGTGTATTAAAAATGTGAAACCTGAGATAAAGAAACATGTGTGTTTCATTTGTACCTAATATTAAAAAAGTGAAATAATCTAATGTTGCTTTTCAAATACTTGAATTGTATGTTAAAGTCCATTCTTCGCTACCACAATGTACTGTGCTTCACACATAGAGTTTTAAATGTTCTGAATCATGGATCAATATTTTAAGCTAAAATAGTTATCTTTTTCATGAAGGCTCTTTGTGCTAGTGCTATTATGCTTTTAACGTCATTCCTGCTTCGGCTATAAGCTGTATTTTCCCGTGTATTCAATTTAATTAATCTGTACTCAGAAAATCGTATTTAAAAAAAATTAGGAACTGTCTATTCAAGAACCGATAATTCTGCGCACGCAGTAAGACAAATTTTCCTCGTTTTCTTGGGATTATTCAGTCTTATAACTTGTGACAACACAGAAATGTAGTTCTAACTTCGATGTATGAGAATTGTCTTCAATGTAGTTGTACGATCATTTGATCAGAAGTGACCATCAGTGAGTGTAACAAACAACGAAGACAATCTACGCTAAAAGTGATTTCTGAACTCTGTTTCTTAATAGAAAAGTTGCAGTGAAGATTGTTAACTTTCAAAAGCACCATTCACTTAAATGAAATAATCTTACTAAGAGTTTTATATTAATCACCGTTATAAATAAGGAAAACAGCATCTAAAAAAGTGAGGTAACTCATATGAAAAGCAGAGGAAACCAGGTAGCCTCTGACTACAGTTAAAAATCTAAAACATGGACACTTCGGTTACTGCAGACTGGAGTCACAATTCGTTTAATTCGAAAGATTTTTTAGTTATTACAGGAACTACAGTAGGCAATTAAATTTTGCATTAAGCATGATAGAAACCTAATTGTAAGTAATAATCAAATTTGATTCATTGAGATGCATTATTCGGAAAGCAAAACAGAGATTTTTCACAATAACTATTCTGCCGCTACATTCTCCGATTCGAACTCCAAACTATGTAGTTAAACGTAAATGAGTGCTTTGTTGTCGTAACACTGATTTCGTGGATCAGTGATTTCCTGCAATGTTTTTCAATTGCCGCCTGACAACGCATCGGACGATCTTCTCAGACGAATGTCCCATTAGTTGCAGCGAGAATTGCGTGTCGCCGCATTTGCAGTGCAACATGTCCATGGAAGGCGTCTGCACACGCGTAATTCGAAATTATCCTTGTGACTACCGGCTAATTACTGGCTGTCTGGCAGTTAACACGCCCCCACGCGGCGATTAAAGAGCTTTACTGCAGGTCTGCCGCTAGCTGTTCGCTGCAGGCGGAACCGAACAGGTAGTAAAACGCACGCGATGTAACCAATTGGACAGAAAACGGGCTTCAGCGGGGAACACATCATCGCACGCCTCCTCCACCTAGTGCAATGAACTCATTTCGTGTTCCACTTGTATTTGCAGTTATACAAAAATGAGTAGACATATACATGCTTTCCTCAGTTTCAAAAGGATCGAACGTGGTGGGAATTTGAGAATACATGAGAAATTCAGATTTCTCTTTTCTATGGTTTTTCAAAACGATTCCTGGAAAAAAAAGGGACAATTCCAATGGAATCACGGTAGAGTTTGTAACAGCCCTCAAACCGAAACTTTAACTGGAATTGTATTTATTGAAGCATTTGTAGCAAGCCAGAGTGTGAACGAAAATGGTTTTGTATATTTGTCTTGTATTTTATTGTAAATCAGTGTACATGGATTTTGTTTTGTGAAAAGAAATTATGTAAATACCATTTAATATGTTTAAGGACAGAAATAAGCAAGAGAATTACTTAAATGTTAGTAATTGTAAGTAGTAAGTTGAGCTACGATGTTTAAAGGATGAATTACTACGGTTTAAAATGATTTATGTTGATAATTTTGTGCTTAAGTATCTTTAATTTTCATTTCCAAGCATTTTGTAATGATTGTAAATGATTATGTTTTAATTCTGATTGTTTTTAATATGTTTTCAATTGTTTAAGTATTGTTAATGTTCGAGAAATATCTGTAGGAAGCCTTTGTAGTGTTCTAGAACTTTCAATGGAGCTTATATAAAGCGACCATCAAATACTAAGATACAGTTTTTTCGACAGAGTTTTTACAGACTCAGTTTACGTCGGCCAAGGATAGTTTTAAACGAACTGTTTTGGTAGTATTGTCTTTGGAAGAAGTTTCTAATGTAATCATTAGAGTTTTGTGTTTATATGTGAACTTTATCTTGAGGCCCGATGTCTCACTAGCAATAAAACAAGTTAAATTTTGAAACTTGATCGTGAGCTAGTTATTTATTATATGTAATTAAGATCACGAGCAAGCTAATAAGTTACCTCCCGTTCCCTGCTCCAATCCCATGCAGCCTCTTATGCCATCGACGTCGAGCAGGCGTGAAGAACGAAGGAGAGATTTTTTTTTTTTTTTTTTTTTTTTTTTTTTTTTTTTTTAAAAATGTGCCATTACAGTGCTTATTTTTTTGCGTCCACAAATGACTGCTTTGAAACTGTACACCACAAATGAATGCTTTGCAACTACCACCATCTTTCACTTTAAAACTGGAAGGTAATAAGTGGAACACGGAATTTGTTATGCCTGTTTTATATGCAAATATACTCAGAATACAAAAATATTTAACTGCATTTAAAATTAAAGAAATTTATTGAAACTGTAACAATATCACACCCCACCAATCATTTTTATATTATGTATGTTCATTTTGGCCATCCAGGACCACGTTAAGTCTTTGTTTGGCTTGCTGTGGATATGTAAACGTCAGTGTTACAACTAGCGTTGTTAACCCTAGAAGGGACCTACAGCTTAATGTTGAATCTGAACTATGGAAGCGTTCTGCCGTACTTCACAATACACAGTAAGATGTACCAGAGGTGAAGGTCGGATTAAGCGCTTGTGACAATTTCTGCCTAGACAGGGATTCGAAACGGGATCTTTGGATCTCCAGTCAGATGTCTTAACCACTGAGCAACCAGACCACCCGTAGTATGTATAGTCTTTTGGGTGGCATAAGTATAGTGTCGTTAGTTAGTACTAAATATCTTTGGCGGAAGCGCGGGTCGCAACTGAGTAGAAGGTGGCGCGCCGGTATTGTAGACAGACGCGTATAAGAGATAGAATGTCTACACTATGGAAAGTTTGAAAGTTTAATTTTGTATTTGCAGTTATCTCGAGAAGTTTTATGAAGAATATTTAAATTTTAATTTTTGTAAATTTCATTTTTGTATTCAGTGTAAAATAAATCTAGTGGTTTCTCTTTTACAGCAGTGATTTTCATTTGGTTACGACAATAGTTCCCCTCATTTCAGTGAATCTAAAATAATTAAAAGCAATTTTACTAAACGAGCAGCAGCTAAAATGTGTTCGTGACGAGATGGGCTTTCTCATCCATGACACTCTGCGCTTCCTGTAGAGTGGAAATGTTAAACCATCTCATTTTTCGGAAGCTGACCTGGTGTCATTGTCGACATCTAACTACCCACAATAATTGTGAGGAAAACTCATAACATGAGATTAAATAATAGGTGATTACTATCCGGATTATCATAGTCAGGACAAATTGCCGTACTTTAAATAATAACAGAATTGAATAACTTTTGTTCAGCAATTATTTTTAATTTAAATTATAAATATTCATATAACACTGATGTAACTGGACAAAGATATCAAGTGAATACACTCATGTAACGAAAAATATATGTTTTCGAAATAAACACCAAACCAACTTGTATGGATGATGATTAGTTGTTGGTGTATTAATATTTACCTGTATCAACTACAAATAAATGGTATGAGTGGTCTGGTGGCTCAGTGGTTAGGGCATCTGACTGCAGCTCAAGTCCCCGGTTCGAATCCCTCTTTCGGCGTGGATTTTCAATAGCCCTTAGTTCAACCTTCACCTCTGGTACAGTTTGCTGTGTAATGTGAAGTACGCCACAACACTTCCGTGGTTTGAATACCACGTTAAACTGTAAGCCACCTACATACGGTAGGATTAACGGGTCAAGTTAGGGAAGGATACGATACGGGCAGAGTTAGCAGCAAATAGGACTCCTGTCACCAGGTCATTACGACTGCAGGAGACTTTATTAAATTATGTAAAAGATATGTTTACCTTTGTGAGTTTATATAAAAATGTGCATTAAAATTTAGTGAATAAAGGAAATTTAGTAAATAAATTAAAAGTCTACGCTTTTAAAAAGGAAGAAAGTATAGAAAGAACTGATTTGAATATACCGAGATTAAAAATATAAAAGCACACAGTTGTCTTTTTGGAAGTCTTATGCTGCAAGGCGACACACACAAAAATAACGCCAAACACACAAACCCAGATCGTTCAATACAGGAGCCATGGGACCCATAATTGGCAGACTAGTTTCTTGATTGAGTTGAACTACTTCTTGAACTACTTTTTGTAGCGTATCGCATGTTTTAACGTGTAGCTTACTAATCTGATTTTGGCAGTGCCAATCGCCGGTGACGTGACGGGCGTGCGATAGGGTACTTGACGTTGACAATCTATCTATGAGTTACGTAATCTGTATTTTGTACGATTTGTTTGTGAAATGTATTTATTTCTTGAAGAGAGAACTAAGTCCCATCAAAGCATACGTCTAATCTAGCTTATTACTCACACCTCCCACCTATAACATCATGCAGGGGATTGAATCAGGGTCCATTGGATAGCCGTGGTTCAGTATAGCTCACCATCTCACTAGCAGGAGAGTTAAAAAGAAATTTAATAACGAAAAATTTGTATCCACTGTTGTGAAAATGATGTGGCAGGTAGCGCACGCGTTGAAAACATGGTAGTCCCCATTTTACTGTTGACAGGGCAGCTGTTTGTTGACCTTCGTAGGTCAGTTAGTACCTCTAAGCCTGTTTAGTTTGTACGGCGCCAGGATTGTCGCAGGGCGACCTTGTGTAATGACATCTGCTAACAAAGGACAAGGGATTGTGCTCCTCGTGCAAACACACACATAAATTGACACAGTCGTTTAGAGTTTGTGGAACTCGTAAAAGCAGCTGTTTTCACTCACAGGGTACAATAAGTCAATACTGCGCGTCGGAAGGTCTGTTAACAAAAACGGTAAGAAATTTCCACTTGTGTTCGTGTTAAGTGAATGGTGCTCGTATGTCCCAGTCAATATGTTGATTTATTTATGAAGCAGACACAACACACTTGTAAGCCGTATTTCTCCCCGGCTTTAAAATTCATAGTCAGCAGGCTAAGCGGAAAACAGTGGAAGGAGAGAAAGTTAAGGACATGTCCCCTGTTTGCTAAACACAATACACACATCAAATTACTGAGAAAATTACAGCTTCCAGACCCGTCCACTAGAATTTCTCTCATCGTAACTTTCGATCTTCTCACTAACATATCACTCAGATAACGGGCTTCTAACTCCGCTATCTTGCCTCCTCCAAACAAAATTACCCGTCTACTCCTTCTAGTAACTTATTAGTTCTTTTGGCTAACATTATCCCACTAGAATTGACTCTTCTTTCTCATCAATGTCTATTCTTGGATAAGCAGATCACTGACCACCTGTAATGTACAAAAGCCGCAGTAGAGCACTAGCTTAATCCCGTTTGTAAACAAAGAAGAATGACCATCCAGCTTATTAAAAAAGAATCTTCTCGTATTTTTGTGTCTATTTCCAAAATTCTGTTAACTTGTTATATATTCCTAACGTATGTTTGCCGATAAGTATAGTCATTTGTAATTTCTGTCATTCCCCGAAACAACATGTTTAATGTCAAGGAATATATACACTCCTGGAAATTGAAATAAGAACACCGTGAATTCATTGTCCCAGGAATGGGAAACTTTATATACACATTCCTGGGGTCAGATACAACACATGATCACACAGACAAAACCATAGGCAAATAGACACAGGCAACAGAGCATGCACAATGTCGGCACTAGTACCGTGTATATCCTCCTTTCGCAGCAATGCAGGCTGCAATTCTCCCATGGAGACGATCGTAGAGGTGCTGGATGTAGTCCTGTGGAACGGCATGCCAAGCCATTTCCACCTGGCGCCTCAGCTGGACCAGCGTTCGTGCTGGACGTGCAGACCGCGTGAGACGACGTTTCATCCAGTCCCAAACATGCTCAATGGGGGACAGATCCGGAGATCTCGCTGGCCAGGTTAGTTGACTTACACCTTCTAGAGCACGTTGGGTGGCAAGGGATACATGTGGACGTGCATTGTCCTGTTGGAACAGCATGTTCCCTTGCCGGTCTAGGAATGGTAGAACGATGGGTTCGATGACGGTTTGAATGTACCGTGCACTGTTCAGTGTCCCCTCGACGATCACCAGAGGTGTACGGCCTGTGTAGGAGATCCCTCCCCACACCATGATGCCGGGTGTTGGCCCTGTGTGTCTCGGTCGTATGCAGTTCTGATTGTGGCGCTCACCTGCACGGCGCCAAACACGCATACGACCATCATTGGCACCAAGGCAGAAGCGACTCTCATCACTGAAGACGACACGTCTCCATTCGTCCCTCCATACACGCCTGTCGCGACACCACTGGAGGCGGGCTGCACGATGTTGGGGCGTGAGCGGAAGACGACCTAACGGTGCGCGGAACCGTAGCCCAGCTTCATGGAGACGGTTGCGAATGGTCCTCTCTGATACCCCAGGAGCAACAGTGTCCCTAATTTGCCGGGAAGTGGCGGTGCGGTCCCCTACGGCACTGCGTAGGATGCGACGGTCTTGGCGTGCATCCGTGCGTCGCTGCTGTCCGGACCCAGGTCGACGGGCACGTGCACCTTCCGCCAACCACTGGCGACAACATCGATGTACTGTGGAGACCTCGCGCCCCACATGTTGAGTAATTCGGCGGTACGTCCACCCGGCTTCCCGCATGCCCACTATACGCCCTCGCTCAAAGTCCGTCAACTGCACATACGGTTCACGTACACGTTATCGCGGCATGCTACCAGTGTTAAAGACTGAGATGGAGCTCCGTATGCCACGGCAAACTGGCTGACACTGACTGCGGCGGTGCCCAACCGCTGCGCAGCTAGCGCCCTTCGACGACCAACACTGCTGTTCCTGGTGTGTCCGCTGTGCCGTGCGTTTGATCATTGCTTGTACAGCCCTCTCGTAGTGTCCGGAGCAAGTATGGTGGGTCTTACATACCGGCGTCAATGTGTTCTTATTTCAATTTCCAGGAGTGTATTACAACATGTAATATTACCAGAGATAAATAAATCATTTACCTCAAGTACAATTGCATAACTATAGTAACAACAGTGCCATTGAATCCTGAGCTTAATTAAAGCTTTGAACTGAACAATTCTTAAATTCAACAGAGTTGACAGTATAGAGATGATGCAGAGAAGAACCGCATCATGTGTGACAGCTTGTCATAACCGATTTGAAACTGTCACAGAACTGGGCTAGGATTCCCTGGCAGAAAGACGAAACACTTTCTGTGGAAATTTAATAACATGTGAACAGCGAATGTTATTTCGAATGTAATCTGGAACTTCTCTCAACAACATATTTGCGTCGCAGTGGCAGGCAGTATAAAATCAGCGAAATACGGTACTGTTCTGAAGTCTGTAAGAGTTTTTCCTTCCCTCGTGCCGTTGGCAGACCTGCATTTAGGCATAGGCTACCAAGGCAGTAGCCTAGAGGCCCGAACCACATGAAAAAAAATCAAACATGTGCTAAGAAAATAACCTATTTCCGAAACGGTTTTAGCACCGAAAGTCCTGAAATGCTCGCGAAAGAGCGAAAACAATGTTCGTGCATGTGATGTTCAATCCTTTGAAGTACGGGTGTACTGTAAAACAATATTTCAGTGTACCTATACCGGAAAGTAACAATTTGTGGCTCAACGATGAGGACTTAGGGGGCATCCATAAATTACGTGAGGTGAAATGGGGGGGGGGGGTCCGGCGAAATCTCACCAAGCGGGAGGGGGTTTACGTAAATCTCACGTGAGGTTTTGTGAAAAAATTATTTGGACTGTAGAACTAAAAAAAAAAAGGTCTACAAATTTCGCGAAAGGCGATTTTAGGGGGGTTTTTGTTCGAAAAGTGGAGTGTGACCGGATTTTGAGGGGTGAGATCTAAAAAAAAGGTCTCCAAAAGTTTCTAGAGCGATTTATAGGTGGGGGGGGGGGGGTTCCGGCCAGATCTCACGTAATCTCACCGGAAAAACACCTCACGTAATTTATGGATACCCCTTTATAACGCTTGTGACATAAAGTGGCAGAGTACTGTGAATTTTCATTGAAGTTCCTGTCGTATAACTGCAATACGAACTAAAATTCCCTACGTAAGATCAATTCATTTTGTAGACGATTTGAACAGCGAGTAGCGGTGGTAGGTCAATGTTTTAATGTTTTATTTCAAAGTAAATATTTATAAAAATTAAATACGTTTATAATTGAAATAGGAGTATTTAGAATTCAATATTAATTATATTTTTAATTAGTTTAATTTGTTGTTTTAAGCCTTTATTTCAACATTCAGGAATCTCGATCGTGTTGGATTTTTTTTTTTAATCTGCTTAGCGTCTCTCTAACAGCGAGGTCTTTAGAGACGGGAAAGGATGGGGGGAAAGGAATGGGAAGGAATTCGGCCATGACCTTTTGAAGGAAGCATCCCGGCATTTGCCTGGAGTGATTTGGGAAACCATGGAAAACCCAAATCCGGATGCACGGACGGGGATTCGAACCACCGTCCTCCCGAATGCGAGGCCAGAACGCTCGGTCCTATCACTTGGTGTGACGTGGGAAGGCTTTCATTAGTGGAGCGCTGTCTAAAAACAGTTTACTCGCTGTCTTCCTGTTCACATGCGTGTGGGAAAAATCAAAATTATGTTTTTAATCTTTCTCTATTGCGTGGTTTGGTGATCTTCATCACCTTCTATCGTTTGTTTTATCCTAATATGTAGGCCTACTCTTTCAAATTGCTATTAAAACTAATGAGTTTGTAACTCCGTGGACTTTTGCTGAGGGTGTTTTGTTGCAACAACACAACCACAACAGGCAGCACCTTACCTACCGATAATCATTCGAAAAATTGAACCTGCGAGCATCACTTGCTAACTTCGTTCACCTCAGTCTCGGATACAGAAAGCACGATTCGAACTTTCGATTCTTCAGCAAATTATCTTCGTATATTTTACTATCATTACACTATCCAATCTTTTGCATTAAATGCTTTATTAATTAAGTTATAAGTAATCGATATCTATACTAATATTATAAATGCGAAAGTAACTCTGTCTGTCTATTTGTTACGTTTCTTCGGCTAAACGGCTACTCCAATCGTGATGAAATTTGACAAGGAGATGCTATTTGACGTTAGGGTTGACATGGGATGCCAAATTATGTGTAGATAAGAACATATTGTCATTAAATTATGAAAACTGTCTGAACTGTCAAAGACAAATGCATAATATATATATATATGTCTTTGTAATGCGTAACGGTAGAGAGCAATGGCAGCGTAGCGCAGTGGTAACGTGCTTGTTTCTTATGAAAACTTCCGTGTGCTTTGGGTTCAAACCACATTGGGAGCAAAAAATTATATACATTGTTTTTCATAATTTGAGACAAGCCTAGGATTTTTTATTAAGGAAACCATGTTCTGGCAAATCTTTGGCGATAGAATAGTGTCCTAAGCGTTTACTTTATCAGGGTATACTGACTCCACAGGCTAATCTTTATATATAAAGATGAATGTATGTTTGTTTGTTTGTTTGTTTGTTTGTTGGTTTGTTGGTTTGTTAGTTCTTCATACAAATCCACAGTTTTTATCCGTTCTCGATGAAACTTTGCACACTTATCCTTTGAAACAAGGAGAAAAATACTGTCTACATTTGGTTGAAAAATTATCTGTATAAATAACACATTTGTCTCATAACTTCGAAATACGGCGATAGACAGGGACGTTGAATGTGGACGACTCCGTACCGAGTTTCCCTGTAGTGGCCTGGCAGCTGAGTGGCTAAAGCGCTGGCTTACGAACGTCGTGGTCTCCGGTTCAAATCTCCGTCGGGGATCAGATTTTTAAAAATTGTTTTTCATCGTAAGAGTCAGGCCTGGGCCGTAGGTTATTCGGATTGAATGTTAAACCGTAGATATTAGAAAGTTAGGGGTGCAATGCGAGGCAAATCGTAGGTATTCTTGCAATGTTGTAGGTGTATACTCTTTTACGTTATAATGATCCCTCAGGTTTTGTTCGCAGTCAGTGTGTAAGTGTGAACCACAGTAATCTTTATATATAAAGATGAATGTATGTTTGTTTGTTTGGTTTTTTTCTTTTGTTGGTTTGTTTGGTCTTCATACAAATCCACAGTTTTTATCCGTTCTCGATGAAACTTTGCACACTTATCCTTTGAAACGAGGAGAAAAATACTGTCTACATTTGGTTGAAAAATTATCTGTATAAATAACACATTTGTCTCATAACTTCGAATTACGGTGGTAGACAGACATTTTGGATGTGGACGAGTGCGTACCGAAATTCCGCGTAGTTGCCTGTCAGCTGAGTGGCTAAAGCGGTGGCTTACGAACGTCGTGGTCTTCGGTTCGAATCTCCGTCGGGGATAAGATTTTTAAAAATTATTTTTCATCGTAAGTGGGCCGTAGGTTATTCGGATTGAATGTTAAACCGTAGATATTAGAAAGTTAGGGGTGCAATGCGAGGCAAATCGTAGGTATTCTTGCAATGTTGTAGGTGTATACTCTTTTACGTTATAATAATCCCTCAGGTTTTGTTCGCAGTCAGTGTGTAAGTGTGAACCACAGTAATCTTTATGTATAAAGATGAATGTATGTTTGTTTGTTTGGTTTTTTTCTTTTGTTGGTTTGTTTGGTCTTCATACAAATCCACAGTTTTTATCCGTTCTCGATGAAACTTTGCACACTTATCCTTTGAAACAAGGAGAAAAATACTGTCTACATTTGGTTGAAAAATTATCTGTATAAATAACACATTTGTCTCATAACTTCGAAATACGGTGGTAGACAGACATTTTGGATGTGGACTACTGTGTACCGAGATTCCGCGTAGTGGCCTGTCAGCTAAGTGGCTAAAGCGCTGGCTTACGAACGTCGTGGTCTCCGGTACGAATCTCCGTCGGGGATAAGATTTTAAAAAATTGTTTTTCATCGTAAGAGTCAGGCCTGGGCCGTAGGTTATTCGGATTGAATGTTAAACCGTAGATATTAGAAAGTTAGGGGTGCTATGCGAGGCAAATCGTAGGTATTCTTGCAATGTTGTAGGTGGATACTCTTTTACGTTATAATGATCCCTCAGGTTTTGTTCGCAGTCAGTGTGTAAGTGTGAACCACAGTAATATTATTATAATTAGGGATGTAAGTCTCTGTCTTTTTGATACGTTATGACTCCCAATTGGCTATATCGTTGTGATGGAATTTTATAAGGAAATCTGTATGAAGGGCACAGGATATTGTTTGCAGTGTGATTAACAGTTGTAGTCACGAAATTTTGAGACCTTATCGAATGGTGACAGAAATATGTTGGCAATTGATTCTCATAACTTGGAAATACGGCGATAGACAGACACGTTGGATATGCACGTCTTCAGACGGTGTTCCGTGTAGTGAGCTGGAAGCTCAGTGGCTAAAGAACTTGCTTACGAACGTCGTGGTCTCTGGTTGAAATCTCCGTCGGGGATCAGATTTTTAAAAATAGTTTTTCATCGTAAGAGTCAGGCCTGGGTCGTAGGTTATTCGGATTGAATGTTAAACTGTAGATATTAGAAAGTTAGGGGCGGAATGCGAGGCAAATCGTAGGTAGTCTTGCAATTTTGTAGGTGTATACTCTTTTACGTTATAATGATCCCTCAGGTTTTGTTCGCAGTCAGTGTGTAAGTGTGAACCACAGTAATATTATTATAATTAGGGATGTAAGTCTCTGTCTTTTTGATACGTTATGACTCCCAATTGGCTATATCGTTGTGATGGAATTTTATAAAGAAATCTGTATGAAGGGCACAGGATATTGTTTGCAGTGTGATTAACAGTTGTAGTCACGAAATTTTGAGACCTTATCGAATGGTGACAGAAATATGTTGGCAATTGATTCTCATAACTTGGAAATACGGCGATAGACAGACACGTTGGATATGCACGTCTTCAGACGGTGTTCCGTGTAGTGAGCTGGAAGCTCAGTGGCTAAAGAGCTTGCTTACGAACGTCGTGGTCTCTGGTTGAAATCTCCGTCGGGGATCAGATTTTTAAAAATAGTTTTTCATCGTAAGAGTCAGGCCTGGGTCGTAGGTTATTCGGATTGAATGTTAAACTGTAGATATTAGAAAGTTAGGGGCGGAATGCGAGGCAAATCGTAGGTAGTCTTGCAATGTTGTAGGTGTACACATTTTTACGTTATAATGATTCCTCAGGTGTTGTTCACAGTCAGTGTGTGAGTGTGAACCACAGTAATATTATTATAAATACGGAAGTAAGTCTCTGTCTTTTCGTTACGTTTTGACGACTAAATGGCTATATCGTTGTGATGTAATTTTATAAGGAAATGTGTATGAAGGGCACAGGATATTTTTTCCAGTATGATTAACAGTTGTAGTCACGAAATTTTGAGATCTTATCGAATAGTGACAGAAATATATTGGAAATTAATTCTCTTCAAGAGGCAGGTTCGACGGTAGAATGATATAGCGATAGCTTTCCTGTCATATTATGCCGACTCGATATTGTTTGGGGCTAATCCTTCGTTACCAACAACATACTATATTTAATTCTGGCAAAAAAATTCTTAATCCACGCGTACGAAGTCGCGGGTACGAGGCTAGTAATATTATATATGCAAAAGTAAGTCTCCGTCTTTATATATATATATATATATATATATATATATATATATATGCGTTTTTTGACGACTATAAATGTATACCGATATATCGAAATACTTTGTATCATTAAGACTGAAATAGGATACTTTTTTCAATATGAATAAATGCGACAGGTTCGACGGTAGAATGGTATATCGATAGCGTTCCCGTCATATTATGCCGACATATCTTAGGTAACTTTCAGCTTTGTGTATCCAATTCTAGCAATCAAATTGTAAATCCACGCGTACGAAGTCGCGGGTATCAGCTAGTATATATAAATTACTGATACTAAGTGAGGCCCTGCCGTTGGGTATTGGAATGTACAGAGTAGATACTGGTTTTGATGCGAATCACCCATAGTTTGCTCGAGTACAGCTGGATGTGTAGTCACATACACATTGACACACATGTTTTGCACGAGCTGGCGCCAGCTTATCCGCCAGTGTGTACAGGGTGTGAGGCTCAGCTTATCGCTTATTTGGCGAGCGGGCGTCGTCTGTTCTGCACCTCTTATCGCTTTATGGTGTTAATGGCTTCTTTATGGGTTTCCTTATCTAATCGCTTTGCGGTCGTCATCTCGCCACTTTACCCTCTTCTTTGTTTTTACCTTTAACTGCCTCGCGGCTTGGCCGTAGTATTTGTTTGGCAATCAGAAGAATTCTTCTTCGAATCGCTTTAGCCACCGGGGGGGGGGGGGGATAATTTTTAAATGTGCAATGAGCTTCACAGGTGATAGGATTCCCCGTTATCATTATGTTTCATTTTTAATCTCAGCCAGTGAAGCGCACAAAACACCAATGCAAACATTGTTTTCAACAAATTTACTCTTGCATATCCACTACTATTATTCAAATCGAGTCGCTATATTTAAACCAGGAGGACAGATTTAACAGGACGAAGAGAAAGTAACAACAAAGACGGATACGTTTGATTAAATATTGTCTTTAAATATAATCGTAGCCTTAAAAATAAGTGATAAAAACAATGTTTGGTGCAAACTGGTGGGGTAAAACAAGAGACTATAGTATTTCTGAACCAAACAATTTTTGGCTAAGTGAATATTACTTTGGTTTCTGAGTTCAAGATCCTCGGGAAGATATCAGTAGATTTTAACGCACATACACCTATATGAAGAGAAAGTCATCGGAAAATAGGAGAAAAAGCAAGATAAATGGTATTTATAGAAATAAAAATTGTAAATGCTGCTTTATGCTTACACGATTCCATTTAGAGATTACAGTGGATTTCTGTTTTAGGCTAATTTTACATACAACACAAATGAATTTCACTGCAGGATCTTACCTGAAAAAAAAAACCGAAATAAAAGTTAATAATTATTAACAAAAAAGTATTATTATGACTTTATCATATTCCTATTCCTGTATATAAATAAGTTATTGTAAATCCAGAAAAATTATTTATATTTTGAAAAATTACTGCATTGCAGCTGCACGATTCTGTGTTAACAATACCGTAAAGCAATACGATAAACAAAATAGAGAAAATCACTGAAACGATCCTCAAAAGACGGGCACGATTCTATCATCTCCTCAAACGAATGGAGGAAAACTAACTAAAAAATTAAAATTTATTTGATTCAAAACCCAAATCTGTAATGCCCTGGTTTGTAAATATGAAAGAAGACATTCATTTGTTAGGATTAAAACTCGAAGATACTTTTGATAGATATCTTTTTAGGAAGAAGTTAGTGACGAATGGGACAAACGGAAACGAACAATCCAAAAGAAGACGCGGTTCCCTTGGACAGAAGACCGCAAACAGGCACACTCTAAACGAACGAAGGACTTATGGGGCCAAACGAAAATGAAACTCGATGCCAATACCAAGTAGGCTTAACGTGGTCCTAGTTGGCCTCAACGAATATACATAGATCAAAAGGATATCACCCTATTGCCAATACATTTTTAAAAAGGTCACGAAACTCATAGATTATATATATTTAAAAAAAAAAAAAAAGAATTGTTAACTTTAATATGTTTATATGTTTTCAGTGCTGAGAAATGCTGTGTAGTATAAGATATATTCTTTTATTTTTTTATGTTTGGGACATTTTGACTTTACCACTCTTGTATACTACGTATTAAAACATTCATGGGTTCCTGGAATTTCTATCATCTTTTATTTTGAAACAGCGTGTCAATAAATACATTTGTTTGTGAAGATAATTAGTACTCTGTTTACAACGATGTGTAACAGTTTAGATATTAATTTGTGTTTCTATTTTTTTTTTTTAATTCGTACTAGATAATCCGTGTGAAAAGTTCGCGAAGAAAACACGATGAATAGTGAAGTTGTAAGAATTATTGACTTGTATACTTACAACATATTACGAAACAATCAGAGAAAAATTTTGGTCGTGTAAAACATATGTATGACAAACTGTCACTGACCTTAACGGGATACAACCAACCTGAACAAAATACACACAGCATATCCATATCTCTGTGATATGTACTGCTGCAATCGTAGCCCGTTAGAAAATTTCGCGAATAAAATGTGTACAGGGGAATTGTATAGCAAAGCAGTGATGTTTCTGTAACAGAAAAAAATAAACTAAAAGTTATTTATTGAAAAATGCCACACGCAGTTTGTAGACATCTTTGAAATATGTGGTGCTGCTATCTATTGACGGCAGTGAAACAGTTTATTGATATCTCTGTGATACCTGCGGCTGCTATCTAGCGGGTTGGTTCTGAACTGTCACATACGCGCGACCCTTATAGTTATTACTTTTGCCCTTAAAAGGTGTAATTCCGAAAAAATATTATCTTTATTTATGATTTTATCTAAGTGAAGACCTTAATCTTTAAAATTATACTTATCGATTTTGGTCAGGTATCAAGAGGGATAAATGGCTCGTGACGAGAAACACGTTATGGGCATAATGATACTTTTCCCATTTAAGGGTCGAATTGAATTCGGAAAAATTCCTTTCTCAAAATATGATGTGACCAAAGCGGAGACCTTAATCTTTAAAATGAATACTCATTTAACGATTTCGGTTAGTTATTAAGGGAAATAAATGGCTCGTGACAGTAAAACGTATAGTAGATATTGATACTACAGCCCTTTAAGGATCAAATTTCGAAAAATTCCTTTCTTAAAAAGTAATGTGACCAAATCGGCAACATTAGTCCTTAAAACAATATGTCATTTAACGAATTCGGTTAGGTATCAAGGCAGATAAACGGCTCGCGACAGCAAAACGCGTTGAAGAATTATTGATACTTTTGCCACTTAAGGGTAAAATTTCGAAAAATCTCTTTCTGAAAATATGATGTTACCAAAATAGAGACCTTAGTATTTAAAATGATACCTCATTTAACGATTTAGGTTAGGTAAAAAGGGAAATAAATGGCTCGTGATGGAAAAGCGTGTTGCAGAAACATTGATTTTCTTGCCCTTTAGGATCGAATTACGAAAAATTACTTTATTAAAATATTATATGATCAAAACGGAGACCTTAGTATTTAAAATGATACCTCCTTTAACGATTTCGGTTATGTAACAAGAGAAATATATGGCTGGTGACAGAAAAACGCTTTGTAGAAATATTGATTTTCTTGCCCTTTAAGGGTCAAATTCCGAAAAATGCCTTCCTTAAAATATGATGTGAGCAAACTGGAGACCTTAATCTTTGAAATGATACCTCAATTTATGGATTTATTGAGACAAAAAAAACGCCTTTTAGAAATAATATGTATGTTTATTGATAGCGAGCGAATTTAACCATCCGATTGCTCAATTGAAAATGGAGAATATTATAGCGTAAACAAATTGCTTCTTCTCAGAGATGGAGCACAGCGTATATAGGTAAACATTATAAAACTTTGAAAATAAAAAATTAGATCCAATCTCATGATTTATTGCGCTTTTAACAGTTGGCACATGTATCACAGTATTTTTATGTTAATGCATAAATTTCACGCCTTGCTTTTCGCTGTGGCATTCAAATGTGAAAAGCACTTTCAGACATTAGAAAACGTATATCTCTACAGAAATCATAAACAAGTAATAATGTAAAACATAAAGCGCTGCTGCGTGTTGAGGAATCGCAGTCATCTCTCTCGGCAGGCGCGAAATAGCCTTCGCAACACCTCTGCGAAGTCGAATAGAGGGTCCTTCATCTCCCTAAACGTCAGAGGCAGTCGGACGTGGGCGCCCGGTAGAGTGGCAGTAAACGAAAGCGGAGGCAGATAGTATCAGCAATAACAGATTCGCTGACCACGCCACACCGTGCACTGGGATGCAATACATCCGCTCGGTCAGTTGCAGATTTTAATTAAAATGCTTCGTGCAGTGTTGTCCGCTCAAAATAGGCTGTGCCTGTCTAACAGAACTGTTCACTTGGTTCCACTGGGAGAAATGAGTTTCAGGGCCAGCGGAAACAGAAACAGGTTATGTAAAACTTTTATATACACTGAAGTGCCAAAAATTAGTAGGTACATCCTAATATCGTCTGGGGTTCACTTTAGACCCACAAAGTACTCCAACCCAACGTAGTAAGTTGTCGGAAGTCCCCTATAGAAACATTCAACCATATTTCCTCTGCAGCCGTCCATAATTTCGAAAGTGTGTCCCATGCAGAACATTTTTCACGAACTGAACTTTCGATCACGTGCCAGATATGTTCGATCAGACTAATGTTCATGCGATCTACATGGTGAGGTTATTATCTGGAATTGTCCAGAATGATCCCCAAACCAACCGTGAACGATTTTGGTCTTGTGGCATGGTACATTGGTGTGCTGGAAAAGCCCATCGTTCTTTTTTTTGTGAATATGAAGGTTATGAATGGCTGCAGATGATCTCCAAGTATTTTATTTTTCACATACATTTTGACCCAGTATCTAGAGGCTAAACTAGGTCGCTGAATCTTCTTCGCTAAAGACAATATTACATTGAATACAATGACCATAATAATAAATATAAAAATAAAACATCTAGCATGGAACTAACAACTAAATTAGGAAACCAGTTACAGTATGAAAATCTGAACCTAATATATGAAACTACAGGGATACATATGTATTTGAAAAATTCTGTCTTAACAGCTATCTTCAACATATATTATGTGAGAAATTTGACTGTTCCATTTATAATACTAGACCTCATCAGATGTCTTCAGATGTGCGGATGGCCAGAACGGTAAGTATGTTTTTTTTTTTTTTTTTTTTTTTTTTTTTTTTTTTTTTTTTTTTTTTTTTTTTTTTTTGCTCATGTCTTTATACCTCGTCACCTCATTGAGGTCATTAGAGGCGGGATGGGATCGGGACAAGGTAAGAGATGGAATACGACCATGGCCTTTTGCAGGAAGCATCCCGCCATTCGCCTGGAGTGATTTGGAGAAATCATGGAAAATGTGAATCTGGATAGCCAGACAGGGATTCAAACCCGCGTCCTCCCGAAATGCAGACAGATCGTTACCGTTCACCTACCGCACTCGGTAATATTTTCTTGTCTTGTTCATCACTTCTCTTTTATTAATCAACGAATATCACATTTCACTCTTGCCGCTGACCACAGGTATTTATTCTCTTTTTTTTTTTTTTTTTCCTTTGAACACATTCTAACACCTATCCAAATCAACTAAAACAAGTTATTTCTTTTCTTCTTATTTTAAAACGGTAAAAAAAGAGTATTGTTTTTGCATAGGCATAAAAGGTACATGCAGAAATACATATTGTTAGGGTCTTCGGTGGTTTAAATTAATATACTGATTAATTAAAAAGTCCACCAAAAGGTTATGTTGAAGATTTGTTTATTTTCTCAAAACGAAGTCAGCGATATTCACATGCATAGATACAATACAGAGATGCACTTCTGAGTAGTCGCAAAGATAATCTTTATAAAACTTCTGTGAACTCAACTTGAAAACTGTAAAACTCTCTGTAAAACTGTATACTGAATACTGACTTAAAATAACTCTGTTCTTCTGCCGAACTGTTTATATAGTCTCTATCGAAATTTCTGGAATTCTTCAATGGCATCCACCCGATATTTCTCGAACATTAACAATTACTAAACAATTAAACATATTAAAAACAATCCGAATTAATACAAAATCACTTAAAATCATTACAAAATGATTAGAAATGGTAATTAGAGATACTTAAATACAAAATTATTTACAGAAATCATTTTAAACTGTACAAACATGACCTGTAGACATCATAACTTGCACTAATACATGGAGTTACAAACATTTAAGAAATTCTCTTGCACAATTAGGTTCTTAAACATATTAAATAATTTTCTTTCATAAAACAAAATCTATATACACTGATTTACAAGAAATTGCAAAATAAACATAACAGATCACATTCAAGCAATCTTCAGCTCACTACAAATACTTCATACAGTACAAAACTATTCAAAATTCAGGTATGAGGGCTTTTACAATATGCTTCGTGATACATTCCTCATACATTGACCATAATAATAACATTTAATTTTTTTGCACAGCGTATCAAAAGTTTTTCATTTTTTGGTAAGGGAGTCAGGGACTGGAATAAATGATAAATTATGTTGAATATATAATCCCAAATAGCGAATCTTACCAACTTTCTGCAGGAAGATATTACGGAGAGCATTAGTGAGGAAGTTCAAAAGACCGTGCGTCTGAGAGACTGGAAGAGACAGCGTGGGAAGATCGATGTCCGGGGAAATAACAGTAGTACCGACTCTAAAAAGATAGATAATTATTAGGTGTACGTGAATTTCGTGCAGTGGCTACTGAAAGTCGCCTGTCAGCTCGGACAGCACGAAGCCGACGCCCCACGTGCTGAGCGGAGTGTAGCGGCGAGGTGGAGGTCGCGCGGATCGTGACTGGCTAACTGCCCGCCCGCACCGCGGCGAGGCTGGCTGCCGCTCCTGCAGGCGCGGCGCCCGCGGAACTCACTCCGTCACGGAATAATCGAACCGACGATAATTGCTTTCCTTTTATGCGAGTAAACAATTACTCGTTCCGACTGTACTGCCGGGCTAATAATAGACCCAGAGCGGTATTAATTCTTTTCGGTACATTGGCAGCCGCTGTCGGCACCCGCTCTTGCTGTTGTTGTCCAATCTCGGGAGATCGTAGAGAGCGGCCGCACGCGAACAAAAAGAACTGCAGCGGGGGATGGCGAGTCTAATCCGGGCGCCGCGAGAGATAGCGGCTCCCACGCATGAGGAATCGGCGCTCGTTACAGCTGCGTGCGGGAAGCCTGCTGCTCGCGGAGGTGCGTTAATTGACCAGCGCGTGTTCGGAAATCACTATATCAGCCCTGCGGGGCAGCCTTTGAGATGTTCCACTCTCGCGGTCCTGTTGGAATCGGTCACCCAGTGCCAGAAACATACTGGCACAGTAAGGAGCTTGCAAAGTCAGGCATTCGCTAGTGCAATAGCCACTCTCTTTCTACATCATAAACAAATACACATACCTTTTTGGTGACATTTGCCTACAACGATTCACCGAGGGGGGAAAAAAAAAATATATTACGTGGCACCCCCAAAGTGAATGTGACACTTTTCTTGAGTCAATTTGTTTCCACGGCTATCTTTAATAACAATATATATGTTTCTCTAGCAAAGCCGCGTTTTTAATTCGTTTACTACGCTTTCGGCAGAGATACTGCAACCCTCTTCATAGTTACTACATTTGTTTACATGTTTCTTAGCAAACAGCGGTAGAGTGTTGCCTTCGTTGAAATTGATGCTTTTCTTTAAAAGTTGTAATACTTCCATCACTTGTCTAGGCCACCATAACAGCCTTTTATTTTCAAATTTGATTGCGTGCCTGGTGTTGACGGAATGGTGAACTACGACTGATATTTCGCTGTTTCCGAGCGTGCTGGATGAGCGGTAAGCTGTTGCCTCACATTTGGGAGGACGCTGGTTCGAATCCCCATCCATCCATCCAGATTTGTGTTTTCCATGATTTCCCAAAAATCACTCCATGCGAATTCCGGATGGTTCCTTCAAAAGGCCATGGTCGAATCATTTCTGTTTCTTGCGCCGAGTCTTTTATCACCACTAATTACCTACAGGTCGAAGAGGCTTAAAGCGATATGGAAAAAAAAGTCTCTTTTGCTTTCCTTGCCGTTGACTAGGGTGAAAGACCATTTACACCCATATCATCTTGCGGGTGTTTACAAAATTCTCTGCATTTATGGCGATGTTTATATCGGTGAGACGGGTGACACTGCGGTGCAGAGGCTTAAAGAACCTATTCGCCGCTACAAGCAAAATAACAGTGACTGACCCACCGTAGATTGCCATGCGGTCAACGCCTGTCACGTGATCAAATCTGAAGACACAAGGTTGCTTAAGGAGAAGACTAGGAGAGTGAAGTGGACATTTCAAAGAACAGCTACAATTTCAATAGAGACAGCTCGCGAATACTGCATGGCGATTGACGCCTTTGTTAAGAAACATGTAAAGAAATATATTAATTCTGAACAAGGTTGCAATATATTACCAGGAGGAACTATGTATTATTTCTTTTCTGTATCCTGTTGAGAATACTTTCCTTTTTCTATGTAAAAATGCAAATGTATAATGTAAAGATTAATTGAATTATTGTGATACTTAATTACAATCATAATCGTAATATAATACAGGGTGACTACAATTAAAGTTTAAGTTTCAAAAAGCTCTAAAAACGAACCGCTGATTAGAATGACGTCAAAATTGAACGGCGTATTATTGAAGAAGGGGGAAAGAACATGAACCAAAAAAGCATCCATCCAATCGGTTTTTAATTGTCCTGAGGCCAAAAATCGCATAAAAAGCATCCATCCAATCGGTTTCTAATTGTCCTGAGGCCAAAAACCGCATAAAAAGCATCCATAAAATCGCTTTTTAAATTCCGCGATACTGGCGCAAAACATGTTCAATATGCTGTCTACTGTTTTGTGCAACAAGATTAAATCGGGAAACAGCATGTTCCACAACCGATCGAAGTGTCACCGGGGTCAAGTTCAGAATGTGTTGCGCAATGCGAGTCTTCAAT
Source organism: Vandiemenella viatica (assembly GCA_031002005.1). Classification (NCBI taxonomy): domain Eukaryota; kingdom Metazoa; phylum Arthropoda; class Insecta; order Orthoptera; family Morabidae; genus Vandiemenella; species Vandiemenella viatica. The sequence goes on along the minus strand of JARYHS010009186.1, from coordinate 220,395,792 downwards.
TTACCGTTGGCAATCGGAGTACTGAACACAATATCTTTCAGATAACCCCACAGCCAGAAATCACACAGATTAAGATCAGGTGATCGGGCGGGCCAGACTGTAGGGAAATGACGACTGATAATTCTAGCACTTCCGAAATGCCGCCTCAACAACTGCTTCACTCGATTTGCAATGTGCGGAGGAGCGCCATCTTACATTCATGTTCTTTCCCCCTTCTTCAATAATACGCCGTTCAATTTTGCCGTCATTCTAATCAGTGGTTAAACTTTAATTATAATCACCCTGAATTAGAGATGTTAATTTTATCTGTCATGACAACCAATTTCTTAGACAGATTATAAACATTTGTACGCGTATTCATAGACACATCCACCGTATTTATACACTGAAGTGCCAACAGTCATGGGACAGGAAGATGAAAATAACATAGTGATCTTTGCGAGGAGTAATCCCGTAAAACTAAAGAAAATCGAAGTCTGGATGGCCGGATATACGTTTGGACTCGCGTGTTCCCTCTCCAGTCAGACTAGGCAGGAAGGGGACATGTTTTAAGTGTCACATTTTGGAGGTTTTTACACAAGTATTGATGAATCATACCACTGCCTTGAGTCACTCTGTTTAGATTTAACAGTGGGAATTGAAGGTCTTGAAACTAGTTATCAGTGACGAATAATGCTTTTGTTTTGACTGAAATCAATGAAGAATTCTTGTATGGAAACACTGTAGGTATCACCATCATTCACAATTGATTTCATTTGTAGGTAAGCGATACAGGGCGTGGAACAAATTGTTGATGGTTCTCTTCATCAGACAAGTTCAACTGTAGAATGATATCGTGATGGCTTCTCCGTCATGTTATACCAACTGCATGTTTTTTGCAACACATTTTACGTAACTTACAGCTTTCTGTAACATTCTCAATCCACGGGTAACAGCCACCCAAAAATATTGAGGTGACATTTTGCATATTGAAAAAGCAGCTTTGAAAGTAACTACCTACCGAGGCATATGATCCACTGCAGTGGCGGATCCAAGAATTTTAAATGCGAAAATGACTTTCACTGCTTAACAGATCTTGATGAAATTTGGCAGTGAAAAACTAGTTACCATATTGGAAAGGATAAGAGATCCTTTTTCTGGATAAATAACTTATTTAAATTTTGAAAACTAACCGAACAGTGACAGACGGTGAGCGTGTGTACGTTTCTGTAATATTAGGATGTAGTAGAGGCTCTATCAATAACCCTTAGCCCTTAGGTTGAGGGATTCTTGTCAGAAGTACTTGCCGTCTTACCTTATTTTATTTGCTGTTTTCGTGTAAGTGCTTGTTTTACTTTTATATTTTTCATTTCTATTGAGCCTTTTTTAATTTTTTTAATTTTTATTTTTATCTTTTTTGTTTTTGTTTTTTGTTTTTAGTTTAATTTAACAGTGAAAGGGCTTTCGTTTCGCACTGTATTTGTGGTTTGCTCACTAGATTTCTTCTGTCAGCAGCTGGAGTGGTATTCCCCGTGAGGCTAGGAATTTTTAAGAACTGTGTCCAATTATATGAGCTACGCAAGATCGTTCTGTAGTTCGTATTCCACATTAAACTGTAGGTCCCAGAGGAAATGAATTGGCCGTCCTACCTCTGACACAATGGTTTAGTACGCCTCCTTTGGGAGTATCCAACCAGTCGTCGGGTTGTGGACTAAGTTAGTATCAAATTTTTATGGGGAGTAAAGAACGGTTGTGTGAACGAGTAATGTTAGCGCCGAGTAACGAAACTCTTTGACAAATAAATGCAAGGCGAAATAGCAGACTATCTATCTGTGGACAGTTTTATGTATACTGCACACGTTACCACGAATCTCACAGAGTTTATAACAGCCCTCAGTCACAGTCCATTAACGAAATTGTATTTTAAAAAATATGTATAGCAAGCTGTGAGTGAATTAATTATGGTTTTGTATATTTTTATGTTATTAATTGTGAATTTGTGTAAATAAACATTGTTTTATGAAAATAAACTATGTAAAAGCTATGAAATACGATCAAAGACAGTATTATGTATGAAATATTGATTAAAAGTTTGTAATTGAATGTATTGATATGAGCTAGCGATATTTGGAACACAATTTGCGACGGTTTGGTCTGATTTATGTACTTAATTTTGTGTGTAAATACTTGTAAACATCTTTAATTTTCATTTCCGTGTGTTTCATGTTGATTGTGAATGATTTTTTATTAATTCTGATTTTATTGATTGATAGCTGCATTGTCGCCGTTCGAAAGACATCGGGTGGCTTTTTCTGTAGTATTCTGGAAATTTCTGTAGAGACTATATAAGGCGAATGGCAGAGACGAATTTTAGTTTTGAAAAAGTTTAGTTTTGAAGGAGTTGCAAGTTCATTGAAAATTAGAATTGCTGGAACATTTATTTATGTTATCACTTAGTATCTTTCAATCGAAAAGAAACTCTTTGTGCAATGTCAGTTTAATGTGCTAGTTTTTCAAGTAACAAAATACCTAACAAGTTCCATAACTCTTTGCTGTTATCGGGAGTGCATTCTTACAAATTTAGATTAAAAGTTGTGGTTCCCATACTGCTGATGCACAGCTTCGATAATACAGTTTGGGCGGAACGAAATTGAAGTTGTGATCATGACTGGAATGACAAAAGATGATAATATGGTGATTCCTCGAATCCCAATAATTCCGACAGATCTACCAGTTTCCGCTAAAATCAGCCTTTGCGATGACTATGAACAAAGTCCTGGGACAGACAATGAAAGTAGCAGCTGTACATTTAGAAATGATGTATTTTTTCTATGGGCCGCTATATATCTCAGCGAAGGAATAAATAAACAAAAATAACGTTCAAAACGTTATTGGGATAAAATATTCCCAGAAATTGACATAATTTTAAACCACAAACAAAAATCTTCCGCAGGAATTTTTGAAGGTTGTCTACCACAGATAATTGGTTCTCTTCACGAGACAAGTTCAACTGTAAAATGATATCGTGATGGCTTCCCCGTCATGCTATCCCAACTGCATGTTTTTTGTAACACTTTTTACGTAACTTACAGCTTTCTATATACAATTTTAGCAATAAAATTCTCAATCCACGGGTAACAGCCATGAAAAAATTTTGAGGTGACAATTTGCATATTGCAAAAATAACATTGAGAGTAACTACCTACCGAGGCATATGATCCACTGCAGTGGCGGATCCAGGAATTTTCCGAGCCGGGGCAGAAACTGTGAGATTGCCGCCCCTTCGAACTTATTTTAACGCCAGCTCGAGTGTCGCAAGTCGTTTACACCCCATTATCACCGCCCGGGACAGTACTGGCGATAGAAAAAAAGCCTTTCAAACACGATTTCGCCATCGCCCTGAAGTTGCCGCCCGAATCAAATGTCCCGATTTGCCCCCTCCCCCCTCCTTTTTTATTTTATTGGCATTTGGTTTGTGACCATACAGCCATTCAACATTATTACAAAGCTTCTTAGATCCATCAAACGTACCTATTTACACAATTCCTTATATATATTAGGTTAACTAATTACAATCATATTGAATTAATAATAAATAATGGTCACTAAATTAGAACATAGTGAGGATATAAAGATCCGGCACTGACTTGTAATAACAATGACAATAATTACTGTTTTGCTGCTATGCCTGATGTCAGTACTGGAGACGAGAGTCAGTGAGACTGTGGTAATGAGTTCTGCAGCTGTTGCCGCAAAGTGTTCCCTTTTGTGACTCTGGCTGCGTGGGCCGCTGCACACTCGCCACGGTGCGTCGCTAATGTATTTATGAGCAGCACGCTCGCGACGGTCGACGTCTAAATCTATTCTCGTCGCCTCGGAACATATGTATGTGCGGGCACAGTAGGTGTGGGCGTCCGCACGTCATTAACAGGTTTTACGACAGTCCATCTGTCCGTACCGGGAGGAAATAACAGGGTATTTATGCGCCGTTCTTCGAGCTAGTCAATAGCTGCGAGTCTGTTACGGTTCATGGCAGGGGTAGTGATGAATGTCCTGAAGAAGCGAGCTCGACTGGCGTAAGCCAGCGCTAAATTCTTCCTTACAGGTATTTGGATTGAAGACACATGGTACTTCGCTTTCAATGTTCCAGTTTTTAACGAGGGATTTCAGATGTTCTTGACCCGACTTTTATTAATGTCTTGATCTTTAAAGAGACTAAACAGGCGTGAAAAGTGACACATAACTCTTAATATTAGACGCATACTACAGTTCCCGCTGTTATGATTCACTAACTAACTGGCCAATCAATGCTTCATTATTGTTAGATTTGAGCATGTATACAGATTAAATAAACACAATTGAAAGTTTGATATAATTTTTTGTTAAAATTATATATATTGTAATGTTCCGGATGAAACGCGTGTGTGCGTGTTTCTTTTCTCGTCGTCAGTGTGTCCCAGGGGATGTTCCGCTCGTGTTTGGAAGTCGCCAGCCCCTGAGTGGGGTCCATTACATCTGACTTATGGCATAACAGCCCCGTGACAAGGGCCACGACTCAAGATGGAGTGGGGTGCCTGGACTGTTTCAGTAAACAAATAAAATAAAAAGTAAATCTGTATCCAAGAACGAAGGGTGAGGGCAAGCTTGGGAGTACAGCCAATAGGAAAAAATTGTATTTTTATTATGAAAAAAGGGCGGTTTTGTTGCATATCCCGAGCTAACCAGCAAGAAGAGCTTCCCTCCAAATACAGACATTGGCAGACGTCATCAAGAGGGGGTGGAAAGCGACGCTTCGTCCGGCAGCAGAGAAGAGAGAAGAATTGGTTGATCGCCGGCGGAGAGGCAGATCGACAGACCAGCTGACCGCAGGATAGACACCAGTGGGGCAGTCGGCCGTGGCGGAGAGCTGGTCAACCCACCAACTGCACAACTTAGATTCACCTGAACGGTAACCACCATTCAGAAAAAGAAACTTTTGCATCAACGTCGTTTTACCCTAGATATCGCCCCGAGACAGACTCTCTTGCTCCACAGAAAAACTTATGTACCCTTGTGTTTTAAAAAGAAAATTATCTTTGTAAAATTTTGTCAAGTAAACAAATCAAATACATAAGTAAATCGTAAAGTCAGGTTGTGAAACTTGTTTTCAATAGATCCCATCCAGTCCTGTAATGTGTCATTTGGCTTGATTAATTCAATAATTCATGTTTCAATAATAATATGTACTTTGAGATCTGGATGTCGCTTCCCTCAGAATAGGGTACACTCCAATCTCTGGCGCCACCTTATTTGTTTTTATACTTAATATTATTTGGAAATTAGCAACTGGTAGCAAACGGCCACAGTGAGGTCGAAAAGTCGCTTTCCTAGGGAACACTTCAATATATATATATTATATTGGATTACATCAATTGTAATTGCCATTTTATTCTACTTCAACTTCATTGCAGTGTACTTAGATACGCAATGTATTCAACGATTCCTTTTAGCATTGAAAGACATAAATCTATTGGTTTTCATATACAGGGAGCATGTAACTTATAATTTTAAAATATCAAATAATTTTCTAGCAAAATGTTCTACAGAAAACAGTTTTGTAATTTAACACGAATGTTTGTCGTCAGTGAAAATTTATTAAAAGATTTCCAGAAATATGATGCTTTCAAGCATGTATTTCGTGCTTCTTGTGAGTGATGGTTACATTCTACTGATCAGATCGAGAATTTCAATAGCTTATAAATATAAATATATATAGACCTATATATATACATATATGCAGATTAACCTCATTTAGTTTAAGCTTTTGATTCTCTTTACTAGCGCTGCAAGGCTGTTGATATGATTTGACGATTCACATTTGCAACAACCTTTATTTGTCGGTGGATATGATGATGATACATGCCGTTGACGACACTAATGCAAGTAGGAGGGGTGGGGACAGTTCAGTGTGCCAATGATCAAATCACAAGCAGTGTAAGCTCCATTACATTCTCTGGATGCTATTATCGTCGTTGGAAAATACCTGCACGTAATTTGTAGATGATTATGAGGGATTGTCTCAGCATCAGCTAAATAAACATTACTTTTTCCCCTTCGGGCTTTATACTTCGTCGGCGCTGGGGTCATTAGAGTTGGCTGACGAGCTGGGCAAAGAACAGGAAGGAATTCGACCATGAACTTTTGAAGAAAACATTCCACCATTCGCCTGGAGTGATTTCGGGAAACCATTGGAAATCGAAATCTGGATTCCACGACACGGATTTGAACCTGCGTCCTCCCGAACGCCAGGACCGAGCGTAACCACACGCCCGCCGTTCTCGGTTTCCATTTCTCACCTGATTCCAATTGTCTGACATCTTTGACTTTGCAAAGTACTTCTCTGAGCTGCTCCCCCTTGGCACGTTTGGTTGCGCCACTGTAATGGCGTTTGAGTCCTGGTGGTGGAAGAAGTTTTCTCCATCAAGACTTGGCCGACAGGGGTGGTGGACCAGAATTCCTGATCATCAGATTCGCCAAAGTCCTGTGTAAAATCCTAAACCTCTCTGTAGCGTGTATGGAGTGAGGTTATATGGCGTTGCTGACGGTGATTCGTCCGTCGGATGGGGACGAGTAGGCCTGAATAGGCCGGCGCCATGTTTCCTCCTTTCCCTTCTTCATCTCTCATTTCGTACAGCTTAAACAAACTCTGTACTGAACACACGCACTGTCACAGTTGTCCACACCCACAGCAACAGGCAGCGTGGAAGCCACCGCAGTTCATCTTATCAAGAAACTTCCCATAGAGGTGAACTCCCTCCTTAGGAACAGCCTATGCCAAGAATCGATCATAGCAGCGGCAGAAGAAGTAATAATAAAAAAGTCTAATTCTACCCATGTTTAAACATTATGTTAGGTGTTTTTTTACTAATAGCTTTTTCTAAAGCAGTTGCATTTCTTTATTCAAGTTAGACATACAATGGTATTGAATTTTCAAACAGCAAAGAGCATTTGAGGAGTAAAGATGGAGTGACATCATACAGGGCGATAGAGGAAGAATGGTAAATACTGAAGAAGGTGGTAGTACGAAAAATACTGAGTAAAAAATTTCATATGTAGGGCCTACATGTGTTCGATTACCATTCATTTTGGAGATACAAGTGCTGGAATGTAATGCATAAAATAAAGTTCAGAAAATGATCAAGAGCACACAAATAACTTATTGAAATACTTTATTCAAGGAAAAACACCCGCATGTTCTACAAAGGTTTAAATTAAATGTTCGAAAATCCCACCATCGACTTTAATACACTTTGCAGGTCGCGCGCATATAGGGACTGTTCGTGTCGACTCCAAGCATCAATACAGTGATTCAGTTTGTGAAGGCGATAGTGGGATTTTCGAACATTTAATTTAAAATATTGTAAAATGTGTGTGTGTTTTGCATGAATAAAATACTTCAATAAGATATTTGCGTGCTCTTGATTATTTTCTGAGGTTTATTTCATGCATAACACTGCAGCACCTGTATCTCCAAAACGAACGGAAATCGGACACCTGTTTGTATGAACTGTTTTACTTAATATTTGTCATACTACCAACTCCTTCGATATTTACCCTGTATGTTCAAACGGAACAATCCCATTCCACAAGCACTGTCGACAAAGTTCCTTAATGCAGCATTCCTTACTCGGAAGGAAAGACAGTTTCCGTTTAAACCGACAGTTGAGAAAAAGTAATTCTCAGTTTCCAATAGTAACTCAGTAAGTCAGGTCGTTGACCCTTTGTGTTCACATCTAAACGTACTGTAAGTTAGAAAAAACATTTTCTACAGTGGAATTGAGTCATTATTATCTTACTAAGCTCTCCCAGAAATGAGTTAAGTATACGTTCGGATCAAGAAACGATGCGTAATTACCGTACTCATGTTACGCACATAAGCTCACTAGACAACCACTCGGGTGCATAGCCCTCCCTCACAGCTATCGTTAAGGTCAACACAACTACTGCGCCCGCTATTTGACGTCTGTGGGGACGTTTAATTGAATTTAACTTTCACTTTAGATACAAAGGAGCCGCAAGAAATCATCTGAAACTTAATTATACGAGCCGCGGCGTCGGGAGTAAAAACGAATTGGTCCGTCTCCAAACGGCATTCAACATTAATTTAATGGATTACAGCTTGCGGGAAGTCACGAACTTTGAACCGGCGGCGACAGTTACACGGGCATTAAGGTCACATCGAATTAGACGACAGCGGAGATTGATTCATTCACAAGCGGCTTACGTTAAGCGGAAGACAAGTGAACACACTGTTTCTGGGATCATCAAACTGCTGCCTGTACTGTTGTTTTGATCGGCATTGTGACTTCGTGCTAAGGTGTTTGACTGGAAATCGAAAGTACCCAAGTTCGCATCACAGATTAAACAACTTTTCCATGCACATGAAAAAAAGAGCATCATCATCATCATCATCATCATCATCAACAACAACAACAACAACAACAACAATACTATATAATGCACGGTTTAAAGCTTGAATAAAGCTCTAGGTCCTTTTTATTTAGTGGTTAACGGTTTAATGAAGGTGGATTGAATGGAGGATGTCACTTGTCACTAGATGACTGGAAATTGTTGTTAGTAATCTGGATGTTTCAAATCACTATTGTCGCAGACAAATTAGCAACACTTTATTCCTGTTTAAAGAGACTATTTACTATTGATTTGAGGTCTCCAGACTACGCTTTGATCAATTGTGGCGAGGTAATTGATTTTTTCAGTGTCTTTATTTTATGTTATGATAATATTTGCCGGAATCCCGTGAGGCTCTATGTTTTCCCTGGGTAGAGATTTGTAATTCGTTTTTAGAAAATAGAGGTAGGGCTTTTTAGCCTAACGCCTATTTCAGATTTTGAATTGGTCCAAAAGAATGCGTGGATTCAACCAGATCACGTTACATACAACAGAGATATCATAAACCGTTGAACTATGCAACGTTAGACCATTAGTCTACAACAGGCCACTTTGCACAACATAGCCTTTCCCAAGCTCTTTTAAATCTTTTCCTACTCCTTCATTTATCCTCATCTCAAATGGCATATCTTTTTATCAATCATCTACGATGTATCCACTTTCTTGATGCAGTCCTCCTCCAATTTCTTTCTATCACTCATTAACATAGTCTTTCCACAATTTGTCGGTCCTTCCGTTAGTTCTTCTTCCTTCAACGGCAAATGATCTCTAACAAAGGGAGGCGGCCAATTGTAAAATTTCAGATTCGATTCAAACTGTGTGTAATAAAAGTTCAACGCCAGGGGTGTAATGTGGCAAAGCAGTAACATGCGCTTCTTAGCCGTTGTCGATAAAATCGGCATCGAAATATTCCGTAGTATTCAAATGGTTCAAATGCTTTCTACGTGCAAGAATTGTCAAGGGGCTCGTGGCGCAACGAACAAGCTCTCTGCTTCGTAAGTCCGTTGGGATCAAATCTCGCTGGTGGTAACTTTTATCATTTATTCAAATGTGTATACAGAAAACTCCCGGCAATAAGTTTTTGCAATTCCGTTCATTATGTTGTTTGCAAACAGTGTTATGTTTATAGTTATTTCAAGCAAAAAACATTAGAAATAATACAGACTGTCATAAATAACATTCAAGCGGGTACAATTCATTGAAAAGATTCCTATATAATTTGCAGATAATTTACACTTACTGAAATGAAGTAGCCGCAGTTTTGTACGAACCAGAGTGATAGTTATCATAAAAAGCATGGAAGGCAAAGAATAGCACGACATCTGGCACATCTGATAAACGATGCGTTTCCACAAGAAAAATTGTTTTTAAAGTATCTGTTGGGAAAAACACCTAAGTTACATTTAAGAAAAATATTCTATCGGAAAAAATCGGAGAAGACAATTGGTGGTGGACGATCGATTGGATTTTAATACAGTCTTGTCTGGAAATGATCTCACGGTCTTGCTCTATTAAATAAGCACCATTCTGAAGGCGATTGATCAATTTTTTTTTTACTTGTCTGTAAAAGTACACGTCACAAGGCTGGACCGGAGGAGTGTACTTTGGAGGGATGACCTTCATAGTGCCCGTTGGTAACTTTTTATCGTCCTGAAACATCTAATCGTAAATAAGAAAAAACATTGCCAATAGCGAGATTCGATTTGGCGATGACACGCTTATGATGCAGAAAGCTTGCTCGTTGTGCCACGCTCGTCTTAACAGTTTCCGAACATAGGAAGCATTTAAACCATTTGAACGCAACGAAATATTTCAGTGGCGATTTTGTCGATAACGGTGGAGAAGTGCATGTTACTGCTTTTCCATGTTACACCTCTGTTCATGAGCTTTTATTGCATACAGTACGAATCGGATGTGAAATTTAAAATTGTTGACCTCCCCTTGTAAGGTAAGGTATAAACGCGCTCAGCCAGCGCAGCATAATTTGGTCAACGTTTCACCATGAGAAGATCTGGGATGATGAGCTGGAGTGGTTTCCCGTTGCCTTCCCCGTTGTTACACTGTTCAGAAGTGTTGTTGTAGGATTGTATGAATGTGATAATGAATGTGTTTAGTGCAGAGTGTTGTTTATGTTGTGGATGAGAGATGACAGAAAGGAGAGGGTGAAACACGGTGGCGCCCTATTCAGGCCTATAATGCTGAAACATACCACGGGGGCCGCCAACCTTAATCTCCCTATCCTCGGATGAATCACTGTCAACAGTGCCGTAAGCCCTCAATCCATACGCACTGGGGAGAAGTTTCTACGTCTACATCTGCATATATACTCTGCAATTCACAAAATTGTGAGTGGAAGAGGGTGCTCAGCACCAAAGCTAATCTCTTTGCTGTACATTCCAATCCCGAATGGTACGAGGGAAAAAAAGTATTCATATAAGAATCAGTGCGACACCTTATTTCTCTAATCTTATCTTTCCTGTCATTCCGACTCAAATAGGTGGACGAAGTATTTCACTACACTCAAAAGTGAAAGTGGGAGTACGCATGTTTTCCAATAAGTTTAAACGAAACGTGTGTCGTCTATCTACCAGAGACTCCCAACCTAGTCTACTAATCAGTTTTGTGACGCTTTCATAAGGACTGTATCAAGCGGTCACGAATCGAGCGGCTCTTCTCTGTACTTTCTCTATACTTTCGATGAACCCCTTACGAAACGGATCCCAAATGGCACAACAATAGTCCAAATGTGGACGCACAAGAGATTTGCACGCTATCTCCTTTGTTTGATCGTTATAATTTTTCAAGATTCGACCTATGAATCGCAGCCTAGAATTGGCGCTACCTACTAACTAATTAATGTCCCATTTCATGTTCCTTTGTACTGTTACTCCAAAATATTTCACAAAATCGACCATATCAATAACTAAACTGACCCAGGATTTTGGCGCACAAGCTGTTGATCACCACCTCTCCTACCCTGCCAGCCAAATCTTTAATTTCCTCCACTAGCAGAACTCCAACCAGCTAACCCCGCGTCGGACGCCGGACACCATCGCGGTGCTGCAACCAGCCAAGATATGGCTTTGCTTTTATTTTGTTATTTTTATTTCTCGTTTTGGCCTCAGTGGACCATGTGGTTCTTAACTGTGGTGAGCTTTCGTTTTGGCCCAATATTCTTTCATCCTAGCACCGTGATTGTCTTTTCTTTCTTGGGTCCATTTCACCCCAGATCCATGGCGCAGTGATTTGACTGGTAGTGCCTGCAAAGAATCTGATGCTTCAATCAACGTTCTGTACTTAACCCTGTTGTAAATGTCAATGGGGTCTACTCCCAGTTATTTGAGATCTTTTCTGACTAGCCTCGTCCATTTTGCGTTAGTCGCTTACCCTCTTGGTGTCGTAGATTTTGGAGGCGAGTCTATGACTGTCCATCCCAACTATGTGACCATAGAACATTAGTCTCCTTTTTCTCATGGCTGCTATTATTTCATTTATTATTATTGCAAACTGTCGAAATTTGATGGTTAACTGAGTTCTACGGCCTCGTTTATGCTATTTACTTATTACTTTATATGTCGTGCAGTATTTGAAGCGTTTCTGTCAGAGGTACACTCACGGAGGTCTTCTAACACAGTTTTGGTTTTTTGTCCACTAAAACTTCGTCGTGCTTTAAGGAAGCTTGGTAATTATCTGGGTGAAACAGTTTAGTTTGCGATCATAAGTATATTAAAGTCCTTTGAGCACTGTTTACGTTAAATTGTGTTTTCAATAACTTAACTATTTAATAGAAAAATTGCTGGTATGTGACCTGAAACCTCTGTGAGGTTATAAAAGCGTTCATCGATTCATCAGTAGAATTTGTGGGTGGCACCAGCATTTACACAGCATTATGCTATGATAGATAACGGAATCTGGTGGCAGAAAAATTTATTTCAACGCAATCGACATACATTACCGTTTGCCGGATTACCACTAATTGCTGTGTCGAAATACGTTACCAGCCGACATAAACAAATAAAGAGAGGTTTAAACAGCAGCAGCGATGGTGACACGGAATCTGATAAATTTCCGGTCAGCAAAGCACATACGTTTTACAAACCCGAATAAATATTCTAATGTTTGGAGTATTCAATATTTAACGAAAGTTATCAAAAATTTATGTTTGTGCCGATAAAATCTCTGACAAATACAATGCTGAGTCGTAATGGCGGATTTTGACAGTTGAACTAATTAATTGGGTGAACGTTTTGCTGATGACACTGTCGTGTTAGCAGCAGCAACTGAGAAGTTACTGAATGGCATGAGAAAAATACTGAAAGAAGATTTAGTACTAAGATAAACCAAAGCGACGTACCTAGAAAACCTTCCGAATCATCAACGGACCCCAACAAACCAAACTACGCTGGCTTGCACAAAACCAAGAAAGATATCGCAGAAGCTATCATATAGCCACTGACATCTACACGGAGAATCTATATACAGATAGATGATTGTTTCACATAAGTTTTTGTATTCCAACAGCAAGAAATATGAAACTCAGGAATGCATGGACACAAGAGAGACGAGATACCCTGAGCGAAAGGATGAGGAGATTTTGGGAAAATAAGAAGAACAGGAAGAATAAGTAAAATAATGCAAATTAATGGTTTCGTGCTCTTCTTAGTGGGCTAAGAAGATCGTAAAGAGACAAAGAAACAGGCATGCGTATGCAAACACAGAGATATGTAAACACTCAGAGCATGGCGCTGCGGTCGGCAACGCCTATATAAGACAACAGGTGTCTGGCCCAGGTGTTAGATCTGTTACTACTGGTACAATGGCAGGTTACCACGATTTAAGTGAGAGATGAGACACAGCATCTCTGAGATAGCGATGAGGGGGGGAGGGGAGATTTTCCCGTACGACCATTTCACGAGTGCACCGTGAATATCGGGATCCCGGTAAAACATCAAATCTCTGACATCGCTGCGGCCGTAAAAAGATCCTGGCTTGTCAGCAGGGAATTGTTCAAGCTGGTGGAGGCTCTATAATGGTGTGTCGCGTGTGCAGTTAGAGTGACATGAGACACCTGATGCGTCTAGATACGACTCTGACAGGTCACACGTACGTACGCATCCTGGCTGATCACCTGCATCCATTCGTGTCCATTATGCATTCCGACGAACTTGGGCAATTCCAGCAGGATAATGCGACACCCAATACGTCCAGAAAAGGTCCAGGAACACTCTTCTGAGTTTAAAGACCTCCGCTGGCCACCAAACTCCCCAGACATGAACATTATTGAGCAGGTCTGGGATGCCTTGCAACGTGCTGTTCAGAAGAACCCCCCCTCGTACTCTTACGGATTTATGGACAGCCCTGCCTGCAGGATGCATGGTGTCAATTCCCTCCAGCACTACTTCAGAGATTAGTCGAGTCCATGCCACATCGTGTTGCGGCATTTCTGCGTGCTCGCGGGGGCCCTAAACGATATTAGGCAGGTGTACCAGTTTCTTTGGCTCTTCAGTATACATGCATATATATATATATTACAGACAAAACGGCAGTATTGGTTCATATCAGGAACTTCTATCAGTCCTTATACAGCAAGCAAGATGAAAATCCTTTAATGACATCAAGCCCAGACTCACCAATTCCTGAAGTCCTCCCATATGAAGTTAGAAGGGCAGTGAACGAAATGAAAAAAGGATCAGCTAGTGGTTATGACGGCCTGTCTATTGACGTACTCCAATTGACTGGAGAAGAAACTTACAGACACCTAGCTAAGGTGTTTCACAATGCCTCGAAGAGAGAAATATCCCATCCAGCTGGAACAAAGCAATGATTGTGTTGCTATACAAAAAGGGCAGTCGTTACAATATTAAAAACTACCGCCCCATCAGCCTGTCATATACAAAGTGTTTACAAAGGTCATCAATAACCGCATCAGTTCCACCTTGGACACAGCGCAACCAATTGAACAGGCTGGTTTTAGGTCAGGATTCAGCACAGTAGATCACATCCAAGTCATCAACGAAGTAATAAGTCGAGCAAATGAATACCAGATGCCCCTCTGTTTGGCCTTTATCGATTTTGAAAAAGCTTTTGATTCAGTCCATCACTCTGCAATCATGCAAGCCCTTTTAGAACAAGGAGTGAATCCCGGCTATATTGACTTACTGTACAACATCTACACCACTTCCACTGCTTTTGTCAACATCGCTGAAGTCACCAAAGAGTTCGCAGTAGAAAGAGGGGTAAAACAAGGAGACTCTATATCCCCCAAGCTATTCACATCACTCCTAGAGTTGGCAATGTCAAAAATCCAATGGCAAAACCGAGGTTTGAGAATAAATGGAAGAAATCTCAACAACTTAAGATTCGCTGATGATATAGTTTTACTCTCAAACAGTCTGGAAAAGCTCAAAGAACTGATAAATGAACTAGAGACAGCGTGCAGTGAAGTGGGCCTTAAAATAAATATATCAAAAAGCAAAATCATGCAAAACAAATGGGCAGAAAAAGATAAAGACAAGGCGGACATGAAAGATTCTGGTATTGAGTTCGTAGATCAGTACATCTATCTTGGCCAACTGATCAATATGAATGGTGACTCAAAGCCTGAGATCTACAGACGGATAAAGCTGGGCTGGAGACCATATGGAAGAATTCCATAGTTTTTAAATCGAACATGCCAATACATCTTAAAAAACAGGTATTTGAACAATGTGTATTACCGGTCCTCACATATGCCTGCCAGACTTGGACCCTAAATAGTCACACGAAGCAAAAACTGAGAACTGCCCAGCGAAGTATGGAAAGAGCAATGCTAGGGTTTACAAGAAGAGACAGGAAAAGGGCTGTGCACATCCGTTCAATAACTAAAGTAACAGACATCTTAAAAAGAGTCATGACCCAAAAATGGCAATGGGCCGGTCATGTTGCTCGCAAAAGAGATGAAAGATGGACTACGGTAGTGCTGGACTGGATACCGAGAAACCTGAAAAGAGCAAGAGGAAGACCCCCGGATCGCTGGGATAAGGATATACGTCGAGTTACAGGCGTGAACTGAAAGAGGGCGGCTCAGGATCGATCGGCCTGGAAAGAACTACAGCAACACTATGTAGAATTAAATTCTAATATATAGCTCATTAGGCTTAAAGAGGCTACATCCTGAAAAAAAGGATTGATATAGCTGCAATAATATATATATATATATATATATATATATATATATATATAAACGAAAGCCAGACAATAGCGATAAAATGTAGCAGCAATGATAGCAATAATAGTGAATGAAATATAAAAATAGGATCGGAAGTATGAGATGAGGAAGTAAGTGAATTCCGTTTCTTAGGAAATAAAATTACAACTTATGGCCGAAGCAGGTATGGTGTTAAAATCAGAATAGCACTAGCGAAAAGAGCCTTCTTGGAAAAGAGAAATCTTTTGGTTTCAAATATTGATAAAGGATTAAGAAATAATTTTTCTATGTGTCAAGAACAGCACTTTAGGAAGCGTCCATAAACTACGAGGCTTGGTCTAGGGGGAGGTGGGGTTGGTTAGAAAGCTACGCTGGGCTACGTGAGAGGGGGGTAGGCGGTTTAGGAGCCAAGTGACGTAGCTTTTTATTCATATTATTTGTCACAGTTAAATTAAGGTATAGAACTCACAACAGCATGTGAATATTTATTTCCGGCTTTTAATTATCTCCATATGTAATTTACGATAGTCTGACATGAGAAAACAGTACAAAATGTCTTCTGGAATCAGTGGGGAAAAGAGCTTCCTGCCACGCGAAGGGTAGGGGAGGGAAGGTAGAGGCAAAAACCATGTCAAGTTATAAGTGTGGTGGGGGGAGGGGAATGAGAGGAAGCCAAAATAGAGTTACGTAGTTTATGGACGCTCCCATATGGTAGCGCAGCATGCACTTTAAAATTATCAGAAAGAAGGAAAACTGAAGCATTTGAAATATGAAGCCATAGAAGGATGTTGAAAATTAATTCGATAGATAAAGTACGAAATGAATATTTTTTGGAAATGATGGATGAGGAAAGAAGCTAGTGGAAGAGTCTTATAGAAAGAATAGACTGGTTGGTGATGAAGCAGATAATTGAGGACGTAGGATGTAAAGTGGAAAACTGTACCAAATCATTCGAGAGACTGATGACAAAAAAAATCAAACGCGCACACACGCACGCGCTCGCACTAATACAGACGCACGCGTGCACACGCACACACGCCCACACTCACACACGAACACGCACGCACGCACACGCATGTGCAAACACGAGCACACACGCACGCACGCACGACACAGGCACACATGCTAACAGGCATACAAGCACACATGCACGCATGCACACACACACGCATGCACACACGCACGCATGCACACACGCACGCATACACGCATACATGCACACACGTACACTCACGCGGGCACACACTCCGTCAAGCGCGCACACGCACACTCACCGACACTCACGCACACACGCGCACGCACACACGCGCACACACCAACACAGACGCACACACACGTTCACACACGCACACACGGACACGCACGCACTCACACGCACACACGAGCACGCACGCACACGCACGCACGCACACAGGCAAACATGCTAACAGGCATACAAGCACACATGCACGCATGCACACACGCACGCATGCGCACACGCACGCATACACGCACACATGCACACACGTACACTCACGTGGGCACACACTACGGCCCGCGCGCACAAGCACACTCACCGACACTCACGCACACACGCGCACGCACACGCGCTCACACCAACACAGACGCACACACACGTTCACACACGCACACACGGACACGCACGCACTCGCACGCACACACGAGCACGCACGCACACGCACGCACTCACACAGGCAAACATGCTAACAGGCATACAAGCACACATGCACGCATGCACACACGCACGCATGCGCACACGCACGCATACACGCACACATGCACACAGGTACACTCACGCGGGCACACACTACGTCACGCGCGCACACGCACACTCACCGACACTCACGCACACACGCGCACGCACACGCGCTCACTCCAACACAGACGCACACACACGTTCACACACGCCCACACACGTTCACACACGCCCACACGGACATGCACGCACTCACACGCACACACGAACACGCACGCACACTCTCGCAAACACGAACACGCACGCACACACACACACACGCACACGCGACGCACACGCACACGCGCACGCACACACCTACACAGCTACACACGCTAGCAGGCAAACATGCACACATGGAAACACGTACACTCACGCGGGCACACGCATACGCACGCACGCACACACACGTCGCACACCCGCACACGCGCACACGAGTGCAAACACGCTCACACATGCACACGCACACACACGCCCGCACGCAAACACGCACAAGCGCACACACATGCGCACGTGCGCGCACACGCGCGCACACGCAAGCGCACACATTTGCACACAAAAGCTCACACGTACAAACACGCACACACGCACTTACGCATACACGCACAGAAAAACACTCTTAGATGATGTAATCCTATATGTTTGGAATTATTGGTATATTTCAGTTTTCTTTATTTTGTGTAAACTGTACAGTTTCCACAAAATACAGAAAACGAGAGACAAATATAACATTTAGAAAGGTACTTGTCGGGAGTCGACAAGCCCTGGTTAATTGCAGCATGCACATTGGCCCCACTGTAGGAAGCGTTCGACTGTGGAGCTGCAGAATGTAAGTTGAGGACGCGCCGCCGCTGTGTACCAGTCCGCAATCGGATTAGCAGCCGGCGCCTGACGTCTCTACTGCGCCCCGCCCCCCCGCTGCGAATTCCATCGGCAGCCGCGCTGTCTGTCCTGACTCATGCAGGCGGCAGCCGTAAATTAAAGTGCGTGCATTCGCCACGTGTGGCGTAATGGTCGTTAACCGCGCGCCGCCGTTCATACATCACTACCGCCCCGAGCCGCTCAGTGCAGCCTCGAGACTTAATGACACGCCGCACCGCCGCAGCTACCGGTCTTAAAACAGCCGCTAATAACTCCACATACCCCACCAGACCATCTGTATCTGCAGCAGTCACCTTCTACGGTTCCGATCTAGAAGGGAAACGTATCCTTATTGTGAAGCTCCATTGCCTGTTCTTATTCCATAGACAACCTCGCAAAGACCGGCTAGCGTCTAGTACGCTGGCCTCGCATTGTAAGGGTCACCGGTTCGAGTCCAACTTAAGGCATGGGTGATTTTAATTAAGTGTTGTGCTCATCCTCACGATAGTGTCCAAAATGACATGAGAAAAGTCTCATACAATAGTTTGTACAAAATAAACAGGAGCCGGCTAAATGCTCGCGGAGACCGAAGGCCTTTTATCTGTTTTTGTTTGTTTGTTTGTTTTTATATTTGGTTCTTAGTTTTTGTTTTTTCTTTTATTAAAAAACTTTGTAAAGGGAATATGTTTTAGACTTCAAATTTGTATATTTTGTGTGTTTTCGTTACCCGATACCGAATAATGTATTCATTTTTTTGTACAATAGTGTTTTGTGGGAGGCCAAAAATAATATTTGTCTTACCTCAGAAGGGAAGTACATTCGTGAAGTATGTGGTCTAGTAACAGAGTTTCAATTTGCCACACATTCCGCCTCTGTCGTGGTCGGACCTACACTTTAAAGTGGAATCCGCCCGAGTGAAAGAAACCCAAAAGGGAATCCAACTTCGCGGGACCCAGGGGTGCGGGGAATACAATGTTACCACAATCAATCACCCTGAGCTCTTTCATTTCTGTAAATCACCTGTGAAACTAGGCCTCTGGTGGCTCAGATGTTAAAGCACGACTGGAAACTCATAGATCCACGGTTCGGATCCCTAGTAATTTCAAAGGCCTTCACTTCTGGCTTAATTTGTTGTGTAGTGTGAAGTACATCTAAACGCTTCCGTGTTTCGGATTACACGTTAAAGTGTAGGTCACCTGTAACAGTCGGGTAAATATTTAAGATTTTAGAGACGGTTAAGTGCCTTTACCCATGCCATCAGACCACAAGACACTAGTACCACAATATACTGCAATCCAGCTTGCTCCAGAGTTTTGGGAAAGTGTGTCCCCGCTATGGTTCTGTCTGAGCATCCTAATGTGCTTTATTCGGATAATTAAAACAGAATCACATCATATGCACCAAACAGTGGGTAGTCAAAGTGCTATACTCACCCTCCCCCCCTCCCCCCAGCAGCTGTCACAAAGGGCATTTGCGGTTGGTTACTAAGGCAGTAGAAGATGTAACAGCTGTTTTCTGCAGAATTATTATGTACAGTCTAGTTTTATTTCTCCATGCTCTCTGTAAGCTTAATAAGGGGACTAAAAGTTTTTCAGAATTCATTAGCTGTTTTATGAACTGTTTTATAGATATTCGTATCAGTGAACTTCATTTCCTGAGTAGATACCATGCCATGTAGAATGTATGTACAACAGTTATTTGACTTCATTAAGAACTAAATATTTCTTACGTGACTTCATTTCAGGTACTAATTCCTGTTCACTGCGCTAGCGCTAAGCAATAGCGGTAGTGAATCTTTGACCACAGAGCCACACGTTTTAATTTGTAATGTGACGCTGTAGCCACATTCTAGGGCACATTTTTATTATATAAGTAATAATGATTTTCATAAATCTTGGGCGACCACCTAGGTAGTTTTTAGTAATTTCTTAAAGTACGCAACATTCCATGTGAGGACTTTAAAACAATGGTGAACATACAGTGTATCTTGTTGCAACGAGTATTAAAGAATTATTGAGCTGTGTAGGCTTGAAGCTAATCGTGGCCTTCCCGAGCCACGGCGATAGGATGTCGTGGATAAAGGGTTTTGCCAGACAACACCAGGGCCGGCGTTAGGAGGGGTAAGCTGGTCAAATGTACCCGGGCCCGTCGGCTGAAGGGGGCCCCGATCATCGGCTGCAGGGGCCCCCGGCTTCGAAGCCAAGAATCCGCCTATTGTTTCCCGGCTAGTTTGTAGAGCTAAAAAAAAAAGGTCGCCCATTTTATCCCAGGCCCGAAATTCCTAGCGCCGGCCCTGAACAACACATCCTGCTCCCTGGGAGTGGGTGGTCAACAAGGTTGCTCACCTGGTGGGGAATGTCTGCCGCCCGAGCACAGGGTCATCCCCGAACTTAGCCGAATATTGCTGACATCTTTGATACACGCGGAGCAAATAATATATCGGGTATATCACGTGACATTAGGTGCCAACCTGAAGATCCAATCCAAATGAGCATATGGCTTAAAATCCTGGGAATTTTCTGTTAAATGGGATTTTCGAGACTGCAAGGGGGGGGGGGGAGCCAGAGATTTCCTCGCAGATGGAGTGACGAGCTTCATTCTATTCTATTTTGTGGCGGACTCCGGAAGTTGGCTTTTCTCGCTAACTGCTGCAGTTCGACTCCTGGTGTCGGAAAACTGACGCTGCTGGCTTGCATAGCGAGGCGATGGCTGGAACAGATTTGCACGTCGACACAGTAAGTAATTACAAATCGGACGTGCCTATACCCGCCTTCTAGGACAGAGGTCCCGTACTATGGGCTGTCTTCGATCACCGCAGACATCAGACGCAGAACTACAATGGTAAAAATTATTACGACCAAGCCATCTGATTGTGCATTCCGTGAAACAGAACCGTTAATCGTCTTTGAGAGGATAGATCCATGTTCTAACTTTATAACTGAAACCCCTCTTAGCTAGCGGCTTAATTTACCGGAACTGGTTATTTTCGAATGGCTTATTGTTCATTCGTGGCACTCTGATTTATTGAAATGTAAATTCACAGTATTATGATAGCCATGTGTGAGGTCATCATAACTTGTATTGTACATTGTTTCAAAATGTTAATCTTTCTTGCATATTAATTTCTGTGATGGATTTAAAAGTAAATACAAAATTGTTTGCTTGCTCATGACGGCTAATTGTACCTCTGAGCGTTGCTTTGTGATTTTTCCTACTTGTGTTAGTATTAAAGGTAAATTCGCTCAGACTTGTAATAAATGTCATATTGTGACAGTCTTCCTGTATTCCAAATAACATCAAGATTCTTGCAAAGTCCATATTTTCACTCCTTCATAAAATTAAAATCCTTTTAATCAAACATAAATGTATGGAAGATAACTTTATCGTATTTTCCCACCAAGGCCATTACCACAAATTGAGACTAGGAACGTAACGGAGCTGTGTATCCATTATTGCGGAACTTTTGTTTACATTGTAATATATACTAATCCTTTTTTTTCTTTATACAAGATTGGGCCCATCGTCGTTTAGCTTGCAACAACGTGAATGTTTTTATTTTTTTATTATTTTTTTTAACTATCTTGCTATTACAGTAACAGTGAGTGAACTGAACGGGATTATCACCTCAGTCCTAAGCGACGAATTTACTAGTTTGAACTTGCATGTAATATAAAGTGGCCTATTCACGGTCCAACTTATAGGACATCGGTACAGAACTACCGTTCGGTGAGATCAATCATTCATGCTACTAGAAAGGATCCAATAAAATGTTCCAAGAAATCCTGTCCACTCGTACTTTCTCGCGGCACACCAACGTCCTTATCGCACACTCGTTGGATGTTTTCTCCATTCATGGTCCCACTCCATAGCTTGTTGAACGACGAGGACTGGTATTCGTCTGGTATTCCAACATCTAATACATACTACATTTAATCCTGCAACCCCTTTCACGGCCGATCAAGATTCCTTTACTGTAAAATCAGATCACCGTAGGTCCTACACGTTTGACTGTGAATGGGCCTCTAGAGGGGTGGAAAGGCGGGTGGCGGGCACAGAGATATGCAGTGGCGTTTCACTGTGCTGAATTAGTTGAGCCACAAACTCCGCAAAGTTCGTATGACAAAGATTGTTTTTGAGTCCTGTGTGGTTATGTAAATAATTTAATCCACTTGAGAAATTATCTCCCGTCTCTTGTTGTTGAAGGATGAGGATAAAAATAAATCAATATGGTAGTATTTTATGGAAACAGACTTGGCTTATGAAAAAAAGTAGAATTAGGGATTGAAAAATACACTTATTTTTATTTTAAGTTTACTTTTGATAAAATATTAAAATATAAATAATTATAAATTTATTTTTCCATCTCCGCATCCACAGATATCAAGCACTGAACATCCGCATTCAGAAAGACGACCTCCCCTTACGACTCTTGTTGAGACATACCCAGAAGTGAGTAAGTCGAACGAACTCACAAATATTTATTGCAAATAAATCGCTCGGGTTGTTACTCCGCTATACGAGGTAGGATTACCGGGTTAGGTTGATTAGCCACGGCAAGAAGCGCATTGCGTGGCGACTCGAAAACTCTGTTACCTGGCGGCCGGACAATCATTCGGAATCTTCCGGAAACCGTTCCATTTCATGATTTGACTTCATTCTTCTGAAATGTGTGTTGAAGTTTCTCTCATGCATCTAAATAAAAACCTTTAAAAGTTTAATAACATAGGTTTTCTTTGTGTACCTAAACAAAATTTTACGTCATCTCATACAATATTTGTTGCTTCTTTGACTATTTGGCTAAAGAAAGACGTCTTGACATTAACACTTGCGGCAGTAGCTGTGATTACTACTGACCCCCAATTTTTTATTCTTATGGTTGTTAATCATAATTAACTGAATATTTCCGGACTGTTTACTGCCGGCGGAAGAACACCAGCAATATATTAACTACTCTGGTGGACAGTCATAAACTTCACTTTCCGTAAAATATTGCCCCTAACCAGATATGGGTTCATACATCATTTTCGACAGCCGGTCCCGCATTTCTCGTGAACAGGATACATGTTTGTGAAATGAGCTCAACGCACGTCGAAATGAAATACCAGTCATGTGGAATGTATCGCCATCATCGGATATACGTGGTGCAGAGGGTCGGAGGGTTCGCTTCTAGTTCCCAGTGCGGGCCACACCGCAAACCAGAGATCGTATCGGATATTTATATTCAACCGATACGTATTCCCGGTCGGTCCGTGGGCCGTATTTATAAGCGTGTTTGAATACGTATGAAGTATTCTATAGAGTTCTATGCAGTAGCGTTACACATCTCCCTGCACCTGGAACTCGTGCCTGGTTGGTGGGGTATTGTATCTCTATATCACTCTAGTGAGCGCAAGAGACGACAAATGATATTTGTCATAAGGAGTGCAAAAAACTTACAATAGTTTGATCACAACAGAATCGGGGAATACAATCAGCTCCGAACTTATTGTCTATATTCATGGCGACCTTTTTTCGTTTCTTTTAGCTCTACCAAGTCGTGTGAGGTTTAGGGTCCTACTGAGCTGAGCTTGGGGGCCCCTGAACTTGGGGCCCCCTGAAATTGGGGGCCCGGTGTACGGCACCGCCTAGCTCACCGATAGCTAAGCCACTGACTCAGTTGATTGCGGCACCATTTGGACGGCGGGTTAGGATATGAGGTAGCGCACATTTCGTAAGCATTACAGTGTGCACCATAGTCCTGGGTTAAATACGAACTCTTTCGGATTGGCCGGAATGGGCGGGCATCGGGTTTCACCCCCTCCCGCCTTTCATCTCTCATACACAACACAAACAACACAATACACACACTATCACAGTGATCCACACTTAAGATAACACATATGAACAGTATCACTCTGGGGAAGGTAAGGGGAAACCAACCGAGTTCATCTTCCCAGATATTTCCGTGGAGCGTACACATTCCCCTTGGTAGCCGACTACATCCGGACACGGGAAAGGCTTTCAGAGAAGAAGAGAACTTCTGCGTGTGCAAAGCTACGAAGGTCGTACTCAAAATAATTGGCCACTACTTTTTTACAAATCAAAAACTACCAATATTAAAAAAATAAGAAGATCAATATCTCAATCTCCAGTAATTGCACAACGTATTTAGTTATTTTCTAGCGCCTGTGACGTTAACACAGACAGTAGGTAAAACATAACCGAAAGTGATGTTTTGTTTCGTCAACGTGCTGTTACTGAAAGAAGATATTCCAACTGCTGAAATTCACCACAGAACTCAGTGTTCCTATGAAGATGAGAGCATGCGCGCTAGCAGTGATCAGAGACGGGAGAATCGCTTCGAAAACGGAAACACTTAGTGGTCGCCTTAGACTGCTTCCAGTGAATGCAACATAGAGAGACTGCGTGGCAACCTTAAAGAAGACACAGCTGTCACTGTCAATGAAATTGCGTAAAACTTACAAATGGACGCAGTACTGCGTAGGAAATAATCGCGAGCTTACCATTTGAAAAATCTGTGCTCTCCCCTGAGAAATAAAAAAATAAAATGGGTTACGAAATTCTTTTCCAACTTGCTTACAGTCCCTATATGCCACCTTAAGATTAAAGTATTTTCGGTTTTGTGAAGCAAGTCGATCACTGCAAGACTATGGAAGATATGAAGAAGACAATACGCCAGTGTCGTAGCGCAGATAGAAACGAGGCTCTAGTGCAATAGAATTTCCAATTTTCCACATTAATAAAATCTTATTTGTAAAAAAATTGCCCATTATTAGAAGTAAGGCCTTCGTATTATTTTCGTCGTAATGTCCATCGACAGATATCATCAACTGATGGCCATGGAAAAAATGATCTCAAAAGTGTAAGAGCATGGACATCAAAATATTTCAATTTGAAACACTGATTTTGATCCAGGAAGAACTTTCTAAATCTGCTCACTGTATTGCGCACAATAAACCTTTGACTCTAGGAACATTAGAAGGAAGGAAAACTCATGTATCTGAAATTTAGTGCTATAGCAGAATATTGAAAATTAACTGGATGGACGATGTACGCAATGAGCTTTTTTGACGATGATGGGTTAAGGAAGAAAGTTGTGGAATAGTCTCACAGTAAGAACAGTCAGCAGGGCGGATAAAATTTTATGACATGCTGGACTGGTTAATTTATTACTGGTGCAAAGAGGAATGCTAAGAATATATGGAACAAAACAGACAAAGCACGTCGTAAAGGTGTGGTGAGTTTAAGAGATTAGCTGATGATAGGTAGAAAGGCAGGATTGATGAGGGAGAAAACGTAAAGATAGCAGCCGAGAAGTGACATTTCCAGCATTGTAATTTGTAGCAGTAACTGCAAATCTTTGATACTCTTGTGTTTATTTCCTTTCATTCGGTGATGAATGCCGGACTAGTACTAACAAGTGGAGACCACCAGTTGTAAAATTCAGATACGATTCATAGTGTGTGCAGTAAAAGCATATGGCCAGAGGTGTAATGTGGCAAAGCAGTAACATACAGTTTTTCGCAGTTGTCTAGAAAATCGCCATTGTAGTATTCCCTTCCGTTAAAATACTTTCTACGGAAGGTAGATTTCAAAGGGCGCCTGGCGCAACCAGCAATCTCTCTGCCTCATAAGCCCGTCGTCGAGGGATTGAATCTCGCTATAGGCAATTCTTTTATTTATACAAATGTATATACAGATCACATTTTAAGACATGGGAAATTGGTTATTTTGTTAGTGGAGCGAACAGTCGAAGGGAAGAACAGTAGAGGTAGAGAAAGATTAGAATATATGAAGCAGAAAATTAAAGA
Source organism: Vandiemenella viatica (assembly GCA_031002005.1). Lineage (NCBI taxonomy): Eukaryota > Metazoa > Arthropoda > Insecta > Orthoptera > Morabidae > Vandiemenella > Vandiemenella viatica. The sequence continues at coordinate 220,369,772 of JARYHS010009186.1, read as the reverse complement.
TGGGAAGGGGTGCAGCCTTGAATCAAACCAGTCGAGGGACTGATGACAGCAAAAAAAAAAGTTGTTCCGTCCTATAACATGGGAAGGGAGAGTCGAAAGGAGACGGCGTCGTGTTTTTCACAACAAAATGCACTTCAAAAACTTATTTTGAGCATAACTGTAGAAATTTATCGCCGAGAATTATCTATAAACAAATTTGAATAAGTAAAAAAAAAAAAAAAAAAAATTACTGCAGTGAGATTCGATCCAGAGACCACAGGGTCATGCGCCCTTTTAAATCCATCTCACTTTAAAAATAAAAAAAAGGTATTTGAACGCAAAAGAATATATTAATACCGATTTTCTCGACAACGATGAAGAAGCGGTTATTACTACTTTGCCACATTACAGCTACGGCCATGAGCTTTTATTACATACAGCATGAATTGAATCTGAAATCTAGAATTGTTGGCCTCACTTTGTTAGAAGTTTTCCACTTTATTGGCAAGAGAACTGTGTGATAACTGCTTAATAGTCCAAGTTCACTGAGAAAGATTTTGTAGAACTGTTGTTAAAATAAAGCGTAGAACTAACTGTATGTTACTTGGTATTAATTCATTTTAGTAGACGATTGCAGTGGTGACTTGCACAGCGAAAATAGTGCTAAAAATAATGTAGGGTTATGTTTGTAGAAATAGCCACAAAGATTATAACTGAATATACGTTTACTGCTGCCGTGTGCATTTTTTTTAGACGAGTTTGGTGGACGTGTATTCATTCGCTGTAGTTTGTGACGAATGTTTGTATTCGGCGTGAGTGTCTCTGTCCAGAGATTTTTGGCAGCTGAAGCCCTCAGCCAAAGCGACGTTGAACTATCAGCTACAGATGACCAGGTTTCACGGATGAGCGGACAGGACTTTGTAGCAGCTGGAGAGCATTCCGTGTCCTCCCACCCACCTGTTGTCGCTGCAGACGGCGCGGCTCTCATTTGGCCTCCCAGCTTATCTGCCGCTGCGAGAGAAGCCGCACTTTGCTTCGACCCGTACACAACGCTACATTGTGTGCCACCCACGCCCTCTTTATCACTTCCGGCGATAAACGAAACAATTTTTTATTGTTCTGAATCGAGCTTTGCGGCTTCTTCCGTCCTGCCCCGCTTCAGAACACACCTGCACGAGAATCCCAGTAGAAAAGACGCACAGTTTGTCGTTAAATAATATGTGATGATCAGTAAACGACAAGTAGTCCTGTGTGCTAGTATGGTATACAGACATGTGTCGAGATGTAAGAACACGTGAAGACTTCAATGCATCTGTCGAGATAATAGCATATGATCTACGAGCCCTGTGTATTACGATTAGGGATTTCAATCCAGCAAAGCGGGATCCCTTTGGCTCTCATTTGCCAGTTTGTCGGATCCCACACAAACTAGCGTGGATCGGCAGTTCGTAGAATTGTGAGAATGCAAGTCTCAGTCTTCGCAACATTGCTGCCAAGTAATTGCTTTCTCACCCAACTCTGGCTCAACCGATTGCATTGCCCCGCTTGCCCCTACCTTTCCAGTTAATTCACGTCAGTACATGTATGTTTGTATCCTCCGTCGTGATTTTTCAATAAATAGATTCACTTATAAGAACGCCCGGTTGTTTTCGTTGTATGTATACTATAATTTCAAATATATGGCTTGTTTAGAACAATTTTCTTTTTACGATGGTTGTAGTGGACTGAGTAACAATAAGATTCTGAAATTATTGTACATAAACTGTAAAGTTATTGAATCAACCAATACATTAATTTCTTATAAAACAACGATATGAATGAGCTGTTATTTGTACCAATATAAGATTCCTATTAATTTTAATTTATATAATATATCAGCTTCTATAGGAGAACTGAGACAATTAATTTTGTTACGATACACGCCGTTTGGCGCGGGAAGGGCACTTCTAGACCGGTGGCTATTTACGCTGTTCTTAAAGAAGTACATCGGGAGACGAAACAATCAATAGTTTTTGCTTCTTGATATCAAGCAGATGTGATTGATTGATTTACAAAATGTTATTATTTAGATATTTTCCATAATGTGATTAGCGGTCTGGTAGCTCAGTGGTTAAGACGCTTGCTTTCGCTGCTCCAGTACGCCAGGACGTTCCATGGCTCGGATTCCACTTTAAACTGTAGGTCCCTGCTAGGGCTAACAACCCTAGTTCTAACAAAATTACAGCAAAATTCAAGCTACTCAAAGGCTTAACGTGGTCCACTTTGGCTGTGTTGTAAATATCATTTATAATTGTGACCCACTTTTGATCTTTGGGACGGAATAGCAAGCATATGTCGACTAGCAATGTGGAAACTCGAGCAGAACCATGCGTCTAAGCTCTGGTATTATAAAGTCTTTAACTAGCTATACATTAGGTGTCTGCTCTATGTCATATTCCTCCACAAAAGATAACGAGGCACAAGGAAATATTAAAACTACCAACGAATTTCCTTGGACTTCGATGGTCTTCAAAGTCGTATACTTCACTCTGTACATCTTTTGATATTAATTGCTCAATATACCCTTGATGAAGGCTGTGATTTACACGAGACATGGAAGCTCAATTGAATTCAAATCAAATTCACCTGCTTTCATCGATGGTCTTCTTTCTATCGACCAAAAACTCTTAGGATTCGAGCTTTCGCACAAGACTTCGATATAACAGATTCCCAATAACCATGGAGGACTAGAGTGGAACAGCCCCTAGAGAATTACGTATATTTTAATAATTTATGCAGAAACAGCAACCCGTGACTCAGCTGTTTGTGACTGTGCAACATTTTACCATGGGGTATCCTTCGAAATATTTTTTTTGGGTGGACTTGTTGCAGTGTTCAAACCAACACATAATGCAGTACGAGATTCAGACTTAAAATATAGATTTGTAGTATTTCTGTTGTTTAGTAATACTGTAGTTTATACTGTTTTGTAATTCTATCCGTCCATGACGTCAGACAGGATTGGTATAAGAGTCACTGAACTGTAAAGTATTTATCTGGTCTCATATATCTGTAACACGGTAAATTAATGCGACACCGCTCCCCATTTGAGAATTTTATATCCTGCACCTGTTATTTTGATCACATTTACAGATATTTTTATCTGTTTTAGGATTTCTGTAATGGTCACATATGAAACACTTCTGCATATTTTTCAAATAAGATGACCATGAATTGCCACTCTCTCTTAATAAAAGAAGTTAAACTACTAACTTTTCCAAAAATTGAGAAAAACTGCGAAAAAACGAGAAAAAAACTGTTTTACCGTCTTTTGTATCCTACCCCAATTTTACACACTAGAAATACATAACTGTTTCGAGACCTAGAGGGGTGGTGTAACGGTTAGCGTTCTGGCCTCGCATTCGGGAGGATGCCGGTTCGAATCCCCGTCCAGGCGTCCAGATTTGGGTTTCCCATGGTTTCCCAAATCACTCCAGGCAAATGCCGGGATGCTTCCTTCAAAAGGCTATGGCCGAATTACTTCCCATTCCTTGTCCCCATCCTTTCCCGTCTCTAAAGACCTCGCTGTTAAGAGACGTTAAGCAATTTAAAAAAAATTGTTTCGAATTCTTGTTGTTCATCGAGGATGTTAATAAGAGTTTAATCTACTACTGCGAATATGCAGCCGAATAGTGGCATGTTCTCCACTAGAGAAAATAAGAAACTGCTTGAAAACGTGGGGGTAGTGCTATTGGTTATGGTACTCAAGTATTCTGTGACACCTCAGTTACTAGGTCTTTTAATCCTAGCACCTCTGTCACTCAGACTTTAATGTCCTAAGTTTATAATGCTGTGAATATTAGTCCAATAGAAAACATCTATCGAATCTATTTTCTAAGCCTGTGTAATTGGTTTGAGTAAGTGGGTTTGAGTAAAAAGGAAGATAAACTGAGGTCTACATTGAAGCTACAATGGAATTAAATGGTTCTTTCTCTTTACAATAATATTAGGTCCCAAGAAGATACAACTCACAAAAGGATAAAATTACAAGTAAGTGAAAGCCTCTTTAGCTGGAAGGTCTATAAACTCCTCGTACATATTCAAAAACTGACGTAAAATACATTTGTCTTAAAAAAATTAAACTAAAAGAATGACCATATTGTAAATAATAAAACAGAAATATTACTTTAGTGACGCCAACATTTCTAGAAGAATCGCATTCGACAAAAATATAATGTTTAACTCCGACAAAATGTTAGCACTTTCTGCAGCATGAATATTGTTATGTTGCGTGTATTTTCTGAGGAAAAAAAAGGCATAACATAATTTTAACAAAGTAATTAAAATAGCTGTTATTACTGTGACTTGTAACTAGGTACTTTGTATTACTATATCTGTTTTAGAATTTTCTTTGTTTTGACTACGGATAAAGGAGATAGAAATGCAAAAATCACAATGAAAATGAGTAAAACAAAGTAAGAATGCTGTAGTTATTTAATGTTATTAGTTTTAAGATCATTAATATAAACAATATTTTGTAGAATAAAATATTAGTACAATAAAAGTAGTAACTACCATCAATAATAAATAACTAACGTTTTTAACAATAGATTTGCTATCGCGCAATGCAGAAGAATAGAAAGAACAGTGGAACAGATAGTTGTTGGGTTTACGAAAAACCGTGATACAAGAGAAGCAATTCTGGCTTTAAGATTAGTACTTCAATGGCGTTTCAAGAAAAACAAAGATTATGCCCCTTTTTAATTAAGAAACTTTAAATACTTAAGGTCTAAAATATCGAGATCTGATAATCAAGTGGCTATAATAAGAGTAGAGAACCATGAGAGACAGGCATCAGTCAAAAAGGTTGTGTTACAAAATTACAGTTTATTCGCATTAATATTCTACTTATATGTATATATAGAAATAGGAGCGGACGTGATAAGAGAAACAAGAGAATGCTGCTACATAGAAAGGAAAATTAGTATAGTGCTAGCAAAAAGAGTCTTCATGAAAAAGATAAATGTTTTAGTTTCAAATATTTTTATGAGATTAAGAAAGAAGTTTTTCACTGTCATGTATGGAGCACAGCACATAATGGTAGCGATGTGTGGACTTAAGGAATACCAGAAAGAAGGAAATGTGGTATTATAGAGGGTCGTTATAAATTATGTGGCCTGATAAAGTACAAAATGAACGTGGTTTGGAAATGACGGGCGAAGAAAAATTTTGAGGCCGATTCTCGCAGAAAGAAGAGATAGGATAATGCGTCAAATTTTAAGACATTAATTGGTTAATTTGTTAGTGGAGAGAACAGCTGAAGGAAAAAATAAGTATGGAGACAAAGGCTATAATATACGAAGCATATAACTGACTTGGTTGGTTGTAAATGGTATGTTTTGATGAAGAGGTTAGCGCAAGATAGGAAGAGTTGGAGAATTGCATCAAACCTGTCAATAACTTGATAACAGAAAAAATATTTCTATCAGAGCATCACCAATTACTGATGTCAATGAGTAACTATTATTTGACACCGAGCGTTGAGGGCGGGTGGTTAACGCTCGCGCCTGCTTTTCGGGAATGTGAAGGTTCCATTCTCCATTTGGTAATCCAGATTTCGGTCTTCCATTATAGTTGGAAACCAATACAGGAAAATGCCGGAATGATTCCTCCAAAATGATACAATCGAATTCCGGCGACACGGTCGAACTTCGGACTTGGCTGAATTTCGGACTTGGTCGAATTTAGGACATGGTCGAATTTCGGACATAGTCAAATTTCAGACAAGATTGAATTTCGGACATGGTCGAATTCCTTCTTCCCAAAAGCAAAAAAAAAACCGTTAATAATATATAGTATCCAGTTACTTGTGAAGCTACACATTCTGCCGAGGTAGCTGTTTGGTTGAGTAAAGGCAGCGGATGTTGACCGTGACCTTGCTCCGTGCGCAGGTCGTGCCGTGATCCCAGACTGCAAATAGACAACACAGCCACGTGCGGGACACCGCAGCAAGGTAGGGAGCTTATCGCTGTGATACCTGCAAAGCTGCTCAAGGACTAACTCATTCAACCTGCCATGGAACAAGTATAATCTAGCAAGATTTATTAATTTTTTACTTAACTGTCATCTTCTAACTTCTTTACCCCTGCGGACATCGATGTGCGTATTAATGCGTTTGCCTTTCGTTTTTCTTCTAGTAGAAAAGCATAAATTTTTTTATGAAGTGTTTTTGTAATGTTTAAATTAAATTAAATTCTACAATTTCGTTACGCTTATTAGAGCTTTATTCTTTGATGTAGTGGTTTGATTAACGTTTTTCTCTTTATTATAACATACTATATTTCAGAAAAAAACAAGAAAATATTCGTAATATTAATAGAATACAAAGGGTAAGGTGTATATCTATTTTGTGGCATGATCTTTGGTGGGCATCTGGTAATTTTTTATTTATTTATTTTTTACCTATAGTTTTACGCCTCGTTGACGTCGAGGTAATTAGTGTCGGGAAAGGACGGGAATGAGGAGAAGCGGCAAGAAATGAAATGGAATTCGGCAATGACGTTATAAAGGAAGCATCACGGCATTCGCCAGGGGCGATTTGGGGAAACCTTGGAAAACCCAAATCTGGATGGGTGGACGGGGTTAAAAAATAACTTATCATTACATCAAATGCAACCACAACTTTCCTAATAAACGAAGTTAGCTCACTTTTCACATGTCCCAATTTAATTAATTAATTCAAATGCGATGGAGCATATTTCGCCGTGGAAATTTTTCTACAAGTCTATTTTACAAAAAAAAATTTATCTGTAATTCTTTCAATACTATTTCTCCAAGCTCTTACTATTTCACTTTACTAATTTCAATTTTTAAATTATTTCAGTTCTTGGTAACTTGTTCATCTCTTCCATTGGTAATTTATTCCAACCCTTGACTTCCTTATTTAAAAAAGAAAATTTTCACACTCCCTTTTCCTGAAATCGTGTGCTCGTTTGTGGTCATGGTCATCTTTTTCCTTCCATATGCTATTCCTAAATGTTGTTTCATTATCCATCCAAGCGCTATGTTCTATAACTATAAAAGAAAAACCGTGTATATATGTCCAAGAAGAAATCAAAATATACTGAGCAGATTTCAATGGGGTACTCACCATTTTAAAGTTTAGGACCCGACTTGAATCGTTTGGTATGTCTTATGTTTCAAAGTTACACAACGCCGTAGCATTGAATGATATTCTGGACATAAAGTGTGAAACACCAAAGATGCAATACCAACTAGATGTTGCATACGTCATACCTCGTAAACAATAATAGCCTTAATACCTCATCTACGGGTTTCTTCCTTACATTTTATTTTTTTAGTCATTAAACTTCATAGATAGCCGTATTGAATACAATGGCACACGAGGAAACTACGTGAATTAATTTAAAAAATATAATGAAAAACTCCCGAAAGCTTCTTTGTTTTTGATGCTACAATCTCAGGCCACACAGCTACAACGTCTTATTCTTGGATTTAATATCAAAGTAAACTGTTTAAAACCTCGAGTGTTGGCGTTAAACGTAGATACTTGTTATCCAACTGAAGCTTTTTGGTAGTATTGTAGATTGTGACACATTCTGTATTATAAACGTGTCAGTTTCTCCTATAATGTTGCAATTATCATGTCACAATTAATAATGTTACTCATTAGTGATTAGTGATTACTCCATTCTCGATATTTTTATGATCTATTGTCGAATGACTCTGTATTCTACATAAGAACGAAGTTTTTCTCGCTGTTGAGAATTGATGTAGTCTTCTCGGGAAGATGGCGACGGAGTTTCAGATCACCGAAATATCTTGTGGAAACACCTTTATTACTCGGCTAGTCTCCCGAGAATACATCAACTCTGTATTCTATACACTTTTTGAGAAAAAAATCATTGTTTGTATGGCTGGGGTTATTTAGCTAATACTTGGTACACGTGTTTCAATTTGGGTGGCTAAAAATATTGTAGTAATAAATGAACCCAAACAGCGATTAACGTGAAAATTCATTCACAGGTGCAGATAATTGAAATCTGTTATGAACTCAACATTTTTTAACAAATAATCGACCATAAATTGAATACTGTTGAATCGATTTTGACGGGATATTCACAGTAACAAACCTTACATTCGGACTTAGGAAATCTAAAATGATATGACTTAGAATCTGCCGTATATCTTATGATGCAAAGTAACCTGTCGCTGGAACGGGAAATGAATGCAATCTCAAAATTAATTTAACGTCTTGTTTCATTAATTTGTGTAAGATCGCAATGAGACTTCTTTAATGCGGGTATCAATATAGTATAACACCTCACATATCTCATCCTAGAGATAAAAAAAAATGAGGGTAAAAAATCTTCTCTACCCCTCCCCTTAGGTCGGTTTGGATTTTTTTTTTCGATATTTCTAAAAGTTTCTTTTTTCTTTTCTTTTTTCTGGAGAGACTGGGGATAATTTGCCACACTTGTATCAAATTGTGCAAATAAAATTACTGTCTGGGTAAATCAGCCTCAACCATACCGGGCAATTCCGAGTTCTCTGCTGGTTATCAACATACGTCATGTACTGTCCCAACACCTTCGCTCTCCTCTTTTCTTCCTATGGCTTCCGTTTGGACGTACGTATTAAGTTTAAGAACGTGATATGCCTTCATGACAGTGATGTGTGCTAAGTGCTTGCTACTCTTTTATGGTGAAATCTTCTTCAGGTCCAACTTGCAGTTTTTTCGTCACCAGTGGTATAACTGTAATCAATTCTGATTGACGGTATCGATAGAGCACAATGCGCGCTTTCGGCATTCAAAGGGAAGGCGACGGACGCTGTTTGCGTACTGATCCCTTGTGGCGAGTGCCAGCGGCAATGCAATTCATCAGTCCACACAGGACCTTGAAATCTGTCGAGAGACTGTGATACTCCACTCCCAAATAGAAAGATCACACAAGGAAATGGAACCTCGAAATAGAAAGTTTGTCTGGAGGAATCGCAAAAAAATAAACAAATAGAATCCTATAAATCAAAAGATACCGCCTGTTGCGATTATTAAGAAATGTTTAACATGCAACATCTAATTTCTAATAAACTTACTATTCGCTAGAGCAATCACAGTTCTTGCCGTTCTATGAAAATAATAAAGTATGCTTACAGGCAAGAATAATACCAATTCCGTGTGGTCGTAAAGACCTGTTGACAGGATTTCTATTACAAGCGAATTCCGCCCCTGTCTTACCCGCCTTAACCTAACCCGGTAGTGCTTCCAGGTAGAGGGAAGCTACAGTTTAAAGTGAAATCCGAACCGCGAAAACGCTCTGGCGTATTTCATGTCACACAGCAAGCTGTGCCAGTGGTGAAGGTCGGGTTAAGGATCTATGAAAATCACCGCCGCGACACGAATTCGAACCGGGGCCCTTTCGGACCACTGAGCCACCAGACCCTTACATACGAGAGTAATCCTGATAATTAAATCCGTATTGCCCGCAGTTTCGCCTGTATGTAATAATTGTTTTCTAGCCGACTGTAAATTGTCACTATTAGTTTACTACCATTTTATAAGAATTAATCACTTTCTTCTTTTATACGAATCATTTAATTTTCTTGAAAAGATGTAAGCATCATGTTTACTGCAATCTAAATTTAGTACGATGAGCCACGGAAATAAATATTTAATGATCAGAATAGATTCGTATTTTGTGTTCTTCTGCCAGCTGGCGTAGCATAATGGAAAATACCTCACTTTTAAAGAATGAATATAAGGTTTGAAACTACGAAAACTGATTAAAAAAACAGATACGCTCAAGGACAAAAATTCTAAAAAAAAGTTCACGAACTGCTTCTACTTTAATGATTTAATGACTAATAAGGGTGATTGTAACCTGATTCAGTATATTATTTAGTTTATTTCAATGAAAATATTTCAGCTGCTAAAACAACAAGTGCGGTACGATTGCCAAAAACCTTTATTCACCAGTTTTACCATTTTGCTAATCGTTACCTTTTCAAAGGAGGTTTACAAATAAACCGTACCAGCAATGATAAACTTGAAACGACTTTTTAATTTTTTTTCCTTGGACGTTATATTTTGTCGATATGGAGGTCATTAGGGGCGGAAGGAGATTGATCGCAAAGAACGGGAAGGATTTCGGCCACGGCCTTTTGAAGGAACCATCCTGGCGTTCGCTGTAATAATTTAGGGAAACCATGTGAAACAGAAATCTAGATGGCGTGAGAACCCTCGTACTCCAGAATGTTATCGGCCAGAGAATAACGTGGGCCCACAAAGGCAAATTTGGGAAAATCTTCTGAAGGCACCTTTCCCTATAGGAGGTTGGTGGTCCTCTTATCTAACTCTGGACGTGACATTGCAGCATTGAAAGCCTCTTCTGACCTGCAGTTGTACCATCTCCGAATGCCCTTCAGCCACTAATTCCTTCTCCTTCCAACAGATCTTTTCCCCTGTATCTTTCCTTCAATGACGAATTGCAATAGCTGGTATCTGATAGGGCAAACGCTCTTCCCAGTAACACAGTTGATCAGGTCCCAACATGTTATAGTTTTCTTGTTTGGAAGGCGTCTCTTTAAGTGGGGACTAGAGCTGCCCCGCTGTAACTCTCTCTGAGGACGCTCTGACCCGGCGCAGTGTTCTGGATCGGCGCTGCCGTCAATCAGTCCGCGGGACATTCATCAAGCCACGGGGCGCGTCCACGGGGAGATGCGGCTCAAGGATCCAATTAGGAGACCGCTGACAAGCCTCCGCGGGATCGTGCATCAGACGAGATAAGTTGCGTCCATTAGGAGAACATTATGCAACCTGGACGTCGGTAGGAGAGCGGGCTAATTCAATAAGGAGACTACTGCAAGCGGGATTAATCTTCAGACTCGGAAACGCATACAGAAGTTCGGCGTATAAATACAACATGGTGCCGTTTCACAGACTCCGTACAGAAATGTATTCACTTTAATTAGAAACAGACATTATCAAAGGCCGATTAAAACCAGATACTGAAAATTTACATATTTACATGAAACTGAAATATACACACCGTAGGCGTATCACAATGCCGCATTCAAAACAGCTTAAGGAGCGTCCATAAACCACGTAGCTCCATTCTGTCCTCCTGTGAACCCCCTCCCCCCACGTTCCACGTAGCTTTTATCCCTTTTCATTCCAGAAGAAATTTTGTACTGTTTTCTCTTGTCAGACTATAGTAAATTACATACGTGGACTTCGTATTCTGTACCTCATTTTAAATGTGAAAAGCGATATGAATGGAAAGTTACGTGGCCTGGTTCGGAACCCCCCCCCCCCCCCCCCCCCCACCCACGTAGCGCAGCGTAACCTTCCAGACAACCCCACCCCAGACCGAGCCAAGTAGTTCGTGGACGTTCCCTTAATACCAAATTTCTTTAACACTTGTCTAAATTATGTAGCACAGGTTAACACAACATTATGAATATCTTACTAAAATCTGTGGTACTAATGATCTCTATGTTGACGCACACTATAGCCACAAAAACAACATCCACGAACACCATATTCTGGAAACGCTTCACGAGATCCAAGGTTAAAAGCTGCAATTGGCCTTAAGAAATCAGTTAAGGCCTAGCTACTAGTTATAGCAGCTAAGGCACTTTTCCTTCACAATAACTTCCCCTGGTACTGATTCCTTGTCTTGAATTGGAAAAAGTTTCACCATTTGATACCAGTGAATTACGAGAGCTAGTGGTACAAAATACAGCGTGTACCAAGAACCTGGGTTAAATTTCAAACGTTTCCGCAGTCTGTAAATAGTAAAGGCTTACAATATGATTCGCTTGTTAAACTTGACTACTACTGGTTTCTTTCAAAAGAACAGGACTAAACTGGCAGCCACCAGGTTATACCCTATTCTTTCTTTTTTCGGTCTTTTTTTTTTAATGTATCTGGAGACTGGACGTAACTGAATAGCTCTGTAATCTTTGGCGAGTCTCGATAGCGCCCAAAGTGTTAGTTACAATGGCTGCCACCACAGCGCTGCCTAGATAACCAGGAAATTTCAAATAAATAACTGCATGTGATTTCAATAACATTTGGATTTACCGTAAATACTACATTATTTATTTGCTTACTTAAGCTTTCGGCAGACATGCCGCAGCATTTGTCTGAGATACTATATTTGTTTACATTTGCATTTTATTTGTTTGCGCCTACATTGTTAGAAAGAAGTGTAACTGTGATGCCTGCAAAAAGGCAGTTGTCTGTTGATGGAGTAACTGCACACACATAACAAGGGCAGAGCTAAAAATTTATAATGCTAGCCAGATATACATGCGATGTTCGTTTAAATTTACTCGTTGCTATTTGTTTATTTACCACAACTAAATGCACAAATTCATATAATTATAAGACCGTCTGATATTTAGGATTTATGTTCTGTAGCAGTTACTAAGGTCAGATCACTACATAACTTAGGAATTTTTTGACAGGAAAATTTATCATAAACTTTCTGGAAAACGTAAGAAATCATGACATATATATATATATATGTCGTGATTTCTTATATGTCGTGATTTCTTACGTTTCTGGAAAACTTTCTAAGAGTTCATGATAAATTTTCCTGTCAAAAAATTCCTAAGTTATGTAGTGATCTGACCTTAGTAACTGCTACAGATGTTCATTTTCTCACTGCGAGTCAGATTTAATCATTGTGTATTCTGTCCACCTCAATTGCCTGTTGTGGAAGAAGTAGCGAAGAAGCGAAGGTAAAAGTGGGATTTTACTATGTAAGATCGTCCTTGGAAGATGGTTATCAGTATTCAATTCATAAAATTTTCAGTAGCCACATTCGCTACCCACGTAACGGGCTTTATCCTAGTGTAATAATACTTACTAATGCTCATAATGCTGTGTAATTTAACGCGATCCCTCCCCATTCAGTTTCCTGTTCCATTGACTGTGAGACTACACAAAACCCTGAAACCGACAACTGTGACATTAACGAAGTATAGCTTCTAATTTTAATTTAGTCTCGAATACTGGAGTTTGTACTGTCAGCTGTCAGATCTAATGCGTCAAGAATTATCTCCAAATATTTAAATTTGGTTTTAACATGAACAAGCAAATAATAATACTTAATGCTCTTGGTAATGACAGCCCTTCTGAATTCATTAATGTACAGGAAAGTAGCGCCTGTGGGGTGAGCAGTGACGGAGGGTTAATTGAATGAGCGTATGAGCCAGTCTCCTCACGTATTCGGTTCTTTGTCGGTCCGTCACGGCGACTTAATAGAGAGTGGCGCCCTACACAGCTGCCCTCGGCGATTGTTTATTCGACTCACGGAATGGAAATAGGCCTCCGAGGCGTCCGTGTTGTGACTTCTTGAAGGGTGGGCAGGCACCCGCCTTATGAAATCAACGTCGCTGTAATTGCTGTGTATACAATTTACTGAATCAGCATAAAACACAAAATCATCCTTCTGCAGTTATTGATTATACTAAATGAGATGATATAGACTAATAGTTATGCTTTAGATACATGGGCGTATCTAGCGAGGGGCAAGGGGGATGGGGGCTGCTGCCCCTCCCCCCTAGTAGAAAAATCAAGTTGCCTTCAGTACGCTTTTACGGGTGAAGAACTGGCTCAGGAGTACTTTGAAAGAGAAAAGTTTGAATGTATTATGCTTGATGAGTGTGCATCAAAATTTCGTGAAAGAACACTGTCTGATATTGACAAACAACGTAATTGAAAAATTTTCTGAGAATCCGAGACGATTAATATTTGCATAAAAAACTATAACCGAGTTACGATCTTAATTAACTGCATAGTAGGTCCTTAGAGTAAGTGGTTGGATTACTATATTAATCAATAATAAAAATAGTTTCCTCAGTAGGTTTGAGTTTCATTTTGTAAGAAATCGTCATGTTTCAGTCCCCCACCCCGCTACCTCGAAACCAATATGAGTTGCCCTCCTCTAGTTCTGATCCTGGATACGCCCTTGTGTAGATACAACTTCAAATTAAGTCTGCCGATTGAGAATTTCATTTCCACAGTTTTTTTTTCAGTTTGTTGAGACCAGAACTGGGTGTAGCGCTAGTATAGGTCATGTGTTTCATCATAGTTAAGCTATAGCTCTACTGCTGCTACCGAGAAGTAATTATTAATCCTAATTGTTCCAGTTGCTAGTAGATTAGCTTTTAATGTTTACATTGCAAGCAAACATTACTGTCACTGCCAGTGTAATTGCTATTTATGTGCCGTATTCCAAATGTGTCACGAAGCTGTTTAAGAGCAGAACATAAAATGAAATTAGGTACGTGTGTGACCGCTCAGGTTTTGTATCCTATAGCTGCGACACGGTCGTTTTTCTACTTCATTGGTTAGAATGTGGAAAAAGAACGAAAGAGTTTATCTGACAGTAAAAACTCGGACAATTATCAAGATTCTTTTCGTCCAGGAAATATATATATGTTTTTTACAGATTTACGAGAGAAATAAAAAACACTTGATAATGGCACGTCGGTAAATAAGTGGCAAAGAGAACTATTTGCTCAGCTATTCTTCTGTTGACTTTCTTTGACCATAAAAACGATGAACAATTTAGCTTTTTTCCCAGGTGATTCTCACTAGCTGCAGAGTAAAAAAAAAATCCTAATTTCTTCTGAAATATGAGCTTCCCACTTATACACTCAATACTTCTACTTGTTCTTTTTTTTTTAAAGGCCTCAGTAGCAGTTTGTTTCAATACTTGGATCATCAATTAGTTTCGTTTCAACCCTGCTATGGGCACTGACATGTTTATTTGACCTAGGTTTGTTGCTCTGATTCAAGACCCGATGGTGGAAGAAATTTTCACCATTTGTTCCTTAGTAAAGGATTGATTTAAAATAATTTAACTGAGACCGAGCGCATACTCCGATGGCAATTTCCCTAGTAATATATTTATTCATTTCTTATTATTATTATGTGCGAATGAAACCTATCGTATCAAGCAAAGCCCCCATTCTTATCGTTGCTTAGAATCACGAATATGTCAAAACGTTCCAGTGGGTAGTTAGAACAAGAGATTGTCAGTTCATGGAGCAATGGGGGAAATTTAAATGTTGCATTCTGTATAAGGCTCGTATAGCTTATGTTATCCGTTATAAGTATACTTTTGATCTTGCAATGTGTAGTTTTAGAGGCAGAAATTGGGGACCGTCCACGCATTCGCCTAAGCGACTGCTGAAAACCACGTAAAAACCTCAATCGGGACTGTCAGTGCGCGGGGGCCTGGAATCGAACCTAGTCCCTTCGTCACACCCCGGTCTAGTGTGGAGGCGCATTAACACCACACTGGCGGGTCCTTTCTTATTACACAGGGTGAGTCAAAAAGAACTTACAACTTTGGAATAATATGGAAATGTGATGAGATAACTAACTGAATCGGTAGATGTGTCATTTTGTAGCAAACAACCTCAAGTTTGATGCACATAGTATATCAGTACATCATTCCACCACCAGGAGCTCCAGCGTAGTGCTTAGTTAAAATGGCTGCTTTCACTGGTGCGGAATGTGCTCACTGTGTGTTGTGGTTTCATGAAACGAACTATCCAACAACTTTTCCGCGTGAATTTTGCACTGAATACGCTAAATAACCCCACAACTGCAGAATATGGGGCAGTGAAAATCCACTTGCAAACCTGGAACACGTTCGTGACAGCCTCAAAGTTATTGTGTTTTGTGCCCTTACCAAATTGCAACGAGTGTGGGAAGAAATTGATTACCGGTGGGATGTTTGCCGGGTGAGAAATGGTAGTTAGATCGAACCAGAATAACACTTGACGTTTTTGCGTGAAACTTGAGGTTGTTTGTGACAAAATGACACATCTAACGATTCTGTAAGTTATCTCAATAAATTTTTTCATTCCAAAGTTGTAAAGCTCTTTTTGACTCACCAAGTGATTTTTTTTTCTGCTATCATCAAACTGTGTACCAAACAGTTCAGAAAAATGACTTTCCACTAGTGGAAACAACTCTGTGTGGTTACCAGAAGATACAGGGTTTGGACAAAATAATAAGAACACCTGACATTTACATACTATTGCTTTATTAATATGGTGTTGTGACACCTTTTGCTTCTAGAACAGCTGAAATTCTTCGTGGGATAAATTTGTAGAGTGACTGAATAGTTTCCAACGGAATGTTGTCCCATTCTTATACCAAAACATTCGCCAATTGCTTCAGTGATGTTTGAGGTGGAAATCTGCTTCTTATTATCTGCTCCAAAACTCCCCACAACTGTCCAATTATATTGACGTCTGGCGATTATGCTGGCCAGGGAAGATGTTTGATGATTTTCTGACGCCTCTCGAACCAGGACAGAACCTTTTTGGCTTTGTGTATGGCGCATTATCATCTTGGAAGATGGCAGTGTTTAGCAGCAGTATTCTAAGAACTCTGAGGATGTCGAGATATTCATTCGCAGTCATCCGGCCAATAATGTGAATGAGAGGACCAGCTGAATACCACGATATAGCCGCCCAAATCATAACGGAATCTCCCCCAAGCTTGACTGTAGGACGCAGGCAATCCGGATCGTAGGCTTCTTTTGGTGTTCTCCCTACATAAACCCGGCAGTTAGTAGGAAACAATGTGAACGATGATTCACTGGACCATACCTCATTCTTCCAATCATCAAGTGTCCAGTTTTTATGATCGCGGCACCACTTGTTTCGCAGCTTAGCGTTGGTAGCTGTTATAAGGGGTTTTGCAATTGCAGCCCTTCCATGAATGTTAGCTTTGTGGAGCTCCCGCCGTACTGTTTTTGTCGAAACAGTATCACTCAGGTGTGTGTTGGGTTCTGCTGTCACTTTTGCTGCGGTAGTTTTGTGTTGTCTGGCCTCAATCCTTTTTAATGTTCGTCGGACTCTGTCGGTTAACTTTGGTTTTAGTCCACTATTTCTCCTTGCCGACAATGTTTTACCATGTTTTGTGTATGCTGTCATTACCGTGCATACTGTCACTCGTGAGATGTTAAACATGTTTTTGCCACAGACACTCCTGCTAACCGAGCTCCAACAATTTGCCCTCTTTCGAAGTCTGAGAGATCACGCATTTCGACGATCGCTTGTTATAACCATCACAGAACAAAGAGTATAATACACTGACACATAACCTACAACAACTGCCACGTCAACTATGCCGTACATGCGCATCGCAGCATCCACACGGAAGTAGTGGTGCCAACATGCAACAAACTGTACTCTGTCGAATGGTGTTCATATTATTTTGTCCAACCTTTGTATTTTTTTGTTAAGTTATTAATTATTGAGCGATCGCTGATACTAAATTTCTGCTGTAACTGAATACTGTTGTCTTTGGAGCACAGCTGCTACCCAAATACACCTGTGCGCACTCGACACCTCTCCGAAGTGGCGGCGCCGGCAGTTGACACGCAGGACACGTCAGCAGGGGCGATCAGCATGCAGCGTGGGAGTGGCGACTGGCCGCTGACGGGAATATTAGGCGCCCGTGTCGAGTGAATGGGGACATCCGCAGGGACTCCCAATATGGGACATCAATGGGCAACCGTGATATCTGTTTCACAAACCGGACAGACCTGGGGGCAAAGTATTTCAATCGTCGGTAACATGTGTCCATAAGTACATCGACTATAGGAAATCCCTGCCGGAACGATGCAGTAAGATTAAAAGGGGAGCCAGCGAGTAAATGTATATAAATAAAGAAATGGGATTGATTTGTGAATGCGAGTGTCTTTGACAGCAAGAATAAATCTCGCGCAGCAGACGTGAGACCAAGGTGAAGACAACGTACATTATAATTAATGGAGAGGCGTAAATAAGATAGCTTGATGATACGGAAACAGCTAGAAGGAAGATGATATGGTTATGGAAACAGTTGGACATATAGTGTAAAGATTATTTGTATTAAAGTTATATGTACGTAAAAGTTATGTTCAGAAATTTTTAATATCTGAGAAGCTGCGGAATGAAACTGTGTTAAACTTGGATAGTTTAACTGACGGTACTCTTGAAGTAAAAGCGACAAGAAATAAAGCAAGGTAGAGAATACACTTTATTACAGATAAAGAAAGCAAAACAGAGGAGAGTTAGACGATATTATAATTTTAGCAGAAGAGCTGGACTTAAAAGCCATTTATGTCTAAAAGATGGCAAAGAGTATTTCTCATCCTCGAAGAAAGTTACTAAAGAAAATTTGAAAATATAAAAGTAGCATACTTTTTAATTGTTTAACATGCCACCAACGGTAGTAAACGGCCTAAGCTAGATAAAAAGTTCCATGGTTTTGTAGTTTCTATGGAGAAGGTTATAAACTGTCTTCTTATTTCGTTATCAAAAGCGTGATCCACAGGTAGTATACTATGGCAATGACGATAAATGTAACTTAGGCAGCTCACTCAATCCGTGTGTCCTGTATAGCTGAATTTTATGTACACCTTTTTGAGTGGCAGATGTTTCGTTTATTTTATTGAACAGATGATGGTTAAACTGGGACCGTATACAAATAACATGCTTGGTTCAAACTGATGAATAGAATTGCGCGTCTTGAATGTCAGAGCTTCCTACACTCCCTCATACTCAATGTAGAAGGCTTGGGGTTTCTTATCAAAATTTTCTCTTTTCTTTCGGTCATGGCCTTCTGATGAAACAATCCCAACATTCACTTGGAGGGATTTAGGGACTCCAAGATAAACCGAATTATGGATGTCTGTGCAGAGTTTTAAACCCTCACCTTCCCGAACATCAATCCAGAGCGTTACCTTAGCCGAGAGCTCGGTAAGTATTATGGTGCACAGCCATATGATTCAAAACTGAATGCATTCAGCTACGTTTACGGCGGCAGATGATTAAATTTTGGGATTCAAAGCAAGTGTTCGCGTGTTGATCTTGTAGAGTCAGTGAAACAGTTAAATTTCTTTTAATATGAGGCCCCAAACTTGGATTTTTTCTTCCATTTCTTCATAATTACTTAACGCTTCTTAGAGTCAAGAGAAAATCGTGGCAACGAACATGGAAGGAATTGGCAATGGCCATCATGAACGAGCTATCTGAACATCAGAAATCTAGTGGTTACATCGGGAAGCGAGTCCCGAGAGTTAGTCGCTCATCAGCCGGGTTCCTGCATCTGTTATTAATGTGATGGGTAGTCTTCTACACGTGAAATCCATCTCGACTATGTGAACTGCAACCAGAGTAAACGGACAAGGTGCTATTTGTAAATTCAGGTTTAACTTTTATTGCCATGCAACTTAACCACTCACTTCAAAACAATCAGGTTGATATGGTGATTAGGGATGGTCGACAAGCACCTCTTCTCCCCCGCAACCCAAATCCTGACGAAGAAAATTTCTTTCATCGCCAGGACTCGAGCCGGTTAACTACAAGCTATGACCAGAGGATTCCGCAACCATCTGAGCCAACGGGAAGATACTTGCATAGTATCGGTAATGGCAAATTTGTTGTTATAGTCGCGACACTATTAATAAATGTTTTGCGGATGACATTGTGTTCTTTACAACAGATATGGAGATTGCAATGAAACTGAGATAAGTCTCGAAGAAAACGGCTGAGAAGGAAGGACAACAAATATCGTTTGAGAAGACCGAATACATGAACATAGAAGCGAAAGACCGGACTTGGACAGTTAGGACTAAATATATTGAAATTAAAAGAACATAGAAGATCAAGGGCCTTTGTGAGATTTTGACTCTAAATATCAATGAAAAGGCTGCAGTTGAAGATAGGGCGAGAAAGATAAAACAGCTTTCAAGACACGTCAAAAGATGAAAATCCAATTTTATCTCCTGACATGCGATATACAAGCACTATAGGATGGTACTGAAGCCAGAATGTCTGTACGCAGCAGAAAGGTTATCAGAAATAGACTGATGGAAATAGAAAAGAAAGAAAACAGTTTTTAAGGAAGATTTTGGGGTAAAAAAAATGACAGAATGCACATTTTAGTTCGAATTGAGATCGAACAAAGAATGATGCAATAAATTTGAAAAGGTCTCAAGCACAATTAAGAAAAGGATTTAGCTTTCTAAGGCCACATCAAGAGAAAAGAAAATCCTAAACTTTCAAGAGAAAAGGAAGAATTCAAGTTCCATGAGTGAAAGAAGTTCATCAGGATCTAAAAATATGTGGAATCAAGGCGAAAGTCATCAAAGTCAGAAGAAAAGCCACCAGGAAAAGGAAGGAATTCTCATTCTCAGAACAAGAAAAGCAAGAGTGAGCCAAAGAATGAAGGAGACTGGTGAAGAAAGAAGGAAACTCTGAAGAGGAAATGAAGTAGGTAGCATCTTTAGCCATTCAATCAACATAATGTGTGTTTCATTTTTCTCAATTGTTTTTAGGCAGCTCGCAGGCACCGCGCTACCGAGGATGAAGTTTCTTAGTCGTAGTCCCTAGAGGGCTGAATCGAAAAGGAAACAATTATTATGACTGGCAAACAAACAAGTAAAATGTTCTTCCTAGGTTGGTCCTCAGACTGGACTTTGCCGCCCACTCCTAATATACGTACAACGCAGTGGTGCGATCTTGTTCTACACTGCAGGTAAATATTTACCTCGATGCAGTAGGAGCGTGTGCAATGAATCTTGCGTCTCGTAGGGCCTTGCTCTGTGGCCGGTGTGACACACGAGTTCAAATAAACAGGTCGACGAGCACTTGAGTGGCTCCTCCCAAGTAAGCAAAGCTCGTGAAATGGATAGCACAGAGCGCCCTTTGACAACCGTCGTCTGGGCTTTCAGCCGGATCAAAACAGACAGCATACTCCGACATACCAGAGCTCTGCTGACATACGAAGGGGCGTCTTACAGGTCTAATTACGACCGTGAGGTAACGGCCTGGACCGGAAAAATTCCTGGGTGGCATTTGTTTGATAGTAGAATACCTGTGCTAACTTGATTGGATGGTTTGCAAGGTTGACTAAATCGAAATCTGCATCATTTGTATTTTATCCTCATGGAGGATATTAGCGCCCTTTTTGTACTTCTTTGGATAAGTATGATTCAAAGATAAACAAACACCATTTGACGCTAATGGGGTGGAGAAGAGACCTTTTAATGGATACGTGATCATCATAGATAAACTACACTCGCGAATTCGCTTGTTCACCTGCTGCTTTCACCCTTTAAGACTTTCTCTAAGATTTTCGCACGTAATTCCATTCCCTCCCCTTAGGTTTAGTCGCTTGAAAATGGTCCCCGATACCCTACAGCAACTCGCCTCCTAGATTTCACCTCGGAGGCATAAAGCATGTAAAACAGGGTTAGATGCATATTTCTAGGTACTATTTGAGAAACTCTATGAACTTTTGAATTGGATGGCTTCTTTGGAAAATATTCGAAACAATTTCTTGGTAATTTCGGAACAATGACTGGTGTGTGCGGATCAAAGAAACGAAGGAAATGTGTTAAAAACGCCTCACGCCTCTCGATAATGTTAAGGTGAAGAAATATGTAACGTAGCTCGTCCTGTTTATTGTGGCGTAATCCAAACTGATAATTCTCGATAGAATATCTGCGCTTCAGAAAATACTCCTCGTATATGGTGAATAAATAGCGAAAGACGAAAAAAAGCTATAAGTGTGACAGAAAGGAGATTTCTCTGCTAGCTGATAATGTCTCATCCATGACTCGCATACTGTATTCCCCACAATGTTTCCAGGTGAAAACGGACAGGTATGAGCAGTGAAATTTTGTCCTCTTAATAATTTTTCTACGATGACTGATCCAGTTATTTCTTTCTTTTCGTTGCAACGATAAAGATCGGTGATTTCAGTCATTGCGGAAACCGAGCAGTGGTTTGTTGAAGTAATTTTTGAACGTGCGATTTAATGCACAGTGGAATATAGAAAAAAAAGTTGTTAAAAATGAGTTAGTCTTGATATTGACTACTATGAGAAGAATTAGGTTTTAAATAGAATGTCTTAATTTATAGACAGTTTCTCTTTGTACGGTTTAGTTATAAAGTTTCGCACCCCATCATGCTAGTTCTACACAACTATCAATACTACTTTCTCCATATTAGAGATGGGTAGGTCCGGATGGATGCAGTTCCGCGGACCCGTATCACTTGCGCGAGGGATGGATGTACATCCGAGGGCTTGTCGGATTGCTTCCAGCCGGACCTGTATAATAGCGCCACAGTTCTCGAGTGGCCAGAGGTTGAACCACGGCCGGACCTGCAACGCGGAGCTGGAACGCAAATTTTCATTACAGTTCCGATTTGAAATAAATGTTCTGAAGAGTTTAATGTCATTTACTGTACGATTAGATTACAGTTCTGTTTAAAGATGAGATTATAAATGAAAAACTATTTCTTAATGTCCGACTACTAGTAGATAATTACAATAACTATTAAATGTCAATGGGTAGCTAAAACCCGGTAGTATTTTTTTATTGGTCGGGTTCATGCTTCTAAGGTGAGGAGTATTTTACGTGCTAAATAAGAATGGACTTATAATTTAACTTGTAATTTTAATGCGTTGCAGTATTATTAAACCTTCAACGTTCAGTTTGACTAATCACAAAGTCTCTAGAATTTTTTACGTTCTTAATTCTGAGGGCTTAAGGACAAATTAGATAATACATTTAACATCTCTTTATTGCAGAAACACGGTTCGTAGAGTTTCCAAGGATCATTATACATATCTACACTAATATTATAAATGCGAAAGTAACTCTGTTTGTCTTTATGTCTGTTTGTTACGTTCCTTGGGCTAAAAGGATACTCCGATCATGATGAAATTTGACTTTAGGATCGAGATGGGATATTATATTATGTATAGATAAGAACATATTGTCATTAAATTATGAAAACTATCTCAACTGTGAAAGATAAACGCATGTATATCTGTAATGCGAAATGTTGTTAAGCAATGTTGGGATGGCGTAGTGGTAACGAGTTTGTTTCTTATTTAAAACTGTAGAGTTGCTCCGGGTTCAAATCCCACTGGAGGCAAGTATTTTTATGAATTGTTTTTCATAGTTTGAGCCAGCGCCTACGATTTTATAGTAAGGATACCATGTTCTGGCAAATCTTTGGCGGTAGAAAGCGTTTACTTTATTCACGGTATACTGATTCCACAGGTAGTTTTTGTGTGATCTAAACTAACAGTACTGTATATGCGAAAGTAAGTCTCCATCTTTTTTTTACGTTTTCACGAATATAATTATGTGTATACCGATGACAAGGAAATACTTTGTATATTTAGGAACGAAATAGGATACTTTTTTCCGATATGAATAACAGTTTTGGTCATGACGCAGGTTCGAAGGTAGAATGGTATATCGATGGCGTTCCCGTTATATTATGCCGACTCAGTGTTGTTTGGGACATCTTAGATAATTTTCAGCTTTGCATATCCAGTTCTAGCAATCAAATTCTAAATCCACGCGTACGAAGTCGCGGGTAACAGCTAGTAATATATATAAATGATTATGTGGCATTATTGCGAGCGACTGTGCTGGCCGCTTTTACAGAAATATTTTATAATCCGACATTGAAAAAAGAAAAACCTCACTCCAGCCGTTTCTAGAACGTCCAACAATGGCTCAAACGATCGGTTATTATTAATAAGAATTAAATATTGCTTAAAAATAGTTTCAACTAAATTGGAAATAATATTAAATAAAATTACAAAGAAATTAAAAGTTTCTGAAATTGCACAAAATAAAATAAAGATTTTGAAAGCACCAAAAACACGTTACGGTAGCTGGCAAAACATAAATATTACTGTTTGATTAAAATGAATTGTATCGCACTCGATTTAGCACTCACGACAACGTTTTATTCACTCAATCAAAACAGTTTCACATAGTATACAGAGCAAAACACTACACATAATATAAGAACAAATCTCACGTAATTTCTCGCTCACAATTTAAAATACGTTATACTTGCAATTTTGTTTTTTGTTCATTTATAATAAACTGTTTCTTAAGCTGGTATATTGTGGAAAGGCAAGAATTATCTCAAAATGTTGAGTCTTGAATAATTTCATTTTTAGTAAAAAAAAAAACTAACAGTTAACAAAGACTTTCGATTGTTTTAAAAAAAAATTTAGTGGAACTTAAACATTATTAAGAAATGATTTCATTTTATTCTTATTTTACTTTTATCATTATCAAGTCTGATTATGCTGTGATTTTATAATATTACGTACAGTTGTGTGTTTCAGACAAAAATAAAAAAAATTATCAGAATTAATATTCTTTCATTTCATTAATTAATGGATGAACACGATATTACTCATACTGCAGTTCTCCTTGGTAGGATTTGTATCCACCATACGCTCGATTGTAGGTTCGGACCTATACAGATCCGCCGGACACGTATTTGGATGTAGGTCCCTACACATCCAGTTCCGCCACACACTCCGCCCGCGCGATTGTAGAACCGGACCCATACAGCTCCGCCGGACACGTAACTGGATGTAGGTCCGCACAGATCCAGTTCCGCCATACACTCCGCCCGACCGATTGTAGAGCCGGACCCATACAGGTCCGCGGACACGGAACCTGGATGCAGGTCCGCAGCGCTGGATGTACATCCGGACCCGACTCCTTTAAAATCTCGGACCTGCCCATCTCTACTCCATATAATATCCGTCGTATATATTCTCATTTGTTTGTGAGCTTTTGTGTTAGTCTGCCTATTAAACCGACACTACGAAATATATCACTGCATCTACTGACTAAAGACAAGACCGTAACAGAGACTTTTCAGCTTTAGGGAGGTTTATTGGAATAAGTGTTACTAGCCTACTGTTAAATACAGTCCTTGACTCGTTGACGGCTATACCGCTCGATTCCGATGGTTTTGTGTACGAATACAGTCTCTGGATAAAAAGTTAAAGTTGCCACCGCGGGTCATAGGCAAAGCTCGCCTAGCTATTCGTTCTAAAAGTAAGGTGTTGTGGTCAGCTGTGCTTTCTGATCGCTTTACTACCCAGAAACCATAGTAACAGGATTATCACTAGCCTGAATACATATTTTATAATCTTAAGCGAATACAATTGGTAACGGCAGCGACAGTAAATTACCTTTGCTTTTCATTGCTTATGGCTTTACGCTTCGTCTATGTCGAGGTCATTACAGGCGGTAAAGGATAGAGGGCAAGGGCCAGTAACGGGAAGGAATTCGCCCATGGCCTTTTGGAGGACTCATCAGACAT
This sequence comes from Vandiemenella viatica, assembly GCA_031002005.1. Classification (NCBI taxonomy): domain Eukaryota; kingdom Metazoa; phylum Arthropoda; class Insecta; order Orthoptera; family Morabidae; genus Vandiemenella; species Vandiemenella viatica. Next base: position 220,344,608 of record JARYHS010009186.1, on the reverse strand, counting down.
TCGCCTGGAGCGATTTGGAGAAACCAGCGAAAACCCACCCAAATCAGTATGACCGGACGGGGATTCGAATTCGCGTTCTCCCGAATGCTAGGCCAGAGCGTTGCCACTCATCCACCAGGCTCGGTAAAATATCTTTGAGATAGTCTGTACCGTCAAAGGCACTTTTCATAGAATATTTGAACAAAAAAAAAAAAAAATCGGAAACTCGAGTGAACGTATAGCCCTGCAATAAGGGAGCGTCCATAAACTACGTGGCTTGGGCGTGGGGGGGGGGAGAAGGGTTGGCTGGAAGGCTACGCTTCACTACGTGGGAGGGGGAAGGGTTTAAATGAGGTGCAGAGCACACAGCAGCATGTGAATATTTATTTCTTCATTTAATTATCTCCATATGTAATTTATAATAGTCTGACAAGAGGAAAAAAGACTTGTGGAATCAAAAGGGAAACAATCTATGTGCTACGTGGGGGGAGGGAGAAGGAGAGTAGAGACAAATGCCACGTCGGGCTACGTGCGAGGGAGGGGGGTTCACAAGAGTCCAAAATGGAGTTACGTGGTTTATGGACGCTCCCTAACTGTGTTCACAAGATCTGTCGTGAAGTCGCAGACACATGGTGCATTTCATTTAAATAGAGGCAGTATGACGAAGCTGCAGTATGGCAAAGCTGCTCAGAAAACTCGCACTCAGAATCTTGAAATGTTGTAGTTATTATTTTTTTTAATAAAAACCTATCTTCAGTTTATATGATCCTCCTTCCATTCCTAAAACATGGAAGAAAGGGACACATGCAAGGTATAAAGCGAGAATATAAATTGCAGATGAGGTTTTTTTTTTTAAGATTGATTTCGGACTGTTTAAAAATTCGCGAATGGTATGTGAGGAAGAAGTTGTTGATGCGGACACTCGCGGTGAGACTGCACTGGCGCCGTCCAGCACTTAAGATTGTCGGACAGAAGTTGGCAGTGACGCAGCTCTCGCAAGTGGCCGACTATGTGGTAGCGTCATACGTCTGAGGAATGACAGTACTGGGAATCAGTACGACGCGTCTCCCAGGATTTACTACAGACGGCGACATATGGTGGAGTTGCAGCTGTCGCGGTCTTAAATCTAGAGACCCAAAACAGGGCGGGCCAATTCATCAGCCTGCTGGGAAACAATGTCAACAGAGGTAGCACACCATCCTCAACACTCTCTCACTGTCAGATAAGTTAATCGTAAGGTATAAAGAGTGTCTTTCTGGATTTGTCGATGTTAAAACAATTTATAAGTTCATAGTATTTATTAGAGTCTTACTTACTAGCAGAAATGCTTGTTTAATGAGGTATACCACTCTAAATAAACTAGGAAGTATTCTTTGATTACTCACGATCATAGGCAATAATTCATCGAAGAAAGAAACTTCCATTCTTCTTACCTGGAAAAGAGAAAGATGTTTATTTAAATGTTCATAGAATGGAATCACACAATAAGCAATTTGTCTCGCAGTAGAAATCTGAAATGATCATCTTTCACAGATGGAGCATGCAGATATTACCTGCCAACAAAAACTACCTCTTCTCGTAGCTATACCACTAAGCATCATATGAAACAGGTATGCCACATTGATATGACGTACAAGATAGCTCGGAATATATTAAGTTATATTTGAAATCTGGACCTTTTCTTCAAGCGCTCATTTTTGTTGAGCTTTTTACTCAATCCTTTCTATTTTTAGAAAATTAATATTGTTTTGATAATAATAAAAAAATTAACGAATACATTAAATCATATAAAACACTAACAGAATTTAATATACTGCCTTTGAACAAGTTACATAATTAATCATAGGATCGAAACACAGAAAGTAACTCAAATCATTTCTTAATTAAAAAAAAGCTTAAAAGCATGGTTGAAAACCGTTAGGCAATTTTTCTATTTAATTACTGAGCATAAGGGTGATGTTATGACTTGGTGGTTAAGGCATTTGACAGGAGATCAACAGAACGCTTCCGGGATTAGAATTTCATATTAAACTGTAGGTTCCCTATCCCTGGTAGGATTACCAGGTTAGGCTAATGCAACGTCTATGACAACTTCTAATGCGGATCCCCACACATTCAAAACAAATTGAGCTTAACGAAGACTTAACGTGGTCCTAGATGATCCCAACAAACATATTGTACATACTAAGCAGAAATTTGATTTAGTGATTAGTGATGGAGTAATATATTAATGTAATAAGAAATTATTTGACCCTAAGTCGTTTGCTCTGAATCCTTCTACATGTTTAATGAAATAATGTTGAGAAACATTTATCATATAGTTCATTATTACGGTTAACTTTGCCTTTCAGTTACAGAAAACTCTAACAGCCTTTTTTATGTAAAGTTGCAGCGGAAAATTAAACACCAAAAGAAACCAGCGCTGCCAGTACAGCCAACTTATATTATACCGCTGTCTCTTTGAAATTATACAGAATGAAACCCAATTATACAAAAGGGTCATCCATTGATTACATACGCGAGTGAAAGTGCTGGGAGCAAAAAAAGTCCACGAAAAGTAAACGATGTATACATTGATAAATTTTTAGTAACAAAAAGGAAATAGATATGCAGGAAGGGTTGTCAACTCAATGAAACAAAGGGCAAACACTTTCAAAAAAGTGCTCATTTTTGTATCCAATTATACAAGGCAATCTGTTATACAAACAGGATACAAGAGGTAACCAAATTATACAAGTTTTGTATCCAATTATACAATCTGGCAGCCCTGAAAGAAACATTTTGCTACGACTCTATAATTATTTCTGAATCTGGTACCGATTAGATGAATGAAAAAGCATATCGTTTATAGTAAGTAACACAACAGTGAGAGAAACAGTGTTTTTCTATAAATGAATGTAATCTTTCTCGGCGTTGTTTATTTCTAAACGTTTCTCGGGAAACAAACCGAGTGATGTTGTTATTAATGCACAATATTTCGGCGACTTTATTCTCCGTCGCAAACAACACGCTCAAGGCTGACTTCAAGGCAGACTTCAAGACTTGCAACTGCACCTGAAGATGGCGACGGAGTATAAAGTCGCCGAAATATTGTGCATTAATAACAACATCACTCGGTTTGTTTCCCGAGAAACGTTTATAAAAAAAGTGTTTTTCTAGCATTACGCCACGTCGACGTTGATGTCATTATAGGTAGCCGAGGTCTTTGGACAAGTAAGGGGAGAGAATTAGACCTTGACCTCTTGAAGAAACCATTCTTCCCTTTAACTGATGAAACCATAGAAAACCGAAATCTGGATTGCCGGAAGAGTATTTTTATGTGCGTCTTTAGTGTAAAGAAATTTGTAACACGGATTATTTTTGAGATGTCGGCTACAAGACATTCTGAAAACACGTTAAAGGAGATACGAATCTTCAAAATCTCCTAAAAAAAATTCTCGTTAATAACTTCTGAACATAAGGAATTTTGTCTATCTGACACAAATAATAAAAACGTTAATACAACGACAAGAACAAAAACGTTGATCAAAAGAACCTTACATCTTGACATATTAAATATCTAATTAAAGGTAAATTAAGATTCAAAGGTTTTTTTTTTTACTTGACAACTCCTTTTGCTTTTCTGCTGAATATACCAATAGAACCAGTAATAGCTGGCAACAATAATTCGTAGAAGTTTTTAGTGCAAAATTTATGAATAATATAGAAAATGTATTGCTAGTCTTAGTGATGACTCTATTCCATTTGTACTATTCAATGTAAGTTTTAATTATTTATTATTATTAATTAAAATTGCCATAGAGCACATGCTACTGTGGCAATTCACTGTCAACTAATTAACCCTTTTTTATTTTAATTATCTTATATAATTTGAGTGCTAAATTCTTTTCCCATCTACTTTTGCGATTTACAAATTTTAATTTTAAACTCCGTTTTTGGTAAATTGTTTTGTTTAATCATTCCATAAGTTTCCTCTGAATATAACTAGGTTTCCTGGCTATGAATCTTTACATAACAGCAATATAAAAACCAAAGATGTCTTATCAAGGAAGAGAATTCTAATCTACTCGAATGAAACTTGTGCTTCGGTCGAGATCATTACAGCTGGGATAGGAAGGGGAACCACGGTTTTTAGAAGAAACGATCCTGAATTTTCCTGAAGTGATTTCAGGAAACTATGGATAAACGAAATCTGATGGGTTGGACAGGGATTTTAACTCGTGTCCTCCCGAAGACTTTAGCGTTACTGCTCACTCAAGAAGCACGGAAAAAAGACTGTATATCTGCTGACTTACAGCTGTGAAGCCTGGATACTCAATGCATTGACGAAAGGGAAACTTAGAACATCCTCGGAGTTATGGAAAGATAGTAGCCAAGATTAAGTAGAAAAGAAAAGAGTAATCCACAATAGATGATTAAAGACTTCTTTGGGCAGTGGGTCGTTGATGATTCTTGAAGAAAATGTAAAATATGGACAAAAATGGTGCTGACTGAAGTCCAAGAACTTGTCGGTAATCAATAGGAAGAGTATCAGATCGATGGTGCGTAGATATATGCAGAGGTGCTAGAGTTAACTGGCAGAGATTCATCAAAGACTTTTGGTCCTAGAGAAGATTTGAAATTATATCCAAACTCGTGATTCTAAGATGTCACATCATTGGAAGACTGGTTTGGCTGATGATAATTTCATATCCTACATAGAAATAATTCCGTGGGATCAGTTTAATGTCTGCATGTGCGGCGGGCGGCGCGCCTGCTGGAGTCAGCAAGTGCTGATAGGCGGTCCAGTCTCACGGGAACTGAGCGGACAGTCAAGGACGGAGATCAGCGGCGCCCAAACAATGCGGAAACACAGGTCAGCTGCGAACCACTCCCCTCAAACACAGCGCAAGTGCAACAGTAAATGAGTTTCAATTCAGGTATATTTTCCGGACTGGTGACACGTTTGACTGTCACTCCAAACATTGGTTGGAACTATTTTGTTTGTTCCTTCGTTTTGTTGTTTTTATGGGTTTACGTCTCATTGACGTTGAGGTCATTAGAGGCGAGAAAAGACTGGGGGCAAGGAACGTGAAGGAATTGAGCCATGCCCTTTTGAAGGAAGCGGAGTGATTTGGGGAACCATTGAAAACCCAAATATGGATGTCTGGACGGGGATTCGAACCCGCGTCCTCCCGAATGCGAGGCCAGAGCGTTACTAATCACCCACCACGCACGGTGATAGAAACTAGAAAAGCATTGAGATTCATGTAGATATTAGATTTAATTTAGAGAAAAAGGTTAACGTCATGAGATATTGCAATGAATCTTCTTTTTTTTTTTCACTTCAGATTTGGCCTAGTGACTGTGAATAGTATGAAAGATAAAGCACGACGAATAGTGGTATCTTAAATGAATTTTCCTGTACCTTTCCGCACCACCTTTCCGCGGTACAGAGCAAATGCGATGAAGGATAATAGTTGCAAGATACGCTCTATCAAAGATAGATATCACCTGTAAGAATCATTCGATAACTAGACATCCTAAACTCAGATTTCTTAACCCTTTAGTATTTTCAGTATTTGTGGTGCAGAAACATAGGCTATCAAGGCAGAGCACTGAAGAAGGATAGATACCTTTGAGATGTGGGCACATAGAAGAATTTTGAGAATATCATGGGTGGAAAAAAAACCAACACTTCCATTCTAAAAAAAAAAAAAAAAAAAATGTGACGAAAAGGCTGTTATCTACATGCTACCAGCAAATTTTAAGTTGTAATGACATGTTGTAAGGTGACATGGAGATAATCTGGAGAAAATGATAATCCAGAGAAGAACAGAGGTCAAAGGTCAAGCAGAAGGTGGACAATATGCTGGCAAAACAAAATTAAGCAGGAAACAAAAACGACCGGTTGATCAATTATTCCTCGAATCAGAAGATAACAACAGACTGCCGAGTGTGTTAGCGATGGGTCACCGACTTTCGATCCTGAAAGACGGACTGCAGGTACCCTCACCATTCTTATATGTTTGCATCACATAGGAGTTACCTTAACGCTAAGCCGATTTCTTTGTACGAGCATCCAGATGTCTAGAATCAATTAATTAGGACATTAGGAGAGAATAAGGATCCAGATCAGTATCACGGGAAGAGATACTGATCCCGAGACTCCATGCAAGAGGTTGTGAGGCACACGAACTCACTGTATGTATAATTTATTATTAAAGCATTTTTTTGTCTTTGAATAATTAAGGCCATATATAGTAACTTTGGCATTAATGTTTTTTGAGGTCAGAGGAAGTCAAACCAGACCGAAGGAAGTGAAAGAAGATCTCTGGTTACTAAAAAAACAGTTGATGAAAAGAAGATGGCATGACAAGATGACGATCCCATCCTGGCGGGATGGATACATAATTATAATTTGGGTAATGAAGAAGGAATAATGAATTGCGATGTTTATGTTTTGAATGGAATAATATGTTGTAAAAGGAACAATAAGATAAGTAAATGATAATTTTTTTTGTGAAATTCAAGAAACCTTGTGTGTTGATCTAAGAGAAGTACATAATTTTATTTAGTTAGCAGGCTATAGTTTCAGCAGTGTTCTTAAACACAGCATAGGGTATAGAGGTAAATAAAAATCCTACGGTACTAACAAGACACCGGACATTGGAAAGTATAATAATTTTTATAATAAATTAATAAGGAATTTGAACCTTGAAAGATGCAGGGAACATTGTAACATTTTTAATATAAACGCGTATGGTATTGTTGGAAAGATCCCTACGTATTGCTCGCCTGTTCGATAGAGTTTCTATTTGCCCTGTATTCCGCCCCTATCAGGGCTGAATCTACAATTTAACGAAATATTCGAACCACGAAACGTCTTGGTGCGGCTCATATAATCAAATACAAATCCTAAAAATTGCGGTCACCACCGGGCTTTGAAACCGGGACCGCGTCCCACATATTCGAAAGCAAGTGCCTTAACTAGTGAGCCACAGAAATGAAACTCAAAAACGAAATGTACTTTCTGGAGCAGCAAAATTGGAAACCATATATTGTAGCTTGCAGCTTTAACAGAAGAATTTAATTGCAAATTTCATATACTATTCGTAATCAGGTGTAAAATCTCTTAAAACTGGGAAACATTGTCACTATCTGAGAATAGATGTTCAACCAAGGAACAAGACAAGGTGCTTATCATATCCCTCACGAAAGAGCTTCTACTTTTTTATTTTGCTTATGGCTTTATGTCTCGTTGATGTCGAGGTCATTAGAGGCGGGAAAGGACGAAGGCAAGGAACAGGAAGGAATTCGGCCATGGCCTTTTAAACGAAGCATCCCGACATTCATCTGGAGTGCTTAGGGAAAACCGTGGAAAACCCAAATCTGGATGCCCGGACGGGGATTCGAACCCGCGTTAGCTCTTGCGAGGCCAGAGTATTTACACTCACCCACCATCTCAATGAGCTTCTAGTTATTCAGTCTTTCAATCAGAAAGCGGACGAAAACATTTTAAAGGAAACGACAGAATTTAATGTTATAACTAACACTATATTCTATACATCGACAGGTTAGTTCCACCTTCTGGTAGGAACTACGTCTTTTCCATTGCGGTGTTGTGACTCATAAAAAACGGGATCAATGTAGCAGAAATAGTATGTTGATAATGAACGGGAATAATCACGCCTATTTTCATTGTTCTGAAATATCCTGGCAGTCGCCTGCATGACGTAAAATTGAAATCTCAATCGCCAAACTGGAAATCGAACTCAGGTTCTCCAGCATGGGGGCCTAAACGTTGTCCTTCATGGATCTCATCGATCCCTTCCAATTTTTTGATATAATTGCCGTTGCCTCCTGACGTCTCTACCACTGAAACGTAGAAACTAATCTTCATTTGTTTCTAATCTACAATTCGTCATGTGTATTTAGTATGAATGACATTGATGGCTTTGTGATGTGATATTGGGACAGAACTCTGCCATATCTTGGACGGAAAGCAGCACAAATCCATGCATTATGCGACCCACATTTTCTGAATCAAATACAAGAGTTGGAGAGGGCGCAAAGAAGGGCTGTTAGATTTGACTCTGGAAATTACTGTAGAACACAATCGGTAACTGGTATGATAAAGGAGGTGGATTGGGATTCACCGAACGACAGAAGGAGGGTGAAGATACTTATGGGAGTATACAATGCGTATGTGGGTGATGAGACGTGGAAAGATATTAGTGGAAGAATTAAGACAGATGCATGGAAGGGAAAAAGATGACCGTGACCACTAAATAGCACTTGATTTCAGACACAAGGGAGAATGAACAATTTTGTTTTACTGGTAAGGGGATCAGGGATTCAAATAAATTATCGAGAGAAGTAATGAATACTTTACCAAAAACACTGATGTTGAAATTAACAGAGGGTAAAAGTAGGCAGATACAAGAAACAGGAAAAATGGGTGTGCGTGGAAATTGCGACGGGAATGTGCTCTCCATTGAATTTAAGTTAAATTATACAGGAATTTAACATTTCCAAAAGTCTTTCTTCCAAATTGTACAGAAAATCCTCCTGTTTTTAGCCATGAAGTGAAGAGAAAAGGTGAAAATTTTAGGAAACTGATGGCCGAAGGCAGAAGAACACGAGGAAAGACAGCGAGTAGGTGAGGGTATTAGGTGAAGAAGATTACCGATTTAACTATTCAGCTGTCTTTCAGGGAAACTGAAATTTGATAACGTTAACAAGAATTTTGTGTGTCGATCTCGGCAGCGCAAGGGAAGTATGATTTCCTGGGGTCGCCAGTTGGATTCCATTCTCTGGCACGGGTGATTTTAATTCAGTGTTGTGTCCGTCTTACGTTGTAGGAAAAAAAAAAATTGTTGAGAAATTCAGCAGGTTAATGATATTTAGAAATGATTTAAATTACTTATGATGATGACAGTGATTAATAATCCAATGTCACATTTCGAATGAAGATTAGGGATTCATTTAATAAGGATTGGACCACACCTTGACACTTGTGGAAATCTACCAATTACGGTCCTACAAACTCAGTTCTCGGAATGTTTGGGTAGCGTTCGCTGGCGCCAACTGAAATTCCCCGAGGCGGAGTCAACAGCCACCACTGGCTGCAGTTTAATTCAATTAGCGGACCACGAAATTAGCAGCAGCATGCCACTGCCACGACGCCAGAAAACAGGGCAGTGCTGCGGCAATTTGTCACTCGAGTTCAAACATTGATCACGTATTTATGGGGAGCGAGTTCTGAAGCATATAAAAAATGTTTAAGTGTAGAAAGCAGAAGAAATACTTTACTTATTCTGGACACTTCCTAGGTAAATCAAACAAGCCTACGGTTACAGATTATTTTCCTATTACGTTTTTGTGATTTACAGATAATAAGTAACCCGCGCGAAAATTTCACGAATGATATGCGATTAATAACGAGGTTAAAACGTTTTTAAGGTGCGTCCAAAAACTACGTAACTTGGTCTAGGGGGAAGGGGGGGTGGAATTGGTTGGCTGGAAAGCCGCGCAGGTCTACGTGGAGGAGGGGGGGGGGGTTTCCGACCCAAGCTACGCAACTTTTCATTAATATTATTTATTACACTTAAAATAAGGTACAGAACACACAACAGCAAGTGAACATTTCCGTCGTTTAATTATCATCATATGTAATTTACGATATTGTGACAAGAGAAAACTATAGGGAACAAAACCAACGTGCCCCGTGGAGGGGAGGCGGAGAGGTAGAGGTAAAAGCCACGTCGGGCTATGTGGGTGGGAAGCCAAAATGGAACTACGTAGTTTATGGACGCTCCCTTACGAAACAATTAGAAATGATGAAATGTTTCTCCAACAGAAACAAAAATATTCGAAAACAGACAGTTAATCAATATCTCTGTAATATGCGGTGCTGCTATCTAGTGGTAATACTATTGACGCCAGCGAAGACTAACGGCTTGACACTGAACTATAGCGTACCAGTGACCTTGATTGTTGATAATATTTCCATTTACGTGTGGAATTTCGAAAAATTCGTTTCTCAATTAATGATGTTACCAAAGTGGAGAACTTAATATTTAAAATCACAAGCGGATGCCTAATGTCGACCCAGTGTCTTCAGTGAATGGTTTGTATGGAGCCGCGAAGAACGGCCTGTATACGTCGCAGAGGTTCCTGACCACAGAGGAGGTGCCTGGTCCTTGAAACAGTCGGACATCTGGAAACTCTTCGGCGCAATCCGCGTACACTCACTTCCACTTGTGGGGACCAGCGGAGGAAGAGGGACTGGTCTGTATCAGCCGCAGTAAACTCAAAGAGACACAAAACAATACACTTGTTATCTAAGTTTCTTCTTCTCGAAGGATTAGATCAATTGGTTTCTGCATCTTACTTTGTCAATTGGTTCTTGCATCTTAATTTGTCAATGCTTACGGGATGTACACTATCACTCTTGCCATGGGATGATACCGAAGAGCACATTTTTTTATATATATTTCCTGGTGTCTATTATTTGTAGATATTTTATCTACTTCTATTAAGTGATTTATAAAATTACACTGTAGGTCCGAGAGGAAAGAAACAGGCCATCCCACCTCTGACACATGACCTAGTTTGCCTACTTCGGAAAGATCCAACCAACCTTCGGGTTATGATAGAGTTACCAAAATTTTTTCTCCAAATCCGGGGATGCTTCACAACTTTTTCACCAAAATCCGGGGATCACAGGCAGCCATGTTGCACACAGCAAGGAGACTTGATTTTACAAAGCTGTTGTGCCCAAGACGCAGTATCCTTGTAATTTTATTTTACTCCTAGGCACGTACAAGGAAAGAAGTGGGCTTCATACCTCTTGCTTTAAACTAATGCATTAGCAAATCAGAGCTTTTAAAGAATTCTCGCTTGAAAAAAAAAAAAAAATTCTGAGGACAACAGAAAAAATCCGGGGACATTGCGGGGACGAAATCTGTCCGGGGACAGAGAGCTAAATACAGGGACTGTCCCCGGCAAACGGGGACGTCTGGTAACCCTAGGTTATGATCTAAGTTAGATATGGTTTAAGCAAGAAAAAATTCCAATGTCCCCAGTTTTCTTGAGATTCATATGGCTAATATTCAAGCCTTTCTCGATTCCTTTTTTTCCTATAACAGAGAGTTCCTTATGACATGGATAGTGTGATTGAAATAACCCTTGCCTCAATAATCATATTTATGACTGATGTAGATTTGACAGAATAATACTATCGATTCCAAGAAATTCCATATCATGAATTTATTGCAATGACTGTTAGCATTACTTAAGGGTTACCAATACGATTGGTGACGTTGTTTTTTTCCATTAAAGCGTTACAAACGTATTGTGGTTTGATAGTTATAAATAATGCGTCATTTTGTCAGCAGGTATGCGCCAATGCAGAAGATTTTAATATTGAATTTTAATATTAAGTCTTCAGCACACTCAGGATGTTTTACATTGTACAAAACATTTGCTGCTGATTGCTGACTTGCTAGAGAGCGTTGACTGTACTCATAGACGTATCATACAACAGCCAATGAATTGACAGGGCTAAAATTTACACAAAGATAAGGATTGCTCCAGCTGAATTTTAGACCAAGATGCGTCAATGGTAGATGAATTTACAGCAATACTACCGAGCTCGGTTTGACAGAGATTTTTATTTGCTGTCATCAACCTTTCGACTCTTAATTTCAACATGCCCCTTACAATCTACGCCTTCAATTATCTGCTGTGCATATAATCTTTGTCTACCTCTGAATTTCTTTCCTTCCACTGTTCCCTCCGCTAACAAATTAACCAATCCCGCATGTCTTAAACTGTGACCCACGATACTGTTCCTTCTTTGTGTAAGACAATTCCACAAACTTGTCTCATCACCCATCGTCACCGTTAATTTCGTACTTTATCTGTCCACTTAATTTTCAACATTCACAATTTACTATATAGCATTCACAAAATTTTCTCAGGGCCCACCTAATTTTTATAAGAACTAAAAGTTTACAGAGCTGGTTCAAATATTTCATTTCCAAAATTTAACAGAAGTCCTGTGTACAGAAGTCCTGTCTCTTCAGCACTGTGCAGCGAGTTGAGTTTAATCAGGAGCTTCAGTAAGTTGTCAATACGCGTGTCGAGCAGGAAGAGCACCAGTAACAGCGTGTCGGAGGCTTCCCGGAACACATTACACGCCGGCGCCTGCCTGTTACATGTGTAACGTAACGCCGACCTCCCGCCCGTCCTGTCTGTTGGCTATCAAGTGGCGCTGTGATTTATAGTGGCCACAAAAACGACCGACAGCGGCGGCGGTAGCGAAGCCAGTAATTAATCAGCATCTTGTTATTGCCGCCAACGGGTTTCTGATTTGTGGCTCAAACTGTAGCTCTGTTTTGTCGGCGATGGGGCTTCTGATAGGGAAACGTATTAAACATTCAGCGGCGGTAACCAAGAATCTCAATTATACGAAACTGGCCTCAAAACCCGTCAAAAATGCCGGGTTTAACGTAGTGTTCTGGCTGGTCATTTGTTCACAGTTGCTTAGCCAAATAAATTGTTATGAAACAACGCTCAATGTAATTTCTCGTCCCTTACGCTGTAGCAAAGAGTGTAGTTGTCACCCAGAATAACACTCCATGCAATTCCTCGTCCCTTATGCGGTAACAAAAACTTCCACTTGCCATCAAGGTCCTGGCTGCATGCCAACCTAACAAAAACTCCACTAATATTGCCGATGGAAAATCAAAGCTTGTATAATCTCGTACATTCGCTGTACCGCATGTTACTGACATCATGCATAGCGATATCAACTAAGCACAAAATCTTCACGAGTTCTTATATCCTTCTTTTCCCCATTCAGATGATATTACAACGTTTGAATGGCTTTCACAGTTACATGCGGCTGAAATATTGATCTCACTAATATGGCGTCGGTGAAAGGAGAGAAAATTAAAAATTAATCTTTTGTCACGTAATATTAGTTTTAACCGTGGCCAATGTCGCATAGGTCGCGATTATGTCGAACTATTATCATTCAAACGTAGTATTTTTTTAAAAAACATGGCGCTCATGAAAAAAACTTAAATTATTATTTTTTAAAGAAAATTTGAATTGCTTATGCCGTCTGCTGTAACGTCAAATTCCAGTTGTCATTATGACCCACGTTCAATCTACGAAATACTTCTTATAGAATTCATAGGGTTCTTTCTGAAAGAATATGTTATTAGAGATTCCAGAATGTCAGATAACAAAAAGGAGGATAATGAGTTGTAACCGGATGGCTAGCTTTGAGATCCGTCTTGTGGGAAAAAAGACGGCAAAAAACATGGTTCTTCCTGGTGTACACCCTTAAAGGAATGTGATGAAGATAAAGTTCAATAATGTAGCTTTAACTTAAAACAGTTCAAGAGGTAAACTGGTTTACAGACATTGTTTAAAAGACCAAAGTTGAGATCTGAACAGCGATCAGTTGAATAGAAGGGCACTGGAAAGATATAAAGTAGTGCTGAACATAAAAGGTTTCCTTACACCAGGAATTCCATTATCCCATCCGAACATCCAGATTTGAGTTTTTCGTGGTTTCCCCAAACCACTCCAGGCGAATGTCGGGATGCTTCCTTTCAAAGACCATGGCTGAATTCCTTCCTGTTTCTTGACCCCCATCCTTTGCGACCTCTAATGATCTCGACGTCGACGAGGCGTAAAGCAATAAGTAAAAAAAAAGGGAATTTTGACACAACCAAAAGAGGTGATAGGTTGTAATGGCAGCTAGAAAATTAAAAGCATTTATGTTAGATATCTGTGGACAATGAATTTCCAGAAACATCTTCATCGAACGAATGTAAATAAGTACAAACAACTATTAACTAATATATTAACTTAAATGCAATACATACTTTTCTTTCAGTGTTCTGGAGTTTCATATCTTCAGGGATGCTTGACTAAATGGAACTGTTATTAAATAACTCTCATAACATCAACTGTTTATTAGCATCTCTGGACATTGTTAATTCCAGCAGTGAAGTCCGGTTGCGTGATTTCACAGCATTACGGACACGATGTCCAGGATTAGCCTTTCATTAGTATTGACGGTCATCAGAAGTAACTCTCCGTACTTTTGTATCTATAAAAACAAAACACAAAAATGTGATTCGTTGGTTGTCCATTTACACTGTAGTGTACTGACAACTCTGAGGTGATTTCCTTCTGCAATATCCCATAAGTATGGTGGCAGATATCTGATATACTTGATTGCGAACTTAGTAGCTTCCCGCATCAATTAAACTCTCATTGTTTGTGATGCCTGAATCAGGATACGTAAACCTACATTGATTGCTCATGATATAAACCTGCGTCTGAAATAATAGTAACTAAGAGAGATGCGTTTGGTATGTTTTGTATCAAAGGGAAAATGTTCATCTCCTACTATAACTGCTATGATCGGCCATGAGGTCTGTACATTATTTTCTCCTCTAAGTAGAGATGAATACCAGAATTAAAATTACACAATGAGTAGTCCTAGAACAACTAATACGGAGAAGTTGACTGAATACCTAAAAAAAAAACATTTTCCATTTATAGGAAAATATATGTGGTTCTACATAATACTTTTACGGAAGCAGCACTGTCCTCATAATGTATGCGAAAAATAATATCTTAATCTTAATCATGCAGTGAAAACGCTCAAAAGAGCTAGGCTGAACTAACCTGAAATGCTGCTTTAAGCTGTAGACAGAGAAATCAAAAAAATCCGCCTTCAGCAGAAGAACAAAAACGCTCTATATGATACAATGATGAAAAGGAAATAAACAAAGAAATAATTCGCAACTATTGTGCTACTATCATGTTGAGGAATTAATTGTGAGACTGAGATAAATGAAATCTAGCACACGAATTGTGTTCCGAATTTTAACCACCTTTGTGGTGGGTGAGCGGTAAAGCTCTGGCCTCGCATTCGGGAAGACGATGGTTCGAATCCCCTTCCGGCTATCCAGATTTGGATTTTCCATGATTTCCCCAAATCATTCCTTCAAATGGTTCCTTCAAATGGCCATGGGCAAATTTCTTCCTGTTCCTCAACTCCAGTCCTTTCCCGTCTCTAATGACTTCGACATCGACGAGCGTAAAGGCCGAAAAGAAAAAAGAAAAAAAAATCTTTATCTCTGCAGTTCAGATGAATTTTTCAGTTTAATTTAGCCATCTTCATTATTTCTCTGCATATTATTTCTTGATATAACTAATTTAAAACGTATACCATTATCACAGTGTTACAGCTGCTACCAGCAAGAATTGACTAACATTCGTTGTAAAAATAAAATAAAATAAAAGAAAAAAACCTACTCCTACCCAAATGGTAACACACAGTCAGGGACGTAAGTATCGGAGGGCTAGGTGCCGTGAAGGGGATCCTAAGCTCAGGGCCCCCCTAAAGCTCAGGGAGCCCCTGCCAGCAAACCTCACAAGACTTGGAAGAGTTAAGAAAAAAAAAAAGGTCGCCCATCTGGCCTGAGGGCTCAAAATAATTTTATTTTGCACCGGTGTCCTTGTTGACCTAGCTACGCCACTGCACACAGTACTCACAGATGTGAAATGTTTAGTTCCCTCCCCTGTGT
This sequence comes from Vandiemenella viatica, assembly GCA_031002005.1. Taxonomy (NCBI): domain Eukaryota; kingdom Metazoa; phylum Arthropoda; class Insecta; order Orthoptera; family Morabidae; genus Vandiemenella; species Vandiemenella viatica. The sequence continues at coordinate 220,329,027 of JARYHS010009186.1, read as the reverse complement.
GGTGATGTAGAGCAGTGTGTCAGAATATCGTTTTTCAACGTTATTTAGCGAACGCGGAACATACACTACAATTACGGTTGTAAAAGGGCGAAAAAATTAGAAACAACAGAGTTGATATATTCGCATTGCCTAAATATTTAGCTGAAAAGTTGGAAGATTTTAAATAGTAAGGAAAAGACAACGGTCTTGAATATTTTTATGAAAACAAAACCAGCATTGTTGTGTTTCAGGTCTTATCTCTCTCCTCATATACTGGAACTTCATTTACATTGATTCCTAGGGCTAATATTTTAAATATCAGCCAGAGAGTATATGAAAGACATTAATCAATTTTCAGTCCAGACTGTTCTTAATTTTTCATCTCCACCACCTTTTCCCAACATAACGTGTTGGCTGCCTTGATGACTTCCCTCCAACTTTCCCGGTCAGCAGCGTCCTCTTCTTTCTGTTCTTAGTTTTTCTTCAACGAAATATCAGATGCTTAGGGTAACTACTGTAAAGGGAATGGGCTGCTGAACTTAGCACGGTATTTCGAAACTGAAGCGTGTTTTCGATACTAGAATATTATGGAAGAATTATCTTCATAACTGCAGAGCGCGAGGAGGGAAGACACCTAGCAGAATAATAAACGCTAAGGAGCAACAAGTAGTTGCAAAACTAGTAAGGTATTACTTTAAGTATAGGAGTCGAAATAATATTTCTGCTGATTCCCCCTCCTCACGTATTAAACAGAGAATTTCTTAAGTGATGTGAATGGATTAGGGATTTACGGTAGTTAAGGAGTAGAGGCAAATTTTCCGACGAGCACCGATTAAGAGACTCAAAACGCCGGTGCTCTTCAATCAGGAATGGGAGCAGACATCGACTTGACGAGCTGTTTAAAATAGTAGCGCTGTAGCACCCGCGATAAGCCTAGACAGCTCTGCTGGGGCCTGTGTTTCGTCAATGTGTGTGGCCGCCCATCACTGTGTATTGCTTCCTGCTGCCCACACTCGGCTGTAGGACTTCACGGCAATTTAAATGAAACTAATTCCTGTTTCATGCTATCAACCACCCTCCTTTTTGAAAACGGCACATTAATTGTATAAAATAATAACAGATGTTGCTATCAGTTTGCTGGTTTGATACAAACCTCCATCCCTTTCTATCTTGTGCTAACCTCTTCATCCGTACATACCCCTTACAACCCACGTCCTTAATTAACTGCTTCATGTACTCTCTACCTACCTCTACAGTTCTTATCTTCGACTGTTCCTTCTACTAACAAATTAACCAATCCTGCATGTCTCAAAATATGACCTACCATCCTGTCTCCCCCACTTATTCTTTTTGTAAGCTTCTTCCACAAACTTCTTTCCTTATTCATCATTTCCAAAACTCGTTCATTTCATGCTTTATCTGTCCACTTAATTTTCAGCGTCCTTCTATAGGACCACATTTTAAATGCTTCAATTTTCCTACAGTTCATGCCTCACTGCTATAAAGTGCTGTGTTCCACACGTAGAATTTTAAAAAGTTCTTTTTAATTCCTAGATCAATATTTGAAACTAAAAGCTCTCTCTTTTTCATAAAGGCTCTTTTTGCTATTGCTATTCTGTTTTTAACATAATTCCTGCTTCGACGATCAGTTGTAATTTTTCTTCCCAAGTAGCAGAATTCACTTACCTCTTACTTCACATCCGATCCTACTTTTATGTTTAATCTATTTTGATTGTTATCATTTCTGCTACATTTAATTACTATTGTCTTGCTTCGATTTAGATTCTGTTAAAAATTTCCTTCATTATTTTGTTCACGCCATTCAATCTCTCAGCCTATCTTGTGCCAACAAAACAATGTCATCAGCAAATCGTAACATACAGATTTTTTTCTCCTTGAAGACTTATGCCACATTAAAATTATCTGGTGGACTTTCTGATTGAAGACGTTAAGTATTAATATCTCACCATAACAATTGATAATACACTAAATTTGGCAGCTGGTGAGAAAAGTTATCAAAACCCTTCATTTACTGGAGAAGGTGATGAGGCAATGTACAGGAAAATATTGGAATCGGTTACAAAACTTTGTTCAGACTATCGTTTGAATACGGTGGTGTAGTGTGGCATCCACATTTTGAGTATCAAATCCAGGATTTGGAGGGGTCGCAAAGAAGGGCAGACATATTTGTTTGTGGAAATTACCGCAGAACACGATCAGCAACTGTTATGATGCAGGGTTTGGAGTGGGATTCATTGGAGAGACGGATGAACGGAATGCTGGGAATCTGTAAGGCTGATTGATATTGGTGATGAGGCTTGGATGGATGTTAGTAGAAGAATTCATTATGACACAAGCAAACTAGTGTAGGTGAATGAAGGGTTGGAACAAATTACCAAATGAAATGAAGGAGAATTTACCAGAAACACTAGTACTATTGCTATTGCAGTCAATGAATTTTAAAGTTAAAAAAAGGGGACATGATGGAACAGGAAAGCAGGTGTGAAGAAAAATTTATTAATTACTATTAAATTAAATTAAGACCAAAAAAAAAAAAAACAGCCATGTGAATGGAGTTGTGCCTAATTTCCACAGTAAAAGACACAAAATAAAAATTACAGCAGCGGGAAATAAACAATACTGGTCTAAGTTAAAGAATAAAGGGAAGTATGGTAAACAATTCATGCTAGTTTACGATTGCATTATACGAGGATAAGCCGAGAATAAATGCACACAAGCTTATAGACCGCGAATGAAATGAACTTCAGAAGCGTACCCGTTGGCATGTAGTTGTTGTTATTATTGGGGCTTATGGGCGCGTCGACTGCAGGGTCATTAGCGCCTAAGGTTGGCATGTAAAAGTCACATTCCGCCTCAATACGCATGCGCAGGTTTGAAGTCGTTGAATTCATCCAGTGTATTTTGAGAAGCGGAAGTATGGAGATGTCTTCTAGTGATTTGTCAACGCGATTTAATCAGCGTGCTGTTAATGAATTTTTAAGTGCTGAAAAATTACTCCTACTGAAATTCATCGTCGTTTAAAGACTGTTTATCGTGACAATGTTGTTGATAGGTTTACTGTAAATCGATGGACGGTAAAATTTCGTGATTGCGAGCCTGAAAAAGCCACAATTGTTGATGAAGAACATCAGCGGACGTCCAATCACCCCCACATACGAGTTTATGCGGCCGATTTTGTGGAACGAGGGGCAACGGTAAATTCTTCTCAGTAGATACAGACTCTAAGGCACCTCCGACGTCGAGTTTGTCGTGCTAGGAGAAGTTTGGCGCCAATACTATTGCAACATGACACACCTCGCGCGCAACTGTAGAGGCTCTGCGAAAACTGAAGTTTGAACCGATTCCACAACCTCGTTACTCCCCCGATTTGCGCCTTGAGGTTTTTATTTTTTTGCTTTTCTCAAGAGAGCCCTGAATGGTTATCATTACACCTCGGACAATGGGAAGAAGGCAGCTATCAAATTCTGGCTTCGAGAAAAGTCGGAAGAATTTTTCAGTGACGCAATAAAAAAAAAAATAGTAACTTGTTAGACGTTGAGAGAAATGTGTTACCCTTAACGGTGACTATGTTGAAAAATAAATTTGATCCTGAAGCTTAAGAATTGTACTTTAATGTATAGACTTTTTATATATAAGCAAATAATCAACTGCAACAAAGTTACCTTTAATGATGTTTATTTACATTGTGCGTTACGCGTTTCAAGAACTATTTCCCATTTTCTAACGCAATATAAAATACATTTTAATGAATTTTAATGTCCAATGTGCTTGTGTTTGTTTCTGCTATACATAAGAAAAACTTTTGGAGTTTTCCTGGAAATAAAATTTTGGAGTGTTGTAGTACATCAAAAATTTTGTAATTAAGTTGATGTGGAATAATTATCTACTAAACTTACGTTTTGAAGGTGTCTTAAAATGCGCCATCGCAGAAACTCACAACTACACACTCATATTATATTAAAAAAAGGTCTAATGTACACAATTTGAATGATTACGTTGTATAAACAAAGCAAAGATGATTTAGTATACAAAACATTAAAAAACAAAGATAATATATGATATGTTTATGTTATTATACAGCAGAGGTTGCGTATTATTTAGCAGATGTGATTGATAGTGATATCTAACAAACAAAATTACATATTAGTTGGGTTTAGCAGTTGATGGTACATAATTTATAATAAAGTGTCAAAACATTTGAAAAAGTTCACAGAATCATTTTCCAATTTTTTATTTAGTATCAAATCTTTATAGAATTTATAATGAAAATTAATTTCACATTGTTCCATCAAATCCATATGGTGGCTTTTATTTAGGCGGTGGAGTACTTTCAAATCTTTGTCAATGTCATCGAAAGGGTGGCCAGTGTTGTGTATATGGGTTGCAATAGCTGATTTTGTGTGTTGTCCATTTTTAAAGGCATTAATGTGTTCTTGGAATCTTATTTGAAAATTCCTTCCAGTTTGCCCTACATAGAATTTTGAACATAGGCTACATGCTATTTTACAAATACCTGACTCTAGGAAAGGGTCTGCATTAGTGTTAATATTATGAATTAATTACTGTTGTATCTTGTTTTTGGTTCTAAACCCTACGTTTATTTGTGCGATATGAGTACATTTGCAATTCTTTGAGATACTGTGCCCACATAAGGGATGCTAGTAATGAATTTTGCTGTCTGTTTTTCATATTTGTTGAGTTTATTTGAAAATGGGAATTAATTCCTGAAATGCGTAACGCACAATGTAAATAAACATCATTAAAGGTAACTGTGTTGCACGTGAATTATTTGTTTACATATTTGAAACAGTTACAGACTTTCATAAGTCAATTTATTTTGGATAAAGTGAAGTATATACTTTTTGTCTGATCGTGCTATTTATTTTTATTCGTGTTTTATAAGAATGTGTGCATTTCTTTTCAGCCTACCCTTTGTTGTGAAGAAAATATATGTTACAACTGTTCCAGAGCTGTCTAAGGCCTAAACGTGTGGTGAATGTGACCCTGTGAGGGTCCTAAAACCGACACCAGCCGTGCGACCTCAACCCTTTGTGCCAGTCACAATTAAGCGGTACTTATATTTCATTTCCGGCGCAGGGGTGTTGCTGTGGGCCTTCAGTAATGACGAATGTCAGGAACTTACAATTTAGTGGTCGTAGACGCTTCTAATTACACGCCACCGGTTGCAAGCTGCCTAGTCCATCTTTGAGAGGATTTCACCTCACAGCTGCCTCACAAAAAACTTGTGTGGGGAAATAAAGACACATTAACAGGTATTAGCCTAGGCTGTAATAACAGGTTACTTAGACACACACAATATAATGCTTCATTATTCACAACGGTAATGCTTACTGTTACTGCCTGATGAATGCATCGCCCTGGAATTACCATGACTATGTCGTTCAGTTTAACAGATTGCTGCCTTTGTGTGCACTGGTCCCAGAATATATTCCAGCAATGAAAACTCTGCCAATGTGTCTCAAAAGGTTTCAACATCTTTTTCAGCCAGTCGCCTGTATAATTAAGTTCGTGATGAAGGTTTTATAATAAGCAATATTTTAGACGGTACCATCTTCAAGTCATAAATAACAAAAGAATCAAGTAAAACATTTTCCCTGATTAGTCGAACCTTCATATTATGTTTGGAGAATTGTTTTAATTTTGGATAAGGCAAATAATTGAATTTTCCTAACCCTGATATGATTTCAAGAAAGGGAGTTCATTTTGAAAAGAAAAAAAAGACCAAATATCCGAACAAAAGATTACACTGCATAATCAGTATGTAAGTTTTTGTACGATGTGCGAAGAGAGATACATGGCAAATATACATACATACAGGTAGACAAACAGACAGTCACATATACATAAATAAAAATAGACAGACAAAAATTCAAAATTTAATGATTTTTGGCAACTCTACGATCAATTGTGTAGATTGCAATAACTCGTTTTGAAATAAATATCACGAACTGACAAATTTTTTGCAATTTTATTATTTAGTATTAATTAAAGACGAAGGCTAACGTAAAAAGTCTATAATATTTTGAAATCTCTGCTCCATGCATTAACTGTTATAAATCTTACGTATGAGGTTTCCAATCCAAACGTTTGTTCAATTTTGGTCATCAAGTATCTCAGACAGTATAATAACCCAAGCTCCGGAATACCTTAGACTGTTCAAAGTTCAAAGGTTACAAAACATTTTCCAGAGGGCATATATTAAATGAACTTTTTAACTAATTTTGGCTGCAAGTTACGATAACGGTACAAAATAGGTTGTTATTAACTTGCTATTACGCATGACAAGAAATAATAAGATTTATTCATCTGCAGGCTGTCAAAGTTAAAAGTGTTGTTCAAGTCTATAAGAGGGGTATTTTTATACAAAGTACCGTATTCTGGGGTCAGGTCACACGGTTTGAATCAAGGATTTTCGATTGCTGTGCTAATACCAAGACTTAATCACGGCAATAATGGCGATGCGGAAACATTTAGGTATAATTTCATATGAATCGGTTTAGCTATATGGTGACAGCTAGAAAGATCTACCCCACAAAACCACACTGCCGTGTAGCATTTATATGGTCTTGGTTGGTATTTAATTTGTACCGTTTACTTCCTCAGCATTCACTAGTATTAGTTCAAGCTACTTATTTATTGATTCACCAGTTAAACATCAATATTATTAAGATTTTAGGGTGGGATGGGATTTTCTCCACCATCCCAAAACTGGTACTGACCTGTTGAAATTTGTATTAACTGCTCGTTATAATGTTCTCTTCACGTTTTGCACTCTCCGTTTTCGGTCACCACGAATTAAATTAAAAATGCTGAAATATAACATTGCAGCGCAGCTATTAGATTCCATCGGCACTACGAAATCAATGATAATCTCTTGAAATGTTGGTTTATTTCTTTTTCGAAAAAGGAGAGTGCAAAACGTGAAGAGGACATTATAAGGAAGCAGTTAATACAAAATTCAACAGGTCAGTACCAGTTTTGGGATGGTGGAGAATATCCCCTCCCACGCAGATTTTATTATTAATCTATATTAAGCAAAATGTGAAATACGTGTTGTATACTGCTAATTTGAGTTAATTGTAAAATATGTCTACAAAACACATGTTTTATGAGAGGGCTTGATAGCCTTAACCTTGTCAGGCTAAATAATAATAATAGTAAAATATTAAAAAATTAAAAAGGAATTTCGTAAGAGATTTACTTCTACGTAATTGTCCTACGAATTTTAATTCTATATGTAAGACTGCATTGAATTATCCAAAAGGAGCGTGTGGCTTTAACAGTCCTGCGTTTCGTATTTTATCTTTCAAAACCGTCTCAAAGAGCAGTATGATAAAAAAACCGGAAGTAATTTAGCTGTATTTTTCTTTACTTAAAAGAAAACTATCTCTAAAGTAAGTTAATACTTGCCTTTCAATGTGAAGGTCTTAATAACCTCTCTGAAAGCGCTTCGAGGGCTGAGTGCATGTCCAGAGACACCAATTACCGTTGCCTAGATACGACTCAGACAGTTGAATATCATTAGCAACCAATTACACAGAGCCGAAGGCCTTAACTGAATGCGACCGGGAGGCAAGGAATGAGATGCACCAATAGAACTACCAAGTGAAAACTTTGACGTTCACCAATGAAATATTCTACAGCCCGGCATCAATTACAGCTATTCACTGTACTAAATTAGCGTTTAAGGTTAAGACGCGAAGTTACTGGTAACGGCTGTAAATCGATCTTATACTTAGGTATATCGCACGACACTATTATTAATTTTTATAAGTAATTCTAGAAAAAGCAATAGCTTTCCTTTCGCAAATTACAAACCACTAAGTAAGTTGGTCTATTTAATAATAATAAGAATCCTGTTCAACCTATAATGTAGGAAATTTTGAAACTAAAATACAATATAAAGAAAAAACTGCAGTTAAATATATTTCCAACTTTCTGTGTCCATCATGTAAATTGAGCTGCTAATATAAGAATAAACAATATCATGGAGAACACAACACGCAAGAATTACCGAGAATCTTACCATTCTACGTCTGAATATGTTTAAACTTACTTTTACTGTCCTCATCTGTTAGGAATACTTTGTTGCATATTCCTGCTAACCCTTAAAATAATAGTATGGATTCTTAAAAATAAGGTAGAATAAAATATATTACAATCGAAAATAACTCAAACCTTCAGTTAATATTTCATTCAGAAAGGTGAATTATTACCTGCGTTGTAAAGATTAAATGATACACACAAGATGAAGGAGAGAGCGATGCCTGAGGTTCCAGATATTGTTATAGAGAAATGTAAATGCAGCAAGGTGATGAGATGAGCTTAAATAGATAGGCAAAGCAACACAATCTATGTTTGTTTGATGAAAAAATTCTATTTGGTAGTGAAGGGCAATTTCTTAAAAAGCATCTGCTTGATGAAAGGAAGAATGGTAAGTACCACATACTACAAATTTGGCTGGTTAAATCCTGTCCTGTCCTTAAGCTCCCTAAATTAACAACTGTTGCATTCCTTCTTTCAAACTCCATTTATTATTTCACTCCTAATTGAATCCGTTACAAAAATAAAGAATAATATTTTAACCGACTTCAGAAAAAATTCTATTGTAATTTTTTAAAATGTATTTTCAGCGATATCTTCGCCAATTGTGAACCGATTTTAATGATTTTTTTTTCATCGGATAGGGTATACCTCCGAACAGGTCCCATATAATTTCATTGAGATCTTATTATTTTTTACTTTTATGATATTTTCGATAAAAGCACTTAATATACACATTATGGTTTTTGGAGGAATAGGGGGCATTCAATACGACTCCTCATTAAGAACGGAACTGAATGCAGAGTTGCAGGGAACAATGTACTTGTTATTTCTTTTTTTTTGTATTACTTTTATATTTGGGACTCCCGGCGGTCACGAAAAACCACGTGACTCTATAATAAAAATTGCAGGAATAAAGCTTGTGACGTAATTACAGTTCGTGCTGGTCGTACCATCATAATTACAGGGTAGCGGTGCTCCAATACGTTCACCCAAATCATTGATTCAATGGCAAACAGTAGAATCGCGAAACTGTTCTTACTCTGAAAAAAATCGATTTGGTAAATACCGGCAGCTTTTAGTCAATAACACTTGAACTTCAGTTTCTGGAGGTTGCTTGATAACGCCTTGTATACTGGTAGCAAGTGTTTTCCATCCAAATGGAATACAGCATGACCTCCTTTCCTACATAGCCAGTGTTGAGAGGCGACTGGTTATCTGGATAGCGGTCCGGTGGTAGACTGCCTGCCGGGTTGAGGCGCTGTCCAGTAGCGGTCGGCTGATGGACAGCTAGCCGGTAGAAAGTGAAGTGAAATGAAGGCTGCAGCCGAACTGTGTCTCGGCGCTGCCTCGTCGACCTTGCTACCCACGACACCACGTGTCGGGCCTCCACCACCTACCACGGCCAGCCACAGCCTCGTCAATGGCAACCACTACAACCTCTACCGCTACCACTAAAACAATGCACCTGATCTGCACTAGCACTCATTTCAAAATGTAGTCTATTTTTTTTTGGTTATGGCTTTATGCCTAGTCGACGTCGTGGTTATAAGAGGTTGGAGAAGATACGGGAAAGGAATAGGAAGAAATTAGGTCACGGTATTTTGAATGAACCATCCAGGAATTAGTCTGTAAACTACGGAAAAACCATAATATGAATGGCGCGACCTGGATTTGAACCCATGTTCTCCCAAATTCCAGGCCAACTTTACCTCTCTGGTACCAGTTACTTGTGCAGGGACCTTCGTCTCGTTTCTTACTTTCGAATGATTTACGCTTGTTTGTTAAAGCCACTTTTGTATGAGGCTGAAAATGCAAGTCTTAATAATCACAACTGGTTTGAATCTGATATTCACCGGTGCAGATTTGGTGTCTACCCTACAGCGGTCGTGGCTATTCTCGTTTCATTTACATGACCGATTGCGTTCGCCCTTTTGGGCAATATTTTTTTAGTAATTTTTGGACGGACTCTACTGCAGGTGGTCTTTAGAGCCGAGAGAGGATTGTGGGCAACAGGAAAGGTATCAACCATGGTCTTCGTGAGGAACCATCCCGGAATTCGCCAGGAATGCCTATCGGAAACCGTATAAAACAAATATCTGAACGCTGGATAAGAAGAAACCCCATGTGATCGCTTTCCCGTCAGGTTAGGCTGTTGTAGGAGAAGACTACAACGGCAATATAATGTGACTGGCCTATATAAACTTTAGGTGTAAATTATTGTTGAATGATGTTTTGGAAAAGTAGGACTGAACGGAACGGTTCCTGTTTTCACACTCTCCCTTTCTTCATTTTCCATTCATTCACAATGCAAACAAACACTAAATTGAACATATATATGTTATCGGCCAATTCCGATATTACCACGAGCGTGGGGGATGAGTGGTTAACGCAATGGCCTCGCATTCGGAAGGACGCCGGTTCGAATCCCCGTCCGGGCATCCAGATTTGGGTTTTCCATGGTTCACCCAAATCACTCCAGGTGAATTCCGGGATGGTTCCTTCAAAATGCCATGGCCGAATTCCTTCTCATTCCTTGTCCCTAATCCCATCCCGCCTGTAATGACCTCGACGTCGACGAGGCGTAAAGCCATAAGTAAAAAAAATAACCCATACCAGGCCAAATTAGTTTGTCCTAGACCAAACCGGTTTATCCTACGCATGTCAAGATATACTAGTTTGGCTCAAGACAATGTAGTTTGGCCTGAATATTTTAGATTTAACTAGTCTGGCCTAGGCCGAACTGATTCTGAATTGTTATTGAAGGCAGTTAGACTGAATCGTTGCAACACAATAGATTTTTCTTCAGATACAGGGAGCATTCCTACCTAAACACAACCTCCAGGAAGAAGAAACAGTTTAAGTTGATATAATCCCTGTACCGACAAGTAGTTGTATCATGATCTAGGATTAAACCGCAGAAGGTAACGAAAACTGCATTTGCTCAATCCAATTAGTAAATGTATCAATATAGGGTTCAGCGCGGTTGAGTTTTTATTTTATTTGTGACTTTACATCTCGTCGACGTCGAGGTCATTACAGGCCGGATGCGATTAGGGACAAGGAACGGGAGGGAATTCGGCCATGGACTTTTGAAGGAATCATCCCGGCATTCGCCTGGAGTGATTTGGGGAAACCATGGAAAAATCTGGATGCCCGGACGGGGATTCGAACCGGCGTCCTCCCGAATGCGAAGCCAGAACGTTAACCGTTCTCCCATCACGCTCGGTCAGTGGGGTTGAAATGTGAGGCATATTCCCTAGTAGAAAGTAGTAACTTACTAATAATAACTTCATTTCATCACTAAACGTTAAATAGTTGTTATTGAGGTAGGTTTACATTGGGATACAGTGAATGTAATATTGCGCGTGCGTTTGTCTAGTTGCAGTTCATACAAAAGATGTATGGTAAAATTAATTGTGAAAATTTATACTACGCGAGCTATGAAATCGTATGGAGGCAATGTTTTTATTACTCGAAATGTTGTTCGCGATGCATTTCATGTGTTTAGGTATGTCATAACAATTGAATATCAGTTTGGCCTAGGCAAAACTAGTTAAGCCTAAAACATTTAGGTCAAACCAGATTGTCCTGGGCTAAACTAGTATATCCTGACACGCGTAGGATAAACCGGTTAGGCCTAGGATAAACTAGTTTGGCCTGATACGGGGATGGCCTTTAACAAATACATCACAGTCTTCTTCTTCACCACTTTTTCCTAAAAGAATGGTCCGCTGCCTTTGCTGAGTTTTACTAATCACTGATGATCAAATCTGGAGCTTTGGTTTTACAGCCGTATGCCCTTGCTGACGTAAGTATTTTATACGTACTGCCAGGTCACATTACGTACTAATGGAGGAAGTGAAGTGTTGCTATGTGTCTGCGAAATGTGTAACTATATTCAGCGGTTGATAACTGTATGTTTTGATTGTGAAAAGTATACCTCATGAGGTGGAGGTTATGCCCCGTTTACACGGTGCGAGTTGACTGGAACGAGTGTACTGTCTTGCTGCGCGCGCAGCACTGGATAGTCCACTCTCCTCGTGTCAACAGGTACAAGACAGACAGTTGACTGAGGATAGTGGACTCGGTTCACGACCAATTTTTAACGTGCGAGTTCAACAATGAAGATGGCGACAACTAACAAGTCGCGTAAGCGGAGTGAAGCAGAGGCATTAAAATCTTTAGAACTGCAGAAAGAGGAAATTCCGTGGAATTTTAAGAATAAAAATTATAAGAACAAGGACTGATATAAAAAAATTGCTTCATAATGGTGACATTTTTTATGTACGGTAAAAAAATATTTCACTATAGCAAATTGAGATATAGTTAGTCTTAAATGATATAACTCTACATTTTCACTTGCAACTTTATTTTTTTAAAAAGGAGCTGAGGTATTTAAAGCATTTCTTTTTAATATCCACTGTTTTAACCATTTTCTACGTTTTATTTTGTTATTCTTCATATCATTCATCATTATAATCAACAAATTAGCTACGATGTTAATTCCTACCTGTAATATGGACATACTATTTTCAACGAGATCACAATGTAGGAGTATAGAACTGTCCTGACAGTGGACAGTGGACTGTCTTCTAATTATTACTAGCATGCTAATCCACTCTTTTACCCCAAACACCGATGGTCCTCAAAACTGTCGTTCCAGTCAACTAGCATCGTGTAAATGCGGCCTTAGGGACCGTTCCGGTGTTTGCTTTGATAGCTGCGTAAAACCGCCTAAAAACCGCAGTCAGTACCGTCGGTACGTGGAGGCATGGGCTCGTGCACGTCCCGCTGTACCACTCCGATCTAGAGTGTGGGGCCTCAGAGCACTGGGCCACTCTGGCGGGTATATCTGTATCACAGTCGACAGCAAAAAACAGTAAAAATTGCATACTCTTCCATACTTTGTAAGACGAGAGGGAGCAGTGGTAGTTGAAAGTTCCAGATAGTTCCTGTGAAGTGATAGCCTCCATGACCGTCGTCAACACTTTGGTCATCGTGCATCCCATCAAATGTTGTCCACGGAGAATGTAAACAGTTTCCGTGTGATTTCTCTGCTAGAGCCTTCCAGTGTGAACTATGAGTCAGAGCTTATAATTAGAGCAGAACGCAGCAGCGTCGAGGAGAGTCCAGGTCAGCGTGACGCCCGGTGTCGGGTTTATTTAGCATAGCGTCGGCTGACTCACGCAGTTTAAGTGTCCAGCGCAGACAGTTCTCCCGGTGCAACGCGCTCGAGCGGGCCGTTACACTGTACGAACCCCTACAACACATGCGATCCTGAAGCTGCCGTGTGAACGAACTTTCTCATTAAGCGTTGTGTTTGTATCTTGTTTTCGATTATACATGTCACAGCACCTCTTCATCCTCTCGTGAGCGGTCTGATGGCTCAGTGATTAAGGTGTTTGAGTAGACATCGGAAGGTCCCCAGTTCGAATCCCTGTCTTGATCTTCACTTCTTGCACAGCTTGCTGTGTAATGTGAACGGATCGGATCCCACATGAAGCTGTAGGTCCCCCACTCGGTAGGAGGACCGGGCCAGGTTAAGGTCGCTACGACAGGGGCGGAGTGCGCAACTATCAGAAACTCTGTCTCCAGGTAATTGTGACCACACAAATTATTATTACTACGATCTTGTGTCAATAGTAGCAATAAATACAAAGTAGATTTTTCGCCAGTGCGATGGCTTTGTCACTGGCTCACTGAGTATCTGGTTGTGATACATTAGTTCCGAGATGTGGACATTACTACAAACGTACACACTTTGACAATAAATTTGGCCGCCGCTGAAAAATTCTATCACTCTTATTTTGCACAATCTGACAACAATGTCATCCTAAGAAATAGTAACGCAATACTGGCTTGCCAGTATTACATTACTGTTTTCTGGGATGACATTGATGTCAGATTTTGCAAAATATGAGTGATAGAATTTTTCAGCGGCGGCCGAATTTATTGTCAAAGTGTGTACAATAGTTTCACTCTCGCCACAAGAACCTCTCGTGAGTCTCCCAGGTATTCCCAAGAAACTAGATTGTCTCCAATTGGACGTCTGTTCAGTGACTTCTATGTGGGCTATGGTAGTTCATAACCAGGTGGTAGACTCTCTTTCGGTTTGATCCTGTCGGTGTCATGTCGCACTCTGTTCTTCCAGGACAGCAATAGTAATTGTGAATTTGATAATTCGATGTGAAGTATGTATCATACTCTTCCTCAGTACAAATATCAACTCCAAACGATGCATGGTGACGCCAATCAGCGTTTTGAATCAAGATTTCATTTATTATGGGAATGGTGACGAGACAGTTAGTTAATCTCCGCCTTTAACTGTATAACTTCTTAAGGTGGGTTCCCATGGCGCGTCCCTCGGCTCGTGTTAGGGGACGCCTCTCATCTATGCCGCATATGCTAGCAGGTACGGTGCGCCTCGACCCACCGCCAGGCGGTAAAAGATGAAAGGCGCGTACTGCCTACCACGCGCCGTGTGAATGGGCCTTTAGACGATGAAGAAATTTTTGCTTGACTTTACCGTTTTCAAACCAATTTAGATGTCACTGAAAGATTCTCGCTGATAATCCCCGTCGTGCTACAAATAACATCTCAAGAACTCCTCCTACTGCGTCTAAACTCTCAAGTATTATAGCCTAAAGTTATCACTAAACCGGGATTGGAGACTACCCAAAACTGTATCGACGAGCAGATGTAAGCAAGATGAAGGTTTTGCGCGGCTTTCTGTATCAGCTGGTGAATGGAACTGACGGCAATAAGAAAATCTCTGGAGAGTCGAGAGAGAGTATACGTACATATCGGACGGGAGGAAAAATTAGGAAGATTTTTTTTTTTATTGCAGGTGGAGACTCAATATTCAGCAGGAGCACGAACTGTATCGATAAGATGTAGACAGTATCCATCGTCTGTCCAGTGGCCCCCGTCAACCAGCTGCCTGCAGACCGTGACAGCGAACACATCACCATCTATACTACGAAGACTACTGCGGTAAGGTAGAGCTGACAACAGTTGGAAATGATTCATTCACAATTTAAAACCCATTCACGCCTGAAATATATATGGATTTTTTAAAATTCTACCGACGCAAGCACAGTCCGCGAATATTTTTTGTATCGTCCATGTAAATTAAATAAATTTCAATTCCCAACACCAGTTATGTTTGACAAATAAATGGTAGTTTTTGTAAAAGCCAGATTATTCGTTTGAAACAAATAAATTTCCTTTAGCAAACAATAATTTATTGATTTGTTTTAAAGTTTCGCCATTAATACAGTAGAAGATAGCCAAGCTTGTCGTCCTGCCAAGGAGAACTACGATCTACAGATAAAACTAATAAGATCGTCTACTCATTGATCTGCATACATTTAATTAACTAATGAAATAGCGATTAATAAAAACCACTATTATATCACTCCAAGTTCTTGAGGAAAATACGTGCAATAACTTACGCTTCCATTCTGGGCGCTAACTATGATATTATCAGCAAGAAATTAATAAAGCACATTAACATTCCTTTTTAAGACGAATATTTCTGTTAAACGCACAAAAACACATATGGACACATGGTTTCTTTATTCTTGTTAGATTATAAACTCGACTAACGAATTGGAATGTGTCAACTCCATCATCTTTCATGCTTCAGTAGCGGCGAAGCTTAACAAAAGTAATAACTGACGGTGTTCGCCATTAATATAAGGAGGCGGGAGGGGGGTTGTGGATAAAAATCCTCCGTAGTAGCCGTCGCGGTATTAAAGAAGAGAAGGATTCAGACCACCAAAGATCTACAGAAACATGCCGCCGAAAGTAACTAAATTAATTATATTTATTCTTATCACACCTGCCCCGTTGCCTAGTGGTTACTGCACCATGATGCTCCGATGTGACTTGGTTCGAGTCATTATGGTAAAGGAAATTTTCATAATTAGTTCCTAACACCGGATTGTGAGTCAAAGTCCTGGGTTAAATCCAAAATCTCACCGCACTGCATATAGAGTGAGGGCAGACGACACTGTTGACGCTGATTCCTCCCTCGGATGATGTAATGTTCCTTCTTTGCGTCACGTTACTTATTATACTTATTTTCTGCTAATTATAAATTGCAAAATGATTGAATATCAATTTTGGGAGAAGTAATGGGATAAAATCACATTGCTAACACTGAACTTAATGTTTACAAGATATTTGGACATTTATTTAGTTAACACAAATAAGGTAGCACGTCAACAATTTACATTACCTATATCCAAACAAAAATGTTAAGAACTGAGTGGGAAATAATACTATACACATCATTAATTATAAATTGAAAAAGACATCAACACGGGACTTTCAAAAACATCCGACCTCGATAGCTCAATTGACTATTATGAAGTTTTAGCATGATTCCTCTTTACGTCGACAAATCTCTCCATAGGGTCACTTCGGGACGATTTGCGAGTAAAAAAATGCATTCTATGAACTCAATGGGTACATTACCAGTTTCTCTACGACTTGTAGCGCTTCACGGATGATAGAGTAGCTGGCGTAGACAACTGACGTTAAACAACACAAGTTGACACTTTTTCACAGTTAACGACAAACTATTGGAGTTAGTGATTATTCACAATTGCAAACAGTGATGACTGCTTCCGGAGGAAGAAACTTTCAAAACTACAACTCTTCATCCCGATAAATGAACTTTTCGCCACATCCGCTCTGATCCGCTCTCCTTCAGTCGTTGAGAACAAGTTCCCTCTGTCCCACCAGACACCCACGACGAATCTTGGTCCTTTTCGTGGGAAAAAATCCGGGAGCCAATCAGATCTTTCCAGGCCGATCAGCGCAGTTTATGGGAACATGTAACAAAAATCACGTTTAGTCGTCAATAGATGGCAGAAACCATGTCTTTCTGTTACCCATTCTGCACACATCTCACTCGACCTTGACCAGAGCGCTCTCTGGAATGTCCACCACTGTGCTGGCGCTCACCAACCCGAACGCAAATACTGGAAAACTGGTGCGTCGCATGTAGTGTATTCCATAACACTACAAATGGGGACGTTATGTCTGGGGGCCTTTAGGTGTCTTTCGGAAGAGTAGGTCTGGATGGCTGGAACCGTGTTTCACCCTCTGCCTTCTTCAGCCATCGTACAACACAGACAACACTCTATACTCACACACACACTGTCGCAGTCATCGACATCTACATTAACACATACAAACAAATACTGGGGAATGAAATCGCAGGCTTCTGCGGCCAGAGTCAGTTGATTCTTGGCTGTCCGGGTGGCGCCGCGTCATGTTTCTTGTAGCCGACGTTTCAACCCTCATTCTGGAGCAGAAGTGCCCTGGAAAAAGACTCCAGAATGAGGGTCGAAACGTCGGCTACAAGAAACATGACGCGGTGCCACCCGGACAGCCAAGAATCAAATACTGGGGAAGGCAATTCGAAACCACCCCAAAAGAGTTGCCATGGTGGGTGTACACCCTCCATTGTAACGACCTTCACCCGGAATCGATTATGGCCTCATAAGAAAAAGAAGATTCGTATCGAATCATATTTGAAAGTGTATGACGACGGAAGTCAACATTTTAACGTTATTTTAGCCTCATTTGGTCATTGCAATAGATTTCATGTTGAAATTTTTCAGGTACAGCATGCATAGGAATACGGTTTCATCGTAAGCTGCATATTTGCTACCTGCCGCTATCAGTTTACTTAAATCACCCCATAAAGGCTGAGTTACTCGATTTAGAAACAATGGAGACATGGGCCTAGGTCTTTTACAGCCGCAGAGTGTTGTCTGTCGAGGAAGCGCAGCAGGTGATCCGACCTCCCACTGTGCGCTTCACGGTTCGCAGTATCTGTAAACTGGTTTCTGTGATTTACTGGGCACTTACCTGTATTTCAACTGGCTTATATCTGAATGCAACAGCTGTAGCAACAAGTCGTACAACGTGGTTTTCAGCGAGTAAACTGTCTGAAGCAAGAAATCGACAGAATTTATAAGCGATTTCTTTCACGTGCTTGACGTTACATAGATTGGGCACACAGGACGACTCATAACCACCATCAGGCGTAAGTATTTATTATATCAACAATAAATGCTGGTATACAAATTATAAGAAACCTATAAGATCTGAAAAGAATTATTTTTTATAATTTTCAGGCCATTTACCTTTCCACATCTTTAACTTTTCGATTCTCAATAATGTAGGGGAGAGCGGGGAGGGTTCGGACTGTGGGAGAGACTGGACATTACTAGATTTCATACAAGGAGAAGGATAGTTGGCAGTCCTGCTGCTTGTTTTGGTGAGTTATCAGTTGCTTTTGAAAGGCTGACACCAATAGTCAAGTTCTAACAATTTGCATTGTTATCCCGACCCTTTTTCTGATTATGTGTGTTCTGATGTAATTTTTGGCACTCCATTCGGAAGGTGTGGAGTTGGACAGTATTCAGTTGGAAATAAGCAAATATTTTTTGTGGAAACTAAGGTAAGTAATGAACATTATAAACCATAATTGATTCAACTACTTCCATATTAGTCACATTGAAATGTGCATTTTTCTTGTGATGGCTATATGGGAGAGATCGGACAGTCTGTCCGAAGTCTCCCCCTTATTTCTGAAAATTTTTACTTCTGTCTAATCTCTCCCGTTTTTGTTATATACATTTGGTTTTAGAGAATGAGTTTGTTTTAGGTTGTAAAATGCCGAGGTATTACAAAAAGAGGACAGATAGGACCTTTCGTGCTGCCACGATGAAAATGGCAGTAAACAAAGTCCTAGAAAGGGGAGCTTCGATTAGAAAAACTGCTGATAAATACCAACTTAAGAAATCAACACTTCTTGATTACGCAAAAAGAATAAAGATGCATCCATAAAATGTTAACTATGCCCCAGACTTAAAAACAAAGTCAAATTTTGACACCTTGTATGGTGGAATAATTGTCAGATTATCTTGTTAAAAGCAGCAAGATGTTTCACGGACTGACACCAGCCAGTGCAAAACACCTGGCATTTGAATTTGAGGTAAAAAATAACTTGTCTGTACCCGAAAATTGGAATGCAAGTCGATCCGCATCTCGGGATTGGTTCACAGGTTTTATGCATCGACATCCTTCACTTTCCATCAGGTCACCCAAACCAACAAATTTGGCAAGAATGAGTAGTTTTAACACAAATAACTTAAAACTTTTTCATGACAAGTTGAAAGAGGTCTTGAAACATTATGCATTTGAACCTCATGAAATTTATAATTTGGATGAGACTAGAGTTACGACCGTTCCTCGAGTGCCTAAGGTCAACACCAAGTCGGTCAAAAAGTATCACGAGAATGTGGAGCTTATCACGCATGTTGGAATAGTTAATGCTTCAGAAAATGCCCTCCCTGTAGTATTAATTTTTCCACGCCATAGGTTTGATCAAAAGCGTATGATGCAAGGTGTACCCGATAATGGTCCATTAGGGTTGTCGCATCCGACTGGATGGATGACCAGTGAAAACTTTATAAAAGTGTTAAAGCATTTGGTAAAATATAGTAAATGTTCTATTGACAAGAAGATATTGTTATTGATAGATACTCATAAAACCCACCTTTCTATTGAAGCTCTAGACTATTGTAAAAGTAATGGCATTGTTGTTCTTACTTTTCCTCCCCATACCACAAATTAGTTACAACCTCTGGACACTTGCATTTATAAGTCGTTCAAGGCATTTGTGAGCGAAGGATGTGGCTCATGGATGACAAATCACCCTGGGAGACCCTCAGCATTTATGATTTGCCATTCATATGCTATTCAGCCTGGGACAAATCTGCTACTCCATCAGACATCAAGAAGGGATTTGAATCCACTGGCATTGTGCCATTCAATCGGGGAATGTTCACCGAAGACTTCCTGGGGGCATATGTTACTGAAACAAATCAATTTGATGGGTCATTGAAGAATGATTGCCACACAAATGAAAACTTGGATTTTCAAACACCTTCTCTATCCAGATCCTTACACAGCTCTCCCAAATTGACCAGACTTGTGTCTTCTTCAATTAGCACTATATCAACGGAAAATATTCAACCTTTTCCAAAGACTAAAGAAAGATAAGCCACAAACCGAGGTCGTAAGAGAGGACATTGCATGATTGCCACAGACACCCAGGAAATAAATTAAATTGCTGCCGCAAAAGAAAAGTTGAAAAAGAGTTCAAGAACAGAAACTAGGCCTATTAAAAAACTGTTTGAAACTTCATCCAAAAAAGAACCTACAGCCCATGCCCTAGCATCCAGCAATCATCGTCAAAAAGATGCAAAGAAAAGAAACTCTTCGTCTGAAAGTGAATCAGACGGTGTTCTTTCAAATATTGGAGACTCATCTGGAGGGGAAAGGGAGGAAGATACTTCTTCTGATCAAGATAATACTAGTGTTCCTGTTAGTCCCTACGCAGCTGTTAACATTCATGGGAAGACAATGTCAAGTGGACAACGATATGAGGCAAGAATTGAAGATGAAGACATGGGGGGTTATATAGTAAGGTTTCTAAAAAGAAAAAATTTATCATATAGATTTACTTTGTCTGATGAAGATACATTCTTTGTGCCATACGATGGCATGATGCTCAAACTTCCCTCTGCTCAAACGGACACTCGTGAATGGTTCAAAAAGATGATTTATTTTAATATGGACCTGAGTGATTTTTCTTTGTACTAGTAACATCTTTTTTGTCTTAAAATAAATCTCTTACTAAGGAATTTTTAAGTTTTGTGGTGCTTATTTTGTGATTTTTATTAATAAACACAACTTTTTAATTCTGTACTAGTGTGTCCAGAATCTTCCCCTAACTTGTCCATTGTCTCCCACATAGTGGGAGATTTCGGACAATTTTCAAGTTTGAAAAAAATAATTATTTGTGTAAAAACTAAAATCATTTTTGTCTTAGTCTACTGAAATTATGAAATCTTAATCCCTGGAGATTGAAAATAATTAAAATTTGGAAATATTAATTTTAAATTAAAGCTACAATTCGAAGTTAAAAAAAACTGTCCGAACCCTCCCCGCTCTCCCCTAGTATTTGTGTAAGTACACATTAAATCCGCTAAATGGTTTTAACGTCTTACTTAATTTCATATTTGTCGAAAAAGACTGTTACTCGAGTTGTAATAGTAATTCTTTATTTTTAAGAACCCAGATACCGGATTTCGATAATTTTACCTACAGTATTTTCGTCCCAGTATAAAGATATTTCAGTTAAGACAATTTTCGTAAATAATTTTGCTTTTAGATAAATTTTCATTATGTGTAGAAGTAATACTCTCTTGCCAGACTTGTATAGTTATATAAAATCACCTAAGAGCATTTTCTTAATTAATAGGGCTGTGCACCTGGTTAACCTCAGACTCGTTAGGCCGGAACAGGGTGGTGCAAGTAATTTGGCAATTGATGACATTTGAAAGCATGTATTTCGGGTAATTTTAGAAAATCTCCATCTGGATGTATGGAACTTGAAGTGTGAACGGACTACCTCGGAAACGAAATCTGAAAATGATAAAGTAATTTATGCTTGATTGGTTGTATTCATTACTCAAAAATAGAAGGAATGGACCAAGCTGATAAGACTGTTCATTTTACTCACATTTCTAATTCAATTTTATTGTAACATCTGTTTTTAATGATCAGAATCATCAAACTAATACAACAAGGAAATTGATTAATTTTCTTGGAACTTTTTTTTTTAAATTTTAGATCAAGATCATTAAACACAAACATGATCACGGGAAGTTAGTGAATGTCATATTTGTACTGGAACAGTATGGGATTTGTAACTGCACACGTTTTACTTTTTGTGAAACATCAATTTCTGGGATGGATATTACAGACTATCTTAATGTTGAGTAAAATGACTAAACAAAACCACAAAATATAATTATTTAATATAGATAACAAAGCTGGGATGTTTCACGTGGTCCTGGAAACATCTCCACTGCCGTGAAATGACGATACAGGTGACATGAAACTCCTGACTCACCAGGCAAACACTTTGGCTGGCCTATAATCTGCCGATTTTCGTTGCTCTCTATGCCAACCTGCTTTCACGTGACTTAAACACTGTGTGGCAGTAAGAACCGCTGCACTCTAGATCTTTGCCCACACGGACTGTTTCTGCCACCCTAAACACCCCCGTATTGAGCTGCCAGGTTCTTCACATTCTTGTGTGTTGTGCAGCCACATTATCACCACGACGCAATGATAACTTGTGGATATCTAAGATTCCTTCGATAATATAAGTGTATGTTAAAGTCACCTATAAAACAGATATATTTTAAATTATGAATTTACAATACAGTGCAGAGAATTCTGAGGTACGGCCCCCTTGGATGGTTATTGCTCGGTCATTTACAACCTGAGTTTAAATTCAAGTTTTAACCAAAAAAAAAAAAAAAAGGGCTTGGTGATTCCTTGCAACCAAAACTTCGCCAGTTTTCGTGACGATTTTTCAAGTCGCTAATGATTGCAAAGAACTACAGTTCGACGTCCTTTAAAAAACGATGAAACCTCCATCTTTAAAGGCACTTAGCAGTAAAATACTTTTCTTCCTTTCCTTAAATTTATGTGGGCGAGTTGACTGAGCAACTACTTGTCTGACCGCTGGTCTGTAGCTGCAGTCTCCTCGGTTCACGGCCGCCAAAAGCGAGTTCGGCAGTCGGTCAATGCAGGCGTCAACGCCGTAATGAGACGGCGGGCAGAGCAGATGCCGTGATAGGCAGAAGCGCCTCATCACTCCCACGCACGTGCCTAACGCCCTAATACAGTTCGGCCCTCCTGCTTAAGCACTGCCCTGTAAACGGAGCATCGAGCCTTCTGATTTTGATGCATAAGCCCCAGGTCAGCTCAAACCCCCCCGGTGGGAAACAAATCAAAGCATTGATCCTGAGGCGTAAGTAAAAAGGTCCATTCATATGTGTGTGTAAACCTGTCCATGTGTGGATGACGATATTTTCGTTCTTTGTTTGAGGAAGGAAGCTTTAGAAAACATGCTTGTGGTATATTATCGTGGAGACGCATTGAGGACTAAAGGAAAGTTCCCCGTCCTGCGGACCAATCGTAATCAAGAGCGGCGTATGGCCTCACGTAACCTTTTCGTTCAACTAGGAAAGATTGGTCGTAAAAATTCGTTCCACCCCCTGTACTACAGTCATTCTTTACGACTCGTCGACTTCGAGACAGGAAAGAACGGAGATAAGTAACTACACGGAACAAACCATCTTGACTTTCTGCTCTAGTATATCGTATTTTAATATACATATCGTATTTTAATATACTTCCTATTGTTATTTTAATAAGTATTCTTCAAAGTCTTGGGGCGAAACTTCAATGCAAATTTAATCTTTAAACATTTGAGTGATGATAAATTTTCATATAATTCTTAGATCTTTATTTCTGTTACATTTCATTAATACATA
The DNA here is from genome assembly GCA_031002005.1 of Vandiemenella viatica. Taxonomy (NCBI): domain Eukaryota; kingdom Metazoa; phylum Arthropoda; class Insecta; order Orthoptera; family Morabidae; genus Vandiemenella; species Vandiemenella viatica. The sequence goes on along the minus strand of JARYHS010009186.1, from coordinate 220,305,520 downwards.
TACAAAGATTACAAAGGTCCTCGGCAAGCAGTAACTAGATATCCTCAACTCAAAAGTGCACACTAAACCTTCTCACTCACCGGCTAGTTCTTGTTACGCTTGTTGTTGCCATGGCTACCAATTCCTTTTATAATTTCTCCATGTTATGCCACAAGTGGTTTCGGCAATCCACGGAAAACCAAAATTTGGATGGACGGACGGGGATTCGAACCCGCGTCGTCCCGAATGCCCAGACCCGAGCGCTATTGCTCACCCATCGGGCTTTACCACAAAATCTCGTATAATTGCTAGGTACAGTGCAGCCATTTGAGCTGAGCATTTCGTGAACTGATATGCTTTGCGGGGTTGTATGCGCTCTTTAAATCTATAGAATCCTCAGTTCCTGAAACGTAAATGTGCTAAACTTACAATATAAACCACTTTTGTAACAGATCTTTTCAAGGTTCCGGAATCGTGGTTTTCTGGTTCAAATATCACTTCGACATTATTGTTCTATAGCGAGCATCAACGTCCTACAACGATTAATATACAAGATCCAGTAGGAGATGAAAATTATACTGACGCAATTGGAGGCTTCTCCGGCCGGAATAAATAGAGTCCATGTTCTCCGAGCGGTATCCTGCCTTAGTGGTAATCTGCCTCGGATTTCTTCTAGGGCGCGACTGCTCTGAGACGTGTTTCCCGCTCTCTACTAAACACAACTGTAATGTTTCAGCCGTCCCTGATAATAAGACGCGGTACCATGCAGGGACCTTGTTATTAGGGATTCCGTTTCTGGGTTCGTCATCGATCATACAAAGTTGAAATTTCCATACTTTCCCTCTATTACTCTAGACGAGTGTTGTAATGGTTCCAACATAAAGACCATTACTGATTTTCTTCCGATTCCTTCAAGTCCTATCCCGGTTATAATAACCGTGCTGGAAACAAGTTGTAAGGACCCAAAATAGTTAATAATTATGTTACACGTAGTGCTGTAGTCTTAAACAGGGAATGTTGTTTCCAAAAACCGCGATCGTAACAGGCATCACGCCACGTTTTAACCATATTTAAAACAATCAGGCTAATATTAGTGGGTTTGATTGTAATTAAACGGAATAGAATGTACCTGTTTAACTAAGTGCATTAATGGTTCGATATATTCCAAGCTATAATTTAATAATGCTCTTCTTAAGGCTGCCTGTTGCCGAAATACAGAAACGTTACAAATGAAAGGGTCTGCTGCGTATATTTTTTGACTGTTATCGGTGTTCATCGCTACATACGAAAATTTGTGAGTGACCGTTTCGGTCGGTTATATTTTCGAAGCATCACACAAAAGCTACTAAACCGAAATGGATGGAATGTTCACAGTTTAAAAGCTTAAGAACTGTGACTCCACGTCAACGATAGATGCAGCAATAAGCAATCATCTCTTCGTAAACTGAACAGATAGGCGACGAAGATCACAAAAATGGGAAGGAATTCGGCTATGGCCTTTTGAAGAAAGCATCCCTGCATTCTCATGAAGTGATTTGGGGAAACCATGGAATCTGGATGCCCGGGCGGGGATTCGAACCGGTGCCCTCCCTTTGGATTCTGTTAATGTTGTTGTTGATTACATAACTTTAGTTATGGCACTCGTGAAGGCAATTGTAATTATTAACAACTAAATTCATCGTGCCTTATGTGGAAACCATTTCAAGAAATTGCAATCTTTTCCTTAAATCTTCGAAACATGAAGTCACGGGCGCAAAGCTTGCTAGTTGTTAAGTAAGGTGATTCGAATTATAATACAGAGTCAGTGGTTTTTTGCACTGTAGTGATGGGCTTTTAGTTTATTTTTTTTATAATCTGTATGATGAGAGACTCAGTTTTAAAATTTCTCTTTTAACGAAAAAAAAATTGTTCTTTGTTACATTTTAAAACATGTGTGAATTCGAGTGGCTGAGTTACAGCATTCCATAATTATGTTTTGTTTTGCTGTAAATATAGCATTATTTAAACCTCATGACATCAATCATTGAGTAGACTGTCCTGCAGATATACACTCATGGATATTCAGCGCATATGGAAGATAATAATACGATATCATAATGTCTGGCTGTGGACTCTGCCAATTTAATTTTTAATATCTGCATGATTGATGTGTGAGTGGAGACTTTCCCGGCGTATCGATGCAACAAAATGTTCTCGGGTTTCCAGCCGGATGGTGGTGTAAAAACACGACGTTTCGACAGCTGACTCTGCTGTCTTCATCAGGTATCTTGTAGTTGTTCTCAGCTGACTGTCTCTGCCTCGACTGGCTTGGCCGCTGCTCATCGAACCTCGTTAAACTACAAGATACCTGATGAAGACAGCAGAGTCAGCTGTCGAAACGTCGTGTTTTTACACCACCATCCGGCTGCACACCCGAGAAGATTTTGTTGCATCTGCATGACTGTTTACTGTTTTGATTATGTCAAAGTTTGCATATATATTTAATTTTATAATTTATGGTGTGTTTTTCAATTTACACGTAAATTTTATAATTTTAAAATTTATCGCAATGCCAGGACGGTTAGTATTTTGCCAACGGTGATTCCTCAAAGATATTACGTCTATTTAACGAATTATTCAATTACGTGTGCACAGTATGGAAGATTTTTATGGCTAAAAATATTATCAAGTAGCGTTAAACGGAAAAAAAGGCATTTAATACGAGACAAAATTAAGAGAAATAAATTTCAAAGTAATATCAATATGGAAAGAAAAATTAAATCTTATTGTGTGGAGAAAAACCTACTTCAAAGACAATACATAAATTTTGGAACCAGTCGTCTGCAATGTCAAAAGATATAATTTTTTTGCTATACGTAGTATCATTTTGTGCTTATGGTTTCTGCAGCTGAGGACTATAAACATTCGGAAACAATGTTAAGACAGACGTCTTCTTAAGGACTAAAACAGATACAGGTCAGAGCTATTGTGTTCAAAATGAAGAAAGTTATAAAAAAAATTGGGGTAGGTAGTAAGTACTTACTACCGCAAGTGTTAATGTGTATACTGCTTCACTTAGCCAAATACCCAGTGGAAATGGAAGTGTATATTGGTTCACATTTGATTTAGGTACGCAACAGAAACTCCTGCTAGGAGCTAGGGGTTTTGATTTCACATGCATTCCACAGGTGCTTCTTTTACTTTCTTACGATCTACTATGACATTTTCACTTTCCATGTGTCATAATTTTGTGAAACTAACTTTTATCGCCTTGGAAATGGTCTTAAGTTTCCCGTCGTAATTCATTTAATATGAAGTTATATTTTGTCTCTACTTATGCGATAAATGAAAGGGTTTTGGTCTCAAACCCCACTTTGCATGCACTGCATCTCCGTACCAACTAATCTCGTGCCTTCCATGCGTCGTTCTGGTAGTAGGAGAGATGCTGGCTGACATATTGACTTTTTCGAGTCTTCAAGTATTAGCCGTATCAAACTGGACAGTTGTAATTCTGGGATGCCACCCAACACCGAAGTTGGATGACGTGTTCACGTGAATAACCCAGCCTTGACCTCGTGACTTCGAAACTTCTGTGTAGGCTTACTTCCTGTTGACATTAGAGCAGGGAGATGGATACCAAACTCGTAACCTTTGAAGAAGGTTTCCTGTGTACTCGAACCAGTATTATAAAGTCACAAGGCGACGTGTTAAGTGTTAAGAGGCTGTGCATAGCGCAGGGCGTGGCTAGCTCTCTCCGCTGAACAAACCTCGCCGAGGTGTACTCGACAAATATTTGAGGCCGCTTGTTCCCGAGAGGCCCGACACATGTCTGAACGCACCAAGTGTCTGTACATGCTCTCCCAGCGTAAGAGTAATTCTCTCAGCACGGTTATTGCTGTCGTAGATATCCTCTACATCAACAGCTCTAAGTGCAGAGCGCGCTTGTGAGCAGTGAATTGTTTCGTAGAATAGAAACATCTAACAGCAGCTGCAGGACTCTCCACGGTTTTTATTTCCTTCATACATCACACGTGAAACATTAAACCTTGAAAAATAATGGCGATTTTATCTTTCAATGCTTCTAGCGATATTGGTTTCTGTGAAATGGATTTGATGTCTTCGTTATGATTTCGTACTCTAAACTCGTAGTAATTCTTATACGGAACACAATGTTTAAAACACGACTGTTTCTATTATATTTGCGTCTTAAATTTTGGTCGAATAGTCATTTTAATTACGATACCAAAGGCAGATGAAGAAGTGTTTAATAAAAAATAAGGTTAACTCAAATGGTCTTAATGACCTGGTAACAGAGCTTATTATCTGCCCCTATCGTAGCCTCCTAGCCTAACCCGGTAATCCTACCGGACGTAGGGACCTACAGTTTAATATGGAACCCGAACAATGGAAGCTTTCTGGCGAAATACATATTACAAAGCAAATCTTTCATATCGTGCCGCTAATACAGTGAGGGGTACAGTAGCTACAGATCTAGCAGTGGACAGGTTCAAGCATCAACTAGTAGTCCCAAATTTCTATTTCCACAATACCTCCAATGTGATTCATATTCAACTTCCAATCGATCTACTACATAGCGAAATCGTCTTTGTCTCTCTCTAATACTTCTAAGCCAACCAATCCAACAGAAATTGTTCCAATTTTGTGGAGTGATCTCCTATGGTGAAATTCGAACTCCCTCCAGATCAGGTTATGGTTTAAATCCACCTTAACTGAATCAACAATGATCAGGATGGAAAATCTAAGACAACTAGGGAAACTAATAAGAGAGGCTGGGAACAAAGTTTGTACATTGACTATCGTATACCATCCGAGCAGAAATATCCTCGCAAAATGCCATCATGTAGACATAATACTGAATGATTGCCCAGTGTGACTGGTTAGGGTACAAGTGCTCTACATTGACCAAGATAGATTTAAGTCACAGTGTCTGAATAATCAATGATCATATAATGAACCCTCTGCTCTATAGATAAAAGATTTAACAATTAGCTGATTTCATGCCGATATATTATATTATATTATATTAAGAAGAATTTAAACTGATTTACATAAAACATGTAAAGAAACTGTAAGGCAAATTGGTGTAAAATAAATGCAATGAACTTGACCATTAATTAAAAAAGAAGAAAGGTTACACATGATATGTGATCCTAAAAACTCATACCCCTGACAAAATAGACATTTACCTGGCTATAAACTTGGAACTATTTTGGACCCGTTACCATACCCAATATACCGTCACGGATTTAGGCCTAGCAAATCCATATAACCACGATCTGATGACACAACAACAGGGGCTAACGAGTCTGAAACAACCAGCAACGTTCCTGGTGACATGAGATATATACATCAAGTTTCCAAGAGGTGGAAGTAATTTCAGAGCAGTAAATATCACGATGAGAACATATTGGAATTGTACAAAAAGTAGTAAACATTTTAGTGAGTTATTAAGTTTTACTAATTATTTTTTATAACCCATTCAGCTTGTCAGTTTTTTGTTTTGTCTCTGTTTTGGGGAGGGGGCAAGTAATGGGAAGGAATTCGGCCACAGCCTTTTGAGGGAACCTTACCGACATTCGCCTGGAGTGATTTGGGAAAACCATCAGTATTACCAGATGGGGTTTCGAACCCAGGTCCTCCCAAATGCAAGCCCAAAGCATTACCGCTCACTCATCAAGTTGAGTGAGTAATTCGTGTCAAACGTCTCTTACATATGGAGATCACTGACTAGAGGTGTTACGATGTTTCCCCAGATGCAGAAGCCGTAAACCTGTAATGTTTATGAAGAAAGCAGAGGTGTTGTATCGTGATATTTAATCCACCTCCTCAGACCCATGAAACCGTTCCGTACCGCAGTTCCACCAAACGGCCCGTTTGTTTTGTTTACGCCAGGGCCACCAATTGGCAATAAATCAGAGTCAGCATTCCGTCTGTCCTCGTTATTCATCGTTACGGCCTCTACGCGCGGCGCAACCCAACCACCACTACCAACTGTGGAGCCCGTAAACAGCTCGTAAAGCTCGCCCGGCGGGCTATGAGCTAGGCATGACAACGACATCGGCCTGCGGGCAGGTCGACTCGATTCCATAGCCACCGCTCCTACTGATTAAATACACTCATCACTGTCCGTTGACGAATTTGGCTTCAAAAGGAAAATGATCAACTTCACATGCATATCATGCATATTGCCATGGTCGAGGCCAGCCCTCAAGGGCCTCTCCGTAACTACAGGAACATTTATGGTATAATAAGTGGTGTATATTGATAATACAGTAAGAACAATAGCAGACAGTCTATAATAAAGAAAACAAATTCATATAAATTGATTTAAAATAATTACACTTGTGTTAATGGAATACATTTAGCTTTGAGCACTGAAGAGACTCATATTTTGCTACATTTAATTAGTGGTCCTTTCCGTCATCAACGGTTGGATGATAAGTTGCGGCTTTGCACTATTGAACTTTTTTCCGAACCGCTTGAAAGAAGTAACTCGTAATATTGTGACAACGGTAGACTAAATACTTCAATATGTAAAATTATGAAAAAACTTTCTTCAACATTCCTGAAATAGAGGAGATACCAAAAATTATCTGTTATTTATCAATGTTCACTGCAAGACTTAGCAGACTGGTCAGGGGCACGGGGTAAACTGATATCTATTATAAAGAAGAATTTTAAAAAAAATACATCTGAACTCTACGAAATCATTTGAATTTAGGTTCTTTACCTGATACCAGTACATATGTATTCAGCTCAATTTGCATATTGTTCTCTACTTATAACTAACAGGGTATCTGACTTTTTTTTTTAGTGGCAAAGGATTGATTATAGATAGAACAAAAACTAAAAAAAAACACTTAATTGAATACTTACATTCCCCAGACAAGACTAGAACTGGCGACTAGAAATTGAATTTGTCCGTTTAGACTGTTATAAGCTTGTGTGCTTCACACAGCACTCTCTTTTAATTATTCGATTTTCAGCGTATCGATTTCAGCCTTCTCAAAGAGTTAAGTATCATACTTCTCCCGAAGAAGGTATCAACATGTAAACTGATCCTTCTATTTTATATGATTCGCTTGTAAAGATTTTTAATTGAATTCCATTTTATGACAACAATCACACGATGCCCTTTAGAAAGTATAAAACATTGTACAGACACCAGCACACCTACAATGTTCCCAATGGAAAGTAAGGGGTGGTGGTTGGTACTCAGCGTCCCCTAAATTTCCCTAGGACCAGAAACGCCCCTCAGATCTCTTCAACGCCCACAGGTGGGCGGTAACACCCTGTCGGGAACGACTAATTTAGATAGACCACTACATGTTGCGATGTGCTGCAGATATTTAGATTATCATCAGCAATAATTTGCAGGGGGATACGGGGGAGTTAGCGTGCTAACAGGAGCGGCTCTGCCGCGCAGTTTCCGATGCATTGTGTGCAGCCGGGGCCAGCCCGGTGCAAGCCGCAATATCCGCAGCCACCTTTATTTTCCGCAGGCGCGCCGACAATGAATGCCTTCCGGTAATTGTCCCGCGCCGCCCGTCCCGAAGGCGCGGCTCTGCAAGCGTCGCTCGTCACTCATTACTCGCCTGCACCGCGGAAAATCGTCCTCAAAGGCTCGGGGCGAGCTTTGTTGAGCGGAGACGGCGGCGGGCACAGGCCGCGTCTGGCGACACCAGCGCACCACGCGGCCGTCTGTGCCAACTAAAACAGAGCGCACGGCGCCAACCACTTGTTGCACGTCGCTCGTTAAACAAAATCAAGCTAAGACATTCAAGTGCCTGTAATTACCGTAACTATGAGACCACTTGGAGACTTCTCCACACATACCTAACAAGGTCATCACATTAATGCCATTTCGCTCTCCTATTGAAAGGAATGTCCCTGAAAAGACGAACACTGTACCGTATGCATTATTCGATTTAATTATAATCAAGCTGTTATCAGGCACCTTTTCGTGGTTTTCTCATTATATACTTAGATATAGAAACAGTGTAGATGAAAGCGTGTCTAACAGTATTAGGTGTTTTATAAATCAAATGTTCACTTAAAGAGAAGTTTTTGGATAAATGTGGATTCGGGGATGGGGGGGGGGGGGGGAAGGGATGGGGAGGGTTGTAAAAGCAATTTGGAAACAGCACGAACATTGGCAACGGATATTAAGGAATAAACTTGTCATTGAATGTGTCTCGTAAACTAATAGAAATAAGAAGTTTGTAATCGGGACAGTCAATGAACTATAATCATGCAGGCTTTTCCCTTGGAAGTATCGTTTGAATTCGGCAAAATACAGCTAGTAACCTCTAATGAAATAATTAAAATGCTCTTTAACATAACTGAACTCGGTTCAAATGGGATTAAGCTATACTTATACACTGCGATTTGCGGATAACTAAGATAATAGTTGAATGCAAAGTTTCTTCCCAGTTAGTAATAGATTGTGTTGTCGCTGTGTCTTTTTGTATAACAGGACTAGTTGTAACGACATAATCACTTTTTAAATGAAAATTGTCAAGACATATTTGAAAATTATGATGTTTTTCACGGCGCTGTAAACATATAAACTCTTCTCGGGCTTCCAGTCACGTAAAAAAGTCACAATTGTGGGACTTCTCGAAGATGTCATTTCTCTGCCCTCATTTTCAATGAAAATGATTACAGAGATAGACGGCTTTGAAACGTCCCATAATTGTGAAATTAATACGCGGTTGGAAGCCCGAGAATATTTATGTTGTAACCTGTTAAAAAGGCGAGGGGATTTTTTTTTTTTTTTTTTTTTTTTTTTTTTTTTTTTTTTTTTTTGAGGCCACGTAACCAGCACTATGTATTTGTGTAATTCGTAATTATATATGGGTGCACTCAATGTATACTAAACTCAGCATAGGATAGACGACACAAGACAAACACAACACTTAATTAGAACCACCCATGTCCCAGGCCGAATTCGAACCGGCGACCCCAGCAAAGCGAGGCTATTACGCTATCCATTACGCTGCTGGGGTCGGCAAAAAGTGGGATATTATTCAAAAGAAATGCTGGAGTGACGAAATGTAACGCCACCTCGTCTCTTGGAGTGGTTGAATCCGAATTCAGCTCGTAAACAGTACAACACGTTCGACGTATCGCTGCGGTAGCCTCCCTCAGAATTAAGTTTTGGACATTGATTCATAGGAGTTGCACCGTTCATGCGTTAATGAAGTGACTGACTTGGGGGGGAAGTATAAATAGACCAAAAAATTCCAGAGGAGGGACAGTTTACCATCAGTTGAAATGCGGGTCAAGTATTACATCAGTCCGCACGCAGGAGATGTCTGGTATTCATGAGAACACTCTTTCATTAGCCGCACGCGGAACTGTTGTTCAACAGTCAGTGGGCGAAACAGGTTACACGCAGGACAACCGCTGTAAATGGTAACGTATGTGATAATTGTGTAAAAAATATATTTTTTACTATGTCAGCAGTGGTATATTATCATTCGTTTAGGAAGTTAAAACGAGACTGTAATAGGCCTCAAACCTAAACTTAAATGGAATTGTATTTTATGAATATTTGTAGTAAGCTAGAGTTTGGTTGAATAGGATCTTGTATGTTTGTTTCGCAATTTCACGTAAATCAATGTATATAGACTTTGTTTTATGAAAAGAAATTATTCTGAGGCCATTTAATACGTCTAAGGACAGAATTGTACAAGAGAATTGCTTAATTGTTCTTAATTATAGGTAATAAGGCAAGTTACGATGTCTAAAGGACAATTAACTACATTTTAAAATGATTTCTGTGGATAATTTTGTGTTTAAGTATCTTTAATTTCCATTTCTGACCATTTTGTAATGGTTGTAAATGATTATGTATTAATTCTGATTGTTTTTTTTAGTATGTTTCAATTGTTTAAGTATTGTTAATGTTCGAGAAATATCTGTCGGAATCCTTTGTATTCTAGAAATTTCGATGGAGCTTATATAAAGTGAACATCCGAGACAGAGAGACAGTTTTACAGGCTCAGTTTACGTCGGCCAAGGACTGTGTTAGTAGTATTGTCTGTAATCGCTGGATTGTATGTATGCATGTAACCAGTATCTTTGACGTCGTGCTTACGAAAATAAAAACAAGTTTAAATAGAACTGTATGGTGGACTGGTTATTTATCATATTAATTAAACCATGAACCATCTAATAAGACGATTACTGTGAATCAGAGTAGAGGGTTTATGAAGTTGAGAAATGACGGTCTAGGAAGTAAACAGGAAGTGGATAAGAAATCTGAAGGAAGATGATCGATGAAGTCGAAATAAGATGTTTCTGGAAGCTTGTAGCAGTTTAATCTTAGTTCTGTTCGACTTGTACACTTTTGTAACCGCTTTTGACTGGAAGTAGAAAACACAGGTTCAGCTCATAATTTTTGTGCAATAATTTTGCCCTAGATACGCATGTTCATAAAAGATAGTAGATGGTGGCCTACCCTTGTAATAACGAACTTGAATTCTTGATCAGATATCGAAGCTGGAAGCTATACATGAAATGAAACACGCAGAAGTCCATCGCTCACAGCATTACAAATTTAATGAAATGTTGTAGCAATTACTCCAATTCAAGAAACATGTTTATACAAATAATGTTCGGCACTTGAAATATCCAGAGCGCAGGTCCCAGTTGATGTAACCTTAATTGGAAGGCAACAATCAGTCAGTGTTTAATATCTCCGAAAATTGTCATAATATTCGTCTAAACCCCTTCCATCGTTCACAACATTACAAATTTAATTAAATGCTGTAGCAATTTCTCCAATTCCAAAAACATGTTTACAAAAAATAACGTTCGGAATTTGAAATATCGAGAGCGCAGGTCCCAGTTGATGTAAACTTAATTGGAAGCCAACAATCACTCAGTCCATGTAAACAACGGGAGTGTTTAAGATCTCAGAAAATCGTCGTAATATTCATCTAAACCCCTACGGTCTCTCTACAACTTCACCGGTCCAGTTAGTTCACTTCGTGCATACTTAATACTCCTACTAGATCGCTCTCGAGACCCTGTGCTGTCTTACTCCAGCATACTCCTAATGCTGGTTACCCTCAAATTAGCTCGATAGCTCCAACTTCTGACGATGGTTCCCGTTACAACTTTAACCACATCAAAGAGTCTAGTTCCTCTACTTCAAACTGGCAAATCTACTATTATACTAAATTTAGCTCTGAAACTCCAATTAAATCCTTACTTAACGTTTGTTCAAATCCACTTTACTAATCCAATCATAAACCCGTCTCCAACTTTGAACAATTATAATCTAAACCTATCATGAAACTAACGTCTGCTCTTAGTAATATAACCCGAACAGCCAATCAGAAATCTTCCACCTCTCTCCATCGACCAGTGGCCTAATTCCCTCCTCTGTCTTATCTTTCTCAATTCAAGAGAGATATTTAATTATAATACCTCAAACTGTCTAATACGACATAAAACATTAGAAAATATTAGTTAAGATAAATTGAAACGGACGATGCTAAATTATTCCCAAAATAAATTATAAAACCCCTAAAACCGTTGGCAATATTGTACCGTTACAAGTTGAAGGAATCTTTCGAGCTAATCTGATAATAAAAACATGTTACAACGTAAGAGTAGCAAAGCCGAACTTTTTTTTTTTTTTTGTTCTTTCCGATTTTGTTGAAAATCTTCGGAGAATTTGGGAATAGGGTTGGTACTTGTTTTACGTGACACCAACGACAATAATCCATAGGCATCTCTTGTTATTAAAATTGCATATGAAATCACGTTCCAGGTAATTGAGTAACCTAGGAATTACATAATTCTTTTTCCGTAGATTCTCGAGATGTGGCATAGATGGACTGCAACTTCCGTCGGTATTTTTATTATTATTATTATTATTAATGGCTTTCGGCAGCTGAGATCATACAGCCAGCTCAGTGTGATTATTATAGCTTCCAGTGAATCAGTCGTCATCAAGTGTTTATCTATTTTATCTTCTAATTATGGACAACACAGGACGGACAGTACATTCACACAGACACACAACACTTAACATCCATGCCCGCGGCCGGATTCGAACCGGCGACCTTCGGCACGCGGAGCTAGCACTCTAGCCGCTATTTTTGCCTAACATAGCCAATCAATCAAGCTAAAAATGTATAAATTGTCTCCTAATATGGAGAATTGCATAACAGGATCAATAACTGTTATTTTTCTACTACATTCATGGGGAAAAAAATCTTTCAGCCTGTTTTATCTCATTGTTACTTCATATCGCCCAGTTTGGTAACTGTGAACTTATTCGGAATAATATTTGTCCGAGTTTCTTATTCTTAGTTTATCTTCTTAGTCGAAATCTGTTTTCAGGTATATTTTGGAGGTCCTTTCTCGACCCTGCGAAGATAATAATAGCTTGCAGTGATAAGGCTTGTGAATTCGTTGTTATAGAGACGCGTATCTTGAACCTGTGATAGGCGTTGCCGGTGAATGCTTCAGGAGATCTACAGGCCGAATGGCCTTGTGGATATCACTGCCTTTAAGCGACCTTGATAATAAATATCACCCATCCATATATGGCCAGAGAAATCGGACTACCGAGATGCTGTAGTTGCAAAAGCATTTTTTTCTCCTGTGTCCTTAAACCATAGCCCATTTCCAGAGATCTATCTTCCAAACTGCTTATTATATTTGATATCCCGTTTATTATCGCTGTGTAAGGAAATGTTTACACCAAAGGAAGACTGCTCCAGAGCTCTGCAACGCCTGTAGTCTGCGGGAACTGGTTGTTACTTCGGCGTCCTCTACAATTAAGCGCTCTAACTAGCAGTGGTGTCGTTTCTTGCAATTACGTACACTTCTGAAGCACAATTAAAGAAAACACAGAAAAGAAAAAAAATATAATTAAACGTTGTCGCACTAAAGTTAGCGCCAGACCTCCAACGCTAGAACTGCTTCTTCTTCCATTTAAATGTATTTTTATAGCTACTCGTACTTCCTGTATTAGCCGCTTTGAAATGTAGCAAAGATGAAAATTTGATTCATATCCCTCTAAAAATAAAGCTTACAATGCGTTGGAACGGCGACAAGCATCGCGAGTGTGTTGTTTCTTGGAAAATGTTTCTTGGTGCTACTTGGGAATATCTTTTCTTGCATGAACAACTCACAATTGATCTCCATCATAATATATTTACCTTGTATTATCGCCTTTCTCATGGCGTCAGTGGGTACATTTTGATTCTTAGTATCTTTCAGAATGACCAATGTAGGATCACCTCGTATTATTTGTATTTGTCTTCCTCATGTAACGAAAAAAAAAAAAAATGCTTGCCCTTTCGTTTCCTTTAATAGCTTGTTCTCCTACACTTAGTGAACAGTGATTATATCTTCAAACACTTTAATTATTGATTAGATTAACACATCTCAGATTCTAGCTCACATCCTTTTTAATTACAACAATTTATAGCAATTCTCGGTTCCAGACGATTTCAATGCTAAACACCAGTTTCTTTTTAATACAAAAAGTCTGTCAATCGAATTTCTTCATGCATTCTCTTTTTGAGTCATTTGCTTTGATTGTTATTCATATATATATATATATATATATATATATATATATATATATATATATATATATATATATATATATATATATAGTCACTGCTGTTCCTTACCGGCTCTCATTATTGCTTGTAACTTGGGAGCTTCCCCTAAATACAATGTGATATTAATTACCTTTGCTTCATTTTCATGCCTCTACAATAAATACACCATCATCATCGGCTTTCGCCGTCCGTTATCAAGCATGTTTTTTTTTCTCCAAAAGTGCTTATGTCTATAATGCGAGCTACTTAAATTAATAGGAAAGGAATATACTTAGCGCTAGTATACATATTCTCGTTTTCCCAGGCTGACAGTCCATGCAGTAATGTGGATATCACAAACGGATTTGTAGCATTATTTGCTGTCTGAGTTTTTATAAACGATGTTCACCTACATAGTCTCGTTCAAAGCTAGTGTTATAAACAGTAGTATCATAGCGGGATAACGGTGAAGAATTCCACGTTACTTTAACACTGTTTTAATATGACGCTCAAAACGAAAAATAAAAAAAAAAAATGTTGGAAATTACGACCAACTGCAGCGAAATCAATATCATTATCTTCGTTGAACCGCATAAACTTTGTTCTGCATGTTTTGTGCTAATCGGCCCGTCAGATATATAGATTCCGATGTAAAATTTGGGAAAAACCACCATTTGCCTATATAATTACGGAAAATCACCGAAGACTAGCCTACGAAATGTTTGAGTCTATTTTTATGTTTAAAAAACAGAAAAGAACAAACAAAAATGCACTGTTTATAGTTTCTGCAACGCTACCTAAATTAAGTGAAACGTTGAAATTTTTTGGTAATGTAAGGTGTTTGATGATTGTTGATTTTTTTTAGCTTCAGTGACAACTACAAAAGTCGTCATTCATTCGGTAGTGTTGGCCGTTGGCACTATCGATACTTTATTTGAAGCGTGTCGCCATGTCGCCAGCGTTTATTTGATCAGAACTCGTGCGCAGTATAGCTGGAGCGAATCCAAAGGATGAAAAGCGAACGCCTCGTTCCAGTGGTAAACAGAACGTGGCAAAGCTGGAACTGATTTATGTCCTCTTGAAATAGGGAGAATGTGTGTCAAGGACGGAGTTCGAATTCCTCAGGGATTAAACTATAACACGCAGATGGATTGAAACGCCAGCGTATATTTGATGCTAGAAAAAAGAATTGATGACAACAGGAGGAGTACATATATCTGAAGGGATTTCTAAAATAGCCCTACATATGACCTATCGTATACGCAGTTCACTTGTGAAACACATGACCGAGCGTGGTGGGTGAGTGGTTAACGCTCTGGCCTCGCATTAGGGAGGACGGCGGTTCGAATCCCCGTCCGGGCATTCAGGTTTGGGTTTTCCATAGTTTCCCTAAATTAATGCACGCGAATGCCGGGATGCTTCCTTCAAAAGGCCATGGCCGAATTCCTTCCCGTTCCTAGTCCCCAATCCCATCCCGCGTAAATCCATATGTAAAAAAAAAAAAGAAAAAAAAGTGTAACACATAACGAGATATTAACGCAGGTATAGATCAAATATAATGAGTATACGTAATTAATGGTAGTCACAGTCATATATGAAGCCAATTTTTTGTTTGGGCTTTACGGCTTGATGAGATGTAAACGATAAGGAAATCGGTATTCATCTGGACAGGTTTCGTAAAACGCTGAAAAACCGAAATCTGGATAACCGGACCGGGTATCAAACTGACGTCATCAAAAGAATTAGTGGCGAACGTTACTAGCCACCCACAAGCCTAGATGCAGGAGGGGTATTTCAGTTTTTATGACACCTGTTTCTTTTAATGCCAGATAACATCTTAAGATCCATATTCAATTCCCAACGAGAATTTTAAGACGAGTTTTTGCATTGACATTACAATAGATGGAGACAAACATATCCGTTTCTACAGATTGATGTCGAGATGTTGCAGCCATCCAATTGCCTCTGTGACTGTTTCGTGAAGAATTTCATGGTGATGTGGTTGATAGTTTGCTGGTGGTTACCACAGTCACAAGAAGGATTCTCTATTATACTCCACTAGTGCATCGAGTACCTGCATTTACCTGTTCTCACTCGATTCGGTGTCGTCCAGGTTTTCGTAGGTGAGTTGAAACCAGGAGGATTTCTTGTAGGGTCTTGGGTTAGTGCTTGTTTGTCAGGATTGGAATTGATCCACTAAGCGCGCCATGTGTGGTTTATGTTGAACTGATTTTGGACCAGCATCTCAACAAACGTACCTTGTTTTTAATCTATTTTGAGTTTGACGTTTGCAGTCCTGCCATTCATTTTTTTAAGCTGTTTGTCTATAGAAACTTGATGAGGGGATGTTAGAAAGCACAGTTAGCCATTCTATAGGAGTATATTTTACTGTAACAGGTTTTGTTCTGATTGTATTAGCTGAGTGCCGATCTTTTTTGTGTCACTGCTATTTAGCCAAACTGGAATGCGGTTATCAGCAGTTGAGTGTACTAGCGAGGTTCTGGTGTTCTAAGAGTTGTCGCATGTTCTCCCCAACCCTTTCCTGAAAGTTCGTACAGATTATATGCCGGTTGGTAAGGAAAGGAAACTCATCGCTACAAGAAAAGGATCAATAAGATCATTCCTAACAGATCGCACTCATTAGCACAAAGCCAAATATTATAAGAGCAGCCAAGGTTATCAAGAAGACGGGGAATAGAGACTCGTCAAGGCCGGAAATTTCACTGAACACAGCTAATGGAAAGTGAGTTTCCCCACTTTCCATTAGCTGTGACTTGTGTGGTCGCTTGCTGAACGCTCTGTCTGACTTGGTTACCCACCAACATCATACATACGATGTAATATCCAAAGGAGTCAAGCCGGATGATGCTGGGCAAACATGACGTTTTGACAGCTGGCTCAGTTGTCTTTATCAGGTGTTGCGTAGTTTCCATTAGTTGCAAGCCTAATGTTATTTCCTCGACTGACTTGCTCCACAGTCGAGGCAGAGGCAGTCACTGTCAACTTACAATCAACTGAATGCACAACATCACCGGCTCGACACCCATGATGATTACAATAGCAGCATTTCGCCGAAAAAATCGCCACCCGGACATCATCTACACAGTGTGAATTTTTTTTTTTCTTATGTCTTTACGCCTCGTTGACGGCTAAGGTCATTAGAGGCGGGATGGGAGTGGGGATAAGGAATGGGAAGGAATTTGACCATAGCCTTTTTGAAGGAAGCACCCCTGCATTCGCTGGAGTGATTTTGGGAAACCATGAAAACCCAAATCTGGATGCCCGGACTGGGATTCGAACGCGCGTCCTCCCGAATGCGAGGCGAGAACGTTTACCCTTCTCCCACCACGGTCGGTCAGTGTGAACACAGCCGATAGAATAGTAAAATCGGAAGGGAGGAACGGCATACAAAGATTTATTAAAATGTATATTACAGTTGTGCTTACACCATCCATGTACTGTCAGATCTGTCACAGATCGCCGCCTCTCCTGCTTTACAGAAGTGGGGAATCCTGTGGCATACACGTTCTGTGATAAAGTGTGGATCTCCACCACCTTGTCGCCTACTCATGGTTAAACGCCCTTCAACAACTTCCTACGGCTGCTCACCACAACAGCTCGCGAAAAACAAACGAGCTTCACCGTTTCCAAGATTCCCATTCCAATGCGCCACGCACACAAACCACCTGTCCGTAATTTAAGGGAGTTTCGTGAAGTGTGTGTAGACATCTGGTACCAGATACCTCCTGAAACCTATCAAGGACTTGTCGAATCCATACCACGTCGAACTGCTGCTGTATTGCGTTCCAAAATGGAATAACACGTTATTAAGCACGTGGTCATAATGTTTTGACTCATCAGCGTATGTCATTGACTGCACATCTAAAATTACTCTCAATTACGTTACCCCCTTTTTTTGAGTAACCAGTTCGGTACAGGTTGCCTCGAAGTTCAACGTTAACAGTCAGTAGTTGGTTATCTGTCAGAGATTATCGGTGAGAGAAAAGTGTCTACTTGCCACAGTTACTACGTTCTCTGAAACTAATCCACCAATTTCGAAGTCCGGTAGCTTGGTCAAGCTGATTCGCTAATAATTACTACTAAACGATTAATACGTCATCATCTTGAAGTGGCTCAGTTGGTTTGGGCACCCGCATGGGGATCAGAGAGTCATTGGTTAGAATCCCGGTGGCGGCGGAAATTTTTAGTGTCCCTTAAATTATCCATCACCTCTGGCGAAAGTATTATTGTCCATGTGGAGTACTCTAGGACGCTCCATTGTTCAGATTCCAAGTAAAACTATAGTTCTCATTCACGCGATAGTAATTAGGATAGGGTATCCAATGAAGGCTAGTTGCTTCGGGGTCACCCGGCCAATACTGTCATTCACATATGAGCCCCTTAAAGCCCAAGTGGTGTAACTCGCATGAATCAAGTTTTGAGAAAATTAATGTTTTACTGCAGGTTTAATAAAAAAATTAGTTTTATGTATTTTGAATTTTTTTTTCTCAACAATGTATCATTAAAGAGTTATTCTAACTTATGCTGGCAGTTTTAAAAACTTTTAAAATGTTTTCTGTTTTGGGGGGGCTTTGTTTGGAGTTACACCACTTGTGATATAAACAGGGAACAGATTCTCTTTAAAGAAGGGGGAAAGAATACAGTATTTTACTGCAACATCTATTTTTTATTCTACTGTTTATACATTTCTTACTCTGCATCTAGTGGCCCAATGTCTGCAGCATCATCTTGAGTCGATAGACTATAAAAGTAAGGATGACAGATGGGTGGAATGAATGGTAACATGTCTTGCATATCCTGTTTCTTCTCTTTTGTTACAGATCTTTGATTTCTGTACAGTTATTCTTGAGATACATTAGTAAGATTAACAGGTCTGCCTCTTTTAGGTCCAGGTTTGAAGTTTAGTTCTGAAAAGGGCATTTCTTTGGAAAGAGTTTCTATGAAAAAAATTGAAAATGTTTCTTCCTTTCGACACTGGATCCACTGCATTTGTAGCAATGATAAAGGATGTTTTTCCGTATCAACCTTTCTTTTGGTGATATGTTGTAAAAGATTTCCAACGGACAAAGAGTCACCATGAGTCATCACTGTTATGTAAAAAGGATTTGTCTTCCTAGATTTTGCAATGACAGTATACCTGTACCAATCATTGTGATGATATATCTGCTAAATACTGCTGTAGTTTGCTATTGAGGCAAAATCACAGTCGTTGGGCAAATAAGAATAACCACTTCTCATAAACTTCTGGTCAATAACTTCAATGTTATTATCTTCACTCAGAACCAGTTTCATCGCCATGGCAACATTCCAGTTTCTGTTTTGCTTGGCACAGGTGTCACTATACATTAAAACATTTTTCGCAGCTGAAGCCCTGTTTTCAATGTGCTTGACCAAACATGCACTAATTTCTTGGGAACTTTGTGATCCATTTATCTCATTACAACAATACATAAATCCTAATTTTGAGGAAAGCTCATGGCATCCCAAATTATAAACATTATTGCATTTGTAATAGGGCACTTGACATGATAGTTTAGGGAAAGGAAGAGACTTTTCCAAATCATAGGAAAATGTATAGTAAGAGCTATTATTAATGGACTGTTGAATGCCCTCGTTCATGGCATTATGAGCTTTTTCTGCTTGGCGAAGATGAATTCAGAATCTGCTGGAATACATTCATCACTTGCACCAATTTCTGCCAAAATGCTTGGCTCACTAACACTGCTCTCATCGCTGCTCATAATGACACATCAAAACTTAAATCTTTTACATCTAGGTTATTAAAATGTTTTTTAGTTTACCTGGTTACAACATTTCTAGATGAGCAAAAAGTGGTTGAACTGCAAACAGTTACAGGCACAGTGGTGTATCTCCAATATACACCACTTTAGCTTTTACCCAATAGATGGCTGCATTGACTGCATAAACTAGTGCTGCTAACTATAAGGTTGTTAAGGGAACTAGAATTTACACCACTTGTGCTTTAAACAGAATGCAACTTGCTGAACACTTCTGAAACATTAACTCCAAAAAAACAAAAATTGGACTTACACCACTTGGGCTTTAAGGGGCTCATATATTATAGCATCAGCTCAAAAATTAATAATTACGAAACCCAGTGATAAAGATCTAAGTCTTTCGTCATAATTCATATTCAATTAACGTCCAAAAATAAATAAGACAATCTATTTTCATTACTTTTTTGAAGTATAATTGCTAAAATCACTGAGCAGTAATCTAAATGATAGTTTCCCTTTCGACAAAATCATAGTGCTGAATTCTCATACATTCCCTTAAAAAGAAACTTTTTTATAACGTTAATCGAATTAAATAGTGGCATCATTTAACAAAATTTCATCATTGTAACAGAATGCACTAGGAACCATAAAAGTAAAATTGTAAACACGAGCCAACGCTATCCATAGCAGAGTGTTGTTTACATCGGTGTATTCCCCTCCAAGCTACACAGCAGGCAGCGGCAATTTCTTTTACAGATGTCTTCCCGTTTATTGTGATTCCTACTTTGTTTCACGAGCCTTTATCCTCGGCAATTCTCTCAGGAGATACAGACCAGACAAAAAATAAAAGACGCGGAGATTGCTTTCTTCTTGTGCTACGTATCTCCGAGCTTGTATCTTGAATGTCAAGCAGATGGCTCAAACAACAGGTACTCATTCCTTTTGTATACTCCGAACGTTCCTTCCGCCAATTATGCAAAGGAATTCGACACTGAAACCACTGGTTGGTCTTGGAAAAGGAAATCAGATTTATAAGACTACAAGAGTGCAGCTCAGTAGAAGTTACTGTTCTTTCAACAACAGAAAAACAGAACCATTTCTTCTTCTAACAACCCCTTGCCGGTGTCCCTGTGATGGGGGTGTTTATTCCTCCATATGTACGTTTCGGAAGATGAACAGGGGTGGTTTGCCGTTGTCTTTGGGGACGTCCATTAATTACGTGAGATATTTTTCAGGAAATCCGGATCTCCCCCCAGTCTCTGGTGAGACTTGGTGAGATATGGTGGTAACCCCCTCCCCCTATGGGGCTGTGAGATTTCGAGAGACCCTTCCCCTTTCTGACGGCATCGTAATTTTGAGACTTTTTTTAGCTTTCTTGTATTTGAAGGACGGTGAAACCCTGAGACACTCCCCCTCCCACCCCCAACGTTGTGTGACGTTATAAGTAGTTTTTTTTTTTTAAAAAAAAAGACGACCTGAGATTTCTGTGGAGGGACCCGCCTCCTCCCACTGGTGAAATTTGTTAAGTTTTCACCGGACTCTCCCCTCCCCCCCCCCCCCTATTTCATCTTGCGTAATCAATGTACACCCCGTTTCCTAGTGAGACAGTGCTCGTAGGTACTGTTGTAAGCGTGAACGATAGTTATAATCTGCGTGTTCAGTGTTCTGTGTTGTGGAAGAAAGATGAAAGAAGCCTTCCCCATTCAGGCTCAATCTCCCGAAAGACACCTGGGCCGCCGCCGGGATTAACGTCACCATTCGACGGACGAATAACCATCAACAGTGTCGTATGTCCCCATGCCATACACACTGCACAAGGGTATGGGATTCAGCCCAGGACCTTGGAGCACAATCTGGTGATTAGGAACTGTGCCTACCCTGCTGGCCAAGTCGTGAAAGCAAAACTTTCTTCCACAAGCTGGACCTGAACCAGATGACCATGTGTCAGCGAAGGGCACCACCACAGTCAGCCAAGCCGACTGGGTGGCAAAAAGTACCATTACATACGAAAAAAATTCTTGTTATTAAATTTGGTATTTTGAGGTATGACGACGGGCCCGACGTATCAGGCGTCACAATTACAATCTTTAGGTGGTATACCGGCGAATGCCGACACAGTTACCTAGTAGTATAAGAGCCAACAACGTTTTCGAGAAAGAATTTTAGGTGGGCTGGTTTTTAGATTTTTTTTTTCTTACTGAAGTTGAGTATTGATGCGGTACGCCTGGCACCTGGAAGCGGTTGCGTTTACGTCTGCGCATCCCTTCCCTAAAGGTAAAAATTGTGAATTTTTGAAATCATTTTAAGACAAATTTTCTTTTTTTTACATAATTTTTATATCATCTTAGAAATATAAATGTGTAGTTGTCAGGCAGTTTAATCGTTGCTAACATCCTGCCAGATACAATGAAAAAATAAAATAATTTTCATACCATTTTGGTATAGCTGAAAATTTAATGTGATGTAGTTCTATTATCAAAGAATGTAATATAAATTTGCCAGAGAGAAATTCGGTTGCTAAATTAGGAGCCAGACCAATTTAAGTCTCGGGGAGAGTAGGTGAGTTAGAAGTGAGCGGCATCCAATTCGTTGGTTGTGTTAACAAACTTCAATAAAAAAAAGGAAATATAAAAAAAACAGCTGATCTGAAATTAGCTTTTTCGCGCCGTTGTTGTTCTGATACTATAGTTCTATCCACACAATTCAAATTGTTTTACTTACCCGGTATCCGGGAGTATTCATTTACTATAAAGACTGTAACTCCACCGTAGTAACGTCCCGAAGAGCCAGAGTGGGGTGGTTTCCCATCGCCGTCCTCAGTGTGATGTTAATAACTGTTACCGTAAATGTGGATGACAGTGATGCAGAGTACTGTGTGTCAAGAGTAGAATGTTTCTGTTGTGAATCATTGATGAGAGAATGGTGAGTGTGAAGTCCAGTGCCGACGCAATCAGGACTACTCTCCCGAAAGATTCGCAAATTTTGTCGTCCACTTCCGACAGACGAATCATTATCAACAGAGTCCCACTCCATACATGGCTACGGAGATGTTTGGGATATAACCCATGACTTCAGTACAGTATCTGGTGATTAATAACTGTGCAACACCATACCACCTACCCTGCCAGCCAAGAGGAATTTTCTTCCTCTAGCGAGGCTCAAACCAACTAACCACTTGTCAAGTGCCGGACACTGCTATAGTGCCGCTACAAACTGAGACAAAACAGCGGCTACTGATACAATACACCAATGTATCTCATTTATTATTTCTATAAGGTAATTTTTCATGACTAATTCAATTTTTCCCTTCTTACGTAACCAAAATCCATTTGTACATGAGAATACTGGATGGTTCTTGAACACATATTACTTCCAGGTTTCTTGCACTCGATGTTTTATTTTAATGCGATAGTATGGAATAGTCAACCGACGGCTAATTAATGTCAACTTCGCTTCCTTCACATTTCTATTTTACGTCTACATCCATACTCTGCAATTCACACATATTGTCGGCGGCAGAGGGTGCTAAGCACCAATGCTAATACTGTGCATTCCAATGCCGAATAGCACCAGGAAAGAAATAATAAGTAACACCATCGGTAAGGCATCTTATTTCTCTAATTTATCCCTCCGGTCATTGCAACCTAAGTAGGTTGGCGGAAGAAGTATTCCATTGCAATCTTAAGTCAAAGAATTTCGCATATTCTCCACTAAATTCATACGAAAACGACATCGTCTGTCTTCCAACCAATCCCAGCCCAAGCTATGTTTCAATTCTCTTCCGCTTTCAAAAGTGCTGTAACAAGCAGTCACGAATCGAGCGGCTCTCCTCTATAGTTTCTCTAACGCGTCAATCAATCCCTTGCGATACGGATCCCAAACTACACGACAGTAATCCAAACGTGGACGTATTAGAGTTTTGTAGCTATTTCCTTTGTATGTATATTACAATCTCTCAAAATGAATCTAGAAGTAGTCATAGCCACGACGGAAGTCATGTACAAGTCCCACTTCATGTTCCTATGTACTATTACACCCAGATACTTCAGGGAATGAAAAGTGTCAACCACCGAATTGTTAGTGTGTACTCGTGAATAAACGGATTATTTTTGTTACTTACTCGCATTGCCTTGCACTTTTTGCAGTTGAGTGTAAGCTGTTATTTTTGTCCCTATTCCGAAATAACATCCAGATAGCGTTGAATATCTAAGCAATTCATTACGATATGAAGCGTCCGATCTTCGGAGCCATCCCACAGAGAGACAAGGGAGCTAAATTGTTGACAGGACAAGTGAAATAAATCCTCGATACGGCGACTGTTTGGAATGCCGCCTCTGGGAATCGAGGTAGAAGCTGTTGGATGCAATTAGCAGGCTTTGTGCAGATCTCCAGGTGGCTGGCTGCGCCAGATATATGGCGGTGTTGCGGTTGCCTGCCGACAGAGTCGCTCCGTAAATACGCGCGCTGAGCAGGTCTGCCATGTTTATGGGACACGAAACACTAAACCTACACTAAATCTACGTGTAATGTTGCTGTTTTACGAATATTCAAAACACGCTGAAACATAAATCAGAAATTTGATACTTAGAATAATTTCGTCGGCGACTGAAGAAAAACACAATTTTAAATCAGTTGCTGATTTTTCCTCAGAAACTGCAGAATTAAAAGCGTGGACTACGATTTCTCACGCAGTAGTCCAGAGAATACTTAAAAGTTCTTTGGTACAAGGAACAATAAAAGTTTTTTATCGGCAATATATTCCAGTCCTTAGCTTCCTTAACTACAAAATACAGTTTTCCTATCCTTTTAAGAATAAAATAAAGTGCGAGATTGTATTTATGGTAGTCACTTTCCTTCCATGTACCATTCCTAATTCTTCTACAAAAATCCTTCCAAGCATTATCGCGTATATACCTTTTACATTGACAGCACTACTTCATCTGTCTTCCATGGACTCCCAACCCAGATCCATTACAATGTCAGTTACTTATTGTGTTCTGCGGTAATTTTCACAAAGAAATCTAGTTGCCCCCCCCCCCGTTTGCAACCCCTCCTATTCCTATATTTGATACCCAAAGTGTGAGTCCCACATTACGTCATGGTACGCAGGAAATGGTCTGACCAATGTTTCGTAAGCCAATTACATTTTACAGGTACATCGCCTTAACAATAAATCCAATAAATGAAACATTTTGAAACCGTTTCCTTTCACCGGTTCATTGATCCCGGCCTAATATTTATGCCAAAATACGAGTATCTACACTAACCATTATCGACAGGCACCTCCACTCAGGACCGGCGTTAGGGGGGGGCGGGAGGTAAGAGGGTCAAATGAACCGGGGCCCACCCGGCTGATGGGGGGACCGACCATCGGCTATAGGGGGCCCTGCGCTAAAAAAAAAGACCACAGATTTGGTCTGCAGGAGGGCCCTTACCGATGATTTGGCCAAGGGGCCCTAACTGGTAACATGACTGCTAAGAACGCTTACCCCGGGCCCCAAAATCCTAGCGCCGGCTCTGCCTCCACTCAATTAAAAAGAAAAACTTTAGTTTTCTATCTGTGTGCTTAATAAATTGACTTTTATTGGCAGTTCTCTTCATCCCATGTTAGCCTAAGCATTTAGCTATCCTGTCTACGTCAGCCTTCAGCTGTTCACAGACCTCCCCCGTTTTAAATTAGTTATGTAACATTACGTCATCTGCGAACAATCCAATTCCTGATTGTAAACCATTAATACAATGATCCATTAAAACAAATAACACAAATGGTCCTAAAGTACTGCCCTATGACACTCCTAGTTTTACTTCCACTCTTTCGATACTGCGTTTCCTACCCTAACTTTTTAGTTTCATCCTCATCAAATTCCCTTTACTCAGCAAGTCACTTTTTTGATCCAAGTCTCCAGAGTCAATCTAAATAAAATTACTATTTATGGTACAAAATAAACTTCTACATCAATAAACTATAAAATCCACGTTCTGCCCTGGAGGAAGACCACAGAAGGATGTTCGAAACGTGGGATACACCAATCATGACACGACGTCACCCGGGCAGCCAAGAATCAACTGATTCTGGCAGCGGAAGCCTAAGACTACATACAAATCTAGTTATGTTGAGGCCATTCACGTGAATATCTATAAATAAGATGTAACTAGCATGTCAACAACCAGATTTCACTCTGTTGCGTTGCAACATTTTAATAAGCCAAAACAGGTAACAAAGGACCAAATTAACTCAGAAATTGAAGAGATTTTAGAAACTAGAATCTTCACAATTCTATTCCTCTTTCAGCGTTGATAGAGAAACTAAAGAGGGTTCTGATGATTCAGTAGTTTAGGCATCTGACGTGATCGAAAGGTCCCTGGTTCTAATCCCTGTCTCGGCGAGGATTTTAATAGACCCTTAACCCTACCTTTCCCTCTGCCACAGCTAGCTGTGTAATGTGAAGGACGCCAGAACGCTTCCGTGGCACAGATTCCTCTTTTTTTTTTTAACTGCTTAACGTCTCTTAACAGCGAGGTCTTTAGAGACGGGAAAGGTTGGGGTGCAAGGAATGAGAAGGAATTCGGCCATGGCCTTTGAAGGAAGCATCCCGGCATTTGCCTGGAGTGATTTGGGAAACCATGGAAAACCCAAATCTGGATGCGCGGACGGGGATTCGAACCGCCGTCCTCCCGAATGCGAGGCCAGAGCGCTAACCGATACACAACCACTCTCGGTATATTCCTCTTTACCTGGTAGGTTTACCATGTTGGGCTAGGTGAGGAGGAAGGGAACTGGTTACCCTGCCTTCGATACTAGGCTAAGTATACCTCCTTCTGAAGGCTCCAACCAACCTGCAGTTTAAGGACCACGCTTAGCTTAGCTTTAGAGAAAGTAAACGGACCATAAGATCACGAAGACCAACGAGGTTCTTTACATGGAGGTCGCGAAGTGTGTGGCCGTCGATGGCGAAACACGACAAGAAATCAGCACAAATGAAGAAGGTCGTTTCGGCGGCTCGTGCTTGAGGCCATTAGCGGCCGTAAAATCTGTTCGGACAGTATAAATAGCTGAGGTTAGCTCGCGCGCTTGCCAGCCAATGAAGAGTGACGCGCAAGAATGCCGGAAAGCAGGCGGCGCATCTGGCCACAACAATTTCATTATCTTTAATAATTGTGGAGGCCCGCAGGCGGGATGAATTAACGGCCGCATATTTGGGCGAAATGCCCGCTGGCTCACCAGATTCCTCCCCAACTCCATCACTCCGCCAACAGACGGGCGCCTTCAAATGACATTCTCCGCATCGCAGCTGCGCGGGGTCTCAACAAAATTAATTTGTAACAAGGTAATACGCTTTGGCAGTGCGAGCTGAAGTGTATTACATAGACTTCTGCGTGATGCAACGGGTTGGGGCTCATTTTTCGACACTGGCATGGAGCATGGTGGGTGAGTCTTCAACGTTTGGACCTAGCGAGCGGGAAGATCAACAATTTTTGGTATTCTGTTGTTTCCAGAAGAGAGCAGTGTGGTGGCTCAGTGGTTAAGACGTCTGACTGGAGATCTAAAGGTCCGCTGTTCGTATCCCTGTGTCGGTTGGGATTTTCAAAGGCCGTTAACCTGGCCTTCACCTCTAGCATTGCTTCCTGATGTAAAGTACGCCAGAACGCTTCCGAGTTTCGAATTTCACATTAAATTGTACGTAGCTCTTCTGTACCCGGTAGGATTACCGGGATTCGTTCGGTAGCCACCACAGGAGGCGCATTGTTCGGCGAATCGAAAACTCTGTCATTTGGCGGCCGGACAATCCTTCAGGGCATTCCAGCCAACATTGTCATACGAAAATTTGAATTTGTTTCCCTAAATCAACTCAGCAGAAATCCAGAATGTTGTTTCCAAATGGTCTTGACTGGATTCGTTCCAGTTACTTTCCGACCACCTCCATCTTTATCTTCACGCTCTACTGACCTCCACGTAGACTAATCAAATAAAAAAAGAAATGGAAATTCGATATCTAGTTATCGCTGTCACAATTGTTGGGGCTCAGGCAGTAAAAAGTTAGATTAATTTTGGGACACTCCCTTATTTCGCCTTAAATTCTGCAAAAGAGACATTATTTGCGGACAGATTGTGATATCTCCATTCTCCTATTTTCTGTTAAGGGACTGAATTTCTTTCGCTTCTCTTTTCTCCGATTTAGTTACTAAGAACCACATGGACACTAAACACCGCGGGTGTCAGCGTGAAAAACCAGTCATTAGAAAAAAAGGGGAGGGGGTGGGAATTGACTTGTTGGACCCGGCGCACCTAATATGTTAAGTAAGGTCCGTTCCTACGGCGCGTGGTAGGCAGGACGCGCCTTTCATCTTCTACCGCCTGGCGGTGGGTCGAGACGCGCCGTACCTGCTAGCTTATGCGGCAAAGATGAGAGGCGTCCCCTAACAGTCGCCGAGGGACGTGCCATGGGAACTCAGCTTTCGACGTAAGGCGTGTTTTGCCATTAACTGCGAAACGTCTAACTTGTAAGCTATCGTTTTCATTAGTAGTCAAATATAAGCTATCATGACAGGTTCGCCCATATGTTAGCAACCAGTTGTCCTAGAAATGGTCAGCCAAGTACCGTTAGTTGAGTACGGCATATTATTTAGACCAGAACGGCCCAAATTATCTTCTTTTAACACATTCAAGCCGTTAGCTCGGATAAAAAAATTGAGAGCTATTTTGACATTGTCTGGAAATGAAAAACTCACTGTTATGATCGAAGTACTACTAAATTTAATAAACAACGTTCCTTGAAACAACTTTTTTTGTGTTACATTCTAACAGGTATCACACACATTTCACAAGCTAATTTAGCTTGGGTACAAAGAACATGAACACGCGGCATACAACCTTCTCCAAGCGGCACGACACACACACACACACACACACACACACTGCTCGCGACCTGCCATGTTATAATCCAGGCGCCCGAATCAACAATAGCTGCCTGCACATCAGCGTCAAAGATTGTTACTTAAAAATAACAACACTATGCTACCCCGTGTACTAAACAAACTACGACCTGCGGAAACCCAGTAACAACCACACCAAATTACAAGCATTGATACAACTATTGAGAATACTTATAACTAAAAAATGCAACATAATTCAATATTAATAGCAATAATAGTAACTTAATGATACAAACAGCAGCACTGTTACCTAAAGTATCGATTCTTAACGTTCAGGATTAAGGTGAGATTTGCTCTCACTTTTGAAACCGAATATGGTTTATACGTCGCATGTTTGGGTTTGAGAGGAGGAGGCTGTCCTAGCGGGTGTGAGAGTTGGGCCCAGAGGCTCGAAGGCCGCTCGGCGGAGGCACTGACCGGATATTCGGTCCGCAAAAAGCGGCGGGCAGCTGGCGTGGCAGGCTTCATGAAGACGGATCGCCAGGGCAGCGGCGGCAACTTCTATTAACGGGGCTGCCCAGGGGAACACAGTGCGGCACCGAATTCTTTCTGATCGATACCGCACGGCATTACTTATTGGTTAATGGACTCACCTTTACATAATGGACCCAACTAATGACCGTACCTATCCATTTATTTACTTCTAGAAATTCAGATTTTTTCATTATTTCAGGAAAATGAAAAACTCACTGTTATGATCGAAATACTACTAAATTTAATAAACAACGTTCCTTGAAACAACTTTTTTTTTGTGTTACATTCTAACAAGTATCACACACATTTCACAAGCTATTTTAGCTTGGGTACAAAGAACATGAACTCGCGGCATACAACCTTCTCCAAGTGGCACGACACACACACACACACACACATACACACACACACACACACACACACACACACACACACACACACACACACACACACACACACATTGCCAGAATTTATGAGAAATGCTATTAGGAAATCTTTTCCGAAGACTATCTTAGTTTCTGAGCTGGAAATCGTCGATGTCGAGGTCATTAGAGGCGTGAAAGAAATGGGTGCAAGAAACGAGAAGGTAATCGGCCACGGCGTTTTTGAATAAATCATCCCGGCATTCACCTTGAGTGAAACCATATAACACCCAAATGGCCGGACGGGGATTCGAAACTAAGTCCTCCCGAATGCGAGGCCATAGCGTTACTAGTCACCCTGGTGGACTCGGTTTTCTGTATGGATATATATTAAAGACCAATTTGAGAGTTATGTTTAATCATATGAGCTATGCCAGGACGCTCCGTGGTTCGGATTCCACGTTAAACTGTAGGTCCCGGAGGAAAGGAACTGGCCGTCCTACCTCTGACACAATGGTTAAGGTATGCCTCCTTCGGGAGGATCCAACCAACCTTCCGGTTGTGGACTAAGTTAAGTTAGTTAAGTTACATCACTGTAAGCTAACAACGCTGTGTTATATTTATGGCCAACAAGAAATGGAAAGGAATTCGGCCATGGCCTTTTGAAGGAACTCGCATCCACCTGAATGCTAGGCATCAGGCAATGCGCAGCGTGTGGTGTAGATCCTACGAAAATGTTCGGATGCGTTTTTTTTTAAAGAATATTCTCAGGTCAACATCATCAGAAATATTCTACTATCTCAGTATAAAACTGCACGATTTTATTCCAAAGCAGCACAAGGAACCGGGAAAGAGTACATAGAAGGATTTTAATAGAATCTAATTCCTTTTTATAACGCAATCAATGTTTTTAACATTTTTAATAGATTTTGGGCATGATACCAAATAGCCAACATAGTCATTTTTCTTGATTGGTAATATATATCCATCTGAGCACACTCGTCTATTTTTATGTACGATGGAAAACAATTAGCAGACAGAACATTTAATTAAAAACGCTTACCCAGGGCGGCCTCCAACTGGTAATTCTTGCAACACGAGTGCAAAGTGCTAATAGTGTCACTGTCTGGTTCTCCTTTAAGTATTTTATTATTTTCGAGAAGTTGTCACCAGGAACGTCGATTTTGGTTTCTACACCTGCGTAGTATGTTATAAATCTTGAAGGCATTGACGTTAATTAAAAATCACACGTGAAATCTCTAGGGCTTTGTTTATTTTTATTTTATTTTACTTGAGAGAAATCCTTCAGCGTTTCTTACTCCTTCCAGAACAGAAACAAGTTTCGGAAACGCTGACAGATAATGCTATTTAATAACAAACAAGTTCGCAATAGCGCCTCTAACGTAGGCAACCACTAACACACTATAGGCGGATTGGGAACCAGTAGTGAACGTCGTTGACCCCGTAAAGACCGATGACCGATGTCGTGCGGGAAAGTGAAGGCTGAAAATACACCTTGACTGCCTTGTTTGAGTTTTTTTCAAGAACAAGCTCTCCTTCTCAACAGACAAAAATGTTACGACTCGGGAACGAGTCACAATGTATCCGATTTATGACGATAAATAGAAGTATCCTACCTTCTAGTTACGTCGTCCTCTGTTGAATGATGCAATACAAAGACTGATCTTTCACAGACCTTTGATCAAATATCATAGAAGTACTCAAATCATCTAAGCATTTTAATAATCGTCTGTTTTTTTGTGTTTAGAAGAGAGCAAAACACATATGAAAAACGTTTCACTACGAATGACAAAGTTTCGTATTCCAAAGTTATATCCGAAATGCTTTTATAAGCAACTAGTTTACTGTAGAACATGTATCTTCTTCTCATTTGTACCAAATTGGGAACATGGTTATTTATTAGTATTGCTAACTGTATAAACTGCAAAGTAGTTATATTATCTAGAGAACTGACTCGTTCATGTTCGGTTAGCGCTAGCCGTCAATGAAGTATACAGCAAACTGTAAGATATTTCGTTAATTTCGAACTCATATCAGTCGCCAAATTGTAAGATTATTAGTTACTTTGCCAAATAATCTATTCTCACTTTTGTCACAATGATTGTTAATTACAATTTTCGTTCCTCTGCTTCCTGCCTGTTAACAAAGGTTTTGAAATGGTAGGAGCAGGAATATGACTGATATTTGACTTTCGGTAAAAGTAATGCATGTATGCGTTTGCTTTTGCCACTAAAAAATATACCTCGGAATTCACAATCCCTAGTTATGTTTATCTGAGTACTCCAATTTCATTTTCACAATCAACACGTTACAAAACTCGGGTTTACAGTTTAATATTCTACATATAGAAAATTTAAAATACACTGTTACACTGCATTACTTTAGTTTTAGGAGCTTTCACTAGTGCTAAATTTTAAAAATGTAACCTCACTACCACACAAAATTCTAACTTGTTGTTCAGTTGTTGCTAAAATTATTATTAAAATCTATTAGGCTGACATCATTACATACAGACAAATTTTTGTCGGGATTCACCGTATATTGAAAGAAAGTTTTAATGAAAAAGAGGTAACTTAAACGTTTTGAATCTAATGCAGCAAAAACAAAATGTATTTATATGTTAAATTGATTAAATGAGAGTTTTAAACATCATAAATGTACAAACCTGTTTATTGTTGCTTGAATTAACATGTTTCCAAAAATCTACAATTTTACGTAGAATCCAAACCACCGAGCACCCTAGCGTAATGAACAAAGCATAGCTTTGCGAGAGATGGAAGCCAGAGTTTTAGGTCGTAAAAATCCCAGCAGAGACCGGGGAAAAAAATGAAATAGTGAACTCTGAATGTGGTAGACAGCTGCATCGATAAAAAATTTTATACTCGTAACTTAAAGTGGATGAGTGATATTGATTAAAAATGATTAAAGGAATGAAATTGCAAATCCCATTGACAGGCGAAAATGCAGATACCTGTAACCCCATCTGCCATACACAATGCTATGAGTTAAAAAGTATAGCTGTAGATGTAGGACAGGGATAAAGAATAAAGTTTGGAGAAATAAATGCGTACATGAAAAATAGAAATATACCGATTCGGAATAAAAATGTTGCAGGAAGTTAGGGTTATAAATTTTCTTGGGAAGGAGTTTTTTTCTTTACAGCCACGTAGACATCTCCTACCTGTTGCACAGGCTGGCTAGTGTGAACCCAGAGGGGTGGTGGGAGGGGAGGGGTGAGGCCTGTAATACTTTGCTAGATCTGAAGCTCTTATTTTAAAAGCGTGAAATCTATATGCGAAACGAGTAACTTGTTTTTTGTATGATAAGTGTAATTGTGTAATTTTGTTTGTGAAATGTTTGGGTTATAAGGCTAAGATTAGGTTTTATTTTACTCCTCGTCGACGGCTAAGGTCATTAGAGGCGGGATGGGACTGGGGGACAAGGAACAGGAAGGAATTCAGCTATGGACTTTTTGAAGGAAGCATCCTGGAATTCGCCTGGAGTGATTTTGGGAAACCATAGAAATCCCAAATCTGGATGCCCGGACAGGGATTCAAACCCGCTTCCTCCCGAATGCGAGGCCAGAACGTTAACCGTTCACCCACCACGCTCAGTGCGAAGATTAGGATCCATCCCAGCATCAGCCTTTGTGGTTGCAGGAAACCTCCTAAACACTGCAATCAGGATGGCCGATATGGTGGGTTGAGGAATCGAACCCAGTTGCGTTGTACCTCCTCGATCCAGTGTGGTAGTGCCTTAACACGCGCTGCCTCATTTGTGGCTCTGGGTCAATGTGCTCTACCCCCCACTCCGCTGCCCTTACCCTACATGCAAAGGGGAATTTGCCACTCACCTATATGGACACTGCGGTAGCTCGGAGATGTAGGAAGGGAAAGCGAATGGGGACAGGGGAAAATGACCTTGAGCCGGCAGTTACTATTGTTTACGTACCGATGGGGCAACTCCCGTCAGCGCTGTTGGGTCGTCGGTCTCGATAAGGCGTGGCCGCATACGGGAACCTGTTGCGCGTGTTGTGGTCCGTCTCCGATGGAGCGTGCTGGGCGCCGTAAAGCACTCGCCGGCGCGGCGGCAGCTGCCGGATCACGTTACGCGGTCGAGGCGTGTCGTTCCTCATAATAGAAGCTGGCCAGTTCGGGTTACTCGGAGAAAGCACGCGGCCATAGATAAATCTGAACACTCTCAACGTCACGTTTACGAGCTTCCGGCCAGGAAATCCACCAACTAGAGCACGCTCCTTTGCTTGCCTCCTGGTGTAAACAGGATGCTGACCCACTGATTCAAAATGTAACCTTCCGTCCACATATTTCAACCAATTTTTACTAGGTTTCACTCTCTCCTTTCAGTGACGCGGTGCGTATTATAGCGACTGTGGACTAACATTCATTTCCTCCTCTGAGTTTCCTTCCTCCGTCCACAACACTTCTTCCGTTTTTGGCTCACTCCATCTCATTCTTCTTCTAAGACTACCTCCTTTTCCCTGATTGGTTCTTCTTCGTATCGATCATTTACTTCCGCCATTTTTCTTCTGAACAAATTCACGTTTTCGATGTCTTCCACTTTGATTCCACACCTTTTCAGATCCTCATGGACTTCTTTTACCCATGGAATATTCTTTTTTATCAATTACTGTATAAATCTGTAGCCTTGCATCCATTATTGTATTAATTCAGCCAAGCTTACAGTGGCATCCAAAGTATTTTAATAAGTCTTTATGCAACCTGAATACTTAAAGATCAACAAGCAATGTAGCTTTCATCTTTTTTTAAAAAAAAGAAAATAATTTTTGAGTTTTTACAGGCCTTCAACAGTGGGATAATATAGTCAACACAAAACTAGTATAACAGCTAGGATGTAAGCCTTCTCCTATGTGATGATGCGATCCGGCATTTTTTCTGCAGCGATTACCGAAATTCCAGGATTGACCTGAAATCGAATCTCGTACACTGAATTAAGTTGCCTGTCGCTACAAACTACTCTAGATTGGGTATCCAGTACATTCTACAAGACGTCAATAAAAGACATGTAGTGGGCGTAACTTACGTTATCTTCATCTAGTGATGAAGTTATCTGCTGAGTGCGTAATACTCCCGGTTTGTTAGCGTTCATTATTTGTACTAGTACCTGGCTAAGCCTATTCCAACTTGACCAAGTCTTCATCACCTGTCATTTTCTAGAGTTCTTTTAGAGTCTTCACGACTATAGTAACATTCGAGGAATAAAGTCATGGTATCTATACCTAAAGAAGGTGACCGTAAAAAGAAAATCTGAATTCGAAATTTGGAAAGACAGCAATGGCGCCGATGGATGAAAGAAGTACGAGGAAGGAAGATGAATGGTGAAGAGACAGCAGATGTTGCAGTGGCTTATGGTCTTGACAGATCAGATCAGCAATTGGAAATTTTTACAACTTGACGGTATGTCATACAAGATACATGTATTTAACGCTAACTACAATCAGTCAGAAACTGCAACATGTGAGAGTTTAGATGTTACATGTTGGTGATGATGACTATGCCTTCTTATGTTAATGTCAGTTCCTGTGTCCATATACACTCTGTCAGCACCTCTGATCGACTATACTGAGGTCTGTGATGCAAACATCTGTAGTTGTCATCCCTTGAAGACACTTTAACTCGACGATCATGTTCGAATTGTTATGTGTGTGAGGGCTCTGCAGTTTTTTATTTAAACTGCCGTCAGATGAAACAAGCAATTTATACAGAGTTGAAATGTTTTAACGCTGACCGGAATGATACTAATTTGTCTGTAATTTGTCACAGTCATAATACCTAAAATACTGAAAGGGCCAGTTATTTTTAAAACCACACACGTCTTGTCAACGTCGAGGTTATTAAGGAGCCGAGAAGATTGTGGGACGAGCAAGAATCGGCGAGAAATCGGGCTTTATCCTTTAAAGGAGCAATCTCGGCTTTTGCCCAGTATGACTTCGCGAAACAAGGGAAAACTGAAACCTGTGTAGGCGGACAGCGTCTTCTCGCATAACAAGTCCGAGCGTTATCGCTCACCCACTGCGCTCGGTATCTATCTACAGTTCAACAGTCTTAGCTTTCTGGCATCGATAACCAGGCTGATCTGCTAACACAAACACTTACACAAATGTTTACCTCGTCATCTTCATTGCTATAAAATTGTTAAAATCTACGAATCCTGCATGTAGTTAGGAATACCTTTCCGGAATCTCTAAATCTCAACAGGCTGAGAAAAGTACAAAAATATCAAAATGACGATTAGTTGAAAGTAGTGAAACTATTTATCAGCTTACTGTAATAACCTGAATATCATGCGTAACTACTTTGCTCCTCTAGAACCTTATGACTGGTTTTCCAATTTTGTTTTATCTCTATGATTTTTAGAAATCTGTTTTGAACGTGACTGACTATTAACAACTTCATGTTTCATGGTATTTCCATAAAAAACGGTAGTATGTATAAATTTCATGCAGTAGAATGAAAAACCAGTGTACAATTTTAAATTGTGATTAGAAATATCGTTAAGAGCGTTGGTAACTCTTCTGGAAACTAGGGTTTTACATCCAAAAATTTGAATTTTAACGAATTGTAAAGCATTGAAACAGAAATAAATATCATACATTTTGTAGATCATTCAACAAACCGCAATTAACTTTCGTGAAGTTACTGTGGACATTATTACTTTTAGAATAGATCCTGGTGAGTAACGGATAACGCTTCGGCCTGATATTCGGCAGCTCGAAGGTTTAAATCCACATGCGGCCATCTTCATACGGCAGAATGAAAAACCTGTGTACAATTTTAAATAGTGATTAGAAATATCGTTAAGGACGTTGGTAACTCTTCTAGAAACTAGGCTTTTTATATCCCAATATTTGAATTTTAACGAATTGTAAAGCATTGAAACAGAAATAAATTATGTAGATCATTCAACAAACCGCAATTCACTTTCGTGAAGTTACTGCGGATGTTATTACTTTTAGAATAGATCCTGGTGAGTAACGGATAACGCTTCGGCCTGATATTCGGCAGTACGAAGGTTTAAATCCACATCCGACTAGTGTTGCCCAAATGCAAGAACAAGACCAGACTTGGCCGGTCTTGGTCTTGCATCAATACACCTGGTCTTGGTCTTGGTCTTGCAAAAATGCAAGACCAAGACCGATTTTGGGCAACACTACATCCGACCATCCAGACTTCGGTTTTCCCATAACTTCCCAATATCACTCCAAGCGAATGTCAGGATGGCTCCTTCAGAACGCCAAGGCCGAATTCCTTCTAGTTCTTTGCCCCCATTCCTCTGTCGCCTTTAATCACCTCGACGTCGACAAGTCGTAAAGCCATGAGCATTAAATGAATAAATAATTTTTAAAAAATATGATTAGACAGGACTGAATGGAAATTATAGCGGACCCTCTGTTCCCTTAGTGCTTCATATCTCCATAACGGTGATGACATCTTCCAGCAGGATAATGTGAGGTAACAACCATGGAGTTAGTAATGTTCTGGCCTCGCATTCGGGAGGACGCCGGTTCGAATCCCCATCCGGGCATCCAGATTTCGATTTTCCATGGTTTCCTCAAATCACTCCAGGCGAATGCCGGGTTGCTTCCTTCAAAAGGCCATGGCCGAATTCCTCAAGTTCCTTGCCCCCAGTCCCATCCCGCCTCTAATGACCTCGCTGTCGACGAGGCGTAAAACCATAAGTTAAAAAAAAAAGGAGTTAGTGAATGGTGAAATGACGTGTGTAAATTATAGTAGAAATAATATGGTGGGATGGTTAAGTTGGCTGACAGGTAAGACTAAGAGTTATGCAATGAATATCGCTGACTGTATCTATGGTTTGTTTACTGATTGCAATAGTAGAAGGTTGACTTGAAAATCGTTGAATTAAGATTTGCTAAGATTGTGAGAGTTTCAATACTGAATGTGTAATAAATAATCAATGTTGGAAAAATGAGAGAAGAATTAATTAATAACGTTTCTCAAGATAATGGTTTGTACTAAACAGCAACGAGGCGGCTATCGTTCGTCATTTTTGGTTTAATCCAGAATGCATAACGGGCCATAATAAACAACAAGAAGGAAATATCTACCTCCTAATTTAGAGAAGCCTTGTCAGAACAAGAGCTACAGCAAAATAAAAGTATCAACCTCGCAATAACTGTTCGAATCACGTGGCCAGAATCGTGCTGCAGTGGCCTGAGAAGCATGCTAGTTAACTCAGATTGATGTCCTGTCCACCAAATTCGCCTGATCTTAACCTGGCAGAACTGATCTGAGACGACATCTAGCGCTTCTGTATACACACCTGGTTGCAAAATTCCTCCAGCAACCTTCCAAGGATTTTTAGAAGCAATGCCATGTCGAACCACTGCTGCCTTGCTTTCCAAAGATGGACCAACACGCTATTAAGCATGTGGTCATAACGTTTTAGATTATCAGTGCAGCATACATCTACTATATAATTTCCCAAGCTCACTCACTTAATCACCTCGATAGCTGTTGGCTGAAGAACGGTGACGTCACGTGCTAGCCTTCGCTCGGAAATGAACAGCAGAAGTTAGAGGTTATGGCCACAGTTTAATAGCTCAGCTACTGCTATAAAATTAATTGACGGAATACATTCATTAAGTTTGTTTTTCGTAGCATTTCATTTTTAAGAAAATATGGAAAAAACCTTACAGCTGAAAAAACGTAAATCTACTTTTCAGTAACATGCCGCTAACGAAATTAAGACAAAAAAGTTTTTAAAAAACTTAAATTACTCATGGTGTAACCACGAATGCCAATTGTCATTCTGACCTAGGCTAATTTTCAATTTAGTTAAAACTTTCGCATAATACTGCTGCTTGATCAAAGTTTATACATTACGATTTATTTGCTTGTTACGTATTTTACTGACCACTTTCCTTAATAGTCTTTGTCCGCGTTTACTGTACGTGAATTATTAGGCTATTTAGAGTGGACATCAGAAAAAATATGGTACCTAATCTAGTAGTTTGGCAATTCGTTAGTTCGTAGTTGCTGAACTATTTAATAATCTGGAATATGTATTAAGTTCTCTGGCCGTTACAGACACTATGACCAAAGATTACATTATGAATGTTTGCCCAGCCTGAATTTAAAAAAATGATACTTTCGAAGCAAATAGGAATTCTTCAAATTTCGCAGAGTGAACTTTTGGAGTCAAATAGAAGTCAAGTTTGTATTTCAGCAAGTCTATGACCTTTGAAACAATTATGCGATAGCACGATCGGTCGTCCCTGTTACTGTTTAATACGCCTGTTAATCCTTCTGACTTACTCAAGATCAAGAGATTTTATTCATCGTAAGGATGAAACATAGTTCAAATTCGTATTTGGTCAGATCAGATCTTTGACCCCAAGAACTGCAACTATTCTAGACCCGTTCCGATATTCAAAAACTGTCATAGACCTACACTAGTCCAGTAATAAATGGTGTCTCTAATTGTAATGCTCCGTTATTTTGTACCAAGGAAAAAGTTAAACTAAACCAATTCATACATTATTTAAACAGCGTGAACTGGCAAGAGCCGTATACCTCATGGGGCACCAATTCAAAATTTAATTCTTTTAAAATATGTTTCTAACTCTTTTGAAGAAAATTTTTAAAATAAAATGAAGCCTGTCAAAGTGCTAAACAATGAACTGGGGGAGGATGAACTGCAAAGAGTATTAGAGTTTATAGTAATACAAAAAGAGGGCTTTCATCTTTGTAAAAAATTCAGCAAATATTTTTCTGGAGCTGTAGAGAAAGTAACAACAGACAAAATCTCTCTAGCTAATGAATGCTCTAACGTTTCTTCAGGTGCGAATAAGCATAGTTTGTTACAATTTTCCATGTAATGTTGTCAGATTTCAGCAGGTAAAAAAAAAAAAAAAAAAAATATTACTGCTTTATGTTCCAGCTTAAATGCGTGTGTTTGAGAGACAAAGGGAGCAAACAGTTCTATTTTCGCTTACGAGCAGCGACATACGCGAACCTATTTATCAGTTCCAGGAAGGCAAGTCGAAGTTTGTTCACTTCCCACAGCACCGCCGGCTCCACTTGATGATAACACGCAGACCGGAAAACGGCGCCAGCGTCCGACGGCGCCCATTCCTCCCCTGCTATCGCCTCTCGCCAGTATATTGCTGAAGAATGTTTACCCCATCGCAGCCTCCTTACGGTGGCTTTCCGTCCCACTTGCTCTAATGTTTGTTACTTCCTGACACAGGTCATTTAAAGTAAACAGTTCGTCGAAATTCGACAGCGCCGTCGTATTTCCTAACCGCTGATGGCATCAAGATACTGCCGAGAAACGGGATAGTTTAAATGAGTAATAATGTATAATCATATCTTCCAGTAAGTACTTTAATCACTATTAAATTAACATAAAAATTGGAATTTCCATAATACCAAGTGTAATTATGGCATGAACAACAGTTAATCAGTTAATAAAATTTGTTTGCAGCTTCATTCGAGTAGTCCGGGGAGTGTGGACGAATGCGCTTTCAGATTTGTTTGGATTTTCGAGCAGAAACATTAGCAGAGTTTCTGGTTATGTTGATCTGCAGCCTGGACTAGAATAACAACTGACGTCCCATATTGTAATATAAGTCACAAGGCATTTTCTTTCGCGAGTTTCACGTAACATTGCTACTGCCGGTGTTATTAATCCCGAACGTCTTTTATACTATAATTTCGTAAGCTCACTCACTCTCCTCGAGAGCTATCGACTTGAGAATGGTGACGTCACACGCCGGCCTTCGCTCGAAAATTAACAGCGATCAGAGATATTGCTATAATTAGAGGTTATGTGTACGATTTAATAGCTAAGCAACTACAATGAAATCAATTAAATGATAAAATAATGCCAATGCAACTGTTTTTGTAGCTTTGTTGCCGTATGCGTTTCGCCTCTAATCGAGGCCTCATCAGCAACGAATCTACCTGTATTTTAAAATTTTACTTTGAATTTACAAACTTATTATACATGATGTTTGACATAATTCTAAATTGGAACATTTTCTGATTATTTACAACTTGATATTTACAATAGTGGTTTCCAGGTTCGTAACCACACGTCTCTGCCTTTTCTCCAAAGCTTGTTTCCGCTAAAACCAGTATGCACAGATGTGTGATTACGAACCTGGAAATCACTAATGAAAATAGTAAGTTATAAATAATCAGAAAATGTTTCAATTTAGAATTATGTCAAACATCATGTAACAAGTTTGTAAACGCAACGTAAAATTTTAAAATAGATTCGTCGCTGATGTTGTGATGATGCCTCGAGGAGAGGCGAAACGCGTACGGCAATAAAGGTTCAAAAATTGTTGCATTGGCATTATTTTATCATTTAATTTACTGAGAAACTGCGGAAAAATGGCCTGCAAGAACACTGCATTCGATGAAATGAATTGCCAGAATACATTCCTTAAGTTTGCTTTTCGTAGCATGGTAAAACTTTACTGCTCTAAAAATGTGGAATAAAATCGTACTTCACAACTGAATGAAAATTACTTCCCATCGTTACCATTTTTCAGTCGCTACTCTCACTGCCATCTTTAGGTATATACGTATTTACATCGGACATCAGATATGAGTTACATCAGACTTGATGTTAAGGCTATTAAGTAAAAGCGTGAGTGATTTATTAATAACCTTTTCCTTGTTTTTAACGTTGGTTGCGTGTTCACTGTTGCTCGATCACTTACGTTATTTACTTTGCCATCTTTAGGTATTTAGCCAGATTATCTCCGTCCGTTTTGAATACTTCTATTAGTATTTATAAGTGTCTTCAATCTTCAGAGATTTCATTCAAATATTGCAGAGGAATCGTTGAGATGAAACACAGACCAACTTCTAATTTTACCTTTTTATTTAATTTTTTTGTGACATACAATATTTTTTTCA
Source organism: Vandiemenella viatica (assembly GCA_031002005.1). Taxonomy (NCBI): domain Eukaryota; kingdom Metazoa; phylum Arthropoda; class Insecta; order Orthoptera; family Morabidae; genus Vandiemenella; species Vandiemenella viatica. The sequence goes on along the minus strand of JARYHS010009186.1, from coordinate 220,264,484 downwards.
CTATTACTAGACTATTTTACTATGTATAATAACCATGATGTGTTTAACATCCCATAGGTCCTTCCTCAGAAGGGTTCTATGGAATAAGAGTAATAAAAACAAATTTTAAAAATAAAGTTAAAAATGCGGCACATAGATCCATATCAAACCAGAGAAATACTGACTGTTGTAGTTCCCCGTTTTGGAAAGCCTCTACATATTTCTTCCGGGACAGATCTCAGCAAGCATAAAATCAGCCTGACCTTCAGTTTAATTACCATGGCGTGCCCGAGTGGTCCTCATAACTAACCATTAATAGCCTAGTCCATTGTTTTGGCAACTGTAGTTTGTTCCGCTCTTCACTAATGAACAATGGCGCAATAAATACCTTCCTAAGAAGACTGTAAAGTATACATGAGTCAGGCATAATCCAAACACAACTCATTAAGGTGGAGAGATGAAAGCACTAACTTACGAGAATTGGAACTGATTTATCTTATTTCGTAATATCAGTGATGCTAGCAGATGAAAATTATTGCATCCTCCGTGTAACGACTCTGTAGCTAAGTTGCTAACAGCATCTGCCGAGAAGTAAGTTTTTCCCTCGAGCATTTCGGTCAGGATCTCCTTCAGACTTAATTTACCAGTAAAGAAATAGCTTTTTCTGCTCTACAACTAATAAAACAACTGCGTAAAGCCTTTTTATAAATTATGAAGTGTTTCGTTCAAACTTTGGTGTACAGTCGATTAGATTTCGAAGTGATAATTAAGTATGTACCCAGCCCCATTTCTCTCTCGGAGAACACGTCACACCCAGTTCTTAAGCAGATCTGGGTATGCAGTTCTTCACATTAGTTCAAATGAATGTTCGGTTGGTCTGCCATGACGTTGAAAGTATGCCGAACTATACAAAGGGAATACCACTACGAGTACTTAAAATAAATTTACACCATTTGCAGATTTCTCTAATTAGGTCTTTCGACTCGCCAACGACGAGATAATTAAGACCAGGAGAGGATTGCCACAAGGAAAACGGGGGAAATTAGCTTCGGCCTTTACAAAGGAAACAATCCTGGCCTTAATCTGTAAATTTTGTAAAACCATAGAAAGTTGAGAGCAGTGTGACCGATCCTGGATTCGAATCCGAATTCTGCCGAATGCCAGGTATGAACGTTACCGCTCCCCCACCTGGCTTGGTACGAGATGGTTTATTCAGGTGATGAGAACGTCTTTCAACCCCTGGACCGGGCTTGTTGGCTGCCTTGAAGACAGTTAGTCCCCCATGGCGGATTTCTTGCGTAATTTATGTGCAGTTATTTACCCTTGTCTTTCCCAGTGGTTGAAGTGTATGTACGCGTTACCTTTTTGTGTTTATGAATATGATATGTGTATCATCAGTGTAGTTTGTTGTTTATGTTGTGGCTGGAAGAAAGATGAAGCAAGGGAGAGGCTGAAACCCGATGCTGGTTCATCCAATCCTACTCTTCCGAAAGATACCTAGGGTGCCGTCAAGCTTAACGTCACCGTGCGAATCAACATTAACTGTAATATTATGCAGATATTACAACATTGTAGAATAAATACATATAATATTTAAACATTTATACACATCTAATTACAAGATTATGTATATTTAGAGCCACTGAAGATGCCTCATTCGAAAAGGGCGAAACGCGTCTGGAAAAACATTAAGAAAGCAGTTTTTAATAGGCGGTGCTTAATTTAAAAAACATCAGCTGTATCGTTTGCCCTCAATCCATACCTACTACGGAGAGGTATGGAATTCAACCGAGGACTTTGGTGTAGAATCTGGTGATAATGAATTGTGTGCCATTACCTCCCCTACACTCCACTCGTCTTCAATCCAGAAATCCAGTTTGGCATGACGTATTTGACTTCGATGTCAAGGGAAAATGGCGACAAAGCTGTTCTGCATCTTTGAAACACCAAGATATTAAAGATCCTACAACTGGACTTCCAAGATTCCATCTGAAGAGACTAAACCGCCTAAGAACAGGCCACGCCACGCTCTGGAAGTGGGGACTTTAGGATTCCCCTGTCTGTGACTGCGGATCTCCTTCCCAGAGTGTGGAGCACATCATCTAAGGAAGTACGAATGACTATTTCAAAATGTTTTAAGTGCTACAACGTCCTTCACAAGGCTGCAACAACTGGACATCAATTAGTGAATGCAACCAACGTTCTTGACGTTGTATATATTTGTATTTATTACATTAGTTGCTTAGCCATACGACCAATGAAAACCTCTTCTACCCTGCCGACCAAGTCCTGACGATGAAAATTTCTTCCACCGTCAGCAGGTCTGGAACCACTTATCTCCGTGTGAGCACCGAAACCATATGAACCAACGAGACAGCCGGAATATGGAGAAGGTGAGGAATAAAAACTTTTTGTTAAGTATCATTGATACACAATCTGCTATTTTCGATTTATACTCGGACTTATAGCAGACAACGGTTAGTGAATATGAGTACCAATTACGTTCATTATCATGACCTTATCGTTTAGACTGAATACAAAACGAAAACTTTACACCAGATTCCTTACCAGTAACGAATTATGAAATGCAGTATCAGAAATCAATAATACCAATAAAAAGCTAAACTTGTTCACTGTGTCATCGTATCCATACCGCTGACATAACGCGACTGGCCTTCGTTACCTAACTAATTCAGGCCATAGATATTACTGCAAAATTGAGGTTATGGGTATTATTTTATAAAAATTCTATTCAGTTAGGCAACCGTGAAGGGATGAATTGCCAGAACGCTGGAAAAAGTACGTAATGTGTCTGAATTAACATATTAGTTACTTTTTGTTTACTTATTTCACCCACTGTAGACGTCCTACTCAGAGATATCACTGTTACATTAAACTAAGAAATATTTACCGCTGTATCATTTTTAAGGTTATAACTGTACCTATGCAACGGCGAGGAAATCAACTGACAGAACACTGCTCTCAGTCCGTTATTTTTGATTGGCTTACTGGGTATATATATTCGATGCAGATATTTCCGCTATATTTTATGCCCCACGAAGAAATTATTTGCCAGAATTCTGCGTTCAAAACCGTCATTTTTGAGGGGTTTAGAAGCTGGAAAATTATAAATTCTGAGGTCAAAATTCCCCTTAATCAAATGAAATTTATTCCTACAAAACTCCTGAACAGGTTTTGTCGGTGATTTGTCATTTTAGTCGTAACGTGTGATGTATCCATCATATTAAGACGATCCCGCACATCTGGGACTCAGACACCTGTGTGGTGCGCTCAGCAGCTTAATCCCGAGGAAGATTTGTCTCCAGCCAACACCTTCCACAACGACCATGCAGTTCCCTGAGAGGACACTGTGTGTGAGGTTGACGTATTCCACTCCACATAATACTTGGGTCAACAAACTGCAGTCACTCTCAGGTCTCGCTGCTTAAATTGTGTGTTGTAGCTAAGTGAAAGCTTTATAGATAACCTTACAGGACCCTTTGGACATAAGAACACCTAAATGCACATCTCTTATAATCTCTCCCGACATATTTATCATTCGGACACTAATATTCAGTGCTTAGAATATTTGTATATTTAATGCAACATAAACAATAATAAGCAAATTGAATTGCAGCTAAACGAATTGCTTACAGTTTTCGACGTATATCTTAAAAGTATTCAAATACTGCACAAATTTTTGCTTTATGCAAACGGGAACAGACAGGAAAGATTTAATACTCTAAACCGCACCAGAACTCGTTAGTTAAAAATTTCTTTCATGATAACGTACTCTTATATGTGCTCGCAGAAATTAAAGAGATATTGCAGCGACTATAAAATTTCACTTAGGGGATTTTGAGCATTTTGGATTTAAAGTTTTTGTTTTCTCCTTAAATCCTAGTGTCTGTTTTTCTGGCTGGTTTAAATTGTAGCTAAAACAATTAAAGTACTCGTATATGAAGAAAGCATTACACGAAAATTTGTAATTACAAGTTCCTTATGGGGTTAAAATCAATTTTAATACCAGTAATGTAGAACTACCCCGTAGATCAAGATTATTTTTTATCAGTTGTACTGAAATGTAGCCTGTTACACGTCAATGATTGGCCAACTACTTTAATGAGCCCTAGACAGATTTTGGGCGAAAAATTAGGAAAAATATGTGGAAGGGTAAAGAGAACCACGATTGTAAGATATAATTTCAGACAAGCTAAAATGATAATACTGCGTAAGTGGGTATGTAGACAAAATGCCACCGGGTGATAAGCACCATCGTAATTAATAATCGCAATAATTCGATTCGGACCTCAGATTTCCTTCTGTAATTATAGTAAACCAATGTTAATATACAATTTGTATAATAATAATCCAAATACTATAAGAAATAATTTCAGCAGGTATCCTACTTTAAAACACCTTACTAGAATAGAGTTTATAAGTTGATTTAAAATGTGGCTCTTTAGATAACAGAATTTTCAATGCTTTCATTTTCTAATTACACTTCTGATTAATTTACTTGGATTTCCTATTAGTGTTAAAATGATGAGCTCAAACAGAAAATTAACTTCTCTTGTTTTTTGGACATAGTCCACTTAATGACTTCAAGTGGTAGAAAATTACGGTTACATCCAATATTGTCAGAGCACTGCTTTGAGAAGATTAGCATTAACTGCTGATGTATTCAAAAAATCAGAAATATACTTGAATTATTTGTTAATAAGGTGTCGGAGGAAAAATATGATCTGTTTATGCTTTATACTGCGGCATTTAATTTTTATCATTATAATAAACAATAAAATTATGTAGTATACAGTGTTGTGCTGCAATACAAGAAATTGATACGGCTGAGATATGTTAGAATCATTTGACAGAACGTTGTATTGCACAAAACTTTATGTTCTCCATCAGTTGAGTCCATAGCAGTTTTAAATCGCTTGTAAAACTAAGTAAATTCCTATACAACTTCCTTCTATTGTTTTAGTTCACTAAACGTGTTGTGCAAATTTGACATATTACTGTCAACATGAATTTCATTGATTAATGAGAAAGGATAGGTAGTATTTGTAATCGTAAAATGTATAATGCATCTTTCCAAAAGTTACAGTGTTGAATTCCAGCGTTTATAATGTTTACTTCATTCTGATTTTACTCCTTTTTCCTAGATGTGGTATGAAAAGTAATGCAGTTCCAAACTAGGTTTGAAGTGACCAAACTGGAGAAAAATATCACTTATAAAACCAGGTTTAATTTAAGAAAAGGACATTTGATTTCGCTCATCGTCCCTGCAAGAATGAGATAGTGAGAAACAATTTCTATACAGAATTAAAAGCGAAATTGAGAATGCATATTGCGTTAATCTGCATTGACTTTTTTCCCCACGGAATACATTTCTTGGCAATGGATGCAGAATAGTATTAAACATAGAATTATTTCGTTAAATTGCATCTTCTGCATGAAAAATTGTTTCAGAATTTGGTTCCTTCTAACTTCTACGAAAAGTATTTCACAGACGGAAACATTGTCCATTAAAATCACCTCTAATTACCTGTAATGAATAGCCAAACAAGTTGTTAATTATTCACATTAACAGCTTGTGTTTATAAAGTAGCTGGATTAACAACTTACTGGTTGGGTCGGTGAAATAGCGAAGCTACTTCGAGTTTATGTCCCCAAGCAAAGGCGAGAACTTTGTTTAGTCCTCGTTGGCGGGGAATTATAAGCAAAGGTAAATATGACAAATAAAGCAATGTTTGCGCTCTGTAATTATATGCGCGACTCCAACTGCATCATTATCTCGGGATACTTCGTCGTCTCGCGCTTGAATCCTGTACAAAATAACTTCCGAGCAGCTAATTCTTATGCGCTTTGTAACTCCATTTAGCAAGTCGCATTTAAAAGGCGGTAGGTATACAGTACAATTTAACTAACGTTGTTGGTGAGCGGTAATGCTCGAGCCTCTCATTCGGGAGGACGCGAGTTTGAATTCCCTTCGGGGCTTCCAGAATTGGGTTTTCCAGGGTTTCCTGAAAACACTATGTGAATGGTGGGATGGTTCAATCAAAAGGCATTTCTTCCCTTTCCTGAACTCCAGTTCCCCCCCCCCATTACCCAACTTCGATGAGGTGTAAAGCCATAAAAAACAACAATTCCTGTATGATTATCAGATCTACATGAACGTAAATTCATAAACCAATGGTGACGAAAGATATCAATAAACATGTACTGCTAAATTCTGAATGTTGATAATATCTTTAAGAATGAAAAATAATAATTTCTTAAAAAAATGGAAGTCATTGGAGACTACCGACAGAAGTGAAAAATTAAAACTATGAATATCATGCGTGCAACATGTCATACTTAAAGCTACAGGTATACTGTTAACATTAGCATCTCGGTGACGCGGGGCATAAGATTTTCTCCATCGAAAAATCGCCCAACGAACCTAAAGAAGTTTTTTCATTTCAAATAAGTTTCTCCGATTGTGAATTAGATCCCGTAACTTCCATTCTGTGGCACAGCGCCTTACCACTTCACCCACCGGGACCACCAATGGATGTAAGCTTATAATATCTATTCCGAACGATTAATGTCAGATATATTACAAAAAATAATAAACAATAATTTCGGAAAATTATACAACAATAAAAATTACTGTCAAGATAGTAAAATAATTGTAGAGACAAGAATTAATATTTAATAATTTGTAAATTAAAACCAATCATTTTGGCATTTCAATTATCATATTTTCGATCTGAAATGTCGATAGTATATGCTAATAAGCCCTAAATCTGGAATAAAAGTCAATTTGTATGTTTAGGTTGAATTGAAAAATTTAAGGTATTTTTTGCAAATTTCTCAGTACAAAACTTTCGATAATAAAAGTTAATAAACAGTAATTTTCCATTAGTAACTATGTTTTCAAAATTCAACGAATAAATCTAAAGTAATCATAAAATTTTAAAGAATTTTTAATTTTAAAATCCACGGCAAAAATACTATCGGACAACTAGAAATCTGTTTTACCACGCTAGTAAGATAACTCATAAGTCACTATGAAATACTCATCGCATGATGTATTGCAGAGGTTATACATAAAAGAAGTCTCTAGCCGAGACCTGGATACGAACCGGTGTTCTTCCCCTCTTCACTCACGTGCCTTAACAAACTGAGGCACCACACCGCTGTCCAAACCATACTATCAAAATTAAATAAAGATTGTGGGTTTGTATAAAGATCATTTGAGAAAATTAAGGGGTGTATTGGGAAAGAGGGGATGTTTTTTTTTATTGTTTTGGTCAGAAACCTTTCCAGGCACGCACACAATAACTCACCAAACGTTTCATCGCAATCGGATTAATGGTATAGGAACGTACAGAAGACGAACAAACCAACAAACAAAAATTCATTTCTATATATTAGTTAATCTATTGTAGTAGTAGGGGCTACCGCTACATGCTGTGAAGGTCGAGCCGACGTGTGTGTGGGTGAATGAATTAGACAGTTTCTGCCATCTATTGGCTGGAGCACTGAGACAAGATTTTGTTTCATGCTGGCACCACCATCCACCATGCACCCAAACACTCAGAGTACACATAAATGTGATTGGCTTAGATTTTTCCGCGAATGACCACGTTTCCGCGTGGGTGCAAGGGACAGACAAAGGGATTCGCCACCTGGAGGAGACAGGGGGAAGACGGTTCGCGAGCAGTAGCAGCTCCAAGTGTTAAGTTCCTTTTGTGTGTGTACAATATGTGAAGGAAAGTGTTTTGTGTCAGAGGTGAGCCCATCTCAGTGTCAAAGAGGGTTAGGCTGCTATTTATACTCTGTTTTCGTCGGCTTAAGAGCTTTTCCAATACACTACCCACACTACCGCAGACACCAATATATCACTGCACTCACATTTTTTACGCTGTTACAGCACCTGAAACGACGTGGAAAGAGTTTCTCATGAGCTAGTTCGGTTTTGCAATATGAGGACACTGTCCTAATTCAATTTTTTTTTAATTCAAAATTGTGTTTAAGCTATTCCATGCCGGAACAAAATTGTATATGCAAAGTTATAATTTGGCTTAGATTTTTCCGCTAATGACCACGTTTCCGCGTGGGTGCAAGGTACAGACAAAGGGACTCGCCACCTGGAGGAGACAAAATATTGATCTAGGAATCAGAAAGAACTTATTAAAACTCTATGTGTGGAGCACAGCACTTTACGGCAGCGAAACATGGACTTTAGGAATACCGGAAAGAAAGAAACTTGAAGCATTTGAAATGTGGTGCTACAGAAGAATGCTGAAAATTAGGTGGACAGACAAAGTAAGAAATGAACGAGTTTTGGAAATGATGGGTGAGAAAAGAAGTTTATGGAAGAAGCTTACAGGAAGAAGAGACAGGCTGGTAGGTCATATTTTGAGACATGCTGGATTGGTTAATTTGTTAGTGGAGGGAACAGTCGAAGGTAAGAACTGTAGAGGAAGACAGAGATTAGAATATATGAAGCAGATAATTGAGGACGTGGGTTGTAGGGGGTATGTAGAAATGAAGAGGTTAGCACAGGATAGGAAGGGATGGAGGATTGCATCAAACCAGTCTAAAGACTGACAACAGCAAAAAAAAAAAAAAATAATTTGGTTTTCCTTTTTTGTAAATTGTGAATGAATGTCTACTCGAATGAATGAATAACAACAGAAATTGTATCCATAATCATTTTAAATAAAATAACATTGAATAATTAACAAATGCTGGTTAACGATAAAATGACGTTAATAACTTCCAGTAACAAAAGAATAATTACACTATACTTTCACTGCAACACAAGCGCAACACGTCATATTTATAACTACGGATACACTGCTATTAAAGCATGTTGGTGACGCGAACTCATAAGATTTTACCCATCCAAAAAGCGTCCAACGCGCAAAACGTCGTAACATATCAGTTTTTTTTTGTTTTTTTTTTGTAACAGTTTAACGTCCCTTTTTAACAACGTGGTCTTTTAGAGACGGGAACGGATGGGGGCAAGGAATGGGAAGGAATTCGGCCAGGGCCTTTTGAAGGAAGCATCCCGGCATTCACCTGGAGTGATTTGGGGAAACCATGGAAAACCCAAATCTGGATGCCCGGACGGGGATTCGAACCGCCGTCCTCCCGAATGCGAGGCCAGAACGCTATCCGTTACACCACCACGCTCGGTTATAACATATCAGTGACGCGAACTCATCCAAAAATCGTCCAACACGCTTATAGAAGTTTCCACATATATACCGAGTGGTTATAATTAAACTTTCCCTATTTAATACTTTATATCTCGGAAACTAATTACCATACGAGTACCAAACTTGGTAGCATTAATGTCCAGAGTATGGGGTGCATGATTTCCATGCGTCACAGCGCCACCGTCCAGTTACAACTATGGCCACCAGGTGCCGTGAAGCTCAACTGCTTCTCCGAAATAAATTTGGAAACGATCGAATTATCAGCCGGCACGATCACCTGACCTCACTCCCTGTGATTTCTGGTTGTTTGGCGACCTGAAGGACAGGGTTTACCACATGTGCAGATCTGAAGCGCAGCATATCTAGAGAGTTAGCCAGCATATCTACGGATATGATTCGTTCTGCTGTGCAGAATACAATCCTGCCCTTTCAGACTCTTCTGGACACTGATGGGTGCCATATTGTGCCCCTTTTGTAGCAGTAATGGTACCGGTATGTAATGGTATGATGTACCGTAGCAGCACATTAAAAGTGTTTCAATTGAACTGATTCTGCATTATTTCTCTTCCCCATGTCCTTGGCATTAATGCTACCAAGTTTGGTACTCGTACGGTAATTAGTTTCCGTGTTATAACGTGTTAAATAGGAAAAGTTTAATTATAACCACCCGGTATTTGTTGGAATCCAAAAATTATTTAATACTGAAGATTTTTGTATACAATCGCACTACATCTGTAAAACATGTTTATCTGTGTGTCCTTGCATTTCTGAAATAATGATACTAACACCAATTGTTCTTTAGTGTTGCTGTATACAATGCGAGGTTATTCATCAGCAGCCCATTGAATCGCTGTTCTGCACTGCCTCGGGATCATCGTTGGCGAGCATAGCGGTGTTTTGGAGAGGCACAGCGGTGTTACTTCATGTTGTGGGGAACCGTCGGGTATGACTTCAGGTCACGGCTGGTAGTGATTGAGGGAACTCTCCTGCGTTACCTCTCTTGCGACAATGTCATGGTGTGATTTTTCATCAGGACAATGTTCTTCCACACTCGGCACGTTACTCTATGAACTGTGTGCGTGATGTTGAGGTATTCCCGTGGCCAGCAAGATTCCCAGCACTGTCACCGTTAGAACATGTGTGGGAGCAGCTCTGACGTCTACTCCATCCCAGCGCCATTATACAGGGTATCAAGGACGCACCCTTCCCAACCGAATCAAGAGCATTCATACAAGCCATAGAGGGTGCAACGTCAAATTGATAAGTGGGCTCATACCGCAAAGTTCTTTGTAAATTTGATTTGATTATGTAATCGCTGAAATAACGTCACATACCGTGAAGTTTCACGTCGTTTCCTTCTCCCTTTCTGGATGTCTCACTTTTTTTGTGTCAGGCATTGAAATTTTTTCTGTCAAAAAAAGATGAATAATTATGAACTAAAGATACAGAACGAAAGCCTATTTATATGTAAGGAACTGACTTTTTGTCACGCAGTGCAGATTTAGAAAAAACAATTAATTAATCATTTTTCGGTAAGATTTTTATATTAAAAATAAATTTTGTAATGTTCATAATTTATTAGTTTATGTGATCATCTGTTCCCAATTTAACGCTCGTGAAGAAGTATATACAGGGTAGATCATAAAAAGGGGAAATAGGTTGAGAGTGATGGAGAATTTTTTATGGTAAATTTGCTAAGCTTACGGCAGAATGCAAACATATAAAAGATGTATATGTAAACAAAGGGACAGTTTGGATGGTGAATCAATATGCTATAGTTTGGCAGATTTTAGGAGATCTTATTATAGTGCACCACATTGACAATTGTGTGAACCCATTTATCGAAGCTACGTTATTAGGTGTTCATGATGCACGAAGTGCTTACAAACTACATTTTGATACTAATAGCTAACTGCAAGACGCTATATTTAACACTAATTTTAGAAAATATATCATTTTATGTTTATAACTGGTAAAAGTATGTACTCGCATTGAGGCGAGAATATTTACGTATAAACCAGCATTTTAATAAATTCTGTAGATTTCTTTTTGAACATAATTTTCCGGCAGCTATAACTAGGTGTTTTGACGAATACGCTTGGATGTCATTAGAGGCGGGAAGGGTCTAGGGATAAGGAACCGGAAGGAGTTCGGCCATCACCTTTTGAAGGAACCATGCGGCAGTGTTACCTGATGACAGTCCACATAGTTCGTAATAAATTTATTTACTTTTTTATGATATTGGACGGAAGTAAAGAGTTTTGAATATTGCTTCTCATTATACGCTACTGTTACAGAAAGCGCTGATATACTGGAGGCATCAAGTATCGCAGATAAGGGCAGCGTGTTCCTGTGACATCAGTGTATACGTACACACAGAGAGGCCAGGGACGCCGGCACTCTTAGATTGACCTTGGCTGGGCCGGGAATTTGGCAGTGGCCCAACCCAGACTACTTAATAAACCTCCGAGGAGGTTATAAATCGGGCGACAGTGCCGACGCCAGCGAGGTAAATGCCACCGCGCAGGGTCCAAGACACGAGTCTTCACCTGCCTGGACAGCTGGGGTCCTACTGCGAATGTGATATTCGGCTGCAGCTTCCTGTAAACGACACAAGACACCAATGGTGCTTGACTCATACAGACTGAACTCACGGCTGATTTTGTTCTGGCAGACTCCGTAGAAGGTTTATGACCAGATGACTTCTTTATAAAATACAGCTCATCACCTTCGTCGACCTTTACCTATTCATAATACGCTGACTTTAGTGCACAGAACCTTAATTAAGGAGATACTGTGGGAACATGATGTACGAAGTGTGTTCAAAAAATAACGGAAATTTTCGGTTTTCGGAAAGAATTTTATTTATTCGTTTATATCAATGTTATCCCCTTCAAAATAGTCCTCATTAGATATTATACACTTATGCCAGCCCTTCTTCCAATTCCCAAAACGCTTCTGGAACGCGATCTTTGGGATAGTTTTCAGCTCTTTCAGTCATGCAATTTTAATCTTATCTATGCTTGTGAAACTACGGCCCTTCAAAATTTCACTTATTTTTGGAAAGATGTCTGGCGGGTATGACGCCTGGGGCATCATTACAGTGTTGTTTTTTTTTCCAAAATTCACGAACAAGCAATGATGTGTGAGAAGGTGCATTATCGTGATGCAAAACCCATGAATTGTTGTGCCACAAATCCGTTCGTTTACTTCGGACTACTTTACGCAAACGGCGTTGAGCTTGAAGGTAGTAATCCTTATTGACTGTTTGACCTTGTGGCAAGAACTTTATACAAATAAAAAATCGCCGACTGTATCAAAACACTCGTTATCCTTCAACAGCTGACAAGAGACTAAACATCCAATACAGCTCAAAATGTATAGATACTATTAAGACATCTTTGTCAAAAAAACAACGAAAAAAACGTGCCAATCGGATTAATAAAATCCTGAAATTTCTAAATTCCTGTTGTTGTTTGAACACACCTCGTATGCTTATAGCCTCAAACTAACCAATTTTTTACTTCCCATGTTTATCTTTTAGTATATAAAGAATGGTCAAAAAAAACTACATCCTCCACTGTAGCAGATGATATCATGGCGAACTGCCACGAAGAAGTGAAAAATTTCACTAACTTGAAAAACTTCAAGTTTCATTTAGATTTTAAACGGTTACAGAAAGAAATGAGGATTTTTCTTCGAAGCTGAACGTCCGGAGCGGCTCCGCAGATCCTTTCAGCGTGCTACCCAAATGAGCACTGAGTAGGGAACTCTGCGAGAAGGTAAAGAATGGCCGGAGCGTGGTGCTGACGCCGTCACATTCCTTCTAGTGCCAACGGATGTAATGGGAATGCGTAGCTCTACCTCCGTGAATCCTGCGGGAAGCGCCAGGAGCCGTAGGAACCCCGAGCATTTACCTGTAACAAACAAACAAACAAAAAATGACAATTTCTGTTTATAAATCTGGTAAGTGCACCAATTACATTAGTTTAAAACGAAATACGTTTCCGCTTTACTTGGAAACGCAGATACTCTCATAAACCTATCGTTATAATAGACACACGGATCCCTAACTTCAAAATGAAAGCAATCATAATTTTGTGCAAGAAGGCATTTATGTTTGCACGTTCCACGCCATTCGGTGTTAAATAAATATGTAGACGAATCTACGAAGCAGTCAAATATTTTTCTGGAATATTGTTTCAGACTTTAAACTACTAGTACTCTGAATTGGTTTGTCATTGTGTAGATTATCACCACATTGCATAGATCAATGTAATATAACGTTCTGTTGCTATTATATCTTCGTAACGAAACCATCATCAATGTGCTAAAATTGTATCAAATTCACTTATGTCACCTATGATTTTTGTTCTTCTTAAATAATTTGATAGATGGCAAGTGTTTTATGGTTCGAAGGCTAGCCTTCTGAAATTCAATATCGCACTGTTTTCTAAAAACGAAATCGACAAAAACAGGTTACTTGAATAGTTATGGCTGTTATTTTCAGAAAAGTTTCGGACAGTACATATCCAACACATTAAAAATGAGGCATATGTCAATAGCAGCATAATACAGGTCACAGATCTAAAGTTTTATAAAAAAATATAAAATAAAAAGAAGATAAATAGAGAAGATGCTGGAGAGAAAAGATCAGTAATGTAGCACTTGGAGAGGGCAAGAATGAAATGCTACTGCCACATAACAAGAGAGAATGTCAGGGCAATACCTTGAAGTAAACTCGAATGTAAGAAGAGGTGAAGGAAGACCAGTGTTAAATAAGAATCAAGAGGAAGAACAGCACCCAAGAAACGAGAGTAGTGCAGTCATAACGGATTATGGGGGTACTTCTCTTTTGTTTTCAGTTCTACTCTCCATATAAACTGATAGACATACTAGCAACTGTAAGTTGAGAAACGTGTTACGACATTGTCAAGAACAGTGGTTGTGGAGTGATGAAAACATCCTGGTATTGTGTGAAGCGTCAGTCACGCAGTGCTAATTTGCATGTGTGCCTGGTGATGAGTTGCGTGAGCCATTGAGCAGCGCTGTGGCCGTAAACGTGTCGAGAACTGGGTGAACTAGTCGGGCGCAGCTACACTTGTCCTCGCTTATAAGGAAGCTTGGCCGCCTCGGTAAACTCAGAGGAAGAATGCAAACGCACTATGTCGCGAGACACATTGTCATGTGCCCGGATTATACACTCTGAATATAACTGTAACTTTTACTTCTGGCAGCTTACTTAGTACATCGTTAACCAGCCAGATATGAACTACAACGTTCGCTTAGCGTATAATTCACCTTCAGTCAACAGTTAGGAAAGAGCACGCATAAACAATAATTTTTCTGTCAAACATAATGTTGATTATCTCTACATTTTAAAAAACCACTTGTCGAGCCTACTTGTAACATAAAAATCCACAGTGTTTCACTTTTGTCCTTCTAACTCCCTTCTACAATATACTGTTCAACTCAATCTTTCTTAACTATCTTATTAACTCCTTTCAACCATCTGTCTACGCGTCTATTTCTGGGTCTCTTTCGTCCAAAGTATTTACTAGCACTTTCTAGACATACTCTTGTATACTCTCCATTTATCCATATCATTTAATCCGTCATTTTTCTATTCTGTCTCAATAACCATTTCTTTGACTCTCGTTTTTCAGTTTGTCCAATCTTGCTAGTCCTACTCTTCAAAAAATTATTTTCTATTACTTTAAAAAAAAAAAATTCTTTTTCGAGCTTTAAAGGCGATGGGGACAAGGAACTGGAAGGAATTCGAGCACGGTTTTTTGATGGAACCAGCTCATCATTCGACCTGAGTGATTTGAGGAAACCCTAGAAAATTGAAATCTGGATGCACTGACGGGATTTGACCCCGCGTCCTCTCAAGTACCAATTCCGAGTATTATTATTAACATGTTGGGCTTAGTAACAATACTTCTACTGTGCTCTTGTCCATCCACGATTCTAAACATACATAACATTGGCAAAAAGTGAAAAATTCTGATTTTTCTATTTCCTCATGTTCGATATAGGTCCTCTAATACCACTAAAATAATACCACTAAAATAATCGTCCGTGCCCCTATTTTCATCCTACAACTTCTTTTTTATTTTAAATCATGCATCACTTGGAAAAAAGGCATTCAGTTTTGTTCAGTTGTGCTCCTTCTAATATTATTCCAGTCTAAACATCTTAGGTGACATCATTAACGAATAACATATTATATTATGCCATCACCCTCTTCCAGAAATAGAGACATTCCAGCAATTTTTTCTCATTCTCTCCCCATCCCAATAATTAATTAGCAAACAAAATTGTTTTAATATCTGTTTCTCCCAAGGGATAAACCAACTTCTTCTTCAGTTAATCTATCACAACCATAATCAATAGGTCAGAAGACACGTTCTTTGTTTGGACAAGTTCTTCACATCCCTACTTTTACTTCTTTTACTTGTATCACTCATCCTGTTAACAGTGGCCACTATTTTCTTACTCACTGCCTTTTCTCTCAACATTTCTCATATTCTCCTCCCACTTTCGCTTTTTTAATGTGAGCTTGGTACTAATGAGAACTATCACGGATGTAAATGCAGGAGGTTCGTATCAATTCCTCTGACTAAAAAGCTGATGAACATGGCGTTAAGCCATCCGAAAAACAGTAGGCCTACTTTATATTAATAATCAAGAAGGAACAGCTCGTCTCTGTGCTAAATAAATTAGATTCGTGAAATCATGCGACTTGGTGATAGAATTTCGTTTGGCGCAGCTTGACCTACAGTTTAACATGGAATCGATTGTTCCAGTCGATACTTTTTCTCCACCCACGGAGCGGGGATATGATTAGCTTTTAATTACTGCGATGAAGTAATCGAATTACTGGGAAGCCAATCTTATTTACATCATCATTTGCTTTTATATGCAAAATTTTGAAAATTAGAGCTGTCTGTCAAAAATACATTTACAGGAACCACTAAATATCAGTAACCTGGTAACTTTAATAAGGTTTATATCCATCATCAATAAATTATTGTACAGAACCTCTATAGAGAAAAGTGGCTGTAAAATTTCAACCGCTTCTACTAAAAAAGATGATGTTATATTTCAAATGATATTATTTTCCCGTTTGTGATATAGAATGGCGGGTAAACAATTTTAATTATTTGACTAAGAAATTGTTAACGTCGTACTGACGATTTCTCTTTTTATTGCGGATGGATTTACGATAGCTAACCATTTCTTCCAAATGTTATTTTCCAGTTTATTGATTGCAGTTGTACATAATTGTTTTACCGAGAGTGGTGGGTGAGCGGTAACACTCTGGCCTTGCATTCGGAAGAATGCGGGTTCAAATCGACCATCCAGATTTGGGTTTTCCGTAGTTTCCCCAAGTCACTCCGGGTGAATGCCGGAAAGGTTACTTTAAAATGCTTTCCCCCAGTGCTTTCCCGCCTTTAATGACTTCGACATCGACGGGGTGTAAAGCCATAAGTAATAAAAAAAAAATCTTTTGCGCTGTTTGATTATTCCTAATGTTTGTTGATGACTCGCTAGTTCATCGCATAGCATCCAATTCGTTATAGATATTCAGAAAGTATTCAGCGCGACTGTAGAGGCGTTTCGCGCAGGGACAGCAATCTTGGACGTTGACTTCAGCGCCACCTTCGCATGTGGACACACCTGCGGCTACACTTAACTGCAGTAATTCCCATCATTGCGGACGTCGGGTCGTCTTTCTTGACTACTAACTTCATTTTTACGACAGCTGGCATAGCATTCGACAATGAGGAAATTACAAAGTCATGCGGCATTCTCAACACGCCTGTCTCTATCTGGCAGTCATAACCGGGAGATTGCCTCGAGATTACCAACTGGGTTCCGCGTGCGTGCCACAATGTCTCCCAAATGGACTCCTCTTACATCGCTTACGAATAGGGTCATACCACAAGACTGAAATAAAAAGTAAGATACTGTGACAAGCCAAGTCTCAACAAATCTTTTTTTTTAATATTTTGAAGCAATTGAATTAAATTTCAATGCAAATAAAACTTCTGGAGGGAGGGAAAAAGAAACAAGAACAACAAAACAACCGCAAAATTACAAAAAATAAAACTTTCTAAAATAATTTAAAAATAAGGTCGTCAGTTTAGAGTTCACAATACTTTTTCATCTTACTGACTGTAAAAAGTTTTGCTAACAAGTTCTCAGGTGCCTGCCAAAACAAAACTTCTCTGTCACAGCTATTCCAAAACATATAGCAATGAGAATTAGAAACTTGACATTAATGATAATTAGTGAAATAAATTATTTCCATCTACTAGGCTTATCAGGAGCAAATACTAATCTATTGTGAATAGTTATTGTTTTCATGGGAATTTTTGTTAATCATTCACGTTTGAAACTCGCTGAGACACAAAGGTTTTCATTAATATTTAAAGTCGTGGTTTGCTGGTAACATCTTTAGTTACTTAATAAATCAGAAATTGAAATGTGTTCCTAAATTTTCTGTTGATTAGAAAGAAATTAATCAACATAATGGCAGTAAAAACCACGGAAATGTAAGAACTGGTTGGTTAATAGCCAGCCAAACATAAGGTAATCACGAAACTAAATGGTTATTCATCTGGCGGCTAACCTGTTTGTAATACATACATTACTCACCACCAGTTTCAATGGTTGGAGGTTAGTGACTTTTCTACTGGCCTCTCAATTTCAAAAGATGAAGCATGAAACGGGAGATTGGCGCTGGAATAAGTCTTTGCCTGTTTGGTTCATATAGTGAGAATTAAATACAATGCAGAGGAACCTCACGTCAGTGACAGCAGACGAAGGAACAAGAATCATAAAATTCACAATTCATGCATTACTTCTTTGCTGTACTTTACGATAATGTAAAAACAATAACGGTCATACTATAAGATAACGACTTAAGAAATTATTAATAGTATACAAAATGGTGAGCAGTAAATGATAAACCCGAGTTTTGACTCTGGCAATATTTATAAAATTATTTTAGCATCAAAAATGACTATAACTTTGCAGCACAACTGATATGGTCTTAGTTATAATGTTTTCACTGATCTCAGTTAAGATTTTAAATTTCCTTGGAAAAATGCCAAGTTGTTTATTCTCAGAGAACATTTATTAAAATAGTCATAGTTACGAGCTTGGCTACTAATGTCGTTAATTTGGCTGGAGATAAATAAACCACAGAAATTATATTCACGGTAATTTATATGACTGCTGAATTTGAAAAGAAATATGAATTTATATGCATAAAATCCTTCTCTGATCACATAAACGAATAAGAAGTCCAATTCTACTATTGTCGGTTTGTGCTGATCCCTTTTTTGCATTTTCTTTCTACTTAGGAACACCCATTATAAAATAAAACTAAATAAGAGACAGTTGCGTTCCTTGGGAACTGTGATATTTAGTGAATCTCTTTAACTGTGCTAAATTTCAAGCTAAGAACACGTACAAGAAAATCACGATAAAATTCATCAATTTATCAATTCCATAAGTACCGTCAGTGAACGTATAAATCTTCATTTTATGCCTATATTTGTATGTAACGGTATTGAATCAAAGTAAAAAAATATGTATATATCTGTTAAAATTTCATTGAAACTAACATAAAAGTAAGCAGCCTGTGTTGCTGAGCATGTTAAAGCATCATCATAATGGATCGGGGAAGAACAACAGTTCCAGGTTCAATTCCTTGTAGCAGCCGTCCTCAGTGCTGTTTTTAAGTAGCTTCTATGAGAATGTTGGAATGGCCACCAACTTTCCCCTCATAAAGTACACATTTCACACAAAAAATACTCTAATCACACATGTTTCGTAGAGAGATGGAACAATTAGCTTCCCCCATTAGAATTGGATCACCAATCAGTCACTGAAGCAGCCGGTGATAACTAAAACCTTCACAGTTCATGAGATATCATGACTCCAAAGAGACCACATTATTCATGATTGACATTAACTGGGGAAAAATGTAGTCTTAATTAAAACTGAAATGTAAATTACGTCACAGTAGTCATTTGATATGGAAAAATAGTTACTTTTATTCAGCTTCAGAAAAGATTTTTTGTATTGTTTTGCTCATGGCTTTAAGCTTTGTGGACGTCAAGTTCGAGGTCATTTCAGGCGAGAGAAGACTATGAGGACAGGAAGGAATTTGGCTGTTGCCTTTTAAGGAACTATCCTGTCATCCGCTTGGAGTGATATAGGAAAGCATGGAAAAGCGAAATCCGAGTAGCAGAATCTTGGATGTGAACTTATTTCCTCACGAATGCTAGACCATAGTTCTGGTTCTGAAATGGACATAACTTACGATAATTAACTAAGATAACTATTTTGTTTGCTTCGCGGAGAGTAAGCATAAATTATAAAAATCATATTTTTACAGTGTACTTGTTTCCGTGAAACAGTGTCATGAAAATACACAGTGATCCTCATGGCTTTACGCAACGTTGAAAGCAGGTCCTTAGAGGCGGGAAAAGAAGGGGGCAACGAGCGGGAAGGAATTCGGCGAAGACATATTGAAGGAACCATCGCGGCATGCGACTGGATTCATTTGGAGAAAATCCAAATTTTGATTGCCGGATGGGGATTCGAACCGGCGCCCTCCCGAATGTGAGGCAAAAGCGTTACCCCTCATCCACCATGCTCGGTCACAGTGTTGCACACAATTCACATTTATATTTTTAAAATTTATATGCACACCGATGGACCAATGTGTGGCGCATAATCGCGCCACTATCATTAAGCGTACTAGTGTGTCTGCATCGGAATTTACTTCCTTCATTGTGTACCTGAAAGAGGGTTTGATTTATTACGAGGAGGGGTATTATGGGTATCGCATTACTGTTTGGGACAACACGCTCTTCCGCTACACTCAACAGGATAAGGCCTTGTTAGCTGCTTTTCAAATTCGAACACGAGGCACGCATTTTTCTCTACCTCGCTCAACACGCAGCGGTGTGAAAGCCGTTGTTAAAACGTGTCCGTACAACGGTGTGTGAGTAGAGGCCGCTTTTTTTTTTGTGTTGGTGTTACCGAGAAGTAGTGTATTTAGTCTATAATACATGAAAGGTGAAGGAGGGCGGCGCGGTGGCAATTAAGCTGAGGAAAGTGTCGGTCGCTTTGGGTCGGGCTCGTCTCGTGTCCGAGTCATTAAGTCGAGCGCCGAATGCTCTTATTTCGACTGCTGGACTCTTAATGACATCGCCCTGGCTTATTTACGGTGGAGACGGTTAAGTGACTCGCCACCGCCACATACACAAGCTGCTTATTTAGTAACGAGGTCCCACTTCATGTTTCACTCCTTTACTCACGATTCGGTGGCGTCTTCCGAGGAATCGTGACGACGTAGCGGGTCGTATGGAGCCGGCATACAGACAGAAAAATAAATATGTTGTATAATCATACGGTGGAGTGGTAATTGCTTCTTCAAAGCACGAACTGTTTCGTTTCATTCAATGCCCAACTGAAATGAAGCATTTCTTGTCCTCAGGAAGTAATTCCCCCTCCACGAAATATAAATGTCTTATCATATCATGAACTTAGTTGACAGGACACTCGTATGTTGAGGGTGATATAGTCTGGGGACGAACCGCATCACTGCGATCCTCTGGAATATCTAGGAATGATCTTTGACAGATCTCTTGCATTCAGGAAATACTGCATGATTCCAAGCTGAAAATTTCAACCAGAAACAATCTCCTTATAAAACTGGCTGGCCCACAGTGAGGTAACCAACCTCTGAATATCCGAACTTCTGCCTTAACATTGTGCTATTCGGCTGCAGAGTATTCCTGTTCTGTATGGTATAGTTCAACTCATGCCAAACAGGTAGACGTATGTCTCAATTACACCAGTAGAATCGTAGGACCAGCTTTATTTCGAAGAGAAATAGCAGCGAACAAGGAAAGGAAGAAAGTGGATCTTGAAAGAACGCATCCATTAAATGGATATCTATTACATACTCAAAGACTGTAGTCCAAGAAAAGTTTCCTAACAACTTCAAAGGAACTTACAACTACTACAACTACAAAAGTGTCTAAACTTTACCATCTGGAGATGACAAGGAACGGCTGATATGGAAATCTCTAAATAGGCTGAGGAGCGGTCATAAACTAGCAAGATGAGGCTACACTGAGGTCGAAAACATGAAGTGCGACTGCGGAGAGGATCAGATTGTTCAACACATGCTCCAGTGTCAACTGTGTCCAGCATCCTGCACGGAAGTTGACTTATATGGGGCCTCAGAAACTGCACTGGAAGTGGCCAAGTTTTGATAGAGTAGAATTTGATGTTAGTTATTGTGTGAATATGTATGTTTCTGACAGGAAATAAATAATATTGGTGAGTTGGTAAGGATGGGCTTTAATTACTGCACCTGATACAAAGGCTTTTGAAGATATGTATTGTACCATGGAATTGAAAGTACTGGCACATAGAAGCCTCTAATCTGTGTATGATCAGATAATAAGCGATCTATATTATTTCCTGTACGAGTATATAGGTTTTTTTTCCTGTAGTATATAAGTTTTTCGATAGGTCATCAACTGGGCTTCCTCTATTTATTACTGTCGTGAGCATCTTCTTTTTATTTATAGGTTATGGCATCTTTGATGTCTGTTAACATTCATAAACTTCTTCTTCCTCTTCTGTAAAAAATTTCTATGTAGTGTGCGAACTAAGACCACTCCGTTTTCTTTACCATCCTCTCATATCATAAACTAAAAAACTTATCATTCTTCATGCTCTCTATCCGTTTGACTTTCTCAAGTTTTCTTCCCAACAACATTTCGAATCTTTCCAAATAATTTCCTTCCTTCTTTTTAATTGCATACTTGAAAATACTCTTTGTGAGATATATCCGGATATTCCTGGCTATTGTCGACCCTTATACTTTACAAAACGTTTTCTTTGCAATAGAAATTCTGATCCTTACTTCATCTAAACGGCTTCCATTCCAAGTCCCTAAACTATCTAAACACTTCTATTATTTTACATTTACCACCATGCTGCCCCCTAGCAATATATTCACAATATCTTTTTCCTTCCTCAGAGTCCTCTCTTGGAATCGAAAGACTGGGAAAAAAATAATAAAGTGAGGTTGTAATACTTGTACCTCTATCTTTTCATAACGGAGAGAATAAGCCTTTTTAGATTAATGTATTTAATGTAATAAATTAATATGAATTATAGTGATTATTAATGCACGAATATATCTGTACTACGAAGTACTGAGAGCAGTATAAAGCGATCAACTACTAGGAGTAAACAGGTGAGAACAAAAGAAGATAAGATGAAGAATGGTAGATTTTCCATAGCAGGTAAAAATTGGACTATGTATGAAAGGCACCCTAATATTTAACAGTTGATGAGTTACCTCCTTTTAATGATATTTAATATTGTGTAAAGATCGACAGTGACCGGTACACATTGCACAGTGCGTTATATAAAAGTTCATGACTTTTAAATCGAAGTTTGTAAGGTGGAATAATAAATACGCTGATTAAACTACAGAGTCAGTCAGTATTTAATGGGTAAAGGGGACAAGATATGAAGTATCTGAGTGACAAGTATACTATTTCATGTTGTCCGAAGCTGAATGTAACCTAAAACAGATATGGATGCAAAGATAATACACTTAGGCTGAAGGAAAAGCAACATCTAAGATAAAAAATTTCGGTTATATTTTATTCGAAACCAAAAATCTCATAAGATACTGAGCCCTTTAAAAAATGAAATAAAGCTATTGAATCTGGCATTCGTGAGGATTCAAATCGCTCGAACACTGGACCCGGTTTCTGCTTTCTTACGTCACATTGATTTTTAAGTTTGCTGCATTCGGTGCACAGCTGTAGGTCCGGAGGCCTGGAGAATTAGTACCTTCTGGTTAAAATCACTTGTTGTTGCAAAACGGCATTTAGCACTGGGGATTAGCGTTGATAGTATTACGAACTTCGTCGCTCGTGAAGGAGTTGCAGTGGTCAGCGTCACTATTTAGCTACATAAGAAGTTTACCTCTCGTTACTCATTGGGCAGTAGGCTGAGTGGGCCTTGAAATACCTTCCGACCGCCCAGCTTCTAAGAAATATCCTCGTCTTCATTGGGGATGGAATCTCAGTCATCCGGGCTATATTCTGACACTCTGTCGACCCGAAGTCACTTTGAACAATGCATAACGGCCATCAGATCCAGACCTCTAATGAAACTGTATTTTACGAATCATTTGTAGCAACCTGGAAGTTGAATAAATATGGTTTTGTATATTTTTCTTGCAATTAATTGTGAATTTTGGTAAATGAACACTGTTTTATGGAAAGAAACTGTGTGAATACTATTTAGTAGGTTCAAGGACAGTACTACGGAAGAAACGTTACTTAAAAGTTTGTAATTCTAAGTATTGAAGTGAGCTACGTTGTTTAGAGGACAATTTGCGACAGTCTGTACTGATTTATGTGGATAATTTTGTGTGTAAATATCTTTAATTTTTGTTTGTGTGCATTTCATAATTATTTGAATGGTTTTGTATTAATTCTGATTGTTTTAATGTGATTTTAACTGTTCAAATATTGTTAGAATTGCAGAAATATCTGTCGAAAGTCTTTGAATTATTCTGGAATTTTCTGTAAAGCTTATATAAGCGATCGGCAGAGACGAGGTTTCAGTAGTATTGAGAGTAGTTATATCCAAAGTATTGTGATTATTAGTTGTTTGAACGTTATAATCGCTGGAGAGTCTGTTTACGTTTGCACCTAGTATCTTTGGAGTTCTATGTCTTAAAGGAAAATAAACCGACTTGAATCTGAATCTTCTTGGACTAATTAAGCAAACAAAGTTGCAACGTTTACTTCTAGAAGTTAAATCATTCCAAAACAGTCATTCTTTATTAATGTCGTCAGTATTTTGATAATCACGTGACATGAAACACATGAAAAATACATACAGCTATAGTCAACCTGGGCACTCCAACTCAATCGTGCTTCACAGATTTTTCATTCAATCGATTCCTCCTACCTTAAATACCGGAGGCACCATAAACCTGCGAAACGTAATGTCTTTTACTTTTTCGCAGTTTAAATAAATTAAGCATTCTTAATGATCCGCTTATCGAAGAAACACCGAGGAGCCTTCATAAACAGAAGATTTCTGAGTTGCAGGTTTCTGGTGTGGAATGTCGCTCAGATTAAGGACCGGAGAGTATGCGAAATATTAGTCTCTTAAAGCTCGACGAAACCACGAAGCAACAAAATACACGCCAAGTTACGGCAGCCGTAAGTCAGGAATTCTTTTATGAAACCACTTTTTGCGAGCTTAACAGAACCCGTTACATCTTCAACAGAGGACGTAAATCATCCCATAAAGAGAACGTAAGACATCTGCAACACAAATTCATCACTATAAAACTTTTTATATGACCGCTATTGTTCACACCATTCCTGAACTTCACTGAACAGAAATTCACTTTTCTATTACATTCTTGATACCATAGTTTAGCCTGAGAAATATTACACAAATATAATGGTGAAAAATGTGTTATTCACTGGAATCGAGCGAACTGACAGAGCATTAAAAATCACAGTCTATCCCCGACGTGACATTGTTTTGGATCATAACCACATAGTAAGCACTAAAATTATTTTAACACTCCGGTTTACCTTTTAGCGTCTTGGCTAATTCCAATGTCAGCTTTATCGAAATGAACAGTCACGAAATTTGACTCTGTGTACTGCTAGTTTCGCCAGAATACTGTTCTCACTTTTTTCATAGCATGAAGGGTGTCATAGAAATAGAAGAACAAAGTTTAAGAGGAGGTGAAGAGCATCAAAACGATTCAGAATGGCGTCGGGACCCACGACTGGAAATGTCAACTTTCGACGTTAGGCAGTATTGTTCGTGTTATCGAAGCAGGGTAAACATCGTACCCTTACGGAACAAGTTGTTCAAAGCTTGCTTCAGGATGTGCCACAAAATGAGACACGCTGGATTAGACACTCACTGAACGTCGACAGCATATGGTATATATCGATTGGATAAAGCATGGAACATCTTCGCACAACCTCTCTCAAGGCACTAGTGTTTTGTACAACGGGTATTATGGTCATGTCACCTGAATATGCTACTAATTATATATGAAGATAACTTTATGAATTGTGTCTACGATCCATCCGGACACTAGAGAGGCGAAAAAAAGTTATCAACGTGTGAGAATTTAGTCTTTCCCTGCGTACAGCTGGTAAAAATTCTTCACGGGTGTTTTGCCGGATAAGTTCTGCCATACAAGACGTTTCGACTACCACATCCGCCATCTTCATCAGGTGAAATGGTAGGTGGAAGTTGCTACTGCGACAACACGCCTCGTCATCTTCTGCCCGCCATTTCGTCCATGTTGGAACTCTCACTGTCACAGTTAACACGTCGCCAGCGATAAAAACAAAAAACTGATAGAATGCTGCTCGTACGCTGAAATCACGATAAAAATTTTGTCTGCCAAAAGTAGCAATGTCCGAGCAGAAATTTTTGCGTGAATCGTGTCCAGCGAAAAATGGATGCTAACTTGACAACCTATTATCTTAAATTTCTCAGCTCTCAAATTCCACATCAAAAACGAGCGGTGTCGTGGCTCAGTGATTAAGGTCTAACGGAGGCTAGAAAGGTCTTCGGTTCGAATTCCTGTTTCGGCCGGGATTTTCATATACCCTTAACCCGACCTTTACTTCTGGCGCAGCTTGCTGTGTAATGTGACATACGCTAGAACGATTCCGTGGTTTGGATTCCTCGTTAAACTGTAGTTACCCCGTACCCGGTAGGACTACCGGGTTAGGTTAAGGTGGCTTCTAGAAACCCTGTCACCAGGTCATTACGGTCACACGGAATTATATTATTATTACATTAAAAACAACCACAACCTATTTTACTTCTGGAACAATGGGCTGTAAATAATCGGAAAATCAATCAAAATCCAACCATTAGCTTTTGCGTAACTGCGTTCAATAGAAAATGGATATTGATTTGTAGAAGCATTTAAATTTGTCAGCTTTCAGACTTCAATATGAAACATATTCCATTTTACCTCTGGGATTATTAGTGTACGTTGTTCGAAAGCCCATCAAAATCCAACCTGTAGTTTTTGCATGAATTATCTTTAAAGAAAAATGTATAATAATTTCTGTAAAATTTATGTTAACTTTCTCAGCTCTACGACTTCACATCATTGATGCAAGCTTGGGCTGTGAATTAATTGAAGCTCTGTTAAACATCTAACAGCAGTTTTTCCGCGATACCTGTTCATACAGTTAGATTCGCATACAGAATCATGGCTAGCGAAACGTAAATTAATTCTCTCAGTCGAAATGTGTAGGTTTAAAATACAAATAAAAACCATGTGAGCTACAGTTTTCCAGGTGTGTGGATTAATTAATTGTGTAGTGTGGTATGATTTTGTTAGTTGGGAGTATATATTTGCATTCTTGGTAGTGCGAGTCGAAGTATACGTGTGATCGTAGTTGATTGTGACGTGGAATTTCGGTGTGTGTGTGTTTTAATTGTTGACTTGTGACTATTTATGAGTGCGTGACATACAATTCCGCGTATCGGTCATTCATTTCGTAGATTGTAGTCGAGTGCTTTCTATCGTGATTTAACGACGAAGCCGAAAAACGCGTCGCGCTGCACGGGCAGCAACGCCGGGCCGCGTCCGCCGTCGCGTTCGCGATCGTCGGCTACCGCGCCGCGCCGTTCCGAGCCGTCCGTGTCAACGATATCGGCAACGAAAATGACGTCTAAGCCTGCTGCAGTTGTCACTGTTACTCGCGTGCGTGGTGACAGTTACAACGTAGAAATGGAAGCAACTCACACCCCACCAGAGGATCAGCAAAATCAACTTCCCCAAGCCGCAGGACAGCCTACGATGACCCAGCCGAGTTGGTGGGGAATGGAAACAAATGTTATGACTATGAACGAACAGATGAAGACCCAGCCTAAGAAAGGACATCTGTCAGAAAACCAGACAGATAATGCAGCCCATTTAAACAGTTTGGATAATCCCGAAAACTCAAACATCTACTTGATGACATCCTCTGCTATGAAGATGGACGCTGTTTCTGGAAATTCTACGGACCATCTTTCAGTGCAGCACAGCGCTGCGCAACAATATACAGGTATGTACAATCAAATCCTTGTACAAAATGCTCTCGGTCACTGCGCCGAAGGACAACGTCTTCTCAGGAAGAAAGGAAATAAAAGAGGTTCCTCAAGGACACTGTCCCTGCTGTTCCGTGTGGAATCACTAAAAAGAAGAAATCAGAACTTGCCTCGAAGAAAATGAAGACTGCAGCTTCTTCTTCGCGTAAGGCAATAGTAGATGATAATAATATGTTCACTAATTCATCCGCGATGCAAGCCCAACAGCAAGCATCAGCAAATACTGATGCCTATAATAAAGTACAGATGCAACAAGAGGATGGATTCTTGCCAGCTCGCAGGACTTTTCGCTCTACCCAAGCGGGACTAGAACCAAGTAATAACGAAATGGAGGTATCAAATCCATTCAATCCGCTAGTGGAAACAGACCAACAGCAGCAGCAACAGAACGGGCAGAGGCTACAACTACCACCAATAGTGATACAATTTCCCAACAATTATAAAGAGCTGTATGAGATGGTGAAGACATTACTGGAAGGACGCCCCTTTCGAGCCAAATCAGCAGGAGGGGATAAGATAAAACTTAATCTAAACTCTATTGAGGATTACCTAGCAGTCACTGCAGAGCTGCAGAGAAGAGCTATTCCTTACTATACTTTCCCCTCAGCTGCAGAAAAGCCACTGAAGGTGGTCCTACGAGGAATCCCACTAGGTATGCCAGCCTCAGACATCAAGGAGGAGCTAGTAGATAAAGGCTTCGAAGTACGCTCGGTGACTCAGCTAAAACGACCAGGCAGTTCAGATCTCATGCCTCTGTTCCTAGCAGTATTGCCTGACAGGACACAAAACAGAAATTTTTTTGAGCTGGACAACATTATGTCCCTGAGAGTGACTGTTGAAAAACTGCGTTCGTCTGGAGGGCCGACGCAGTGTTACAACTGCCAGGCTCTTGGCCACGTGGCGAGGCATTGCCAAATGAAGCCAGTCTGCGTTAAGTGTGCAGGATCACACCTCTCCAGAGAGTGTACGCTGCAGAAAGGACAATCCCCAGCAAAATGCGCCAACTGTGAAGGTCATCACGTAGCGAGCTACAGAGGCTGCCCATCCTTTAAGCGCGCACGAGAACGCCAACGAGGAATCGCAATGGCACAGTCTGAAGCTGCCCGCAGAAAACGTGAAGATAAAAATAAGTCAAAACAATCTCAAGGCAATGGACCTGCTATGACCGAACCGACAGCTGATGTACTCAAGAATGCGCAGCAGGTGAACAAGAATTACGTCGACACAAACTTGGAAAAGTCTCAGTTTCCACCTCTGAAGAAACCAAAGCAAGTAATCAGAAGAATAATGAAAACAATCAAGCACCGTGCAACCAACAAGGTTCACAGAGAAGCCAGGAATTCTCAGACATTGTCAGAGGAAATTCGTCAAACAAAAAATGTAATTCACGTCCACAGTGTCCAGCTGCACAGACTTCAGATCCAATGCAAAACAATCAGTTCAGAGAAACCACGTCGGGAACTTCCATAGATAGACTCATGGATGTTGTTGGTGCTCTCATCAATATGATGGCAACGTTAATGACCAACTTTCAGCAGTTGTCAACCGACATAAGATCCCTTGTAATGATGGCGAGTAAGCCTAAAGAAGTCTTATCCTCACCACCACATTATGGATAGAAGACATATAGAAGGACTGTCCATCTGTGTTTGGAATGCCAACGGAATTCATTCCCAGATGATTGAGTTCAGGCAATTCCTGAGAGAAGAAGACGTCGATATTTGTCTAGTAACAGAAACTCATCTTAAACCTGGACTGAGAGCTCCGGTGCCTAATTACTGCAGCTACCGTACAGACAGACTAACAGCCGGAGGAGGAGCTGCTATATACATCAAGCGTGGCATTCCCCATCATGACATCTTGCTGCCGCCAACTGAACAACTTGAAGCTACTGCCATACGGGTGACAACAACATCAGGGCCACTTACAATTGTCGCTGCATACCGTCCACCGAGGAGATTACTGATTGAGAACGATATAGTCGGGCTCGCCAACATTCGAGGCAAACTTCTTGTTGGAGGTGACTTCAACGCGAAACACCCAGACTGGAACTCCCGTGTAGCAAACCGAGCTGGGCAACAACTGCATCGTCTGGCTCTTAGACATAACCTACATGTTTGGGGCCCTGAAGAGCCCACTCACCATCCGTGGAATGGCAACAGAGCAGATGTCTTAGACATTGCCTTCACGAAAGGGTTTACTGGTATTGTGACAGCAAAACACGCTTAACAGAATGTCCCCGTGATGCTTGAAGTAGACGTGGGCTCCTGGACACCAGAAGAGCTAGAGACACATAATTACAGAAAAACGAACTGGGATCAGTACCGTGACAAAATCACTGAAGAAGTCGAAGAGCAACTCCTAATAGGCAACAGAACTCCAGACCAAGCGCTCAAGCACTTCGTAGGCATTCTTATCAACGCCAGCAAAGCTGCCACACCGCCTAGTCCGAGAGTTCAGCATTCAAAACAGCTACCTCCCAATCTCCTAGCACAGATCATACATAAAAATCGAGTTGCTAAAGAATGGAAACTCACAAGAAATGCAGAGACCAGGCGACTGTTAAATAGGCTACAGCGTGAAATAAAGGCAGATTTGACGGAACATAGAAATCGGGAGTGGTCCTCTCGACTATCCATGTTAAGGACTGAAGATGGCACCCTCTGGAGAGAGACTCGTAGATTCACCAAGAGACGAGCTAGGCAACCACCTCTTCATGGAGAGAGAGGCCTCGTCTTCGATCCAGAAAGTAAGGCAAACGCCCTTGCCGATCACTTTGAAAAACAATTCCAGCCAGCGGAAATAGAAGACGAAGACCACGTCACTGAAACTCGCAGAAGACTTGCGAGATTCATGGAAGCAGATGGCGATGGGTATAACATAAGTGAATTTACGGAAAAGGAGGTGCAGCAGGTCATTAAACGGCTACACCGAAGAAAAGCTCCTGGGCATGATAAGGTGTGCAACCAGCTGCTCCGCAATCTCCCGCGGATAGCCGTCACACACCTCACCACCATCTTCAATGACATAATAAGAAGGCAACGGTACCCACGAAGCTGGAAACACGCCATTGTTGTTGCAGTAAGGAAGCCGGGAAAAGATACAATATTCCCGCAACATTATAGGCCAATCAGTCTACTACCCTCACTGAGCAAGGTATTTGAGAGATTGCTATTACAGAGGCTTGAAACCTACATCAGAGAAAATGGAATCATACCACATTTCCAGCTGGGCTTTAGAAGAGGTCACTCTGCCACACAGCAGATAATGCGTGTGGTAGAAACTGCTACCGCCTCCTTTAACAGGAAAGAATACTGTCCAGTGGTTCTCTTGGATGTTGCAAGAGCCTTCGACTCTGTATGGCACAACGGTCTTCTACTAAAGTTATATCATCATGGGATTCCCAGCCAGATGGTGAAGATAATTCGAAGCTATCTGGTCGGCAGAACTTTTTGCGTACGAGTCGGCAACGCTCTATCTTCTCGCCGCCGAATACATGCCGGAGTTCCTCAAGGTTCGGTGCTGGGGCCTGTATTGTACAGCTTGTACACAGCGGACATTCCAGCACCAGCCAGCGTACACACTGCTCTGTATGCCGACGATACGGCATTCTTCGCCCATCACCGGAACAGGGCAGTAGCAACAAGAAAGCTGCAAGAAGTACTGCAAGAGACTGAGCAGTGGGCAAGAAAGTGGCGTATCACCATCAAAAACTACGAAAACCCAAGCCGTTATGCTATCCCGGAAACTCGGAAAACGCCGAGAGCGTGAAACACCTGCACCAAAATTGCGCCTCTTCGGTAAAGACATTCCGTGGAACTCCACAGTTAAATATTTAGGAGTGACGTTAGACAGACGGCTAACCTGGAAGAGACATATTGAGGACCTACGGAAGAAAGTCCTAATCAGGTTACAGGAACTGTACCCACTACTTAACATGACTAGTTCACTGGCTGCGACAACAGGAGTGACTATTTACTGCAGTCTGGTACGTCCACTGCTTGAGTACGCGTGCCCAGTGTGGGGGTACGCGGCAAAGACAAACATTGCAAGACTACAAACTTTGCAGAATAGAGCCCTTCGAAGAGCTCTCCATGTAACAAAAAGATTCCCAGTTGGAGACCTGCACGCAGCCGCAGGAATACCACTACTGAGAGATAGGATACGACAGTTGGCCACATCCTTCTATAGGTCAGCCCAAAGATCGCAGAACCCACTGATAGCACCACTGGGCACGTACGGCACATACTTCGACCGCCACAGAAGACCACTCTCCATTTTTGAATAAGAATAATTATAAAAAAAAAGCAGCACCAGAGAAGACATACCGCAAGAAAAGTGACGGAGACGTATGAAGTTTGAAGGAAATGTCTTCGGACAACAACCTTCACCACAAACTGCCTGGAACTTCAGAAAGGCACTAATTGCTGAGCGACGACAGTTTTCCATATTGGATTCAAATCAATATTCATAATCCAATGAATTAATGCAATTTGGAAATGATTTGCTGGATTTGTCATGATGCTCTAGAAGTTTGAATATACTAGTTTCAACTAGTGCTTCTATTGCATTGAGGTTATTAGTTAATCTAGATTTCATCGATAAAATCAGGCCGTTCAACAGTCGTTGGCCAAAAATCTGTTCAGTTCATGAACAATAGGTGAAGTCTACATCTGTTTTGCTTCTCGATGATCTCCTATCAGCCGAGAACCACAGCCCTTTGGGGGAAGGGGAGGATGCAATCTCAATTTCAGAAAACTCAGCCATATTTACTCTCTTGCACTGTGATATATTGAGACTGCGACGTTCCCGATGGGGTCACAGGTTCGCAAGAGCATAGTTTATCATATACTCTTGGTGGGGATGTGGACGGTAGATTAAAATCTACGACACCATCATAAACGAAGACATCTTGTCACAATACAGTGTACAAACCGCCCTCCTTTAAATTTTAGAAATTTAATTTGAAAGGGTTTTAATGTAGGCGCTGATATAGTTATCTCTGAACAGGCTGTAGTAGGTCAGAGATAGTTTTGTTGTTTTTCCAGCGAGTGTTGAAGTAGACACATGGCGCAACCAAAAATGTGTTTTAAGTTGTGCTCTCAGTGGTTTAACGGGTATAAACATAAAATTAGTGTTGAGTGTTTAACCCGATTTAACTACGTAATGCATATTTTACGTCTGTGTTAGTTGTCGGAGACCAAACATATGAGT
Organism: Vandiemenella viatica; assembly: GCA_031002005.1. Classification (NCBI taxonomy): domain Eukaryota; kingdom Metazoa; phylum Arthropoda; class Insecta; order Orthoptera; family Morabidae; genus Vandiemenella; species Vandiemenella viatica. Next base: position 220,231,851 of record JARYHS010009186.1, on the reverse strand, counting down.
TTTGGTTTGTGAGTAAGTGTACGCGGTACCGCATATATGTACGACGGATTTCGGCGTGATTATTCCGTGTTTATAATTGCCCGTGTCTACTAATGTGAAATCAATTTGACAATATTCATTACTCAAGGAGATTAGTGAATTCAAGGAGTGACTTTCCACGTAGTAAAGACTGTTTATTTAGTCGTTACGAGTATTAAGAACTGACGGTGTATGACGAACATTTGGAAGTTATATTACATTAAGTGCTTGCAAGTCACTTGCCACTCTAACGAATTGCAATATTCGGATAAATGTTATTGTGAAGTGTATAATAGTGTTAACATTTAATTTCCATTGGTGGTCGGAAACTAGTACACTTAAGGAACTGTCAGAATAAATGTGTTCATGTATTATGATAACGGAGTGTTTATTTTTTTTTACGAAGTGTACGTAATATTCCCGAACCATCTAATGGCGGCGACCAAAGTACATTAAAACGAAGTCCGATTATACCTTTCCTTAGGTAAATAACAATTTTCATAGTGAAATATCAAAACTATCAAGTCAAACAGTTTATAAACGGTATATATAATTTTCACGGTTGTTTGACAATCTTTAGGTTCATCCTCATTTCGACCGTCCATTGTTCACTTCAAATAGACTTCAATATTCCCTGTGACCTTACAACAAACCACCCTTAGGCTTCATCTGGGAAGAATGAAAAGTAAAAGGAAGGTTACTGTCATGTTATAAAAATAGATCACACCATTCAATTGTGGCTCATTAAAAAAGTTTATCAATTTATTGTTTCTCATTTATTTTCATGTTTGTGACGTAAGATGCTAACGGAGATTCTGAGTGCTTTTATTCACCAGAAAAACGCTATCATCCAGAATTTTGCTTTCATTATCAACTAGGGGGATTACGACGCAAATAGAGGTTTTGCGACGATGGTAAGATGTATAGATTGTTATCAATATGTATTTCGAAGAACTATTGTGTCAAAAATGGGTGCTCAGTATACGTTTAGAGTGAACAGGATGAAACAACGTGGCATCATTCACTGTTAAAACAGTTGTAGGAGATGCCAAGTATGGTTGCCAGGATTATTTGTGGAAATGATCGCAGAAAAGGAACATGTCAGTAATCGATGTGATGTAGGAGCTGATGTTTTAGTCATTGGAAGACAGGGTCGGATGCAGAGAATGGTTGTACAATTCACTGTATAAGACATGACCTAGACATGACGGATGAATGGTTAATGGGCGAAAAACTAAGAGTAATACGTCAAAAAGAAGAGAGAACTACGATCAGAAATTATCAACTTCCTTAAAGCAAAATGGATTGGAGAAATTGTCTTTATTAAGAAACTAGTGTAAGCCCGTCACTCTTTTTTGCGTATCGTCACGGGTCTAGAATATTTCCAGTTTTTACGATGAAAGATTATGACAGGTTGATCTGATCTGACTAAAAACGAACTTGACCTATGTTTCAACCTTAGGATGAATAAAATCTCTTGTGGTTGACGAACTCAGAAGCATTAATAGAAGCAGGTATTAAACACGAACAGGGACCATCGCGCTATAGTGTAACTGTTTCAAAGGTCATACACTCGAACTTCCTTAAATACGAACTTGACTTGTATTTGACCCTTAAAGTTCACTCTGCAAAATTAAAAAAAAAAAAAAAAATCCTGTTTGCTTCGAAAGCATCACGTTGTTTATTATCGAGACTGGGCAAACACTCAAAATGTAAACATTGGTCACAGTATCTGTGACGGTCAGAGAACTTAATACACATTCCATATTATGAAAAAGTTGAGCAACTCTGCAGAAATGAGTTGCCAGATTCGGTGAAACATTTGGTCTGATGTCCACTTAAAATAATCTAATAACTCACATTCAGCTAACATGAATAAAGACCAATAACGAAAGTGGTCAGTAAAATGCCTAAGAAGCAAATGAACCGTAATGCATAAATTTTGGTCAAGCAACAACATTAGTGAAAATTGTAATTAAACTGAAATTTATCCTAAGCCGAAATCACAATTGGCATTCAAGGTTACAGCAGATACTACACAGTAAGTTAATTTTGTAATTTTTTTTTTTAGTTTTTTAAGTTGCATTAATTAGTAACATGCTACTGAAAAGCAGATCCAAGTTTTTTCAGACACAAAATTTATCAAAAATTTTATAACTAGGAAACGCTATGAGAAGGAAACTTAATGAATGTATTATGCCAATTAATTTTGTAGCAGTTGTTTATCTATTAAATTGTAGACGTAACCTCGAATTACTTCTAATGGTTTCTCTGGTCGCTGTTTTGTGAGCGAAGCCTGACACGTAACAAGGTTCTCCAGCCAATAGCTATCGAGGTGAGTGGATGAGTGACATTACGAAATTATATAGTAGATGGAGTCATAGTCTGAAATAAGGTAGGTGATGTTTACCTCAAACAGTGAGAAAATTCAAAGTTAAAACGCGTTTGATAACACAAGTATAGGATGGCCATTTAGATCTGGGAAACCAGTAACCATGGCATAATTTACGTCGCAAGTAATAATAATGATGTATCACCGGGAGATTTTCGGGAAGAACAGTGCTATTCGCTAAATAAATTCTGACTTAGGTTTGATTGCCTATACTATACACGCAAGGCGGGATCATTCGTAACTTTACTCCGTCCAGGGTTACGATTACAGCAATAATAAATTATAAAAAAATTAACGAACAAATGAACTGCAAATAATACGAGCCACAGAATACGGAGTAACTCATGATTTTATGCGATTGATTGAAAATCCGCAGTGGGCGGAATGTCTGGAGAGAAGTACTACGATGGCCCCACTGAAAATCATGAGTTACTCATTGTAGACCATGAAAAATTGAACAATGCAACGAAATAAAAGTAGGGTCGTTAATCACAGTCTGTACAGGACAGACTATGACGTTGTTTGCTGCTATCGCGTGACCACAGGCAATATTTAAAAAATGGCGGACAGCAATGTTCCGTTTCGACAGCACGCTGTCATTGAATTGCTTGTTAAAGTGGAAAAATCAGCTGCTCAATTTCACCTCAGTCCTCAACGTGACTGCATGTGCGCCAGCAGTGATAGTAGATGAGTGAAACATTTCAAGAATGGGAACGCGAGCATCCAAGATGAGCGTAGTACAGTAGAACTCCAATTATCCGAACTCCATTCGGATAATCAAGATTTCGGATGATTGGATTTTTCCGAAAGAACGTCTATTTTAATTAATTGCTGTATGTATGTTGAAAATGGGATAAAAAACTATTTTAAAGAAAAAGAGTTTTAATTAACTAAATTAAGCTCACTTACAACTGCTGTACAGCAGTACAGTATGTATGTACTGTACTGTAAATAAATGTCATTGCTTGCTGAACATCTCGGTCAAAGTAAGTTGTTTGAGTGTATTCATCCATTTTCGGGCAGCACGTGGTTACATTCGGGCTGACACTTCATCGCAGTTTCAAGGCCGGCAAATGCTTGACTGGCTGATGGTTCCGTGTCTGTTTCAACTTCGACGTTAAGGTCATCTTCTTCCTCGACACTTTCTTCTCTCACACTTTCAATAAGTTCATCACCATTTAGAATTTCATACCCAGGGTATGACGAATCACACACCACCCACATTCCTAAATCTTCAGCACTAACTTCTGAACAGCCAGGAATTTTCAGAAGAATGTTGCCGTCTTCTCCTGTTTCTACCCTTTCCTTTTCTTGAACTTCTTTTTTCTTTTTCTCCTTTTCCTTCTCTTCTTCGATTGATATGCCTTTCAACTCGTTCTACGCACGTCTTAATATGACTGCCTTAAGTGATTCGGCTAATAAGGTATTCGGATAGTCGGAGTACGGATAGTTGGAGTTCTACTTTAGTGCGTGCCCTAGGGATGCCAGCACGGAATGCAACAAGGAAAGAGTTGATGCGATCATTAGAGAAGACAGAGGTATCGCTGTGAATGACATCGCTGCGAAACTTGCAATAGGACATAGCGCAGTGCAAGAAATAATTAAAAGCTTAGAATATCGAAAAGTTTGGAAATAAGATCATCCTTCAGCAGGATAATGCGCGTCCGTATACTGCTCAGAACATTATAGAGAAGATCAAGAGATCCTCCCTACAGTACTGACTTGGCACCCTCCGACTACCATATTTTCGGTTCTGTTTAGGAAGTGATGCGAGATATTCCGCAAACAGTGCGCAAGTGTCTGCGGTCTGCTGGAACGGAGCTCTGTGGTAATGGTATTTTCAAACTTGCAGAGTGATGGGGAAAATGTGTGCAAAAATTGGAGACTGCTGAAAAGTGAAAGAAAATTCTGTAGATTAAGATGATTTACTAGGTTTGTCTTAAAAATAAAAATTGTTAAAAATGTTGCTTAAGACTTTCAGTATGACCCTTGTGTATCCGCGTAAATGCGGCAGAAGACGGACATCCTGAAACCTCGACCAGAGTCAAGGAGAATCGCGAATTTCGTCGAGGAGGAATACGACCAGTAGGTTTCCGGGAAATCCATCTGCATAAGAGCGCAGTTGGGATAATGACAGCATACGAGAAGGACGGTTGGCGATTTGCGCGCCTTTTACTGTGACCGCCGAAGCTTTCGACGGCCTTGGCGATGGTTCGCCGCATAGCGGCGCCGTCTGGTGTAGGGGGAATCCCCCGACAGTGTACCAGACACCGAGTGTGGCGTAGCTAACATCAGACTTTAGTGATGGGCAGAGTACAAGTGTGTCTGAATACACAGTGCACCGAACACTCCTAAAGTCGACCGAAGCATTTGCCAATGTTAACACCACCACATCAGCAACTACGACTGAAATGGGAACATGACCATCGTCACTGGACGTTGGCGTAATGGCAGAGTGTTGCTTGGTCTGATGAATCCCGATACCTTCTTCATCATGCCAATGGGAGGGTGCGAATCCGTCGTTTTCCACGGGAACAGCTTCTTGACACCTGTACTGCGGGATGAAGACAACCTGACGGCGGCTCAATTATGCTCTGGGGAACATTCAAGTCGGCACCCATGGGTCCAGTGGAGCTGGTGCAAGGCACCTTGACGGCCAATAAGTATCGTACACTGGTTGCAGACCACGTACACCCCTTTATGACGACCATGTATCCCTATGGCAGTGGCATTTTTCAACAAGATAATACGCAATTCTACAATGCCAGGAGTGTGATGGAATGGTTCGAGGAACACGGTGGCGAGTTGCAATTGGTGTGCTGGCCCCCTACTCCCCAGATCTGAAGCAGATGGAACACATCTTGGATGTGATTGAACGTGGCGTCAGAGATCATCGCCCCCCGCGCCGGAATTTACGGGAATTAGGTGACTTGTGTGTGCAGATGTGGTGCCAACTCCCTCCAGCGACCTACCAAGGCCTCATTGCTTCGATGTGAAGAGCGTCACCTCTGTTATCCGTGCCAAAGGCGGACATACCGGCTATTAGGTAGGTGGTTATAATGTTCTGGTTGATCAGTGTATTATACGCATTGGCTGATATTATTCCATCGGGATTGAGTCTGTTGGCCCAAAGTCTCACCAAATATTCCTCTACAAGCTTTTCTTGGCCTCTTGCGCTATACAAATGGCTGCCAATTCTGTCTATACGATAGAACTGTTCAATTCGCTTGTATAATTATGTGTTAAGTTTGTTTCCTTAAATTGTATTAAAGTGGTGTCTTGAATGTTATGAAGGTGTAACTTGCCGAGTGTTTAAATAACAATAAGCCAGTTTTGTAGCATGGCTACCTGCAGCTCCGACTGTGCAGATCTTTCCGACTGAGTGCCCGCGTGCTCGCTTCAAGGGCAGACCCGAGCCGCTTGATAAATCTCGCTCGCTGCCCGGCTCACTCATATTCAAATATTTAACCTTTGGCGCCGGCTGGCCCCGCTCCGCTCCGTCCCTACAATTAATGGTCCGGCTCGGCGCGACAGCCTGCCTTTCACGACTCGCTCGCAGAAAACGGCGCCATCCCGTCGCAAGGACACGCGGGCGGTGTGGCGCTGGAGAACTGCCGTCTCTCGGCTGGTCAACGTCTAAATCATTAGAGGACCGGCAAGGAAACAGGTCATGGCTTCTACGAATGAACGATCCGACATTGAGGACGGTTTTCCTAGTTACGCGTATTTTGCAGGAGCAGATTTGGCTCTGATCACGTTGGCAGGATCGCGAAATGTATTGCGCGGCGTAAAAGTGTTTTCCTAGGGCAACGTGTTGATCTGTTCGGTTGACGTACGGTCATGGTCTCAGCGTGTTGAAATGGATCGAAGAAGAAGAAAAATGATCGCCATGCTTGTTCTAAAACATATTATAAACGATAATGTACACTATATATGTTAAATCGGCCATCCTTCCGCAGTTGCTTGTTAAACAATTGCAAAAGAAAACACTGTCTGTTAGCAACTGGTTTTTAACTCATATATACTGAGAACGTTTCGCCCTTATTGAACGGGGCATTGTCAATGAGAATTATGGTTAAGACATTTACGTGCTGGTTGAGATCAGCTCTATCTGCACTTTTTTTTTACAATTATGCTCTTACTTAATTCCTTATCCACTGGTTGTAAAAAAAAAAAAAAAAAAAGTGCAGATGGAGCTGTTCTCGACCAGCATGTAACTGTCTTACCCATAATTCTCATTGATGAGGCGGCGAAACGCGTCTGAAATACAAGCCAGTTGCTAATAGACTGTGTTTTCATTTACAATTGATAGTGTGCACGATTATCAGAATTTTTTAACTCCTATTAATTTAAAACTCGAAACTGTTGACTTGGTCGTTATTGAGTGCTGTTGCTTACACAACTTGCTTAGTGATAAGTATTTATCTCAGAATCCCTTCAAAGCAGTTATAGCCCAAAACTTGGAGGATTTTCCAACCCAAAACCTGGTTCCTCTAGCAGGTTTTGCAAATCTGAAGGACTTGAAACAAGAAGTCGATTCACCGAGTACTTCAACATCAACAGTGACGATTCAGATTGAAGAAATGCTATTGTCACAGGTTCTATATGTGAATTAATTGAGAAACATATTTCTTATTGGGTTGTAAAAATGCTGAAACAGTAATACAGTCGATTATTTGATAAAATTATAAAATAAATTTAATTAAAATCAATGTAAATAGTAACTTTTTCCTGTTTTCAGAACTTTTCTAGCTTTTGCACCTATTTTTTCCGTGAATTTCAATCACAAGTTTGAACTCCGCAGCACGAAATACGAGACATAAAACGTAGCTTGCGACGCGTTGGACTCCTCCGCGGAGCAGTCGGACATACGCATTTTGAGCGTATCACGTCAACGTGTGAAGTGTTGCGCTCTTAAGAAAAACAGCCCCATTAAATATAGTAGAAGAAATAGGCGGCGTAACACGTCATACACGGCGCAAAATAGTAAATACGCGTCGCTAGGAAAACCGGCCTTTAGCTTTTTTTCCGTTTATTGCGTTATTACACCTCGTCGACGTAGAGGTGGGTAAGTACCGAGGGCAAAGAACGAGAAGGAATTCGGCCGTGACCTTTTAAATGAGTTATCCCAGAATTCGCTTCGAGTGATTTTGAGAAACCGTGGGAAAGTAGAAAACGACATTTAGATGATCAGACGGGGATTTGAACCTGCTTCCATCCAAATGCGAGGCCAGGGTGCTACCACTAACAAGCGTTACACTTCGTTTGTGACAATAAAATGTACAATGATATTCTAAGATTTTTTTTTTTTTTTTTTTTTTTTTTTTTTTTTTTTTTTTTTTTACAATTTCATTCCTCCCAGCAGAAGGCTGGGAGGCGGGCTGCTGGAGAGTCATAGGGGACTCTTTTCAGCCAATCTACTACTACGGGGAGGGAAGGGGGATGGAAGGTCGGCCGTGGCCTTCTAAGGAACCATCCCAGCATTCGCCTAATTGTCTGAGGGAAACCACGGAAAACCTCAGACAGGATGGCCGAACCGAGTTTAACCCCGGTCCTCCCGAATGATAAGTAGGAGGCCAAATTGGCCTCCTACCATCTCGGTGATATTCTAAGAATGTCTGGATGGCTATTAATAAGTTACAGAAAACAAATCAACTGCGAGAATAGGTCAAATATAAACGGGACTTTGCAAAAAAAATATACGTTTTTCAAAATATATTCTAATTCACATTTTTCTTATTTTTCTACATATTTTCCCATTTTATCTACGCACTTACTCGAATGGTAGGTAATTTTTTAATTCTGGGATCATAAAAAGTTTGTGGACGTGTGGATTTCTTGAGCTTTGTAATTATATTATATACATAATTACAATCAATATCTACATCATAATTAACTACACTTAACTAAATAATATTTACAAATTAATTAATTTCGTAAGTGGGCTGGTAGCATATGTTACAAGTGCCATCTTATTATTGGGAGAAATTAACGTGTCCCCCCGTCCCCTCTATGGCGATGTGTTAACTGAAGCTGTCGGCTCAGTTGTTAAGGCGCCTGACTGGCAATCGAAAGGTCTCCTGTTGGAATCCATGTCTCGGCAGGCATAGGCTCTTAACACGATTTTCACCTCTAGCACAGCCTGCTGTGTAAAGTGAAGTACGCCCGAAAGCTTCCGCAGTTGGGATTCCACGTTAAACTCACCTTTAGCCACTAGGATTATCAGGTTACGAGCAATTACAGGCTAAATTTAACTTCTTTGGCTTAGCTTTAGCAAATATGTGTTAACTATGAAATAACCAGTTTAAGAAATAGTTCCGTACATTAACAGTCAATGCCATCGAAGTTACGGACAACAGTTGGTAATAAATATTATGTAACTGCAATTTGGCTCCAGTACAAACAGAATGCGGCCAGAAATTTAATATCGAATTACCCTCCCAATTTATTTATTTATATATATATATATATATATATATATATATATATATATATATATATATATATATATATATATATATATATATAATTTAGTGATAACGAAAATTATTAACCAACAGGTGTTTAAGTGGGCAGAGGTTCTTGGCGCATTGTAGGGTGCGGCTGATGTATTTTTCGCACAGTTGGCATTCCTGCGTGGGCGCTATCGTTTCCGAGGCCCGTCCGGTCGGTTGGCCCCGTTTCGGCATTCCAGGCGCAGCTGATACCGACGCCAAGGACACGCAGACACAATTCGTCGCAGTGGACCGCGGCCTTCGACTGCAGAAAAGACCGCCACGGGCGCCGTCTCGCTTTCACTGACTCAGCAGGCCGGTCAACAAAGAAAATTTGGAGTACAAACAATAGACATCGTGTCCATTAAATTGAAAACTGATACAGGACTAAGCAAATTGAATATTTCGACTGTTGTAAGCAAATAATCCTTGGTCTGTCTGACGGTCGACAAAGAAAATTTGGAGTATAAACAATAGACACCATGTCCATTAAACTGAAAACTGATACAAGACTAAGCAAATTGAATATTTCGACTGTTGTAAGCAAATAATCCTTGGTCTGCCTGACGGTCGACAAAGAAAATTCGGAGTACAAACAATAGACAGCATGTCTGTTAAACTGAAAACAGATACAAGACTAAGCAAAGTGAATACTTCGACCGTTGTAAGCAAATAATCCTTGGTCTGTCTGACGGTCGACAAAGAAAATTTGGAGTACCAACAATAGACAGCGTGTCCATTAAATTGAAAACAGATACAAGACTTATCAAATCGAATATTTCTACTGTTTGTAAACAAGTAATCTTTGGTCTCACTGGATTAAATCACCCTATTCATCGATAAAATAATTCATAAATAATTTTTTGGATTGTAATACTTTTTTCAAGGGGTTTCCTTTCGTAAAGAACTTTTGTTGATTTGTCAGAGCGAGTAAAATAAGAATTTGTTTTTCTCTCCCTGCTAACAATATCGAATCCTCTTGAATATTCTATTTTCTTTAATTAATTGTATATGTTTACGAATGACTGTACTGATGTGTGTGATTTGATTTACTGTATCGTAAGATTCCATAGTCTGTAGTGTGTATAGACTTTGGGGATATCATGGGTTAGTAGCGGTAAGTAGTGGTAAGATCTTTGGTTATGCGAGTGTACGTACATAGAGAAAATCATGCGCTAATTGTCGTAAAGCACTCATGTGTAAACGGTGACTATATAATTATATGAAGAAGCTATGTTAGGAATAGTGAAGTATTATTTTTGCTAATGGACGCAGTTTACGGAATAAACTCTTTCGCAGCAGTGCTTATAATTTTTCAGTAACAACAGTTCCTTTTATTTTGGCTGATATATCGATTAACCGTATTCTAACTTCGAATTTAAAATGAATGGCAACATAAAAAGTGCTCTTGAGGATTTGGGCAGTTTCTCCAAAACATGTCTTCATTTTTAAAAATGGTGACCTATAATTTGATTCATAGTGTTGTTAATTCAGTCAGCTAATTAACCACTCTGAAAAAGAAAAGCTCATAACTGGCGACCCTGCCAGGATTAATTAAATTAATCACTCATAAACGGCACCATCGAAACTCTACAGTACTTTTCGCTGCTTTTGTAACAGAGCATCGGTCTAAAGGTCTTCTATAGGGCTGTAAGGCTGTTTAGTGTTCCTTGAAATGTCAGAGAAGTGTCTGGTCGATACAGACAGTTTGTTACGCCCCTGTATGCCGACTGGGCAATGCGCTGACTGGAGATATTTATAAATTATTCTGAGATCCACTGAGTGTTATGATTAAATATATATAGCTGATAGATCTACATCTAGACATATACTCTGCAATTCACAATATTGTGTGTGGCAGAGGGTGCTAAGCACCAAAGCTAATCTCTTTGCTGTGCATTCCAATCTCGAATGGTACGAGGGAAAAAAGAATTCATATAAGAATCAGTGTGGCACCTTATTTCTCTAATCTTATCTATCCTGTCATTCCGGCTCAAATAGGTTGGTGGACGAAGTATTTCACTACACTCGTGAGTGAAAGTGGGAGTACGCATGTTTACCAATAAGTTTAAACGAAACGTGCGTCGTCTATCTACCAGAGACTCCCAGCCTAGTCTACTAATCAGTTCTGTGACGCTTTCTTTAGGACTGTAGCAATCGGTCACAAATCGAGCGGCTCTTCTCTGTACTTTCTCTATACTGTCAATCATCCCCTTACGAAATGGATCCTAAACGGCACAACAGTAGTAAAAATGTGGACGCACAAGATTTTTGTATGCTATCTCCTTTGTTTGTTGATTACAATTTTTCAAGACTCGACCTAGGAATCGCAGCCTAGAATTAGCTCTACCTACTAATAATTAATGTGTAAGTCCCATTTCATGTTCCTTAGTATAGTTAGCCAGTTTAGTATCATTACTTGAACCACGATATGGGTGCCTCATTGTGAGTGCATGCGATCAGTTTAATAATAGTAATAATTGCTATGTTACTGAAGGAGAAGTGGAGGTAATGTTGTAATACCGTCTTTGATGTTTGTGTAGATTTGTAAAATGACAAACCCGCTATCGTCAATTAATTACCTTTATTCTGAGGTCTATATCTACATAATAAGCAGTCTATCACACAAGTACGAGTACTACTGGGCAAAATAGAGCTTATGGACGACATACAAACTTTTCAATCACTTTTTTTTTTGCTTTTGTTTTTATTTTTCGTTTTTTGCTGTTTTTTTTTTTTTGTTTTTTGCTATTTTTTTATTTTTTCGTTTCTCCGATTTGGCCAGACCGCGTTGACACTGGCCACTACGTGTGCTCCGTTTGAATTATGGCGGGGAGAACAGAGTACCTTCCCGATATCAAACCACGCTTGTTAGGCCCGACGTGCCTAATCCATCGGAGGATTGTCTTGTGTTTCCATATGTCTGGTGCGGAGGACATGATTAAATAATTAAATCTCACGCTTTAAGATAGAAGTTCTGCAGCCATGATGGGTTACAGCATAGAAGGAATCAGGTTCAGAGTTTCTTAAGAACAAAAAGATAGGATAAACAACACAAAAAACAGCTAAAACTAAAAAGAAAATGTATTACCGTATACATAAAATTTAGTCCTTATACACTGAAAAAATCGATTGCTGAAGAGTGTTTAGTATGTGACACCGAGCGTGGTGGGTGAGCGGTTAACGCTCTGGTCTCGCATTCGGGAGGACGCCGGTTCGAATCCCCGTCCGGGCATCCAGATCTTTGTTTTTGATGGTTTCCCAAATCACTCCAAGCGAATGCCGGGATGCTTCCTTCAAAAAAAGGCCATGGCTGAAATCCTTTCCGTTCCTTGTCCCCAGTCACACCTCGCCTCTAATAACCATGTCACGTCGACGAGGCGTAAAGCCGTAAGTAAAAAAAAGTATGCGACAGTAAAGAACAAATTACTATAAGTGCCAATATTTTTTTTTATTTGGTGTAAGACAAAATCAATCATGCTTATGTTCAGTTTACAATGTTTGGTGTCATATCTTTTTGTTTTCTTATTTTTTATTATTTAGTGCCTCACGACTCGTCGATGTCAAGGCCATTGGAGGTGGGAGACAACTGGGGGCAACTCAACCATGCATGGCCTTTTGAACGAACTTTCCTGGCATTGGCCGTGAAGCCATGGAAAATCGAAATCTGTATTGCCGGAGGTGGTCCTGTCTCTCTGAGTGTGGCAGCGTGAAGCTAGCTGTTTACACGCAGGTGGCGTGATGGAGGTCAGTTACACACTGCGCCGTGCGTGCCACACGCACCACAGCTGTCCGCTGCCTCTTTTGGTGGCCGCCTCGTCATCAGACCAGTCCAACGACCACAGTTTCTCGCTCTCAAACCGGTTGTTCACATCACATACATCGAAACATGCTACGATCCCTTCGAACTCAGATAAATCTGTTCAGAGGTAAAACCACATCGGTTTATGAGGCTCCTTACATGTCATAATTTGCAGATCGTCACTCATTACCACCCAAAAATGACGTGTTGCGGTGACGATGTATTAAGCTTGTTATCGACTACGATAACTCTGAGAAAACTTGCGAAGATAATTATTGCAAATAATATTCTTTTTACTGCAAAATCCTGCGTTAATGATCGCTTAAACCCATTCAGCTATTCGATATTCCTAACATCACACCTAAAAGTCTGTCTGTAAGCGGCCATTTCTGTTGATTGTCTTGCTCCACGCATCACGCACAAAATACGGAATCGATATGGATGGGGTTTTGGCAGATAGAAAGCTTGACGCGTAACTTAAAAACAGTGGTATATCTTCATGATTCTGCGTCAACTTTGGAGGATATTCTCTTCGCAAACTGCACAGATAGTTGCTAAATATCACATTATATCAAAGATGAACACTTGTTTTGTAACCTGAACGGTTAAGCGCCAAAGAGCACACTACATCAAAGATAGATAAACAATTCCCTCTATTGATATTCTTGTTGATTACGTTATCAATGGTTATTTTGTAATATGGCACTCGTGAATAATGCAATAGAAATTATTACAAAATAAATTAATCATGTTGTATGGGGGTGCTCATTAGAAATTTCTTCATTTCTTTTTTCCGTTTACAAAATTTGATTTCCATACCGCTCGAATTTGTTTGCACAAAATAAAAATATCGATTCACTTTTTGATATCTACTACCCTGGATGGAAAAAACTGAATTTGGCTCTCGCTAACAATTCACTGACTTTCTTTTTCCTCAAAAAATCCATGTCTTATTACAATATCCGTTCAAAGGTTCTCTCTTATACTTTTTCTAGCAACTTCCTTCAAAACCAGACAAACACTTTTCTGCTGTGTCTGGCAGTTTATTTTCAAACAATCACATGTGTGGCATCGCTTATTCTGCTCGCAATCTATAACTCGACAAGTATAGTATACTTATTGCTTTACGCCTCGTCGACGGCTAAGGTCATTAGAGGCGGGATGGAACTGGGGACAATGAAAGGGAAGGAATTCGGCCATGGCCTTTTTGAAGGAAGCATCCCGGCATTCGCCTGGAGTGATTTGGGGAAACCACGGAAAACCCTAATCTGGATGCCCGGACGGGGATTCGAACCCGCGTCCTCCCGAATCCGAGGCCAGAACGTTAACCGTTCACCCACCACCCTCGGTCACAAGTATATTATACGAGGGCAGCCCAGAAAGTAAGTTTCATCCCCGTTCACAGATGGCAGGCCAAGGCGTAGCGAAAGGACAGCGCACGTGCGTTAGTGGTGCATGACGCGACTAATCTTGTGTACCAGGTAGTGTTTCCTGATTGCCCGTGGTTGGTTCACTGCAGCGTTTGAAGTTTGTTGCTCTAACTTGTGGCGGTTTAGCGCGGGTGGGGAGGTAAGGGTGAAAACCTTTTACTTCTTTTTATATGATTAAAAGAAACCTTAGGCCGCTAATTTATTTGGTACTCAAATGGCGTACAGGCGAGGCTTATTTATCGTTAACATTGACACATTGAAATATGATAAAAAGAACTATGCAAAGCCTCTTCTTACAATTGCCAACACATATTAACAAATAAACAAAAGCATCAAAATACAACCACCTTTATTAATCTTGAAACAAACTCCCAATGTCAATTGGCAAGCAAGAAAGCTACACACTTGATTTGTTTAAATGAAAGCTCCCTTCACAATGATAGGGGAACCATAAATCAAACACAGTATTGGCATCAACTGTATTCAATCTCAAATGCCGGGCGCCAGGATAATTTATATTATCCACCAAGTGTGGCTTTAAGAAAGTCTGCCCCAGCTAGCTCAATATTTGGGGGTGCGAGAACTCCTAATCATTCAGTGGCCGTTACAGGGCTGTACTCAATGACCGAATAAAAGTACCACACTGCACTTGTAGGATGATTACCGTGACGGCGATGTATTTCCCGCGACGGCGGAAGTACTATAGCCCCTTGGCTATAGCGGACAAAGCACCACGTCCGTGCAAGCGTAATGGATGCGTGCACAGTGACCTCACTGTACAACACGCTTATTAACCCTCAGGTTCGAAGCCAAGAGCGATCTCCAGCTTCGGCAGATCCGCTCCTTCTCCTCTGAAGGCTCGGAACCAAGTCCTCTCTCTCTAGCGTCCGCCGGAAAAAGCCTCCTCTTACACTCGTGGTGTACATGAAAAAAAATACACCATCGTTACAAAATGCAAAGGAACGTCTCTGTCGATTGGTTCTGCCATTTTTAAGCTCCTCCCTTCGGCTGTCACGATAGGCGAACCTTGTCTTCCTCGACTCGGGTGAACTCGGGATAGCCTCGGACATTTCCGTCACCTGTGACCTCCGAAATTCCCCGTTCGTAAAACTTGGGCTCGGGTAGTTTGTTCACCTTAGTTTACCGTTTCCCCGGAGCTAAGGGATTATACGCCTGACCGACTGCGTGAGAAGGGTAGCTGGTGTCCATTGTCCCTGGCCGCCGCCAGGCTGCCGCGACCTTCTGGCGCGTCTGGCTCACGTGCCACACACACACTGACAACTCTTTCCGATAATTTCTCTCTATTCTTTTTATATATATAAATATGCAAAAATATATATATAAAAATGTACGGAATGACCCATTTTTGGTCATTCTGCTACATATGCCACCCAGTTAATTTTAAAATTATTGTCTAATACGATAATTTTAATACAATAACCATAATTTCAATGTACTTAATGATCTGATACAATCATTTATAGTTAACAATATTTGAAGCTTTGGTTTTCACTCTATCCCTTTCGCTCGTGATTATAAAATCAAGTTAATTACTCTGCAAGGAAATTACACGCGCTGCGAATAGGAATTGTTCCGGCCATTTTCTTACAAAGGATTTACATGTAGCCTGAAGCAGAGCCTTAGCGAGAACCAATCATTCTTAAATCTATACACAAATAGCTATAGATAAAATAAGAAAAACACAGACTGAAACATACAGGAAAAAAAAAACATGATAAACATAATATAAAAAAAATGCACATGAAGTTACTGTTGTTATCTCTCAAACAAGTTAAAATTGCAATTACTGCAAATGGCGAGTAAACCTCAATTTTAAGCTTCATGCCCGAACTTGTCAACTTTTCTGCGTGTGTTCATGACGCTTCTACCGCCAATGAATGCCAGATTAAAGAACGATATGAAACCAACTGAAATAAAAATCAACATTCCTTTTAACTGAAGTTAGTATCAAAGATAAATCACCTTAACATGAACAGTTAGCTGAATTAGTTGAACTCATCCCGTGAACAAAATGTTTCCATTTAGCCTTTACAAATGCAATCAACTGTAACTTACTCCCCTTTGACCTTGCTCAACCGTTAACAAAATAACAGCAAAGTGTCGCGATAACTCGCCAGTGTTCCTGTAATCATTCAACTTAGGATTCCTTATTCCTGTGATGACCAGCACAATTTGAAAAACTCTTTCCGGCAAGAATTTCGTGTTCTATGGGCATTATTCACGGCAAGTACGCCACCCTTTAATAGACACACAAAAAAAAGGAAGCTAAAACATGTTGGCAAGATAACTTTAGATCTTTGACCAACTACAGACAAAGCGACACCGCGCTCGCTGCAAGCTTCTGCCCAGAAAAATACCATGTAACAACCTAGCGGTATAAACGTTACATCGACCTGATTCATCACAAAACGTTGAAATCTTTTGGTTTATGTCACAGAATATTCTTGGAAAGCATATCACAACATGTGTGTCGCCGTTAGATGAATTCTGATCGCGAAGATAAGAGGTTGGGAGCAACAACAGCGTTACATTTTACCTGCGACTGCATATCAATTTTTACGGCACAGGAAATCATTTAAAATTTCAGGACTTTATCCAATCACGTCCACCTAACATCGTGAAAGTCAATTTGACTATAAAAATTTCACGTGGGCAAAATATAAAGTTCGGAAATGTTGATTCAGCACCTGGTTTCCGAATGCGGATTTCATTCTATCTGTAACCAGCAAAAACATATGTTCCATACAATGAGCAACCGGCGAATAAGCCTTTCAGTCTTTGCTCGTTAATGGGTAGGTCCCATTGAAGAGGCTGCTTCTACCTGAGGGGACCCTCTTACCAAACAAAGGCTCTCCTGTAGTAGCAGTTCTGGGAATATCTGTGTCAGGTGTTGTTCCGAACACGACCAACCTTAACGGTATCCGCGTTTAACAACTTTAAGTTTGCATCCACAACATCTGCGCGACACAGCTTCCTTTTGCTATTAATCTATTTATTTGTTATACAAAATTTAAATTTATATTTACATCTCAAAACTATTCAACTAGAATTCCCGGTTACAAACTGTACAAGCACCTGTACATTTTTGAACCGATAGTGATAATTATTGCTCGGCTGGGAGTTCGGGTCGAGCTTCTACTACCGTGACCGCATTCATTTCGGACCCGTCTTTACGAGATTGCCCGTTATTTTCTCTGTGGCCTTCATTTTTCCACGGAACACGTCCGTCTTGTTGGTAGGGTTTTCCGTCGTTTCCCTTCCAACGCTTGTTTCGATGATCCTTTCCTTGTTTTGAATAGTCACCGTGGGAATTTAGTTCCGACTCCTTTCGCCCCGAATCTTTCTCATCCCGCGTTTTAGCGTTCATTGCCCGCTGACCAATGGCATCCAAATTCTTCAAAGTATCCAGCAACTCCGGAATGGTGCGAATCAGCACAGGATTTATATGAGCCTGTACGTGCGGACTGAAATGCGTGACGACCGCGTCAATAAATTCGCCGTCTGACATGGATACGTCAAAATACCTCGACTGTATGACCAGTCTCTCGACGTAATTTTCCATCGAGTCGTTGACCTGCGGGTCATATCTGCTCTGATGAAGTTTTAGCCTTGCCTGATTCTGTATTTTTGTGGACCAGAATGTCCGTAAAAATAACTCTTTGAATTCATTGTATGACATACCCGGTTGGTAAGCTAGCAACAGCCATGGGCGGTCCGTTTCAAAGAAAGAATGTTCAATGATCAGCAATTTCGCTGTTTCCGGCACTCCCTTTATATCAAAATACCTGTCAAGCTCAGAAATATATGCTTTTGGATTGATATTTTTACGTGAGCCAAACCGTGGAATCTTTAACTCGACATTGCTGACAGCGTAATGTCGACACGTTGCATTTATCGATCCACCACTCGCGCAAGAATCATTTAAGTTGTTTATTTTCTTTTCAAATAAGGATAACTTAGATCCTGTATCCTGTACAAACTTTTCTTGTGAAATCTGAAGCTCTTTCTGACCGTCTTTAATCTGTTCGATTGAACCAGACAGAACTTCGATTTCAGTGTTCACTTTCGTGAACTTAGCCTCGGTTTGGTCCTTGACTGAATGTACAAATTCGGAAATTTGTCCGAGGTTCGCACTGCTTTCAGCTCGGGTTCTTTCAACTGACTGGTTAGTAGACTCTAAACGTTTACATAACTCATCATTTGAATTTTTCAGTGAAGTCACAAGTTTCAGCTAATTTATCTGTGGTCTGGGACAAACTATTGACGTCCGACCTAATGCTAGCTTTAAAACTCTTCACTTCTTCCGAGATCTGCCCTTGAAAGCTGGACAATCGTTCTTCAACCATCCTGAGAGTAACCTCATGCTTCTTGTCAAGTGCATCGATTTTCTCTGACAACTCATCTTTTACGCCAGACAACTGTGACTGCATTTGTGCTAGAAATGCCATGATATCGCCCAGTTGTAGTATGTTTTGTTGTGGAACTGGTGTAGTGTTTTCTGGATTGTGGGTGTTTTTAGCAATGGGTGGAACTGAGATCTTTTCTGAGATACTATCAGAGACATTTGGAAAATTTTCCATATCTGTCTCCCCGATGCTTGTCGTGGATTGAGAGCTATAACCCGCTTCAGAAGCTAAATCAACATTTGTATTCGTCTCCGTTTCTGCCATAGTTCGTTGATGCATTGTCTCTGAATTTAATTCATTCATCATCTCACTACTTCCCGAAATTACAGATAAGTTTTCTATTAAAACAATCCCGGATCTAAGCTTCATTAACGGAATCTATAATAGCAAACATGAAACTCTCGCAAACGAACGAAATAAATCACAGAAATACACAAATTCCCCGCTCAACACGAAATCAAATAGAAAATCCAACATCAATCCCGCGATTCAATACAAAAATTCAGCAAATTTTGCATCACAAACACGCAATAAAAAATAAAATTGTAACCACAGATTTTGCAAAACAGAACACAACAAATATCAAGCAACGCCGTCATGAACACAACGCATCCAAGTGCACGTGGACAGAACACTCTGCACAAACACATCAATTTCAATTACACATGGAGTGTTTTGAAAAACAAACTCCCATAATCATTGAAAAATTATGAATGGATTGTTCAAATAATCAAAGCAACATGAAAACATGAGCAAATTGAACGTTAATAAAAAAAACACAAAAATACAAGCTACACAAAAATTTGAAAATAGCCAGAACAGTGTGTACTTTTAAAACCCAGTCATTGAGATATTTTAATCGCTTGATTAATTAAATCGAAGCCGAACGTTGGGCTAGCCAATTGTGGCGGTTTAGCGCGGGGGGGAGGTAAGGGTGAAAACCTTTTACTTCTTTTTATATGATTAAAAGAAACCTTAGGCCGCTAATTTATTTGGTACTCAAATGGCGTACAGGCGAGGCTTATTTATCGTTAACATTGACACATTGAAATATGATAAAAAGAACTATGCAAAGCCTCTTCTTACAATTGCCAACACATATTAACAAATAAACAAAAGCATCAAAATACAACCACCTTTAAATTAATCTTGAAACAAACTCCCAATGTCAATTGGCAAGCAAGAAAGCTACACACTTGATTTGTTTAAATGAAAGCTCCCTTCACAATGATAGGGGAACCATAAATCAAACACAGTATTGGCATCAACTGTATTCAATCTCAAATGCCGGGCGCCAGGATAATTTATATTATCCACCAAGTGTGGCTTTAAGAAAGTCTGCCCCAGCTAGCTCAATATTTGGGGGTGCGAGAACTCCTAATCATTCAGTGGCCGTTACAGGGCTGTACTCAATGACCGAATAAAAGTACCACACTGCACTTGTAGGATGATTACCGTGACGGCGATGTATTTCCCGCGACGGCGGAAGTACTATAGCCCCTTGGCTATAGCGGACAAAGCACCACGTCCGTGCAAACGCTAATGGATGCGTGCACAGTGACCTCACTGTACAACACGCTTATTAACCCTCAGGTTCGAAGCCAAGAGCGATCTCCAGCTTCGGCAGATCCGCTCCTTCTCCTCTGAAGGCTCGGAACCAAGTCCTCTCTCCAGCGTCCGCCGGAAAAAGCCTCCTCTTACACTCGTGGTGTACATGAAAAAAAATACACCATCGTTACAAAATGCAAAGGAACGTCTCTGTCGATTGGTTCTGCCATTTTTAAGCTCCTCCCTTCGGCTGTCACGATAGGCGAACCTTGTCTTCCTCGACTCGGGTGAACTCGGGATAGCCTCGGACATTTCCGTCACCTGTGACCTCCGAAATTCCCCGTTCGTAAAACTTGGGCTCGGGTAGTTTGTTCACCTAGGTTTACCGTTTCCCCGGAGCTAAGGGATTATACGCCTGACCGACTGCGTGAGAAGGGTAGCTGGTGTCCATTGTCCCTGGCCGCCGCCAGGCTGCCGCGACCTTCTGGCGCGTCTGGCTCACGTGCCACACACACACTGACAACTCTTTCCGATAATTTCTCTCTATTCTTTTTATATATATAAATATGCAAAAATATATATATAAAAATGTACGGAATGACCCATTTTTGGTCATTCTGCTACAAACTCCATAAACCGCCTACTGCGATTACGTTTTTGAACAATTAAAGCGAAGTGTCGTGAAATGATCGGCTGCTTTGGTGTGCAGGTCTGACATAATGAGCAAGTTGATGGTGCGTCGTGGTTCAGAGAATTTTCAGAAGTTCATGTTAAAAGGTGTAGAGGGCGGCCGTCGCCAGTTACAGACACATTTTGAATAACCGAGATAGCGTTACTGATTGGCAACATTTCTTACACACCAATATATTTCTGTCAAAGCAGTGGTCCCAATCCCAGACAATCACAGGTAACCAAAGCTTGGTCAAATGTGCCGCCAATGTGTCCGTCCCATTTGATGAGCAAGTTGCGTCACCGTGATGGTGCCCGGTGCTGATACGGGGGTAGTTGGTTTGATTCCTGGTGTTGCAAGAATTTTTCATCTTCAGGGCTTGGCCAAAAATGTGCTAGAGGTGGTGGTGCACAGTTCCTAATCATAGGATTGTGCAACGAGGCGAAGAAGAAACTTCACCGATTTCAGTATATGTGTGGAACAATTCGACGAACACTGAAAGGTAAAACATGAGAGGAGATGCAACTCAGGTTTTATAAAACAATGACTGTACCGAATCTGCTATATAGCAGTGAAACATGGGTGAATAAAACACAATACAAAAACAAAAAACAATCATCTGAAATGAAGGGTATTCCCTAAATGATAGGAGGAGGAATAAGGAAATAAGGGAACAACTGAATATCTGCTCGCTAAATGATAGAATTACCCAAAAAAGGGATAACTGGAGGAACCACGTACTACGGATGAGAAATGACAGATTTCCTAAGCTAGCCCTGGAGTACCATCCCACAGGCAGAAGGGACATTGCAAGACCTAGGAAGAGATGGTTGGAAGAATGAGGTCGGAACAGGCTTTTGGCCTATCCATGAAGAGGAAGTAAGTAAGATTGTGCAACAGAGTCCTGGGTCAAATTCCAATCTCTTTGCAATACGCATGGAATGGGGGGATACGACACTGTTGATGGTAATTCATCCGTCGGATGGGGACGTTAAGTATGGCGGCTCCATCAGAAATCTTTCGGAAGAGTAGGCCCGAATGGCCAGCACCGGGTATCTTTTTTATTTTTTTTCTTATGGCTTTACGCCTCGTCGACGGCTTAGGTCATTAGAGGTGGGATGGGACTGGGGACAAGGAACGGGGAGAAATTCGGTCATGGCCTTTTTGAAGGAAGCATCCCGGCATTCGCCTGGAGTTTTGGGGAAACCATTGAAAACCCAAATCTGGATGCCCGGACGGGGATTCAAAACGGCGTCCTTCCGAATGCGAGGCCAGAGGTCACCGGGTATCAACCACTCTCATTCTCTGCTTTCTTTTTGCACAGCACAAAGAAAACACTACACTGAGCATGCATACAACATAGTCATCCCTAAAAAAAACGCAGACACTGGCGAAATCATTCAAGTTAAAATTTTGCAAGTAAGTTGTCCCTTCGAGACAAGTCACCGGTTAAAGAGTAATCATCTTGAAAGTGTATTATAGTATTCTATTGGTGTGAGAATTATGTTGAAATCTCGCTACACAATTTATACAATAAATAATACAGAATTATGTTGACTTTCTGAAAACGGACCCAACTGAAGCTACTTTTCCGACGACCCTCTTTATAATAGTCACCAGTACAACAGTTCTGCTGAGCTCGGAAAATAGTAAACTAGGACGCACAATCTGGAAATGTTTCTGACAAGCCACCAATTTTCTGATTTTAGCTAAAGGGATTAACACAAAATTATTCAATTCACTAATAGTACTGCATAAATTAAAGGGTTACCGAGATTGTTTTAACGTTCATTGCTACCATTTTTATCTACCAGCACAGTAATCCACATCTGAAAAACTGAAAAATTGACGTTTTTCTCCACGACAAAAGCGGTAGCCATTAGATTGATCGCCATACAAGTAAACGAGGCCCTTCCGGTGAAATTTGTGGAAGTGATTTCAAAATTATCTCTAATGCATCGCATAATTGAGACTAATAGATAAGAGGCATTCTGCTGTTAGCCATAAGCGTTAACATTGTACGTATTCCATTTAAACTGCTACTTTTCAAATAAATAACTAATAGCGTCGAATGCAAGCTGTATCAGCTACTCTATTTCATTCACTAAAGATAATCACATGCTGCTTAATTAATATGAAGATTCTTCTGAACCAAAGGTATAGGTTGGAACATTGCTTTTCCCCCTTGGTTCGTCGACGGCGAAGTGGTTAGAATCGGAACAGAATTAGGGAGAAGGAAGAGGAAGTAATTACTTATAGATTTACGCCTCGTCGATGTCGAGGTCATTAGAGGCGGTATGGTTTTGGGGACTAGGAACTAGAAGGAATTCAGCCGTGGCCTTTTAACGGAAGCGTTCCGGCATTCGCCAGGAATAATTTGGGGAAACTATGGAAATCGGAATGCTGGATGCCCGGAAGGGGATTCGAATCCGCGTCCTCCCGAATTCGAGGCCATAAAGTTAACCGCTCATCCACCACGCTTGGTTAACTTGGCAATAGCCTTATGAAGTAACCATCCTGGTATTTGCCTGAAGTGATAGTGGAAAGCAACGAAAAACCGTAATTTTCATGGTTTACTGAGATTTGAACCCACGTCTTCCCGAAAGCCAGGCCCAAACAACTCTCCTCCAGGCGTGGAGGTTTGGAACTGTTGGCTGTTGTTCATTCAACATGTACAAAATGGTCCAAGCACGATCGAACACTTCTCGTTACAATGTATGCTTTGGAGCCGATGTAACACTAATAATGTTCGTGTACAGCAACGTGTGTTAAGCGCAACTTTTCCCGCACGTGATTATAATAACCGAAGAACAACTCAGAACAATAATGTATGTCGAAGTGGAGTTAACAGCACAGCCTGAATAGAATAGGCGAATATATGTCAATAAAGCGGTGTTCGCGGCGTGTAACTTGTCTCCAACGCGTTCTCTGTCGTCTCAATTGACTCAGAAGTGTTACTAATTACGTGCACAGACCGCGTATCCGAAGCATTTGCATTGAATGTGAACGGGCAAGACGCATTAATGCTCGGCCTGCAGCGATAAAAGGTCACAATGGGAGAGGGTGTGCCAGGCGCACATTCAGATGCGTTCCTCATTACCTCAGCTCTGTCTTCCTGTACGGGGAGGGGGGAGGGGAGTGAGGGAGGGGGGATAGTAGCTACTGGCACGGCGGGGGGAGGGGGCCAATCACGCAGATGAAATACGTGGCCGAGCGTGACTCGGAACACGGCTGGTGATCGCTATATTTCACGCTGCCGTCGTTCGTTAGTATGCACACTGCCTCAATCACTGTGATCAAAACATTGTTTGCACCGTCAACAAATGAACTAAAGACAGCGACTTTATTCACCGGTGCTGGCAATGTAATGGCTAGTTCACTGGTATCTCGTTGAAAGGGTCGCCGGTTTGAGTCTGCCCAAAGGCGTGGGTGGTTTAAATGAATTCTTGGGTTTGCAGTGTGTTGTTTATGTTCCCATGTTCCAATATCACATGGAACATATCACTGTTCCGAAAGAACTACAATATGGTAAAAAAAAATTGAAATATGTGTTCAAATGAGTACTTGTGTAAAATGACTCTATATAGGGCCTACCATTTTTATACTCTCCTTCGTGCTCCGTTGTTCTTCCGAGACAGCGCTATATAGTCTAAACATTTACGTCTGTCATTTTGTTGCCTCATCACGCAAAAACTAATTGACCGATTTGGATGGGATCTTTAAAATTTGAAAGCTTATTGTCTAGCTTAGAAACTCTACGTGAGCTAAGGACGGAAGGAGAAATGATTAAGTGTTTCTAGACAGAACAGATAGGCGCTACAGATCGCACTGCATCTCAGATGCACACACATTTACGAGATAACCACCAAAGATAACGCTATAACACAACTAAGCACTCCTTCTTTTGGATTCTATTTGACTTCGTATTACCTGTTATTTTTTTCTTCAGTTTTCGACCTAGTTGACGTATTGGTAATTAAAGGCGGGAAAGGACTGGCGACAAGGAATTTGAAGGAATATGACCGTGGCATTTTAAGGGAACCATCCCTCCATACGCCGAGCGCAATTTGGGGAAACCATGATGGCCCGACAGACTTTCAAACCCGCGTTCTCCCTAATGTGAGGCTAGAGCGTTACCGCTCAACCACCTCGCTCGGTTTCAAACGATTACAACAAAGACCAACACTACAACAAGCGTGGATCTTAAGTTGCGGTTAAGGTTACATAAGTAATACATTTCAAATGTTTATGTTTTGCTACTAGAAGGAAAACAAAAAAGGCAAACTGATTATTACGTACACCAAGGGGAAGCGGAGAGAAAAAGCTAGTAATACAATAATATTATGAGCACAAGGCTCTCGAAGCCTGTTGAATGGACATGTCGGGCATATTGCGGTTATAGTAATGAAACTAGATGTAGTCGACGGTAAAATTCTTATGTTTAGAATTATTTTAATAACTTAATTTCGCCTGAACTTGTGCTGCGGTGGCAAGTTCTTTAAACATTAACTTGTTATTTATCTGTGTTTTAAATTTAAACGCCTTTACAGTTTTCTTTTAATCATTTCCCTTGGGTAATTTATTCCACTCCTTGACTCCCCTGCAGACAAACGAGAATTTCTCTTATGCAAGAAATCGGCGGATAATTTATAGTCGTTATCCTTTATTCCCTTAGACACGTTATTCCTATGTCTTCTCCATTTTTTTTTTTTTTTTCACTACCACATTACGCCTTGTCGACGTCGAGGTATAGAGGTGGGAGAATATAGGGGGCGAGGAACGGGAAGAAATTATGCCATGGCATTTGGAACGTCCATCATGGGATTCTCCTGGAGTGATTTCGGGAAATCATGGAAAACCTAAATCTGGATAGCCGAATGGGGATGCGAAGCTACGTGCTCCCCCATATCAGGCCCTAGTGTTACGGCTCACCCACCAGTAACTCCCCGTTATATTCTTTAAAATTTCATTTACGGAGTGCATGCTACGGTAATTTTTACATACACATAAACTGTATCCATTCCATCACACACAGTTCCAGAATTTCACAATCATAATTTGGATACCACTCTACTCCACAATACTCAAACAAGGGCCTCACAGAAGCATTTTTCTTCCCTTCTCTGACTTCCGTAGTACAACAGACGTGATAATTTAAAATCTTTCCGTACAACCTTTACCTTGTGCTCTGCCCAACTTATTGCCAGTTAATATGTTCAAATATATTATTCCTTTTGCAAACAGTCCACCCTCTACTGCATAGTGATACAAAATGCTATTTCCTTAATCGTTTGGCAAATGGCCAACCATCAGCTTCTTCACAACAAATACGAGTACTTTCGTGGTGACCTTACGACAGAATCTTTTACGCGATTTACTGTAACTGAACAATTTGCTTTTGAAAACTTCTGTTGTAAAGTTAAAATCTTCAAAAGCAATTACATCACGTATAAGTATAGCTCTCAAAGATGTAATAAAAGCCTTCCGGCGACGGGTGATATTTTTCTCTTTCACAAAAACAAGCTCTGAATTTTAATCTGAAGCCTAAGAAGAAGGAAATGTTACGCGTTGGTGAATTTCTAATATCATCTGTTGCACTGTTTGGAAAGTTTTAATCGTATCACCTGCAAGCTGAACACTACAGGAATACATTGAACGTGTTCTTAAGACAGAAAAGTAAAAACAACATCCTATAAGATAATATCTTACATTTAGCAGATACCAATTTTAAATCATTTTTTTTAATATGGTAAATATTTGTCAAGTAGAAAGTAGTGTATGCAGTATCCGTAAGGAGCGGATGATGAAGATAATCTTTGGCGGCTTCTACCGAAGAAAGAGTATTTTCAAATAGGGATGCATTGTTTCCCATCAGAGGCAGCGAGTTGGCAACAACGAAGCTCAGTTGTAGAAAGACTTGTAGGTAATTCTGTACAAGAACTTAAATAGCAACGATGTTTACTGCGGAAATTTGGAATTAATGATTGTAAGATTTCTAATTATTCCTATCAAGTAATGAAAACGTATACACTAGGTACTGGCTGACCCTTGTAGCGCAGGAGCTGGCATCGCGGGTAAGAGCTGCCGGTTCGAGTCCAGGCTAGGGTATAGGTGATTTTAATTAAATGTTGTGTTTGTCGTGCGCGGTGTTAATATTGTGTCGACCTTACCAGATAGAAGTATAATAATGAATGTGATAATCATACACTGAAAGAAACAAAAAAACACATTGAGATAGCTGTGGGGCAATCATGGCCAAGTGCCAATTTTTTTAGTAGAAGAATGAATTGTTAAATCAAGAAAAATAATTGAACAAGTCAATCTGTTTAGAAAGAATAGTAGAGACAGAACTGATTTGAAATAATTGTGCGTAATTAATGTAGAAGTAACCAAAAACAATTCCGATGTTTCGTCTTGTGTAAACTGGTTTTTAGAAAATCTCCTTTTTCAAAGAGACGTTTGGCATAGAGAGTAAAATTACAACGCCAGACAATGGAAGAGGAAAAAGAAACACCCTTTAGCTCTTTTTTCTTTATAAACTGTTAAAATTGTATATTATAATTTGTGAGCCATTTGAAGCGTGATAGACGCACTGTAAGGGAAATGGAAAGGCTCTTTATTTCAGTGTAAGGAGACTCTTCCATCTCAGCTCTCGTGATTTGCCTGTCCGATGTCAGGCTTCCAAATGGCCTATGACATAATAGCGCCTCGAATGATCAATATTGGCTATAGAGTTTGCTGTCCGCGGAAAGCATCCAAGAACCATGAATAAAATTAAACTTGAAAATGCCTGTCGACTAGTCGCTAAATCATAACTCACTGAGGCAAACGAAGATTCTAAGTGCATTTTCATGCCTCTAAAGTTATGTTCAAAGAACGCAGATTGGATTAAAGATATATTTTCTGTTTTTCTGCAGTATTACATTCAGACAACGAAACATTCCTTCTGTCTCAATAAGACGCACACCTATAAATTAATTCTTCGCACATCAAACAAATAACTAAAGACAGTTCATTTTTTGTTATTGTTGTATAAACGGTATTATTTTCTCTGATGGTAAATATGCAGAAATGTGAGCATACAGAATTAAGTCTTGTGATTTTAATGGACCTTTACGTTTCTCGTTCCTGTGAACATTCCGGTCTACTCAATTGACAAGGTAGGATTTTTATCCATTTTAATGCAATACATTATTTGTGTTTTAATTGAATGTTTTTCATATAGTTTTTTGCTGCAACGATGTTACTTGTAACAACCGTAAATGTCGTATGCCTAACAGTAGTAAATATATCCTTCAAAACTGTCATAACAGGTTAGCAGTATCAAATTTGTTCATAGTTTTTAGCTCTACTTAACAACAACTAATCAAGAAGAGAAAATCGCGTAACTGTCGTCGGATTTCCAAATTATTTTTTTTTCTGCAGCTTAATTTAAAAGTTTCGATTTTTAGATTTATAAATATACTTAAGGTGCTTGGCAATTACTGCGATACTCATTTTCTTTGCCTATAATCTCTACCCACAACTTAGAAAATAAGCAGCACATTTCTTGCTAAATTATACACACACTGTAAATAGACCACTAATTACGACGACTTTATTACAGTCTTCTTGTTGACAGTTACAGAACTACGGAGATCAAAATATGTTATACGAGCTACAACACAGCGGATAACACCTCATTTAGTTTTATTCAGATGAACACTTGGTAACTGATCGCCAACCAAAATAAACTATTTTGTTTCATATAGATTCTATGAGTGGAAACCAAGCCACAAGTTTAAATCACCACATATTCATAGTAAAATTCTAACAAGAGGTTGCAGTTTCCCTCACTGATCTAAATAATTGCAATTGCACAAATCTCTGGTCGTTAGAATACCCACAATGTACTTAAAAATTCGTTTTCTTTAAATCCGGTATTCGTATCGGACGTCGAAGGTCCTTAAAGCATGAATAAACACATAACTTCTACTTTATGGTAGCCCGTAAAACGATCGTAATCCAGTCATCCTCCAGTTAGACTTCCCGACTGTCAAGCCTTGCTCGTGTAGTACAACTGGCGAGGGAAAAGGTGTGGAGAATACTTTGGCAAACAAAATCTTCGAACCAATATTGTGTCAAATGACCTATAAATGAGTTGTTGGAGTGAAGGAGACCTTTTAATTATCGTGTTCCTGCCTCTACTACGGAAAACTGTAGATTTAGCTCTACTACAAGGCAGCAAAATTACAACTCATACTCTAGACCAGTGTTTCCCAACCTTTTTTGGGTCATGTCCCACTTTTAACATTTTTTTTTTTTTTGCCCCCCATACATAATTTTAATAAAAAATTATTTGTTATTAAAGAAACTCATATAGGATGGTTTTTGAAAGAAAACACTTTAATATTGTCATAAAACACAGTAACTAAAATTAAAAAATATATAATGAAATATTAAAATTCAAAAGATTTTTAATAAAGATTTATTATGGCAATTTAGTGTGATCCTTGCGCTTGATGTTTGCTACATAGAAATTTTATATTAGGCTCCAATTTAGTAAGCTTTAATCTCAAGTCTCCACGTTGTGTTAAATCCAGTCGATTTCTTTTTTTTTTTATCAGTAAATCATTTACTGCACTAAATCCAGATTCGGCTAAAAATGAAGATGGAAAAATCACGAACAACGGCGTTATTGGCGCGTTTTAAAAGATCCGGTTTCCCGAGACAAGTGGAACATTACGCGGTGAATCCCAAAAAGGTCAAGTTGACGACTCAAATCATCCAGATGATATATTTTGCTAACATCAAACGAAACTATATCTAATAATTATTTACAGCACTGTTTTAAGAATTTGCTTTTTTGCTATATTTTGTACCTATATCTAGCATTGCATTTAAATAACCCGAAGAGAAAGCGGTAAAGTCGTATCAAGTCAATTTCTAAATTGCCCCCCTAAAAAAACCAAATTGCCCCCCTGTGGGGCGTGGGCCCCACGTTGGGAAACACTGCTCTAGACTATCCTCCTAAAATACACTGGATTGGACATTTAAAGGAGCAAAATCAGTGTAATGTCATAAACCATTCTAGGTATTTTGTTAAATGAACAGTATACAAACCTTCAGAAACACCTTACTATCAAACTGTAAACTCAAACCTATATTATTAACTGAGAAAATTCTTTGTTGTGTAGATATTTTCGAACATCAGACGAACGCATCATTCATGATGTTTTTCTGTGCCATCTTTGAAATATGCACACTACTTATAAACGATTATGTTTTCCAAGGTTTCCTCAACCAATCACTTTTTTTTTACTTATTGCTTTACGCCTCGCCGAGGTCATTATAGGTGGGGTGGGACTGAGGACAAGGAACGGAATTCGGCCATGGCCTTTTAAAGGAAGCATCCCGGCATTCGCCTTGAGAGATTTGGGGAAACCATGTAAATCCCAAATCTGGATGCCCGGACGGGGATTCGAACCGGTGTCCTCCCGAATGCGAGGCCAGAGCGTTAACCACTCAAACCATCTTCTCCGTTTTACACGAATACGATGTTTTTCCGTTTCATGTTGCAAGAAATGTTTTAGAAATTCCTTGTTCGAAGTCTCAAACCAGTTCTACTTGTCACCCACACATGTTAAACCAGGTGCACTAATTAATAAATGAAATAATCAGCACATCTGACAGTGCTACAAACTTCCGCATTTGATTGTTATTTGGCACTAAATTCAAGTTCTAATTCAGATTTAGTGACTCTCATAGTTTTATCTTCCATTAAAACATTTCATCTAATTAAGTTAAAGTGTTAATCACCTAGGTGTTTAAATATCCTTTTTAAGCAAGGGGATTGGAAGATTTTTTCCGACTACGCATCCTTTGATTCTGTGTGAGCTACGTTGAAAGAAAGTTCTGACGTCGATCCATCGTTATTTATCTGCACCGAAGCGTCAGCCGGCTATTACCTCGTCCAGCAATTGGCCGAGAAATTTAACGACTATGATTTACGTTTGT
This sequence comes from Vandiemenella viatica, assembly GCA_031002005.1. Lineage (NCBI taxonomy): Eukaryota > Metazoa > Arthropoda > Insecta > Orthoptera > Morabidae > Vandiemenella > Vandiemenella viatica. The sequence goes on along the minus strand of JARYHS010009186.1, from coordinate 220,201,074 downwards.
GTGTTCGTCTCACGTTATGAGCTGCTGTCATAACTGTCTACATAGTCTTGCTCTGCCACGTATTAATTTAAAAGCATTGCACCATGCATTGGTACTTACTTGCATAAGTGTTAGCAGGCATCAAACTGTTCTGATAACTTGATTTACGAGAACTATTCAAATAGATTATTAAACTGCTGAAACTAAATATGCAATCAAGTGTAAAATATTTGCAGACAACTCAAAACGCTGAAATTGTTAATCACGAAAACGGCTGCCCAAAATTGTCTTCTCTAGCGAGCGGATTGCCTTGCTGAACGTGCCGTTGGAATTTATAGAATTCAGACAATGAGTTTCTGCAAGAAAAATACCTAGAACAGTAGATTTTGAGCAACAGTGGATTAAAAACTTTCTGTATGGTTTATAGTTGAACATAAAACAGATTTGCGGGACAAGTAACCACTTATTCAAACCACCTGTACTAACGCCTTATATGCTATGTTCTAACGCAGCGGTTTACAATTTTTTTGGCCACGGAACCCTAATTGATCATACATTTTTTGGCGGATTCCCATTTTTATAAGTGTAAGCTTAAAAACCAGTATCGCATCGGTAAGTCGTCACAAATGGAAGCAGAAACGTGATAGCCTTCTTATGACGCAGTTATGACTATTTCCAACGAACATTTTATTTAATTCTCGAATGAAACACGGAACCCTTGTGACCCTTCTACGGAACCCCAGGGTTCCGCGGACCACCATTTGGGAACCACTGTTCTAACGTTCGAATTTCATTTATTATAGAAGCGATTGTCAGTGTTGTATCCAACCAAGCAACAGTACCATTTTCTTGTTGTTGAGTACTAGGAGATTTTTTAAAAATTTATTTTGTTTTTTTAATTAAAAGGGACACATTTTCCACCTTTTGGAACTCATCTTGCTTGTTGAAATCTTGAAGTGTAAATATCTTGACATAACGTTTGATAAAAAAAAAAAACTCAAATTGGCAGAGGACATTGGGCAGGTGGTAGGAAAAGGTTACAAAATCTTCCATTTACTGGATAGGGTGATGAGAGGATGTACCAGGGAAGTTAGGGAGTTGGGTTACAAACTTTGGTCAGACCATTGGTTGAATATGATGGTGTAGTTTGGGACCCACGTTTTGGCTATCAAATACAGGAGTTGGAAGGTGTGCAAAGAAGAGCAGCTAGATTTATTTGTGGAAATTATCGCAGGAACTAGTCAGTAACTGGTATGATAAGGGAGCTGGGTTGGGACTCATTGGAGGAAAGGAGGAGGGTGAAGAGAGTGTTGGGAAAGTACAGGGCATATGTTGGTGATAGAGCTGGGAGTGATATTGGTCTAAGAATCAGGAATAGTGCATGGAAGGGGAAAGGCAACCATGACCACAAGCTTGCCCTTGATTTCATGAATAAGGGAGTGGGAATTTTTTTATTTTTTTTTGGTAAGCGTGTCAGAGATTGGAACAAATTACCAAATGTAGTGATGAATAATTTTTCAAAAACGCTTAAGGAAATTAGAATTAAAAATTGTAAATCATAATCGTAAATGGGGGAGGAATTTAAAATTCCCATTATAAAAGAATTCTTAAAAAATATGTATATTAAAAAATGGATAAACGGATGACTGGAGGAACTGTCACCGGAATGTTAGGTCCATCGCAATTAGAAATTAATAATAATCTTCTTTTACCCTCTACGAATGTTAATGTTCAATCCTTTCAGAGTTTTTTGGCAAATTATTCATGATTTCCATTGATAATTTATTCCATTCTATAACCCTTTATCTATGAAAGAAGATTTTCCCACTCCCTTATGCCTGAAATAGAGTGCCATCTTGTGGTCTTGATCAACTTTTCCCCTTCATGAGCCTCTCTTAATTCTTTCACTAATATCTTTCGACGCCTCATCACCAACATACACTCCCAGCACTCTCTTCACCCTCCTCCTATCTTTAAATGAACCCAATTTCAGCTCTTTTATCATATCAGTTCTGATTGTGTTTTGCAGTAATTTCCGGAGACAAATGTAGCAGCCCTTCTTTCGCTCCCTCCAATTCCTGCAGTTGATATCCAAAATGTGGGTCCAATACTACACTACTATATTCTAGCAACAGTCTGACCAAAGTTTGCAACTCAATTCCCTCACTTCTCTGGTACATCCCCACAGCAGTCTCTCCAATAAATGAGGAGTTTTTAAACTTCCCCCCCCCCCCACACTTTTTCCAGTGTGTCCCGCTCAATTAAAGCTTTTGTCACCATTACGATTTTTGTTCGTTGACTAGACTCAATCCTCAGCTGTCATTCGTCGTTGACGTCGATAATAGAGAATATTATCTATTGACCGGTTATTAAATCAGTTCGACCTGGTCAAAATAGAACACTTTTAGCTGGGGCACTACTATATTACGGCTAGGATTTACTATTTGCAGAACACGTCTCGGAAAGCAGTAAATCGTGAGGAATTCCTTACTGAGTTATGTTAGTTACATGGTAGATCTACATTGATCAGTCATAATATTATGACCACCTAGTTACTAGCATATTGGTCCACCTTTCGAACGCAATACGGCAGTGATTCGGCGTAGTATGGATTCTACAAGTTCTTGGTAGGCTTCCAGAGGTATCTGACACCAGATTTCTACGCACAGGTCACGAAATTCTCTTAACTTACGGGCCAGCGGTTTGTGGGCGCGGCACCTGGGAACGACCATCTCGGAAACGGAGAGGCTGGTTGGCTGTTCGTGTAGTACTGCAGTGACCATCTATGCAGAGTGGTTGAAGCACGGTGAAACCACGACTGGGCGACAATGTGATGGACACCCGCGCAACATCACAGAACGTGCTCTGTAAAGCAGGATAGGGGTGATCTGTGGCAGATCTGACCATAGAGTAAAATTCTGGTGGTTTCAGAAGAATTTCAGAGCACAAGAATCGCGATTTTGCCATAGATCACTTCCCATCCTGCTCTACAGAGCGGGCAAGCCTCCAACCTCCACGTTCTGTGATGTGACGGGGAAGTCTACAAGTATTATCGCCTACTCGTGGTTTCACCGTCCTTCAAACACTTACCACAGAAGCACACGAACAGCCAATCAGCATCTCCGTTTCCGAGATGCTCGTTCCCAGGGGCTGCGCCGGCAAACCGCTGGTCCATAATTTAAAGCAATTTCGTGACCTGTGCGTAGAAATCTGGTGTCAGATTCTCTGGAAGCCTACCATGGACTTGAAGAATCCATGCTACGCCGAATCACTGCTGTATTGCGATCGAAAGGTGGACCAATATGTTAGTAAGTAGGTGGTCATAATGTTTTGTCTGATCAGTGTATAAGATACCACTTGTTCGAACCTTTGTATTAATTACGACAAGTGTTTTACAATATCTTTTTTGGGTCATATTTTTGGCAACTATTGTACCTTAAAAGTAATAAGTTTCTAATCCATGCATGAAGAATACGATTATGCTTTACTTCTGTGGTGGAACTGTTTTCGTATGGTGGTCTGGTGCAGGTAGGTGGCTGCCGGCACTGTAACCAGCTTACGTGCGGTGAGAGGCGCGGGATTGGCGTTTCCAATGCGACTGCCAGCTACCACTTGTTGCCCCTCTCTGCTGAGCCCTTTGGGAACCGTGTGGCCTGCGGTAGCTTTTTTGTCTGCACTTCTGGACTTAGTAGATGGGAAGGGTATAGCGGATATATCGCTTTCACAGAGTGGAATTGTTGCATAGTCAAACGAAATCACAGCTGATCCTCTGGTTTATATAAATGGCTTACCCCGCAAATTATAGGTTCGCAGTTCAATGTGCTTCATGTGCTACGGTTTATAGACGACATCGTGTTGGAGAAATTCTTGAAAACGATTAAGAGACAAAATGTCGGAGGTTTTCCTTGTTGAAACAATCAATAGGAACTCACAAGAGTGAATCATTAATTTTGCATGAAAGAAATTATTAAAATTGTATGAAATAGACAATCTGAAGATTCAGGATAAAAAAAAAAACACAGATTTTTAACGAATCATTCAGCCAAGGTTGCTTGTCACGTGAACTCCTTGTTTGGACAAACCAGAAAAATTTAAATTATAAAGCTTCCAAAGTTAGTTTGGCCTCACAGTGTAGCCAGTAGTAAACATTAGAGAACATTAACTAAATGGCTTAATGCTGTGGAAATTAATTGATGGACAATCTAAGTACAGTTTTTAGACCTCATCTAAAGTTAATTGGACCTGTTAGTATGGTTTTAAATACCGTAAATCTGACTTTACCCATATATGTTGACAGTCAATATTTGTAACCCGAAAAGCCTTAAACATTAATCTTGATCTTAGTGGCGAAAAATTTCTTGAAGAGTTTAAGATCCTCTGCTACATTTCATTTTGATCATCGGTGTTTAACAAAACCCATTTTTCCATACAGTAACTAACTACCAGAAAGGAACTTTGATTCTGCCACAGGAGAAATGCTTAAGAGGGCGTTGCTGGAAACGTTTGTGTCGGCTGCCACCAGATATCGACGCACATCACTCTGTCTTCTTCGAAAATGCGTTTGAATTTAACCTATCGCATTAATGTACGAAGCAACCAAGCGCACAATAGGTTTTTTTTGTTTAATTGCTTTACGCCCCGTCGACGGCTGAAGTCATTAGAGGCGGGATGGGACTGGGGACAAGGAACAGGAAGGAATGCGACCATGGCCTTTTTGAAGGAAGCATCCCGGAATTAGCCTGGAGTGATTTGGGGAATCCATGATAAACCCAAATCTGGATTCCCGGACGGGGATTCAAACCCACGTCCTCCCAAATGCGAGGCCAGAACGTTAACCGTTCACCCACCACGCTCGGTGCATAGTTAGCAAACAATCGAAGCGTTTGCAAACGTTTCTGTGTTTGTTGTTGGGTAGCTGGATTTGTCTCCATCAACCAAATGTTCGCAAACAACAGCACGTGAGCAAATATTTTGCACTGTTCCAACTGTCACTTCTATCTGTCTAAATGGCTCACAGAAGAAAACTTATTGCTAGTGTTGAATCTTATGTAATTAGGTATTTTTTAAGTTAAAAAAGAGGAGGAAACCTAAATTTTAAATATCGCATTTAAAAAAAAAAAAAAAAAAAAAAAGAAAGAAAAATAAAAGTAAAAAAATTCAACACAACTGCTAAATGACTTATTTTTTTTTTTTTTTTAAATTATCTTACTGTTCAGCAAAGTTTTGATTTTGTAATTTTGCTAATTATCCCAAGAATATATAAACGGCATACAAGTTACAGAGACTATATATCCGTAAAAGTTAGATAGGCTATAACGCTTCTGTTTTTGACTACAGGAGATTCCTACAAAAGTAATATGTAACTTTTTGGAGATTTCAGGGATCTTATTTCTGAATTAATTCTGAAAGTACGAGCAGCTATTATAGAAGCTTTGAAAAAATAAATAAAATAAAGTATAAAGTTTTGTATTGATAATCTCTTCATTTTTAAGTAGTGTGCAATATATAATACGTATAATTCGATTAACAATTTTCACTATTTCACTCCATATTTATATAATTTTTTAGAATTTAAAATTATCTTTAAAACTTTTAAAACCAGATTCCTCTGTTGTAGTTACGAGTATTTGTGTCTTTTGAAAGTCACAGTGACTCTTAACCTCACGTGTTGGTTTGTTTCTCGAGACGGAGACATGTAGGATATCACTGTCCCCCACGCAGCGAGCACGAAAAAAGAATTCCTTTGACGCACCGACACCAGTCGGAAAACCTGCAAACATTTGCAAATCTTTGTTTGTGCGTGCTATTCACATCTCCACCAGACAAATTCTGAGTTTTGAAACATCACAAACGTTATTTATTTGGAATACTGTCAATACTCCAAAGTTAAAGGCAACAAATATATATATATATAAACCTGAAGCAAAAGTATAATCAAAGCATAATTTCCTGTTGATTAAGTATTAGTGCAACATACGACATGCAATGGCGTTTTTTTCTGATAAATTCTGCAATAACTGTTTTATAATTAATGTTACCAGTCTGTAAAATCTAAAATAAATTCCGTGTATCAGTTCAAGACGACGTTAAGGGCTGTTTGAATCTAATAATCCATTTAATCTACTTCAGTCGATACTATTAGCTAAGAAGTAGCAGCGAGTTTATTATACCAAAACGTGATGTGGAAGTAGGCTGATCTCCAAAATCTTACTACCAAATGCATCCACAACAATAGTTATTTTCTTATTAAGTGAAAGTTCTTTCGTCTCTTGATTTTCCTGCATCACTTTAGGCCACACCAGTATCTCATTGTATTTTGAATACGAGATAGAAAACTAGGTATTGAATCGGTGCACAACTGTAAGAAACCTTGGAGTTCTTCTGACATACAACCTCAGTCCAGAAGAACATGTCCATAACGTATGCGCCAAGGTCTCCAAGTGTCTGGGCTTATTGGCACTCACGTTGAGATTTGTCAACATTTCTCAGACACTCGGGCTTTTCTACGGTGCCCATGTCAGACATCTACTCGAGTATCGTAGCGTTGTATGGTCACTTCATCAGCTCACACGGATTCATCAGATCCACAATCTTCAAGATACGTTTATAAGGCTTATTGGTTTTCTCTCCAGTTTCCACTAGAAAGATGTTCCATTGGTTGCTGTTTGAACCCATCTTGGTCTCCATCTTTTTGAGTTGAGACGAAAGTTCAAGGTGTCCTATTTCTACATAGTCATCTTTGGTGTTGTAGATTGCTCTGAGATTCTGCGCTATACGTATTTTCGTTGCCCTTCTGGTACGCGGTTGAGAGAGCTATTTGGTCGACGACATCTACGTACTAACTATGAGGCTACATGTATGGAATCAGTAGTGAGTTAATATAAACTACTTCTATAGTATGTAAATGGAGACTTTCCCGGCGTATTGATTCAATAAAAGTTTCTCGGGAGTCCAGCCGGATGGTGTCATAAAACGACGACGTTTCGACAACCTGCTCGGTTGTCTTCATCAGGTCTATTTTGGTTATTTCTTCTTGTGATTTTGAGAAGAAATAACCAAAATAGACCTGATGAAGACAACCGAGCAGGTTGTCGAAACGTCGTCGTTTTATGACACCATCCGGCTGGACTCCCGAGAAACTTTTATTGATTACTTCTATAGTTATTTGGTTTCCCCCTGTTATTTGTTTATGTTTATTTAATAAGTTTTTTTAAAGTAGTTGTTCATTAGTCTTATTAGTTTTAGAGTGTCTGATAGTTATTTTTCATGTAATTATATTTTTCTTTAATTTTATTCTATAATTGTTTGTTTTGCCATTTTTTTTTATTATCCTAAATAAGGATCATTATGTTTACTTAAAAGTTGTCATATAATATGGTTTTCTGTGAAAAAAATAAATATAAATAAATTAAAATACACCTCTGGATACCTGAATGTCAGTATTTTTTCATTTTATGCCAGCTAAGAAATGACGATATTAAAATCAATGAAATCCGACGTGATAAGCTGGTATCAATGGCACCGGTATAAGTTACACAATTCTTTGATGATACTTTACCATAATGAGTAGCTGTTTAGTTTCACAATATATGGCAGTTTGACTGCTTGTTTAAATAGTTCAAGAAACTCCCCTGTTAGAAAACATACGTAAGGGCGAAAAAAAGAAAAGTGGAACCATATTGCGCATACTTCAAAGGATGAATAATACTACATTTGAGTATAGTGGCAACCATTTTTAATATCATTTTCTGTTATGCTATTCGTTTCTGATTGCAGAGTACAAATTAGTCAAACTGTACAGAAAAGATCTACGACCAGAATTGAACTGAACTCAAAAACTACTAAGCTCGTATAGTAAATTCCAGCATATGGAGCTCTTCATTGGCACCGTTACGAAAAATCCTTCTTCAGCTTTTCAATAGACGCACAGAGGTAACAATATGGTTGTGACACAAACTTCACTAAGCGGTTAGTTATACAAGAGAAGAGGCTCCTATCTGGTTTCGATAAGGCTACATAACCGAGCAGTGTTTCCGAGTTTTACTCGATGCCCTCTGCAGAGGTCGTGACATCGATTACGAGTTACGCTTGCTAGATTATAACGACCTTTTGTCTCTGAACGTAAAACGGTTTCGTGATTGACAGCTCAGATTTAATTGCGTCCTTTAATGGATTAAATGAACAGTTATTTTACTACAGCTGTGTGAAAGGTGCGATTACTAATGCAAAACGGTGGGTGCTGTCGACATGGTAATCATCCATTGAAAATCAGAGCTATAAATCAGAATTAAGATCCTACGGTGGAAGGAGCACCTCTTATACTCATTTATTGTAAGTTCTTTTTATATAGTTTACTGGAACATGACTTACACGTCGGCAGAATGAATTATTTCTGAGGGGTTTTTGTGGACTAAAATGTGATTTCTGACTTTTATTTTTGATTGCTGTGAGCTGTAGCTAATTTTTGTTTATTTTTTTTTGTTTATTGCTTTACGCCTTGTCGACGTAGAGGTTAATAGATGAGGGAGAGGACTGGGGACAAGCACAAAAGGAAGCATCCCGGCATTCGCCTAGAGTGATTTGAGGAAACCATGGAAAACCCAAATCTGGATACCTTAATGGGGATTCGAACCAAAAGCCTCCCAAATGCGAGGCCAGAGCTTTTACGCTCACCCACCACTCTCGGTCTGTGGCTCCTAAAAAATTATTTCCTTCCAGAAAGGCAGGACCAAATAAAGCTGATAGTTTTTGTAATTAGTCTCTCGTCTGGTTTGATACAATCTTACCTCAATGTTGGCCTAATCTCTTCATCTCAACATGCCCATTACCTGTGTCTTCAGTTGCCTGAATCACATATTTCGATCGTTGTCTTCCTTTCCTTGACTATTTCCTAAACTAACAACTTAACTTGTTTGATGTAGTCTTCACGAATTTACAGTCAGCTGATGATACACAACGTTTCAACGATGTGTTGCATCGTATCCATCAGGCATTTATCCCAAGTTTGCAAAGACCAGAGGATTGCCTACCACTACCAAGTGGCTACATGCCAAGTCTACAACCGACCAACCGGTGATGAGGGTTTTCTAACAGCAGATTCATACCTGATAAAGGCGATAAAGTACATCATCGAAACGTTCTATTCTTATAACACCACCTATGAAAACTATATCACATTGGAATTCTGAGATAATCTCCGTTCATACTAGTTAACCAGTACCATATGTATTAAAATGTGATCCACCGTCCTGTCCCTTATGTACCTGCGATTCTGCCACAAACTTCTTTCCTCGTCCGTCATTTCCAAAACACTTTCATTTCGTACTTGTCCATTTAATATTCACGATCCTTTTTTAGCACTACGTTTCAAATTCGTGTTTTCTTTGTTTCTGGTATTCATAAAGTCCACTTGGCATCAAATGACTACTGTGCTCAATACAGTTACAGTTACAAAAAGTTCTAACCAGGTACTGAATCAATACCTGAAACTAAAAGATTTCTCTTTCTGATTTAGTTATTCTTCATTTAACATCAATCTTGCTTCGGCTATAAGCTGTAATTTCCCAAATAATATAATTCACTATTTTCTGCTATTAGATCCAATTTTTATCTTTAACAACTGTTATTCCTATTATTTTCACTACATTTCATGACTTTTTCTTGCTTTGTTTTATATTTAGTCCAAATACTTCCCTCAATATTTTTTTAATGCCACTCAATAATTTACCTCAATACTCCCACCCTGCTCTGCTAACAGAACAATGTCATCAGAAAACCGCAGAGTAACGATTATATCTCCTTCAACATTCACGCTACATTAATTTTTTTTTCCTGTTAACATACACGCCTACGGTCATCCTGTCTTCACCGTGACATTCAAACTTGTGGTTTACATGGGCGAATTGAGCCTTAATGCAAGTTTCGTTAGATCATATCCAGTTATCTTAATTTACAGTTTACTAGTGCAGTTTCAGGTGTCTCTGAGTACCAAAAAATCCCAAGTGTTACTGAGGGAAGTAGGGATAACATTCGGGAAATAAGATGCCGTCCTGATGCTTTCATGTATTCTTTCTTTCCTCGTGTTATTTGGGATTGGAATGCGCAGAATTTAGATTGGTGCTTAGCACCCTCTACCACCCACATTGTTTGTGAATTGCAGAGTATGGATGTAGATGTATCCGACTATTTTTCGTTTACATGTTAAGCTATATTGCTTTTAGACCGTTCAACTTGCTAGTTTGTTGAGCTGAGTTAGAACGGCGTATGGTGCTTTCAAAACAAACTGGGTTCAACTCGCGCATTGTATCGGAAAAAATTGACGTGTGCCTGGTATGGTTGCATTTCTGTAATAACGTCAATTGATCGTTGTTTTTGTTTTTGGATAGGGAGGAGGACGTTACGCAAGTTGACTTTGAGACCTACAATGATTTCAGGAAAACATGGAAAACCGAAATCAGGATGGCCAGACGTGGATTTTAACCCGCGTCGTTCAGGATTCTAGGATCGAGCGTTACCCAACAGGTTCGGTGAAGAAGATTACATATGTTTATAAACAAGCTGATACTGCGTCAAACAAACTCGCGTGGATAATAAAACTAAGATTAGACCGTGATAAGGAACTATAAATGAATACACTAGTGACGTTCAGTAATTGTGGATAGCGCAGTATGAAATACGAGCGGGAATAAAAGCAGCAGCCACAGAAATAGATAACAGAGAAACGGGATACCCGTCTCCTCCAGTAGCTGAAATATTTTGGATAGTAACAGCTAAACGTGGAGAATCCGAAACAATTATATTCTGGGGTTTATGATCAGATGCACTAAGTACTTTCAAAATTCAGAAGAGATCAATAAGAATAATAACGAATCGCAAAACATTGCAATCTTGTAGCATTTACATCTTTGAAACCATTCTGATTTTAGAAATAATGTCATAGGTAAAGATGAAACTCTAAAAACAAATAATTAGGTACATAAACATTACACAAGGAAACAATTAGATTTGCACATTATACATACAAAAATAAAAATGTAACAAAATGAAACAATTTAATAGGGACTGAAATTTTCAATAAATTACCCCATAATATGAAAACAACATCAGAAAGGGAAATTTTTTAGAAACTGTATATGTCATATACGAAATGTACTAACTGAGGTAATTAATTTAAATATCTTGATTTTTAATTGAGGTGTCTGATATCATAATTTACATATATGTTTGCATATATGTTTTAGAGGACAAATAAAATACTACTACTAGAAGCATTCTCTTAACGAACTTCAAGGAACGTAACAATTCCAGGCAACATCAAGATTCGAACAGCGGACATCTCACTCGCCAGATCGCGTACCTCTACGAACTGAGACGTCAGAATCTCTCTTCAAATAATGGATATACGAGGGTGGTTTGAAAAGTTCTCGGAATCACCGTTAGACCTCAGTGCTACCTCGACTAGGTTCCCGCGAAACAATAGGTCATCCATTAGAAGTAAATAGGTGACGTGTCAGTGCTGTAGGTAGAGATCTATGGTGAGAACGTCTCTTTGTTCTAATTTCCGCGTAGTGATTTGCGAAGATGGAAAAAATCGAGATTCGAGCTGTGATTAAGTACTTTATAAGAAAGGTATGAAAGCAAAGGAAATTCATATCGATTTTCAGAACACACTGGGGGACTCTGATACTTTGTGTTCAACTGTTTCCACGGACAAATGAGTTTAAATTTGGTCAGGACAGCTTCAATGATGATCCGTGTAGAGATCGGCCAAAATGTGTAACTACCCCAGAAATTATTGTAGAACTGCATAAAATTGTCATGGAGGATCGCCGACTGAAAATACGAGAAATTGTTGAAGCTCTAAGCATGTCATCTGAAAGAGTTTGGAATTGGAAATTAGAAAATTATGTGCCAGATGGGGGAAATCGATATTGCTTAGAGAATTGGAAGGAGTGGAGGAAAACAACATGATTCCTCTGCATGGTGACCTCCTTCAGCTGCCTCACACACGACTAAAATTGAGGAGACCTGCCAACATGGAAGCAGCTAATCTTGTATGAAGAGTGGAGAAAGGAGTGGGAAGCCAACAGCCCACACAACTGTGAGCTTATAAAAGATCCAACAACCTGTGTTCCAGGATTTAACTTGCCGAGGCGCCTTTGGTGTCAATTGAACAAATTTCGCATAGGTCACGGAATGTGCCATGAAACCACGTATAAGTGGGGTCTCCGAGGAGATGCGTTGTGTGACTATGGTGATATCCAAACTGCTAACCACATTGTGATAGACTGTCCAACAAGAAGATTATCTGGAGACCTTCTCACACTGCATCAGGCTGGGCCAGCTGCCAGAAGATGGCTTGAATCTATAGAGTTAGTTATCTAATTGGCATGTCTTTTGTTATACTTGACATAGGATAATAATAATAATAATAATAATAATAATAGTGTGTAGAAAAGTTGCAACCTTTGACTAACTAGCCGTTAAGAGCTGTGTCGAAACAGGCGAACTTCACCTACCGCAGAGCTTTCGGAAATCAACAGTGGTTTCCGTTTCAATACACGACCGATCTCCATCCTCGCAGTGCCTCTCGGTGGGAAAGCAGATAAGAAAGTGCAGATACGGATGAGTGCGGCAAGAAGCTGCGGCTTGACCCCTACGTGATAAGAAGCGTCGGCGACTTGGTAACCACATCCTGTCACCGCACAGTGCTAACCTGAGCAGACAGCGCTGTCTCTCAAATGTCAAGTACAGCTACTTCAGTGTTAGCGTCGACACAAGGTGAGGTGCTACTGTAGTACAAAGTACCCACCTTACGAACTAATCTATTCGATACTGCAGTGAAGCCATCATATTTATGAATAATTTACCACAAACGCTGAAAGAAATTAAAGTTGAAATTTGTAGAGGACAAAAGTACGCGGGTACAGGAAAGTGTAAAAATGGGAGTATACGGAAATTGTCACCGCAGTGTGTGCTCCATTGCAGTTAAATCTTATATACATACAAAATAGACGTGTGTGTTCCTATATTTCAACCTGCAGCCACTATCTAGCGCAGGCCAATGGTGTCGTGTGTAATAGTAACATGGAGTTTCCCATCGTGCACAATGCTGGCCGAATGCCGGTAGCTGTGGTGGTGTTGAAGAAATGGTGGTTGAAAATTGTCGTCGGAGGTCATTTTTATACTTCGACCAAAGAAATTTGTGTCCCTGTATTTCACTCTGCAATCAAAAATACCTAGCGCAGACCATTGGTGTTTGTGAGTAGTAATAGCCTCAAGTCTCCCATCGAGAACTTTGATAGATTAATGTTGGTAGCTGTGGGGGCGTGGGAGATATGATGGTTTAAATTGGTCGACGAAGGGCGATTTCATATTTCGATGAAAGACATGTGTTTCAGTCACAACTACTTAGGGAAGACCATTGGTGTTTGTGTTGTTTGGTAGTAGTCATAAGCCTCCCATCGTGCAGTGCCATTTGCTGGTAGCATGTCGGAAGCTGTGGGGATGTGGGACATATGGTGGTTGAAAATGGTCGGCCGAGGGTACTTTGTTATTTCGACCAAAGACCTGTGTGTCCTTAAATTTCACTTTGAAAACACTACATAGAACAAATCACTTGTGTTTCTGTATGGTAGTGGACTTGAGTCTATCATCATGCGCTATGGGGGTGTGGGAGATATGGTGGTATAAGGTGGTCGATCTGGGGCGTTTTCCTATTTCGACCAAAAAATATGTGTCCATACATTTAAATTTGCAGCCATAAATATCCTAAGTAGATCACTTGTGTTTGTGTGTGTTTGAGTCTCGCACCGTGCACCACGGTGGTTGCATGTCGGTAGCTTTCAATCAAAATTCTTTGCAAACATGAACGAAGTCGTAGGTACCAGCTAGTTTAATTATATGTCTAAAATGTGTGTGGTTTTTTTTTTTTTTTAACGAGCTATCTTTCTCCCTTCATACCTAACCAAAATCGACAGATGAGGAATAATTTTATAAGATCAAGTTCTCTGTTTTGGTAACATCATTAATTAAGAAAGGAATTTTTTCAAAATTCAACCCATAAAATGGAAAAATTATGAACTATCAAGGTCACGGGTATGCGATAGTTCAGAGTCAAGCTGGTAGGGTACGCTGGCGTTGATGAGGAGTGATCTATTACTACTAAATAGCAGCAGCACATATCACTGATATATTGATAATCTATGTGTGTTTTCTAGAGTAAGATGCCTTTCGGATGTTTTTGTTTCTGTTAGTGAAACATTTCATCATTTCTAATTGTTCCGTAAGACGTTGTAAGTGCTACAAATGAGCCGGTTCTTCTTTCATCCGATTACAAAACACTAACCTTCTATTCGTCTGATATCATATTCGAAATTTTCGTAGGGGTCATCTAGTAGAGGTCACGGGCTATTACCCAAGCGACTACCAATTTCAAACCAAGATCAATATATAGTGATGAATTCTTACACCAAATTGTTGGAAGTTAGATGGATAGATTACATAAAAAACAATCATCATTTATGCCATTACACAAAAACTAACTGCTACATCATTTTTACGTATTTTACATCATTAAAAAATCAAGTTGTTTTGAGCGTTATTCAATAACTGTTATATTTAGTTCAGAAAATGCGAAGAAATAAATGTATAGAACATTGTGACGGGCATTTCAACGGACTCAGAAGCTAGTATACTAATGATAAATTCAGTGATACGGCATGCTTTTTCTTCCAACAGCAACGTCATGAAACTGTTTCTGGAAATTCTGCTACACGTAGACTTATAAAAAAATACGTTACCAGATTTACGAATCACTGGAAGAAGACGGGCTTAAACAAGACGGCTGCATTATAAATTGTCTACAGAGCTGAAATACGCTAAATATTGGTTCAAAATTTTGGAATTATTTTAAAACAAAGCTTTGGGTGCGAGTATAGCGAAGTGCCTGTACCTTCATCATACGACACTAGTATCAGCCCTACCCGCTGTATATGGACGTCTATCTGGGTTGTCTCTCGATAATCAATTGTGATTGTATTGTAACAAATGGCATACGACTTTTGGGCTAGATCATAGATTAGCAAGCCACGTGGGTGAGTGGTCAAACTTCTATATTTCTATTGAGGATCATACAGATTCTATTTCCAGTCCGACATTCCAGATTTTCGTATTTTGTGGTTACACCAAATCACAACAGGTGACTGCCGACATGGCTACTTCAAAAGACTCTTTCTTTATGCACAGAGACCTCGTCAAGGTCGAGCCGTAGCGTATAAATAAAATAAGTAATAAAAAAGCCAACGACATCAGAAAACGCAGACTAAAATTCTACGGTCACATATGCATGATGCCAGATCACAGATTAACTAAGCAGATATTCGACCTGATGCAACCATTAAAAATACCTAACAGTTGGTTCGATCAAATAAGACAAGACCTGGAAAAAGCAAATATCTAGAGATCAGATATCCTAAATCGCAAAATCAACAGACAGAAAATACACAACTGGGTAGTCATGCCAGAAACCTAAGCTACGAAGACCAGCGCAACTTTGATGGAAGAGAGAAAACTTGCCTTCAGTAAACGGATGCGAGAATAGTGGAATGGCAAAAGAAACTCGGATCTTTATAGGTCTCTATGCATAAAATAAATAAAACAGCGGTGGTACCGGATCGTAGAACCTGGTGAGATTTTTACTGGTCTTAAAATTGACATGCGCCCCCAAACAAAGTGATGATACGAAAGGTGACTTCCCGCGGCCGGTGCATTTGTCGACCACGCCGGTCTAACTATCAACTGCGGGACTTGGGTAGGAAGACACCTCTACTGGCAGGCATGGCGCGTTTCTATCCGTCACCGAGACGGTAAATATCAGACGCCAGGGTAGCCGAAACGACACTAGGCAAGTGGTGGGGAGGTGGCTGCGAGGCACATTGCGCAGCTGATAAGATACTCCGTCACTACTACCCCGTGACCATTATTTTTTTAAAAAGCTGAAAAATTTATAATTTATAGACATAAACAGAAAATTACAATTAATAAAAAATTATGCTGCAATAAAATATTTGTAAT
Organism: Vandiemenella viatica; assembly: GCA_031002005.1. Taxonomy (NCBI): domain Eukaryota; kingdom Metazoa; phylum Arthropoda; class Insecta; order Orthoptera; family Morabidae; genus Vandiemenella; species Vandiemenella viatica. Next base: position 220,185,021 of record JARYHS010009186.1, on the reverse strand, counting down.
TGTGCCTTCAGATAGGAACACATAAGAATCTTTCTCCACTCTATAAACAACCTGCTATAAACAAACAAGTTTCATTGCTAAGAACTGGGAGAATTTCTCACTGGTTCACCTTTGTTTGCACTCTATTTCGATATTCATATAAACGAGACGTTGCTTTACGCTTCCACTAAGGCACAGCAGTGTTTTTAATGCGGCGTCTTGAGTGGAGTTCTTTATAAATGTTGAACTAGTTCATTTGCATGAGATCGTCTTTCTCCATAATCCGTGAAGCGAGTTGTCAGACGGGAGTCCTGACCTAACTCAACGTAACAGACCGTACAACACACTGCCTCACTTTACACAGTAGAATGGTCAGAGTACACCAAGGTTTGATACCGACTCAGGTGGAAAGTGAAAGAGATGTGGTAGCCAGACCTCAATACCAGAAGATTACTACTATTTTTCTTTCCGGTACTTACGCTAATATTGCACTTTATTTTTTTATACAACTTGACTTATTCCTGTTTGTGTAACGTAAACTTAATGTAATCCACTCATGTCTGAACACGTATCTTGCTGTCATAGGGTACAACGAAAGGTTTATAAAATCATACTTAATATTCGCTAAACACAGCTGTAACTATTCTCACATAAAATTGCAGCTACTATGATGATATAGTAGTATAGTGTGTACCATTATGATCCGGAGACTACAAAGAATAGTGACTTAGCGAGAGAATTCAGCTTGTTGAATCCACCGCCTCCATCAATACTCAGACTATACCTGTGACCTAAGTAGTAAAGCAAACCTACAGCTTACAAGAAATCCGAAATACAGAGCATTAATGGCTCACACAGAGTTATAGACTTTGCCTCACGGAAGCGAAAATTCTATTTATTTATTTGTGCTTATGACTTTACGCCTTGTCGACGTCGACGTCATTAGAGGCGGGAAAGGACTGGGGGTAAGGAACGGAAGGAATTCAGCAATGGCTTTTTGGAGGAAGAATCCCGGCATTCGCCTGGAGTGATTTAGGGAATCCATGGAAAACCCAAACCTAGATACCCAGACGGGGATTCGAACCCGCGCCCTCCCGAATGCGAGGCCAGAACATTAACCGTTTACCCACCACCCTTGGTGGGAAGTTCTACCACTGCAGGGATTTGAATTAGGGAATCCTCAATTGACAGTACAAACACCAATAATTGTGCCACAAGATAACACCATAACAGAAAGGTCTGGTAGCTCAGTGGTTAAGGCATCTGACTGGCGATCAGAAGGTCCTCGGTTCAAATCCCTGTCTCCGCTTAGATTTTCAAAGGCCTTTAACCCAATCTTCACCTCTGGAAAAGCTTGCTGCGTAGTGTGAAGTATGCCAGAACGCTTCCGTGACTCGAATTCCACGTTAAGGTGTAGGTCTTCTGTAACTAGTTGGACTACTGTGTTAGGTTAGCAGCGACAAGGGGCGCATTGCACGGAGAATTGAAAACCATGTCACATGGTGGCAAAACAATCCATCGGGGTCTTCCATCGAACAATGCAAGAAGATGATTTGATTTGACCCCATAAGAAAGAAAGGTCTTATTCTTGCGTCCCCTTTGAAACTAAAGCTTAGATGGTAATTGAACGTCTATATTTGAACTTAGTCATATTACACGCATATTTTCTGACATAAGAAATACTTATAATAATTTCAATTAATCGGAACTCATTTTGCTCGGAAAATCTGTGCCTTCAGCTTTAGTCTAATAGTAGCGACAGATTGAAGATTATCGTGTTTCCTGTGGCGTGAAAATTCAAGGATCTCAAATCTACAATTTTTTCCCGAATAAGGCAACAGTAGCAAGTGGCTCCGGAGTTCAGCACAAGTTCGGAATATAAATCCTGACGTTTCTCCCTAAACAATTCTCACGGCTCATTCGCTACCAACCAACCACGAGAGTGATGCACAATGTAGTTTTCACAGCTGTTAAGAAGGCGACCAAATATTATGCCGAGACATGTCTGAGTGTCTACTTGTTAGTGCCGGGGAATTTGGCGATTCGAGTTCGAGAGCGTATCACGTCACGACATCACCCAGGCACTAACAGCGATTTGCATAATCTTCGCGTTTCCACATATTATGGCTGCCCAGATTCCACGCTTCGAGGACTCTCGTTTGCTTATAGCGGCACAGTCCCTGAAATATGCTGCAGATAATTCTCCCAACAGCTAAAGCTTAACGAAATCAGCAACGTTTTTGAAACTGAATTTGAAAAATAATTTATTTAGCAACGGTATGAATCAGTAACTTAATTACAGCAGGCTGCATTTTCTTGTGAACTGTAAAGGTTAAAAGACCCCGAATAATTACCAAAAGCACAATTTTTGAGCTTTCTAAGCTACGCCACAAGAATAGTGGTTTTAGAAAGCTTATCACACATATTGGAACACATTGCAAACATCGGATGCTAGAAAATTTTGGTGGTGATGCGCAAACGCCATCTGAGATTCACGTGCTGAAAATGGTTGAACGAACAGTGTAAGAGCCCAACCTACGTTTTGTTTCTTTCTGTAATACTTGCTAAAGAAAAAGTAATAAATGAAACATATAAAAAATTGTTCTTTAATTTTTTAATGAGGTTTACTGCAACATTGGAAAATCTGTAATGGAGAATTACTGTGATTTCAAAATTTACAACATAGAAACAATTTTCCAAAGTCTTCAAATCATTTCCTCTGTCCACTAATAAATTATTAACAATCTGTATACGTTAATCAGAACAGGAATGTATAGTTTTGAATCAAATCTAACTACTATAGTTTAAGACTTTTTACAGAAACATTTTTGCTATAGAATTTTTCATCTCATAACTTACCAGAAACTAGGCTAGAACCAACAAATGAGAATGAACAAACATGAATGACATGTGTCAGAAAATAATCAGTGAAGATCAAGTTTTGGCACCCAATATTCATTTTAGATGGTTCTGCTTTGTAGTATTTGCAAGCGGAATTTAAATACTTTTACCCAATAACTCTACTCTTAATTTAGTACAAATGTTATGTGATACTACTGTAGTTATCTAAGCAAGTGCGTGCCACGATTCTGCATGGCATATCATTTTGAAATAAATCCATGTGGACAGTACACACTGGACGTAGGATAGGGTTAGGTTTCTGGAAAGTGTTGGAAGGAAGTAATGGAACTGGGGTACATAACCTCGATCAATCCATTGCTTTGTTTAAGTGGCGTAGTACGGGATCCATATTATGGGAAGCCGCTGAACTTGTATGTGCAAATTCAGTTTGAGCACGATCAGTAACTAACATGATAAAAGGAGTATCATTGGAAAACAGAAGGTCTGAGAAAGATACATCTAGTTGTATATAAGGCATACTTTGGTGATGAAGCCTGAATGGATTAAGACTGGTACATGATAGGAAGAGGTGACCATGACTTTTTTTTTTAACTGCTTAACGTCTCTTAACAGCGAGGTCTTTAGAGACGGGAAAGGATGGAGGGCAAAAAATGGGAAGGAATTCGGCCATGACCTTTTGATGGAAGCATCCCGGCATTTGCCTGGAATGATTTGGGAAACCATGGAGAACCCAAATCTGGATGCCCGGACGGTGATTCGAACCGCCGTCCTCCTGAATGCGAGGCCAGAACGCTAACCGTTACACCACCACTCTCGGTGTGACCATGACCAAAAACTAACAGTTTCTAGCATAGGGAATAGCTCAAGACTTTCAGTTGAAGGTAATTTGTCAGAGACCTTGAATAAATTATCGAAATTCGAAAAATTAGTGCAATGTTAAATAATATACATGCAAGAAAATTACCGCTGGGACATGAGCTCCATCACAGTAAAAAATCAAATAGTAATGAATTTAATTATAGTTACGTATTATATAAATATAAACAACTAAAACAGATTAGGAAGAAATAATACCACTCAATAATAAAAAGTTAGAAAACCTAAATTATTGCTTGTGAAGATTGTTTTCCTAATGCACTGGTTATCACAATTATTCATGTGTCAAAGAAAAAAAAAATAGTAGGGCCTAACTCTGGATAATAAAACTAAAATTTATTTCAATCCAGTAGTGTGGAGAATTTAATAAATTCTTATCTCTTTTGTCTAATGCTTTACAATTTGTCGTCATCCTGGTTATTACAAGATAGGTGACAAGGGACGATAAGGATTTAGGGAAACGATATAAATTTCTGGATGGATGGACGGGGATTTGAACTGGTGTCCTTCCAAATACCACGCCCCAATATTAACCTCACACCCATCAAGATACACTGGGACATTGGTACCAGAGTAATTGAATAGTGCAAGTGAGTGTAGGGAAAATGGTTGTGGCGGCATAGAAGCAGTCGGACACATGTGTAGCGAGCGTCCTTATCTACACGATTAATGATGCCGAGTAAGTCTCCATTTATATCGTGCTGTACGGCTCCAGCGTCCAGTCATGTTCTTTAAATCAGAACAACAAGCGGACAACGAGTACATTACTCCAATTAGCTCACATTAACACAGACATCTTCTACATTGCGTCAAAACAATGTTTTTGGTTGACAGTTTATCACCATTCAATCTGATCGTTTTAACGTAAGCATTAAAAGTATCATATATTCTGTTTCATACTAAATACGGTGTTTCTGTAATTTTATTTGCAGTAGCTGCTATTCACTTTACTGTACTGAGAATGTCCTTTCTTCGTCTGAAAGTACAATAATCTTAACTTTTACTATGTCACATACCCTATTATCATTAACGCCATTAGTATTAATCTTATTTTGTTGAAGAATACAAGCTTAGGTAATTTCCATGTTGCTTTTCTGTCCATTATTAAGGTCCTAGACTGCAGCATCATTACTAATATCTATTTTATATAGAACCAAATTCTCTACATAGTAAGAGTTATGGTAAAATAATTTATGAACATCTGGGAATAACCTGGACAAAAATTAATTGCATTGTTTTTGCGTCAGTCAGTTATAAAGTCAAATTCATTCTTGTGTCTTATCGTGAACCTCAACCTTTAGCACCTGACATTACCAGCTTTTTACACTTAACGAAAGAATTGTGGGTATCTTTCTGTAGCAATCAAATAATGAAACACGATCTTCTGGCGTAACGTGCCGTCACTAAGAACTTCTCAGAAAGGTGCCACTTCATTTTTGTAATGCCCCTTGAATTTCTCACAAGCATATATTCATCCGAAATATTCTAGCATAAAAATATGACAATTTGGCAGTTATCAGCAGTGTTACCGTGAAAATGCAACATTCTGAAACCAGTAAGAAATAAAAGTGCCCACCACATTCTTGACTGAACTGAGAGTTCAACTTGTGGTAATGACGTAGTGTGAAACTCATGTCGGCCTAATTTGACACAAAGAAACAGTTCACCCATGCCGAATGTTTCCAGACTGTACACAAATGACTCACCACCGTTTTCTTTATGGAGCTTCAGGCTATATGGTTTGAAGCACTCAAAACTTTTACGAGTGCAAATTTTTTTTTACTCCCAGTTTGGTCCTGTGTTGTGTATATGAAATTCCAAGTTTCTTTCCGTGTTCCTGGTTTAAGGCTAGGTTAAAACTCCCTGAAACCTTGTAGAATCGCCTTGATAAGCTTAAAAACAGCAAGAGAAATCTCCAAACTGTAGCTTGCAAGATTCAATACGTAAATAAATCTTTCATCGATCAGATAAATATTTACGTTAGCATCTGAATAAAACGTTTTTTATGGAAAGAAAACTTGGGCACAAAACACATGATATGTGCATATAGTTATTAAAAACTAATTACTTCGGTATAGGACAAGTTATAAATTAAATTTTATATATTACATCAACCTGCTTGTGTTTTAATGCGTAGGATATACACTATACGCAAACATACAAAAATAAAATTAAATTCCATACAATCAAAAACAACAGTGGCATCGTCATGACAAAAATTCTAGAGTTCCATCTTCAATGAAATCTCGTAAATATATATTCCTTACTTGGCTATACTATTTCTGGTATACAGTGGCTGCGTAGAACATTATTACGTATCCCTGTATGCAGGGGCGGATCCAGGGGGGGGGAGGATAGGGGGCTCAAGGCCCCCCCCCCACAAAGTATCTAGATCCATCCCCAACATTGTAATTTTGGAGAGTTTTTTTTTTTTTTTTTAGCTCTACGGATTTGAGGCCCGAGGAGACTATAAATGCTACTTTGCCCGACTCAAGCCCCCCCCCCCCCCCCAAAGCCAAAATCCACTATAAGCAAGCCCTCCCAACCAAAATCCACTCAAGCCAATCCCCCCAAAACCAAAGTCCGCTCAAGCCCCTCCCAAACCAAATTCTGGATCCGCCCCTGTCTGTATGGCTATATTTATGGCATATGAATCAAAGAATAGATGGAGAAAGGTAATTCTTGCATTTACCGTAGACTCGAGTTAATGACGCTGATGAAATGAAAAATAGCGTCAAAATAATTTTTATACCTTTTGGAAGACACTAATAGTAAAGTAACATTCGGTCTGCAGTAACGTTTATTAGCAGTACATATAATTTGGCTTCATACGAGACTGCTTTGATGTGCTACATGAGACGAATCTTAAACATATGCTGAGAAATGAGTGAACAGGAGCAGGAGGTCGAGGTATTTGCTTACTGTAGGAATGAGACGAAGATAGTTGAGAAAGTTTGGTGCGTATTTAAAGAAAAACGAGCCAAGCAGTGTTTGGCGCCTGAAGCACTCACTATACGGAGCCCCTGTGATATGTCAGTCGTGAAGAGGAGAATAAGTTTTGAGGACTATTTTTCTCAACGTTTTGCGGTGTCACAGTGGATCACGACCATATGTTTGAGCAGACGTGTCAGATATCATGAGAAATGCTGATGGTAAACAATTTATCAGCTGTTTTCCTACGCTCTCTGCTGGTGATGCTGCGTACCAATCACCAGTTTGATTCTGGCCGAGGTCATCGGTAGTTTTAATTACACATTTTTCTCGTTTTTTGTTGTTGCCTATACTGCGCACTATAGAAGCTTGTAATTTACACATAATTAGTTAAGAAAGCATATATGCTACACTTTAGTCAGTTATATGACCCAAACGGCCAAATGTATTTATTAAAAAAAATTACTAATAATAAGAAAGTGATACTCGGAAGAACAAACTCGCAGCGACTTTCTGGTCAGCAACGCTATATAACTCGTATTGTTAGTGCCTGCTGGAATGTCTAAAAGCAACTCACTCCGAAATGTAGCTAGGGATAATTGAGAACGAATGATACTTTCAAATTTATTTCATTCTATGTTAAAGACGTTTTGATATTAATATTGATGTTAAATATTTGATCGTTCATAAGTGAACTGAGTAAATACAATGAGTTTAAGAATTAAAAGGACAATAAATGTATTTGCTTCTTACTATTGGTATTAATTTTCCATTATTGATAGAATTCACTCCTCGTGTTGGGTTCCGAATTTGAATGTATTAAACTAAAAGTTCATTATTTTGTGGATAAATTTCTAACTTGAATACCAAGTTTTTTAAAATGAAATATATTAATTGATACATAATAGTGCTGGGTATTTTTCAAGTTTTCCTTTAGAAAACGTGGAACGTCATGAAAATTTACCAGTCATCATTTTTTACAAAACAAAAATAGGTATCTTGTGAACTTCTGTAGACTTGTTTAGGACTACAACATTGAACTGTATGTAAAAAACCAATAATTTCTCAGATTGCTTTGAGGATGGAAGTCAGCACACTGTAGACCTAACACTTATTGTCTTAACGATGCACACTTTAGCTTTCCATGATTGGGTGACTTAATTGTAATCGTTACATAATTTCAAAGCAATCCGGTATGAAAAACGAAAGCTGTATAGTGTCACAATAAATTACTTGTGGCTTTACGCCTCGTCGACGTTGAGGTCATTAGAGGCGGGATGGGACTGGGGACAAGGGACGGGAAGGAATTCGTCCATGGCCTTTTGTAGGAAGCATCCCGGCATTCGCCTTGAGTGATTTGGGGAAACCATGAAAAACCCAAATCTGGATGCCCGGACGGGGATTCGAACCGCCGTCTCCCAGAATGCGAGGCCAGAGCACAACAATGATTGCAGGATTAAATGAAGAGCACATGGGAAATCACCACATTTTGTGGAGCATGACGTAAGTAAATGCTGCCTAGCCAATCATTACATAGTAGAACGAAACATTGATTTTTTTTCCTTCCTTTACGGCAAATAGACGTCGAGGTCATTAGAGCTAACAGGGGAAGGGAAGGTGAAAGGACGGGAATAAATTCGGCCGTGGCCTTTTGAACGAATCATCCCGGATTTCAGAAAACGATTGAAAACCGAAATCTCGATAGCCGAACCGGGATTTGAACACGCGTCCTTCTGAATGCAAGGCTCTAGCGTTACCGTGGTCCCACCGGATTTAGGTCAATGACTATTGCCTCCATTGTCATACACTTGTAAAATATTATTACATGCGGAGTAAATCACGTTAAATCACCAGCAGGAGTTCTATGCTGATGTAAATCAAAACTGACAGAACGGTGACTGTTGAACGGTATATAAAAGCTGTATTTTACGGATGCAAAAAGTTTGCAAGAAAGAAAATGAAAGTGGATTCGAAGAATAAGTGAAAAAGAGTGACAAATATTATGGAGAGTAGTAGAAATAACTTCAATAAAAACTGAGGAAATTCATCAAAATCTGGAACCTTTTATTTATTTATTTTTTTCTCTAACTCCTTTACTCCTCGTCGACGGCTAAGGTACTTAGAGGCGGGATGGGACTGGGGACAAGGAACGGGAAGGAATTCGGCCATGACCTTTTTGAAGGAAGCATCCCGGCATTCGCCTGGAGTGATTTGGGGAAACCATGGAAAACACAAATCTGGATGCCAGGACGGGGATTCGAACCGTGTCGTCCCGAATGCGAGTCCAGTTCGTTAACCGTTCAACCACCACGCTCGGTGCCTTTTCTTTAAAATTTTTTTTATCAGAAACGTGACTTTAAGACTTTATTTTTGAAGAACTTCTTGGACACACAGTATTCACGGTGATGAAAAGTCAAAAAAAAGACATTCGTCTGAGATTCTGTACCAATAAAAAAAAAATATTTTGAGGAGTGAAGTACGCATTCAACAAGATCTGCAAATCCTTCTTAAGCAAAACGTCTATCAAGAATAAATTGGATGTTTCATCACAATATCAGATTTTTCAGGATTCGCTATTTTGATAACAGAAGACCTCGGAAGGAAGGATATATAGATAAATAGTAAGACAGGGTATGTGTACCTGACTAGGATGTCAAGTGCTAGTATAGTATAAATCAAATAAAACTGTTGGGAGAGTCATCAAGTAAAGGTACTTCTCTTTTCTTTCATTTTTAAAAAAAAACATAAATAAAAAAAAGTAAAGACATTTTTCGATCTGGCGTAGCGAAAACACTTGTTGTCAGCACGAGCGGGGGACGCCACAAGTGTGTTGTTTACCTGAGGGCGCGGTGGCGCATGTCTGCGGCGCGGCGGTCAGCTGGCGGGACGGCGACCAGTCAGAGCCCGGCGACCTGCCGCGGAGGAGGCGCACACCGCCGCATAGCACACCACCACACACGAACGAGAGACAGCACTCGCACCGAGAGGACTGCGCCGGACTACTCGCGCCCGCGGCCGACACACTGACTGCCGAGTGGCGTCTAGACGCGCCGTGCCGCGCCGCCGGCCCGGTCACGTGCCGGGCCCCCACCCCGCGGCCCCCGCCCCCCGCCGCACCTCGGCTCCATTCAGCCAAAATCTTCGCGAGCGAGCGAGCGAGCGGCCAAACTGCCGGCGGGTGTCGGGGCTGCTGGACCACTCAGTTCCCACGACCACTGGCGCTGGCCAGCACGCACGCAGCCGGCCACGGTAGCGCAGTGGTCGCCACTTTGCTTCTGGCTAACACGCGGGTCACTTTTCGTTTACACGTATCATCGCAAATCAACCACTCGATTCACTTCAAGGTGGCAGCATACGAACTTGTGCGTGTTGGAATGGATTTAATTAGAGGAAACATCGCATCCATGAATTACGTGAGGTGTTTTTTCGGATATTCGGACCCCCCTCCCCCCATCTCTGGTGAGACGTCTGGTCCGACAACCCCCCCCCCCCCCACTGGTGAGATTTGGTCCGTCCGTGAGACCCATTCCCCTAGAAAACGCCCTCGCAAAATACCCCCCTAAAATCGACTTTCGCGTGTTTCTTAGACTTTTTTTTTTTTTGATCTACAGTCCAAATTTCCAAAACCTCACGTGAGATATCCGTAGACTCTCCCTCTCCCCCTTGGTGAGATTTCACCGGACTCCACTCCCCCCCCTCCCCCCCCATTTCACCTTACATGGCCTCAGCGACATTGCTGAAGAAGTTGATATTTGAAGACAAAGTGGCATTTAAAAATCATCTTCGAATGTATGAATTAAAATTTGAAGAAATTCCATCAAAACATCTCGCCACTAATAACCAAACAGAATACTACGATGAGACAATGTCTACCGGCTAAATTAAAGCTAGAAATTACTCTCAGGTTTCTTGCAACTGGTAACAGCTTTGGAACACTTGAACATATCGAATCCTGTCTTTTCTTTAAAATTTATTCAATGATGTTTGAGTCATCTAAAACAATGTTATTTTTTTTAAAAAAAATTTAAAAAACCTTTTTATAAAATCATTTTCATCATTTTATTACTACATGTTTAAAATGTACAATGGTCTCTTCAGCAAATTGAACTACAATAAAACAATCATTTTAAATGAAGTAAAAAGTAATTATACAATTTTAGATGTTTTTAACGTTTTTTTTTTTTTTTTTTTTTTTAAAAAAAAAGAACATTGTTCTAGATGACTCAAATATCTTTGAGTAAATTAAATAAAACAGGGTTCAAAAACTCTTAATTTGTAGAAATGGCATGGAATAAATTTAAGAAAGTCACATGTTTCGAAAAAACATTCAAAAAATCAGTATCTCGATCATAGTAAGACTTTTACTAAAATAAAATTTTGTCATATAGTGACCTACCTGCGGATTCAGGATTATCCTTTCATTCCTGGATGCCCTGTATAAGATGCGCTTCTGAAATTTCAATAGAAAACACTTCCATAGAGGAGTTTCAGCATTTGAATACCTAGGATACAACCACAGCTAAACTCTAGAATACTTCACCAGAGTTACAGGAATAATAAATATCACCTTCAGACCAGATCTTGTTCAACAGCACACAATAATCAGGATATATAACATCCTGGTTAGACCTATCCTACTGTACGGCAGTCAGGCCTCGACACTCCGCAAAGGTGACGAACGGAGACAAATGAACGCCGAGATCTGATTGATGAGGAGAACAGCTGGTCACACATTACGGGACAAAAAAAAATAAAAATAAAATCATATGATATCCTTAAGGAACTCAAAGTTAAACCAGTTCACCAAACTGTGCAAAACTGCAGAGCATCTTGGACAGACTACGTACTATGGATAAAGACTGACTGTATCACACGATAAATTCTAAAATACCGACTCAGATGCAGGAGAGATGTAGAAATACCAGCAAGGAGATGGACTGCGACCGTAGAAGGTCACCAGGCGTAACACTGGATAGGATACCTGTGTCAGTGGTCCGAAACAATTGTGCCTCCTCAAAGTGAAAAGTGTGGCGCGTAGATTTCATGATCCATTCGTTAACAAACATCTTTAAATTAATATACAAGAGGAATTCGGAGGTTTAAAAGCAAACAGTACATTGTAATTAAAACTTCCTGCAGTTCCTTTAGACACTTTTTGGTTGGCAATAATGAATGAATATCCAGCTATCTCCGAGATATGATTTGCCGTTTTCAACTGCATGATTCTCGACGTTGACTGAAATTAAATCACCAAAGAAGGAAGAGCTCAAATCCGTCTATGAAGAAATGAGACTTGCATTGTCAACGATTTCTCCACGGATAAGACAGCTGTGTACCATCAGGCAAGTATCACATTGAAAGTATAAGTACGAACAATTAACCCTTTTAATTGTGATATAAACGTGGCTGATTTTTAATTATATGCAACCCGTTGTTTTTTTTTTTTTTTGTGTCGCGGAGCTGCATGTATCGGAAAAAGTTGAGTTTACAGTGGTTTGTCGTGTTGAGTCATGGATAATTTATGGCGTGCCACGAGAATAAAAAGGTAGCCGACCACTGGCTGTAGCGGGACGGTTTCCGCTCTCTATCACTTTAATACCCTGTTCGTAACAAACTATCCATCTAGCTATGACCGCCGTGACTTAGCTGTTGGGATAATGCGCTAATGCTTACGAAGTAGCGATCTGGTGGCTCAGTGGTTAAGGTGTTCGACTGGGTATTGAAAAGCTCCCGGTTCGCATCCCTGTCTCAGCAGGAATTGTCATAGGGCCTTAACCCGACCTTCACCTCTGGCACAGCTTGCTGTGTACTGCGAAATACCCCAGAACGTTTCCGTGGTTTGGATTCCACGTTAAACTGTAGGTCCCCTGTACCCGGTAGGATTGCCGGTTTAATTTAAGGCATCCCCCTCTCTTTTTTTCACCCACGTGACTTGACTCAACCAACCCCTGAATGTCTTCTCAAGAATCGGGTATTGAGCTAATTTACGCCTTGAGTCTCCGAAACCATCTTGAATTAACCCTTGAAAAGATAAACTATACGGGCAAACCCTGTACCGTTACATGGCCTATACGGAGTCTTTGTTCCCTCGTACTGTTGTGGATTTAAATGAACATAATGGAGATTAGTCTCAGTGCAATGCTCGCTCTGCCTGAATTACCCTCATCGTCAGCCTATGATCAGCAATCATGGTTCACCGATATTTTTCTGTGCGTGGAGGCGGGATTACTGTGTGGTAACAAGTGAAGACATAACCTCGACTGTTACCAGGTAATCGCTGAAAGCCTTAGTCACTGTCTCCTGTCGCTGCTAACCGGAATTGTAATGGCGATCATCTTTGCGTATACAGATGCGTAGATCCGTGCCTGACCTTTGCGGATGAAGAAGTTTTGCGGAAGCGGATGTGGAAAAATAAATTTATAACTATTTAGATTTTAATATTTTATTAAAAATCAAGATAAGTATAATTTTTATCACAAATTCTTCATTTTGCATAAGTATAGTCTATTTCCGTATAAGACTTCGATACTGATTTATTTTTTGCCTCACAACAGAAAACGTGGGGTAATTTAACAAGTTAATTAAATTATTTACGTAACTACGCATGAGTCAACAAAACAATCTTTGTATTATAAACTTTGCGGAGTTCACTACTCGATTAATTCGAGCGACAAGTACAAGGTCACGCCATCACAGGATGTCCGTGCCCGCCGCCCACCTTTCCACCCATTCACAGTCAAACTTGTAGGACCTACGCCGAAGACTATGTAGGAGTCTTACTGGGCAATGAAAGGGATTGAAGGACTACACGTAGGACGTTCTTAGATGGTTCGTGGTTTAATTAATATGATAAATAACCAGTCCACCATATAGTTCACTTTAAACTTGTTTTTATTTTTCATAAGCACGATGTCAAATATATTGGTTACATGCATACATTCAATCCAGCGATTTCAGACACACCAATAACATCAGGAGAGGCAGGTTGGATGTGAACCCCATCCCAGTGGTAATTGGTGGTAGGACTCAGTCTTTTTTAGGCCAAATGTCAAGAGTAGGAAGAGTTATTTAAGAAATGTACATAATGGTATTACAGTAAAAAATAAAGAATGTCAGTCTAAAATAGCTTTGTTCCATCAGAACATTAGGGGTATCTCAAGCAAACTTGATGAGTTCATAATATCTATAGAAGAAACCCAAAAATCATTGAATCTTAACATAAATATCGTATGTCTGACAGAACATCATCTGAAGAATTCTGAAATAGGTCTCCTCCCTTTTATTGGATATAGATTAGCTTCTTGTTATTGCAGGTCAGAGATGAGAATGGGTGGTGCAGCAATATATGTAAGCGAAAATACCGAGACAAAATCGTTAGATGTAAGTAAATACTGTATAGAAAAAGATTTTGAATGTTGTGCAATACAGTTAGAATTAGAAAACAAATATCTTATAGTGCTGACAGTTTATAGGGCTCCCACAGGAGACTTCAGTAAATTTTGTAATAAACTAGAGGCGGTTCTAATAAACTTATCACGTACTAAAAGGGAAATTATCCTCTGTGGAGACTTCAACATAAATTTTGCTGTAGAATGTAACCAGACAGATTATCTTCTAGGAATGCTTAGATAATTCAATCTCTATCAAACTGTAAATTTCCCAACTAGAACACAAAAAGATAGTAGTACCATTATTGATAACATTTTTGTAGAGCACAATAAATTAGAAATATATGAAACAGTTCCAATGGAAAATGGTTTGTCAGACCATAATGCTCAAATAAATATTTTGGATGTTGTGGGAAATGAATGTAACAAAAAGAAAGGATTTGTCAGAGTTAGGCCATTAAAGAACAATTCAATAAAAATATTAAATGATGAACTTCTCAATGAGGACTGGAGCACTGTTTATAAATTAAAAGGGGTAAACAATAAATTCAATTACTTTCACCAAAGGTTTTCAGACATTTACAAAAGGTGTCTCCCTACAAAACTAGTTCCAATTGGTCAAAAACGAGTAAATAAAAATTGGGTTACAGTTGGTATTAAAACATCTTGCAGACATAAAAGGGAATTGTATGTAAAAGTTAGGAATACTGATAATATGCTTCTCAGACAACATTACAAAACTTACTGTAGAATTTTAACCAAAGTAATAAAAGAAGCTAAACGTTTGGCCATAAACGATGAGATTAGTAGTTCAGATAATAAGATAAAAAGTGTTTGGAACATTATTAAAAGAGAAACAACTGTATCATCCCTTGAACATAAACCTATATCTATAAGCATTAATGATAAGCTTGTAACTGACCCCTCTTATGTAGGAAATGCTTTCAATAACTACTTCTTAACAGTTGCTGAAAAAATGAAAGGAAAATATATTGGGAATATGGATGCTATAGCAATACTTAAATCCTTGTCACCAAAAACAGCACCTATGTCTATATTTCCCACCAGTCAAAATGAAATTGAAAAAATTATTAAATCCCTCAAAAATAAAAAGTCATTTGGTTATGATGAGGTTTCAACCCATGTAGTGAAACAATGTAACACCAGCATTAGTAGAGTTATTAGTCATATTTGTAATAGTTCTTTTGAAGAAGGTATCTTCCCTGACTCACTCAAGAAGTCAATAATCAAACCGCTTTATAAAAAGGGTGATAACTCAAAAATTGAGAATTACAGACCCATTTCACTTCTACCAGCATTTTCAAAAATCTTTGAAAAAGCAATGTACAGAAGGGTGTATGCACATTTACAAAAAAATGACCTACTCAGTAAAGTACAGTTTGGTTTTAGACAAGGCGTTTCAACAGATTCAGCAATTTTTGCTTTTGTAAACAACATACTGGAATCAATGCATAAAAAATTAAATTCCCTAGGTATATTCTGTGATCTTGCTACGGCTTTTGACTGTGTTGATCATGAAATTCTACTAGGTAAATTAGACCACTATGGAGTTAGTGGTAAGCCAGGACATTGGTTTAAATCATACCTGGAAAATAGAAAGCAATGTGTATCACTGAAAGATGTTAATACAGGAGATGTTATAAACTCAGAATGGGGTATAGTTAAATGTGGTGTGCCTCAGGGTTCAATTCTTGGTCCTCTGCTGTTCTTAATCTATATAAATGATCTCCCACATATACTAGGTGATAATGAACACATGGTGCTCTTTGCAGATGATACTAGCATATCCTTGAAAGACCCATCAGCACAAAACCTCGAAAACACAGCAAATGAAGTTATAAAGAAAATTAACAGGTGGTTTAATGCCAACAAACTAATACTTAATGTAGAAAAGACACAGTTACTTCAGTTTGTTACAAAAAATAAAACAAAGGACAGCTATAATGTATTGTCAGAAGGAAAAGCAATCGATGAAAGCAGTTTCACAAAATTCCTGGGTGTATATATTGAATTGAACTGGAAACAGCATATTCAACAACTTCTTAAAAAACTGAATTCTGCAACATTTTCACTGAGGGTAATATCTAGAATAGCTAATATAGAAACCAGAAAGTTAGTATATTTTGCATATTTTCATTCCCTGCTCACTTATGGCATCTCATTCTGGGGAAACTCGTCACAAGCACAGAGGGTATTTAAATTGCAAAAGCGTGCTATAAGAACTATTTGTGGAGCAAACCCACAGACACCGTGCAGAAATCTATTTAAAAACCTGGGTGTTCTAACAATGCCAGCACAGTATGTATACTCTGTATTATCATTTGTAGTAGAAAATCCTGAACACTTCAATCTTAATGCTGACATACATAGCCATAATACTAGGAATAAATATAATATTCACAAGGATTACAAATCACTGTCAATTGTTCAGAAAGGGCTAACAGTTACTGGAGCTTCCTTATTCAATGTATTACCAACAGAAATTAAATGTTATCTACAAAAACCCAACTACTTTAAGTCCAAACTGAAAGAGTTTCTACTTCAGAACCCATTTTACTCTGTAAAAGAATTTTCTTCTTGGAATTTGGTAACTAAGAATGACTGATAAAATAGTATATATGGTGTATGGAAGGGGAAGGTGACAAAATTATCCACAATTACTAAAATGATATATGGTTTTTCTTTCTGTTGAAACTTGACAAATGAACTAATTACACTGTTTACAAAATTTCACTTATATATAGTAACTAACATGGGATAGCATGCACTCAAAAACTGCTGTGAAAAATTATCATATTAACAGGTTTTTAAGTAATTGACTGCTTATGAGTTGTTGGTAATATAATTGATATTGCTAATAGGTGTGTGTACTGTTCCACATAAATAGCAACTAACATAATATAATATGTAGTCACAAATTACAGTGAAACCTTACATGGTAACTGGTTGGTAAGAAAATAACTGGTTATTAGATGCTGGTAACAAGTGTATACACTGTTCCACATAATAAGTATTAATTAACTCGGGATTGTATTTGTAGATTACAGGAGATATTGGTTATACTAATGGGTTGTTGCTAACTTGTTGTCAATATATAATAATATTATCAATTATATAGTAATATTGACATTACTAATAAGTGTATGTACTGTTCCACATCCCCGAGATTATTCTCACATGGGATCAAAGTGAACATATCTATCTATCTATCTACTTCTTCCCACAGACAGTACAGTCCTTGGCCGTCGTAAATTGAGTCTGTAAAAACTGTTTGCCTCGGATGTTCGCCTTATATAAGCTCCATCGAAATTTCTAGAACACTACAAATGCTTCCGACAGATATTTCTCGGACATTAACAATACTTAAACAATTGAAACATATTAAAAACAATCAGAATGAATACAAATCATTTTCAATTATTAAAAAATGGTCAGTAATGGAAATTAAAGTTACTTAAACACAAAATTATCCACAGAAATCATTTTAAACTGTAGCATATTGTTCTTTAGACATCGTAACTAGCATTAATACTTGAAATTACAAACATTTAAGCAATTCCCTTTCACAATTCTGTTCTTATACATATTAAATGGCATCTAAATAATTTCTTTTCATAAAACAAAGTCTATATACATTGATTTACAGTAAATTGCAAAACAAACATACCAGATCATATTCAACCAAACTCTAGCTTACTACAAATGCTTCATAAAATACAATTCCATTTAAGTTTAGGTTTGAGGGTTGTTGCAACGTGGTGGATGTTGTTGGACTCCCAGACAACCCACACGGGCTCATGACGTCCAAAATGCTACGATGTTAGATTGTGATTGGAGAAAACATCCTGCACGTGTGCGATAAGGACACTGGTGTGCCGCAAAAAAGACCTCTTCTAGTAGCGTGAATGGATGAGTTATTTAATTGTAGTACATTGATAACTGCTCTGTTGGCTTACTTGGTGGACGCAGGGTAGGAGAGGAGATGGTGCATAATTCCTAATCACCAGATTGTGCATCGGACAACTAGGTTATACCCGGAACCTCTCAACAGTGCGTATGAAGCGAGGGTCAACCGCACTATAGATGATGATTTGTCTGCTGGAAGGGGAAGTTAAGAACCTGGTGTCCTTCGCAAGAATAGGCCCGAATGGCATCCATTTTTCATTCATTTAAAACACAGACAACATACTGCACTGAACATCTCATCACGGTCTTCCACACAAAACATTAATCATGTATATTCTACACTTCTAAGGAGAAATCAAACCAGTTTTGATATTTCCCTTCCCACAACCTAAAGGTTGAGGAGAAGAAAAATATAATTTTAAGATAGTTATACCTTAAGATAAATAAATAAAATTATTTTTCCAATATAAGACACACTGTTGTTGTGAGTTTCAGAAAAATAATAAATATTAAACTAATTACAGGAAATTAATAACTAGATTGGCTAGTCTGTAAGCTCGATTGGAGATGATTAATACCATTGATCTTAGCAAAGAGAGTGTAGTTGGGTATACTCTATAACGAGCTACCAGTAGTGAGTCGAGAATGAGAAGAAATAAATGTTTTAATTTAGAGTATAAAAAAGAACAAATTTGTAAAATGATTCAAGCAGTCATTAAAATAAAAATGTTAACTAGTGAAAACTTGAAAAGAGTTATTTAACATGTAATAGATTGTTGTCAGGTCGACCATTTACTTTAACCAGCACAGTTGAAGCTATCGCTCGATATTCAAGATACAGAATGGGCTATAAAATAGATAACTACGTTATTCGCACGGGTCTGTAGCACCCAAGAGCGAGTCTAAAGGAAAAATTACCTCTCACGCAGTGCTCCAGTGTTTTCTGCTTGAGTTGGCGAAGCACTCGCCGCGTGTATATTAACAAGGCAGGCGGCTACTCGTACCGCCTGCAGAGCCTTCCTGTTATCTTCCGCTCCAGGGGTTCCCTGGCAAGTGGTCTAACGTGTACTCTGCATGTCATACCATCTCAAGTGGGCAGTATTTCCTTACCTTCAGCCCTCTTCTTTCACAGAGATTAAGTTTCTGGTTGATGTTTGGAGGAGGGGCTACTGTAATATTTATAGCGCGAACGCATGTTTCTATTACGCTCCTCAACGAAGTTTTCATTAAGGTTTGTTTCCAGTTCAGCACCCACTGCTGTCCGGACGACGTTGAATACAATTCCAATATAGTAATACAATTCCTTAAGAGTGTTCCTTAAATTCATAATCACGTGTATATATACAAAATCTTCATTATTTAATTTCCGAAATCCGACAACGTCACGATAACAGAAGTATGGTGTTGCTTTCAGGAATAAGTATTTTTGTTTAGCATTTTTCACCTTTATCTTTGAAATGGGCGTGTCTTACGTCATACTGTAATACTGTAGGTAATATGCACAAGTTCATACTTTCGTGACTTGTGGCAGGTTATAATTTAGCTAGCGATCAAAGACAGTGACGAAAAGAAGCTAGCCGTAATACCTAAGTTCGTGAAGAGGTAACAGTAAAGTTGTAAAAATCTCTTTCGAATGCACGCACAAAGCAACGTCACATGTTTAAGTTCTTGTACGTTCTCAATCCATTTAAAAAAAAAAAAAAAAAGAATTCAGTTACGTGCGAATATGGATACATAGAGAAGAGAAACATTATATTACCATAGGCTGCAGATATGACGTTCCTGAATACAATGGCGCAGGAAAGACATAAGATCGGGAATGTTCCGTAAAGAGATCCCAGTCAATGAAAAATTGCCATAGCGAGATTGCGATAACTTTGACACATCAAACGGAAGCGTATCAAGGATGTGGCTAGAAAACGAACTGAAGGGTGAAAGACCTAGAGGGCGTCCCAGGAGAAGATGGCTAGATCTGGTAAAACTGGACTTACAGGAAAGAGCTGTACTACCTTCTAGAATTTAACATGAGGAAATTTCACCTATCGCACCTGGGAAGCTGAAAACTATCCTTACAATTACTATAATGCAAACGTACGTACGTGAATTAATTAGATGTAAACTTGTGAAAAGCTAAAATTGCCGCTATTTTTTACTTGTATTCCTTTTAAACTTTTACTAAACACATAATTCCTGTATATACATTCAAATTAAAACTTCTTCTTGCTGCTTTAATAATTTTCACATCTTGATCATGCCACTGTCCAATTCATATCCCCACGTACTGCACCAACTCAATCTTTGACTTCACTTCCAGCGATAAACACTGCTATACGCTGACCAGAGATACAGCCGCTCTCATGCTCAAACAAATTTAGCAGATACGGATATTTAGTTTAAATCGTTAAAACAGTTCTCTTACATCTGCCATTTACTCAAAAATGAAATGAATTTCCACCACATAAAAGGTTTTTCCGTATAAGATGGATAAAGATTATTATGACGACATACCTTCTTATGCGGGAATTTCTAATTTTCGAATTTAATTCGACAGTTCTCGCGCTTATTCAACTTTCATTTCGCCAAAGTCCTGTGTTTACGTCATCACTATCTATACATTTTTGAAGACTTGTTATAGCTTCCTACTTTATCACTACTTGCATTTATATATGCTTATGGATTGAGGAGATTTCCGTTGCTGCTGTGGTGTTGGGAATGCCCAGGTTATGGCAACAATAGTGGTATGTTTTCTACAACGATTTTTTTGTTTGATTGATGTAATTCTTAATGGAAACGATTTTATAAAAATAAAATGAAGAAAGTAGAATTAAACTGAATGAAAGATATTGGTTTTAAAGCTGAGGTGTACTCCCTCTTGCTAAGAATTAAATTACTTTTTGTTTGTATAAAATATCAATAAAAATATTATTATTGATTGAAAATGTTGATATGAGGAATCGGGATGTTTCTTTGCACATTAACAACATCGTTGTACCTACGTTTGACATTAATATACATTTATTACAAAAGTATTCTTCACCAAATGTTATTAAAATGGTATAACACAATTAACAAACATATTGAAATCCGACAATAGGTCCATTTTACATCAGTTCTCAGGATTTTCTATATATTCGTTCATTAAGCTCATCGGGGCAATGAGATTTCCCTAGGGCAATATTGGGTTGATCACGATAATGATTTCCGGTGTTCACTATATCGGCGGAGTTACCATTTAGCAGAAGGCACCGAGTCTGCTGCCCGCAGTCGTCTGACGCGATGGTTCCATTTTCTGCTTACCGTCGGAAAACCACGTCCACTCGGATAACGACACTGAACACCAGCGTCAGTCGCTGCATCTCTTTCTGCAGGCTGGCCACGCACCTACCACACAGCTCGCAATCCGCTGTATTATCCCCGTCACGTCACAGTACCTTCACTGAGGGCTACCCAACGTTACATTCCGGAACGCAGCCGGACAGTTAGCGTAACCTCTGTTGTTCGCAACGTCCATCTGTGCGAGCTGCGGGTCCAGCTACTCACAAATATTTCGATGTAGTGTGGCAATACACTACAATGCACATGATTATATTTACAACTTGCACACTAAACTCAGTCACTCCCAGACTTCACAATCCCCATAGCACATTTGGCTGTTCTCCATTTGTTCCACGAATGAACAAATCCATTTCCATATCATTACTCTCAAAAAAGTTAGAGCGAAATGGGTTTCCGAGAATATGAGCTTCCATGAGAAAATATTTATTGCTCAGCAGTTACGTGTTCCCATTCAGAAATGTTACAGATCGCTGCTAATAGGAATTATTTTTCTGCGCTCCGGGGACGACAATAGAGCAAATTTATATTTGTTTTTCTCGTATCAGATAATAACTCCATTTGCAGTGATAGTCGTTTCAAACAGTGATAATGCTCAGCTAGTAGCTGGAGTAATTTTCATTCTGCAAGTCGATTATCCGCAGCTATTATCACTTTGTTTTCTCTTATAAACGGTGTTACAGAAGTGTGTCAGCTTCGCGAATCTTACCTTCAAAAATCTAAGAATATAACCTGAAGAAGCGTTAGTCACGGTTTAATACTAGCTCTCTGTGTGAGTGATACCGCCTGCTGATTCTGTGTGCGAGTGACACCACGGTCAAAATTTCATCGAATTTACTGTACGAAATTTTCCAGAAGTTGCCTTGTTACATTAAATTCTAACATTTGTTTCGTAGTTACGATTCTAGCTTAAATGTGAACGATATTTCATTTTGGCGAGCAGTTGGTAACACAATACAATTAGCCAAGTTGTGTGAGTATTATACAACTGGCCGGTGAATTAAAAAAAAAAAAAAAAAAAAAAAAATATAAACCTCCGATCTAGCAAAAAAAATTGTTGAATAAACATCAGACAAATTTTATTTTTAGCTTATCATTGCATTTACTGGCAGCTCCAGCCACCTGAACCTCACGTTTCGCATACTAAAAGAAAGGGGGGAAAAAATACAATTTAGAGAAATTGTGCCAGCATATGTTACGATAAATATAGTTTTTAATAATTTAAATTGCTATCACGAGTGACATGCCACTAAATAACC
Source organism: Vandiemenella viatica (assembly GCA_031002005.1). Taxonomy (NCBI): domain Eukaryota; kingdom Metazoa; phylum Arthropoda; class Insecta; order Orthoptera; family Morabidae; genus Vandiemenella; species Vandiemenella viatica. The sequence continues at coordinate 220,162,466 of JARYHS010009186.1, read as the reverse complement.
GAAACTACGTAATCAATAACTATACTAACTGAATCTAAATAGTGGAGTTTTTGTAGTTAGTCTTTGGTGCCTATCTGTTCAGCTAACGAACGAATTGTCGTTTAAGACTTCATGCACTGTTCAGGTTGGATTATAAGACATTACGGAGATTTTAAGTTAGAGCCCAAGGTTTTAAACTGCGAAAATCCCATCCAAGTCGTTTTGGTAGTTTTTGCGCGATGCGTGGACTAATAAAATCCATGGAAACGGTTGCTACAGGATTTACAAGTGTGGCGATTTATGATTTATCTACTTCAACGGATTAAACAAAAAAGTGAAAAATGAGCCTGCCCACTTGGTATTACATGTCATAGAAATCGTTGCATATCTTTGTAAATGTTAATACAAATTGAGAGAAATTTCACTAATTACATTAGATGAAATTGAGATTTTGACCGCAGATATGCTGTTACAAACAAACGCCATGCAGTAGTTCTCTGAAAGAAGATAAACATTTAAATTCAGAGTACTGTACAAAATGAGTAAAATTTAGGTTTAAAATGATCGTCTGAATATATCTGCTAACATGAAAACGTAATGACATACATAACGTGGTCAAACTTCTGAATACTGCATATAATTTAAATTTTAGAGCATCTTAGACGAGTTATGAAAGTCATGAACCTGAAAAAAACAAGTTTGTAACGAATTTGTATTGAAAAAGAATAAATCTGAAAGAAACCTGACAAAGTCAAACTCTAGGGCTTGGCAGGTCTATAATGAACATAACGCAAATAAAATAATAAGCCTATTGCAACTGTGTCACCGGAATCTGTAATACGCGCTATAATAAAATAGATTTGCGTGTACGGAAATGCTGAGTACTGAAAAGATTCAAGGACCCATGAACAGGAAGATTTGTCGGTTTCGGGGGACATAACTTTTGTTTAACGATAACGAATATTATTAAAGAGTTACATAGTATTCACAGCGTAAAGTGTTTTTACCTCATTTGTAAGCATTGTGCGCTTGGTTTCAATGTTCTACTCGGAAACTGTCGTAAAATAAAATGACGTTTATTTCTGAGCGGAATTATTTTCAACAATCTTTTACTGGATAATAAGAAGTCAGAGAAATGAACATTTCACAACCATTCGACGAACTCGTTAAAATTATGCGACAAATTACGCTGCACTATTCGACTTTATATTCAGAAAATTGCTTCCTGTCCTTGATGTAGTTGAAATTATGATGATTATGAGCGAATTATTATGGCGAAATACATCAAAGATTATGAAACGAGCACTTCTGAATGAAGCCCTCGGGAGACCCTTTAAGCTTTGGAGAATGCAAAGCTGCGAAGCCAGAAACGGCTCATCTGAGAGAGGGATATAATTTGATGAAATGGTAATTGGACCAGAGCTGTGGGGAGGTATTATAGCTGAGGGCTATAACCGGTAAACGTTTCGACACCGCGGAGAGTTAGCGCCAGCGAGCAATTTGCATTTTACTGCGATCCATTAGCAACTAATGAATGACAGAGGTAAGAGAGTTTTGCAGTATCGTAGCAGATTTGTATTACCTGCTCAGATTATATGTTATTATACTGTTTAGTGTCAGAGCAGTAATAACTTCATGAAAAACTATCATTTGCCGCACGAACTTAAGACGAAATTTTTTAATATTAATATATTAAAAATTAACTTATGACAAATATTAATTTACTAGGGGAACACCCGCTAGGGGGCGTTCATAAATTACGCAGCTCCATTTTGCGTCCTGTGAACCACCCCTCCCCTCCCACGTAGCCCGACAAGGATTTGCTCTTCCCCCCCCCCCCCCGCCCTTCCCCTGCCTCCCACTCGTAGCTCGTATCTTTTTTCCTTATTGACTCCACAAGATATTTTTTACTGTTTTCCCTTATCAGGCTATCGTATATTACATACGGAAATAATTAAGTGACGAGCATGAATAGTCACATGCTGTTGTGTGTTCATTACCTCATCTTATCTGTGGCAAATAATATAAATGAAAAGCTAAGTAGGCTGTCGGAATCCCCTCCACCTACGAAGCCCATCGTAGCTTTCCAGCCAGCCCATCCTACCCTAGACCGTGCCACGTAGTTTGTGGACGCTCCCTTAGAGGGATATCTTGCGTGTCGACTGATTAATTTTTAAAGTACAAATCCATAACTACCTCATAAAACATCTGTTACACATACCGGTAAAACAAAATATTTATGTGAAGTGCCCTTCCAACAGTTAGTAAAATTATGTCAAAATTTTTATTCGAATGTGTTCCAACTTTTCGGTATTTAGATTAAGATAGTGAAAAAAAAAGGTTCCTACGTATATGAATCCCTCTCTATCATTCGCTTTTTATCTATTTCTTGCTGTGCAGTTACTACTATAACGAGCAATGGGGTAGAATCGCAGCGAGAAAACGAACGCCGCATCTTTACCTCGCATCTAGTTGTTCATAACTCTTTCTGCCTTTAGTTTTTTTTTGGTACTTGTAATTAGGTTCACAAAGCCCGTTAAAAATAATGGAAATATTTTTCTTCTCTGGAAAGGTTTCTTAGAAAGGTATAATTTCAAAAGCGAATAAAGCTTTAATAAACTTCCCTCTGCCTCGTCTTCTGTCAAAGAAAATTTAGGTTATTTTATGACTTTACACACTTTATGGCAGCGAAGCATGGATTTTAGGAATACCAGAAAGAAGGAGAATTGAAGCATTCGAAATGCGGTACTATACAAGGATGCTGAAAGTTAAGAGGACGGATAAAGTACGAAACGAAAGAGTTTTGAAAATGGAAGAGGAAAGAAGTTTGTTTAAGAGTCTTACAGAAAGAAGAGACAGGAAGGTAGGTCATATTTTGAGACTTGCAGGATTGGCTAACTTGTTAGTGGTGGATACAGTCGAAGGTAAGAACTGCAGAGGAAGACAGAGGTTAGAATATATGAAGCAGATAATACCTGGGTTGTAAGGAGTATGTAGAGATGAGTAGGTTACCGCTAGATAGGAATAAGGGGAGGATTGTTTCAAACCAGTCGAAAGACATGACAGCAAAAAAAAAAAAAAAAAAAAAAAAAAAAAAAAAGAAGGCTTTGTTCTGTTAATTGTTAGATAGAACAGCGCGTAAGCATCGGATGTTATTCTCCTTGCATCAATTTTGGTACAAAACAGTAGTAGTAAGTAAACAATTTACAATCTGTCGATTTAATGTACTTCATCCTGCCGTAACAGGATATACGGTTCTGTGTAGTACCCTTTGTTCCTTCTCCTCAATAGTGTAACAGTTTTAGAAATTTCGTCCCTAAAAGAAGAATCCCGTTTTGTCTCCAGTCCTGGAATTATTTTCTGTTTCTCACCTAGAAAGAGGATGTAAAAGGTGTAACGTTAAATGGATATCCGAAGCATATTATAAAATCAGTGAAGAGTTTAATTTTAATGCAAAAATACTCCTAAAAAATGATACGACCAATAGATATAAACACTAAACCAGGGGTGAAACTGGAGTGTGGTCTTTCCCCAACTCATGTGTTTTAACGACGCGATCAGAAAGTGACAGTATGAATATCCATCGAGGGTTGTAGACTTAGGACTTGGTACATCCCTAAATGTACTTTTATTTGCTGACGACCTACTGGTTATAGAGGGTACTGAAAATGGTTTACAAAAAGCTATCCACAAATTGCAAATATATATAATAATAAATAACTATAACCACCATTGCATACAATGTTAGCAAAGATGTTTATAATAAAGTAAACAACTTGTGGAACGATAGCTAACTCTTTAGGAAATGGGACGCGTAGAGATACAAAGTTAAAATTTTATAAAGTGATGGCAGTTCTATGGAGTTGTGACACAGGCAGTGAAGAGATGAGATAAAAGCCGCATGTAAGCAGTGGACATGAAGTTCCTTAGATCTGTAAAGGGATGCACAAGGAGAAGTCTAACAAGGAAGTTAGAGAGGAGTTTGTAACGGCCATACGTCTCGTTGCTTTGTAAATTGTCCCAAAATAAGATTGAAAAATGTTTATTTTATGTCTAACGGATACAAGGTGGTTACAATATTAATAAGATGATTTTGATGAATTTGTGGTAGCAAGGAGAAATATGAGGGTTGCCCAACGGAGATTATAAAATAACAAAAATGGAAGATTGAAAAACGATTGAATGAGTGGAATGGACGAGAGAACTGTGCGTTTTGAAATTGGAAATGGCGCTGGTGGGGAGATACCGGAATATGAAAGGATATTGAATTATGAAAAATATGTACGGCTGCGGCTCAAAACGACATTCTTGATATTGAAGTTGTGATATGTTAATAGTGTGAAAAAGTTATGTATAGAGTGGAGTATTAAATAAGTGTTGTAGAAAGATTTCATAGTGTTTTTAATATTCAATTAAAAGAAGAAATCATAAAATAATTTCAGGTATAGAAGTATAAAGTTTTGTTTCAGATGGTAAGAAGAAAGATAATGGATTAACCGGAACGGCGAGCGTTTAAATCCGTTTTAGAAAAAAAGAGACGTCAAAAAACGTGTTTCCTTCCTGGTGTAAAGTCTTAGGGATCAAGAAAATGTAAAGGACTATATTGTATATTATTTATAATCATCGTTGAATGATCAGGGATAGGATTCGAATATTGATTAAGTGAAATAAGAAATGAATAAAAGCTATTAGTGTTTGTAAAAGATTTTTATATGCCAGGAATACACCGACATGATAGCTTATAAGTTGTAAAGGTATAATATAAATGACAAGATTGAGGGAAATAGGAATAAATGGTGAGACCATCTGTATAGAATGTGTGATGCGTGATCACCAAAAGCAGTAAACCAATATAGACCGAAATGTAGAAATAGTGTAGGTAGACCAAGAAAGAAATAGGAATAATTCCTGAAACCGGACTAGGTCAAGCCTAATTCTTGGATGGAAAGAAAAATGTTAAATGCGATCCAGGAGATTGTAAAAAAGTATATTCGACCGAATCATAAAGCTGTTTCAGTGTTTTATACGTAGTGCCTTTGTATTGGTGCAGCAGTAATGTAGAGGCGACACATATACTTACTCTATAAAACCAGTTTTCTCATAAAATTTTTGGAGCTTGAAAATTATTTAAGATTAGCTTTTGCTGTATTCGCAAGAAGGAATATTCAAATTCCTGCAACAACTACTCTTGATTGTGAAAACGTGCATGCACTAATCCTGCAAGTGATGTCAGCAGAAAAGGTTGACGTCTTTATGCTTGATTCTTGTTAACACCACTTGAAAAGTTGTAGCGCTGCATCTATGTTTAGTCCACCAACTGCAGTTATATCAGAGACATAGGTTACTGCTATCCAGATCTCATTACTTCGTTGAGTAAGATCTTAGTATGTGCCTGTAAGCTAAAGTGTTAAAACCGTATTTATAACGTTAGAAAATATTTATTTTGAAATTGTAGTTATAAAGTTACTCACATTATGACTTAAATCTATGGACTGTATTTTCAGCTTCATAGAATTTTATTTTACGAGAAATTTAATTTAGGATTCCCAAATAATTCTCTTCGTACTTATTACCTACTTCTGTCAGAAAGATGTTTTTGAGGTGACAGTAATTTAACCGGTGCAGATTTATATAATCAAAGTTAGCCACGAAGTAAATTTCAAAATTAATTTCGTCGAGTGTTGCTACAATCGTTTCGGACCTATCAAGGCCAGAGCACTTTGCTGTATTGGCTCAATTTCATCGAAACACCATCCAGTCGACGATGTGTATAATGCTGAAAAAACTGGTCGCTGGAGTTATATAACCACTTATTAGCCATTTAAACGATTTTAGTTATTTGCCCAGTAGTCGTTGCAACCTGCTTTACCAACTGGTATATTTCAGTGTACATCGGACACTGCGCAGTCTTCCAATATCTTGATACATACCTCCAGCAATAGTACCGGCAACACACCTCCTTTCTGCCTTCCGTCTGCCACATAGCATTTAATTAGTCAAATTCATCTACGGACATAGAATCATTCCTTATTTTTCGAGTATCTGTACTTCTTTGTTTTACTGACGAACGCTAACATTATTTTCTAAAAATCCCGTGCGATGAAAAAATATGATAAGAATCTTAAATAACAAAATTAATAATCGACAAATGAAATAGGTATGTGATAAAAATAAAACTGAGCGGAATGAAAAGGCTTCCGAATAATGAATAGTAATTCAATCTTAAAAAACTAACTTAGTCCAAAACCTGGAGGTACCCCTGAGTGAGAGATAGGACGTCAAGTTTCTTTCCTCTGGGACCTACAATTTAACGTGGAATCCAAACCACGGAATGACCTGGCGCATCTTATAAGAACAAACGCAACTAATTCCTGCACCCACCGGGATTAGAACCGGGGACCAGAGTAGTGAACTTTTGAAATTCAATTATTAAAAAAAAAAAATGCTTATTACATTGATGGCAAGAGGATTACGAAGGATTGTTTGGCCTCCTGAATGAAAGTTTAAATTTGCCAGACAGTCCGCCTATATCGTGAATTCCCGAACTTTCTATACGGTAACAAAGACCTACTGTGTTACGTGAAATCTTAGCCATAGAGCTTCCTAGCATACTTCACCTAAACTAAGCAAAGATGTGCAGAACTTGAATTAGTGGCGTAAATGATTCTAACTATATACTACATACACACGAACACATAAACAGAAGGCAGAATTCGTTCATGATTCAAAGAATTTGGTTCACGACCTAGTTCTTATCGAATGAATCTGAGCTTACTAAAAACTATATTGCACAATCCTCTAGCAAACAGTGCTAAAATCAGATATCCTATAAAACAGGAGATACTTGAACATTCCTTAATTCACAACAACTCAAACGGAGAGTAATGGTTATACGCAAGAAGAAATTGCTTACCAGATATAGAAGCTGATGCTCTCGTTAAATACAGTGTATGAGATCTGTGGAAAAATATTTATGAAATAAATACCGCATCCATGCAGCGGCCTCGTTGGCTCAATGGTAAAGGTGTGTAACCGGAGATCGAGAAGTCCTCGGTTCGAAACCCTGTCCTGGCGGGGATTTGCATAAGCGCTTAATCTGACCTTCGCCACTGGCACAATTTGCTGTGTAATGTGAAGTTCGCCAGAACGCTTCCGTGGTTCTGATTAAGCAGTAGGTCCCATCTAAGACTAACAACGGTAGTTATAACACAATAGTGTATACGTCCAACGCAAATTAAAGCTGAAACGAAGACTTAACGTTGTCCTTGTGTGCCCAAACGAGCAAACATTGCATATCTCTATGCAGCTGAGGCTTGTTTGTAGAATTTTCTATTCCTTATCGATATTGACGTCATTAGAGATGAGAGAGGATGGGGGACAAGAAACCGAAAGGAATTCAGTCATGGCATTTTGAAGGAACCATACATGCATTCGGCTGATGTGGTTTTGCGAAAACATGGAAAATCGAACTCTTGATGGCCGGATGGGGGTTTGAACCTGTGTCCTTCCGAATGCGAGGCCCGAGCGTTACGCATGCACGACTGTTCTACGGAAGGTACCTTGCTTGCTATTATATCCGATATCTTGAGAAATTTCATTAAAAAGTAAAGGTTTTAAAATTAATTACGAACAAACTAAACAAGCTGGCGTTCTTAGAAGAAGATACGGCACGAATTAATTAACTGAGTGTGGCTCACACCTGGTTACTTGTAGACTTCTCCAGCCTGGCACGTAAAATTTAGAGCTGTAGATTAAATTTTGCCTCTAGCACGAGATCAGAAGATACAAAACTGAAATGGCACACAGTTGGTCTGGTCCATCATAATCACGTCGACTCTTCCCCACTGCTTGCCAGCTATTTCGTTAGTGGCGTCGTATTTTAGACAGTTACCAGCTTTCCCTGAGACGCAATGCTCTTCTTACCGCCGTGGCCATTTGTAGGAACCATACTGGTCATCAACTGAACAGATCTGGGAAAACCCAAATCTGGATGGCTGGACGGGGATTCGAACCCGCGTCCTCCCGAATGCGAGGTCAACACGTCAACGCTCATCCACCGAGACGTATTGTATAATGTGAAGTGTTGCCTACTTGTGGGTAGCGGCTCCTTGACAAGTTATGATAGTCAAAATTATTGCGAAAATGAATAATTAAGAAAAAAATTCCTCTTCATGTAAAATGACATATTAGCAAAAAGGATAGGATAAAGTGAAAACTGGTTTTACTATATGATTGGATTATTTAATTATGAAATTGAACGTTTCTTTCGATAGTAACAAAATTCTTTATTTTTTAAATAAATTTAACGACACAATTCAGTGATTGAATAATGTCGAAATAAAGCAAGACTTTTAAAGCTCACTGCGTTTGCTAGTGGGAACTATGAAGCAAATTCTCTCCTTCCGGAATAATTCTTACTTTGGCTTACTGATGGTTTTTTTTTTTTTTTTTTTTTTTTTTTTTTGGGCCTCCTTCCTCCCCTTCAGCCCTTTCTTTCGCTCTCCAGATAGTTGGCTCTTTGCCTGGCTCTTTACCTTTTTATTCCTTTCCTAGACTTCTTACATTTATTTCAATATTGAAACAGTTACTTCAACTTAGTCACGAGGACATTCTTTAAGTTCTGTCCTCTAGTTTAGATTTATGTAGTCATTCTTCTTTTATTTGTTATTTATTTAAACGGTATAATTTTCTCTAAATATTTTGCGATAGGAGTTTGCTCATTTTTTCTCCTCTTTTTGAATCTGTGGTAGTCTACCACAAGATGGACCCAGTAGTCCTCTATATTTACATTCTTTTGAGAGAATATATAGTATATGGTGTTCCCCATTAGCCATATTAGGGCGTCTTTTTTCTGTTGTGAAGTGGATGTCATATCTGGTTTCAGTAAAAGTTCAGGACTTATTCTTCTCGTTGTGGTGTCTAGTATGTATGCTGCGGTGCGCCTTGTCCAGTTCCAAATGTCTTTGACACGGTGGCAGGTAATCCTATGGAGTAGGGTGTCTGCCATTTGGCAGTGGTTGCATCTATCTGTTTCTAGGAGGTGGATTTGATTTAGCTTGGTGTTAGTGGCTATTGTCTCATTGACTACCTTGTACCAAATTGAATGTACTGATGTTTGTAACACTGGGTTGTGGATATTTGTCCAAAGGTTTTTCCATGAAATATTGGGATACTTTATTTCCTGTCTGTTCCCAGGGGTGTTATCCTTCATAATATTGTATATTATTTTGGTTGTCAAAGGCCGGTTATTTTTGTGTTGGAGCTTCAGGTAGCTGAGTTCCAAGTAGAAGAGTTGTAAGTATTTCATCTGATTTGGTATTCCGGCCATACTGATGGGTGGTGTCATGCTGTGTGGTTTATATAGGTCTATCACGTGTGCTGTAATGCCTTGCGGATTCCTGCTTTTTGCATGCAGCATATGTTTAACGAAGAGAGCTTTGCTCTTCTTATATACATCGACAAGGCCAAGTCCCCCTCTTTCCTTTTCTAGTGTCAGTGTTTCGACTTTAACTTTGAAGATTTCTCCTCTATGTATAAAAAAGCCAACCGCAGACATAATACTTCGTGCTAGAGGCGTAGAAACTGGGAGTATTTGCGACGTGTACCATAGCTTCCCAAGGACAAATGTGTTAATTAGTTGTACTCTCTGTATCATATTAAGATTCCTCACGGAGTGTTGTTGGAGGCAAGCTCTAATTTTGGCTAATAGGTTCCGCCAATTTGTTGTCGCACTTTTTTGCAGGCATTTTTGGAATTTGATTCCCAAGAGGTTGATTTCCGAGTTTTCTTCTAGCCAGGAGGGTTTACTATGCCTCAAACCCGCTCCAATATCCATGATTTTTTATTTTTTTATGTTCAGTACTGCTCCAGAGCATTGACAGTAACTTTCGATGGTTTGTTTTGCAAGCTCAACGTCTGTCGTATCTTTCGCAAAGACAACTACATCATCCGCATAGGCCCGACAGATCACTTTCCCGATTCCTATGTTTATTCCGGTTACTGTTTCTGTTAATTTTAACAATAGTGGCTCTAGTGCTATTGCAAATAGAATCATAGATAGGGGACAACCTAGTCTTACTGATCGCCTAATTCGTATAGGTCCACTCATCGTCCCGTTGACGATTATTTTCGTTGTGGCCTTTTTAGTAAGTTATGTACTATGTTGGATATCTCTTCTCCGAATCCCATCTTAACCATCGTTTGTTTTAAAAAGTTATGGTTAACTCTATCGAAGGCTCGGTAAAAATCTAGTGACAAGATGGCACCCTCTGAGTTGCTTGTGTTCATACTGCCTATGACATCGCGATATTCCGACAGTAGTTGGATAATTGATCTGTTGTATCCAACTGCAGCCTGGTGGGTTTTATCACCTTGTGTATTTTGTCTTTTATTCTGTGTGCTAACACCCTAGCGAATATTTTATAATCACTGTTCAGTAAGGTTATAGGTCTGAAGCTCTTCATATTTTGGCTTTCGTATTTTTGGGGACTAATACTGTTACGCCGTTCACAAATTCCTCAGGTAACGTTTTTTGTTCCATAATCTCATTACATATTTGTATAAGTTTGTCTTTTAACTGACTCCAAAATGTTGCGTAAAACTCTATCCCGATGCCATCTGGTCCCGGCGATTTGTTTTTGGGGCTTCTTTGGATTGCCAGGTAAGCTTCTTCCACGTCAATTTCCTTGTTGAGATGGGTTGAGCTGGACGCGACCGGCTCAGTCACTCCCTGAGTCAGGGTCGCATTTAGGCATAGCCCACATAGGCTGTAGCCTAGGGCCCCGCACCACATGCAAAATAAATAAATAAAAAATATCAAAACCTTCCAAATAAAGTAATCTGTTTCAGAAACGGTTTTGGTCCTGAAATGCTCGTGAAAACCGAAAACAATGTTCGCGCATGCGCAGTTCAAACCTTTGAAGTACGAGTGCACTGTAAAATAACAACTTTGAGGGTCAACGATGATGACTTATAACCATCCTAACATAAGGTCGCAGTATACTGTGGTCGGGGCGTATGAATTAATGTCTACCAAAGTCACTGTTATACACCTGCATGTCGGGAAGGTTAGGTTAGATAAATCCATATTGTATACGACGTGAACAGCGAGTAGCTGTGCGAGGTCCAAGTTTTAATGTTTTGTTTAGAAGTAAGTATTTATAACAAAACTACATATCTTTACAATTGAAATAGGTGTATTTTGAATTCAATATTATTTCTATATTTTAATTCGTTTTTATTGAATTTGTTGTTTTATTTCTTTTAAGCATTCAGAGTCGCTGTCCTCTCTTGACGTGAGGTGTTTTTCTGGATTTTCGGACACCCCCACCCCCTCTGGTGAGATTTGCTCTGTGAGAACCCCGACCCCCCCCCCCCCCCTAGAAATCCGCATCAAATCTTTTTGATAACTTTTTCTTTATGTCTCACCCTTCAAAATCCGGTTACACCCCCACTTTTCAACGAAATACTCCCCTTAAAATCGATTTTTTTAGCTATTCAGTCCAAAAAGTTTTTTACAAAACCGTAGACCCCCCCCCCTTCCTTGGTGAGATTTCGCCTGAGCCCCCCCCCCCTATTTCACCTCACGTAATTTATGGATGCCCCCTTGTGTGTTTGTGAATAATAAATGCTGTGTTTTTAATCTTTCTCTGTTGCGTTCTTTGATGATCTTAATCATCTATTATCATTTGTTTCATCTTAACATGTAGGCAAATTCTTTGATATTGTTATTAAAAGTTTTGAATTTGTAATTCCGTGGACTTTTGCCGAAGGTATCTGGTTGCAACGTAGCTACATTAGGCCGCTCCTTATCTATCGATCATCATTCGCAAAAATTGAACTTGTGGGCATCACTTGCTAACCTCGTTCACCTCAGTCTTGGAAACGATACAGAAAGCAAGTTTGGAACTTTCAATTTTTCGGTAAGTTATCCTCCTATATTTTTACTATCACTACACTATCCAATATTTTGCATTAAAAGGTTTATTAATTTAATAATAAGTAATCAGTATTTCTTTATATATACATATATAAGAGCCCGCGCCACAGTATAGCCTAGGGACCTACAGATCCGAAAGGGCCCGCACCACAGGAAGTTCTCATCCCCGATTCGATCCCCTCTTCATACATAACTATAACCGTTTATAACATTATTAACTAATTCAATCATTCGCCTGACCCCCACTACGGCGACTGTCAACACTTCATTTTTCTGGAAATCGCACGTCTCGCTTTCTCATTCGGCGACTCTCCATTCTAACAGGAAACCGTTTGTTGCCATTGGTCTTATTAGGGGGTTTCCATTAATTGCGTGTGGTGAAACAGGGCGAGAAGTGGTGGGGGAGTCAGGCAAAATCTCACCAAAAAGGGGAGGCAGGGTCGACGGAAATCTCACGTGATGTTTTGAAATTCTTGAAGGACAGTAGCGCTAGAAAAAAAAAAAAAAAGGTCCCCAAACGACAAGGGTGTCGACTTAAGGGGGGGGGGGGTGTAAGGTCTAAACTACAAGGATACCGACTCGCAAGCAGGAGGTCTCAAAAAACTCTCAAATAAATTCCGAAGTCGATCAGCAGGGGAGGGGGCCGTCAAAATAATCTCACGTCATCTTGGGGGGGGGGGGGGGCGACCAGATCTCACCAAAGGGGGGGGGGGAGGAGGTCCATAGTTCTGGAAAAACACCTCACGTAATTAATGGAGGCCCCCCTTAGTCATAGCGACGCGTCAAACATTTACCAGGAGTAACAAATCGTTCGTTCAGAATGGTTGTACAGGTATGTTACTTGCCAGGTCTTGTACGCGTAAATGGCGTCTGCTCTGATACAGGCGGACCGCGGACAATGTCACTTGAGTCCCTCTCGCTGTTGCCCCAGGCTTGCTAAAGAAACTATGAGAGTATTCACGGAGCAAGCTCTACCTGAGAATACATTACAAGTGAGTCACCGAGCGTGGTGGGTGAACGGTTAACGTTCTGGCCTCGCATTCGGGAAGAAGCGGGTTCGAATCCCCGTCCAGGTATCCAGATTTGGGTTAAGGTTTCCACAAATCACTACAGGCGAATGCCGCGATGCTTCCTTCAAAAAGGCCATGGCCAAATTCCTTCCCGTTCGTTGCCCCCAGTCCCATCCCGCCTCTAAAGACCTTAGCCGTCGACGAGACGAATAAAAAACAAAACAAAAACAAAAAAAATACAAAAAAAAATACAAAAAAAATAAAAAAAAAATACAAAACAAAAACCATGTGTGTCGTAAATTCATTTCCTTGGCGTTGAAACGAGGAAAAAGAGTTGACGGATCAAACAGTTACAACTATTAGTATTTGGGGTAATACGTAAAATCTGAATATGTTGATAATATTCCTGACTAAATTGTAAAACTTATTAGAAGACGGATAATCAGGGTCGAATTTCTGTTTCACAATTCTTGCCATTTAGACGACTTTAAGCAGAAGCGTTAATCAGGAATTTTAATAGTTTGCTGATGAACTCAACAGTCTTAATGAGTTGTAACAGGTATATGTTATCGCAAAATTTTGTTGCTTTTCTCATTACCATGCCGATTTCTAAGGTTTTGAGGGAAAATGTTTAAAATTATTTACAACAGATATGCATATAGTAACGAAACGTGTTTTTTTTAATTCTTTTTCATAAACTTTTATCTTATTTTGGAAAATATCAGGTCTTAAGAGATTCATCACTTTCTCTTTACTATTGTGTATTGATTAAGGGAAATTACAGTAAAATTTATTAATTTCACTAACAAAAAATAACATTAACCATCCCTTTGTGGTCTATAAGTTCCACAATATGCAAAATAGCGAATACAGTTATGTAAATGTCAATTTTCCCAGAAGAAACATCAAGGAAATAATACGTTTACAAAACAATAGCGGATTACAACACTGAAATGCATAGCATTTTGTGCCTCACGTAAGACATTTTCCCTGTGATTCCTGTGTGGAAGGTATCGTGAACCTTACCTTACCTATCACACAGCAGTATTCAAACAATACAGCTGCCACGTTCTACACTTAGATCTGAGCTGGCGAGGTTCTGAGTTTCCGTTTTCACTCCTGATCAAAATAATGGTTTTCCGTTAAAACGAGCTGTGAACTAAATTACAGTCACGTCTTGATTACTTGGTAATATTGCATCAAAATTTGTCGGTGTAGCGTTAAAAATAGCTCATTCTTCTCTAACAGCAGTTGACGAGGTTTGAAGGCTTTTAATTAAGTGTTGAATTAGTGTTAGGTTGCTATCGCTCTTGGCAGATCTTAATGAATATGGAACAACATCAAATGAAATTGCCTGTAGTCCAAAATTAACTGCGCTATTTAGAGGAAGGAGATATGATGCTTTCCCCAAAATTCTTTGTTATTATGAAATCGAAATCTGGCAGACGTTACTATCTGCTGTGTTGTTGCGTGAAATCAGCTTACAACATTCTAGATCTTGAATTTGTCTTTCTTTTTTATGTAAACAGGTTGCTGGAGTAAAGTCTTTGATTTCATTGCACAAGCTGTCATTTCTTTGGTCTTATTGTTATCTTTTGACTGTGAGGGATTCTTTTGCTCTAATATCAAAAATATTTGCTTAGACTAAAGTTTCAAACATTATAAAAATTTGAAAAATTATTCCTATAATCTTTGGAGGTATTTTTACAGTCAGTAGTGTTCCTCTTCAGCACTGATAATAAACCTTAACACTTTTTTATGGTGGAAAATGTATTAATTATTTGTACTGTCTTTACGGTGAATCTACTGAATGTAGGAATGCGTAAGTTCCTGTATATTAAGAAACGAAACAAAGAAAAACTCCGCGATGTATATTATGTTTAACTGAGCATCAGTATATTTTTCTCATTGTAAAAATTCACTAACTGCTACGATTTTCCGTTAATATTATTATGACGTGGATGACTGCTTCAGCAATCAGTCACAGTTTTACTGAAGATGACGAGAAAATGCAAGGGTGAATTCGGCGTTAGTCGAACAAGGAGTAGGTATGTGCCTGGTTGTTGGAAGTTATAATGTTGCTAACCCTTTTTTACAGTTACCAGTTAAGACCGTGTACTGTTCTTGTAAATGGACATAAGATCTTCTACCTACTATATAACACCATACAAAATTATATTGTTTAAAGATCTAAAGAAAAAGCTTGAAAAATAATCTAATTTATATGCGTTTACACAATTTGAATATAATACTATTTAGGTTAGTACTTTCAGTTTTACTAGTATCAACTCTGTTGCTTTTTCTGCTCTTTGTTTTAAAGCATTTATTCGCACGATCACCAACACAATTCACAAATCCTGTAGTTTTGTATGTGCACTTTATGCATCAACATTAACAGATTGATGTCCATATAACTTGACATCCAGCGACGATTTCTGCTACACATCAACCAAAGATAAAATCCCTTCCTTAGATACTTACAACTTAGTGAAAATTTTTTATTCGCATGTAATAGGGCTTATTTCCTGCGTCCATTAAACTCGAAGGATTTTTTAAATATAAATTCTATCACATCTCTCATCTTTAAGCGTTACTGCATGACAATCATACACTAAGTTAAAAATGCTGTTCTGTTTCATAATTAGACCTGCTAACTTTTCTAACAAGACACTGTCATATTCAGCAATGCGTCGAACTCCTGGTGCCGGATGTTTTAACGTTTGAAACAGCTAAAATAATTTTATCAGTTTTTTTCTTTTTTAAAAAATATTTGAAGATAAAGAAGCTGCCACGGAGAGCAAAAATGATTGATTGCAGCACCTATATACTTATTGATCAATCGCTTATCAGGTGATGGAAAGGCCATTAGTGTTATTGAAGAGCATCTGACGTTTACGATAAAATTCTAGTGTCATACGTCAAGTGGCTGATTTTGGTTAAGTTCCCACCGCGAAATGTTTTCATCTAGGGCAGGCAAAGAAGCACATTGTTACAAATTCTAGAAATTATTAAATTTGAATAAATTAATAACAAAAAAATGTTCAATCACGTTCTATGTTTTAATATGTGGTTTTCAGTCTTTTCTGTTTGAGTAAGATACATTATGATGCTCTAATTTCCTAACCGACCTAGACACTAAGTTTTTAATTATATGATGAAATATTTTAGACAGTGCAAATATCGACATCAAATAATTGGGTACTATTGATTTTCCTAGAACAACAGACCAACTAAGTTATAGCAATTTTTGGAAAGACAAAGGCTTAATTATCACGAATTTCGGTTAACAATTGTAGGAGTGATACTTTATTTAACCGCAATGTGTCGTAACATCTGAAAATTGTCATAAAATAATTTAAAAACAACAAAATGAAGTTCACTGTGTTAAATCGTGCATTTAGTGATCAAGAATAGATTCATGCTGTGGGTAACTAGTAATACACTTGAAAGTCGATGTTCAGTGCGAGTCGTGAGATTGTTGCCATTTGTTGTTGAAATTTGAACTTACGACTGACGTACAATACCTATCCATATCCCCTTCTGGTTATATCTGAAATAAAATTACATCGTCAAAATTCTGAATCATTATTTTTTAATTTCTGTATTAAAAGGAATAAATAAATTTCAAGATCATACTACCTTAAAAGTGATAGGAGTTATTGATCGTTAGCTTAGTTTGACTGTCATAATATTGTGTCATGATTTTTTAAAATGTATTTTGTATATATATATATATATATATATATATATATATACGTTCATCTGCAAACAGTTCGTTAGAGCTATACATTGTCACCCATAAGTTTCTATGATGCAACAAGTCGAAACTCTATTAAGACTTTTTTTTACCGAATTATGGGAGACGGTTGTAAACGTATTTAGGATTGGCAAGTATATCGCGAAATACTTAAACTTTGGAACACTGTTATTGCAGTATGGTTGGTTAGATAATAATGAAACATTTCCGGATACAAGAAAGTAACTAAAAGTAGATCTAAATTTCACTAATCGGGAGACTGAATATAACTTACATCTACAATTTCCGCTTCATCAACACATTTCACCTAACCACCGCACACAGTCACCAAAAGAAAAGACGTTACACCGACAGTATTCATTTATTCTAATAAACCGAATTTTTATTCAGAATTTTGGCGAGTTAAAACTGAGTGCCAGAAGTACGTTTTTGAATGTACCAATAAGGAGAGTCAATTGTTGCACCTTGTCGTCCTTTATAACTATCTCCTTATGGAATTTCTGTGTAATCACAACTTTTATGTAACTACAGACAGTTTACTACCGCAGACCGTCTCTCAATACATTTCTAAATTACTCTACTTTTACATTTATTGTTTCCTTTAGTTGTTTCCAACAAAAATGAGTACATTTTGTGTCATTTCTTAAGCCTTAGATTACTTTCATGGTCTGTTCTCCAGCTATAATTTTATATCTTTGATATTTTCTCTTTTTAAAGAAAAAGTATACTTACCTTGTCTTATTTCTCTCTGTTTAATATTATAAAAACCATCCATTCTCACTAAACTTAACATTACTTTTTACGTAAACATATCTTTCTCTTTGGCCGCTTCCGTAACTACATTTATATAATTCGACTTTCACACACTTAACTAACTATTAGCGTAGTAGCTTTCGAAGCTCTTTGCTAGCTGCTTCCATTCTAATCAACCATCATCATCTTTCTGTTTCCGTTTTGATAATCGTATTATCACTGACTTCGGCATTCTTGTGGCAGGTTTACACTTTGTTGTCGAAGTTGCTCCCAAAGTACAATTAATATTCATTAATATCTAATATTCATTGAAATGATGTACGGTATTTTTGTATTTACATACACTTGTAAGCCGGCGTTCCCTGTGTCCTCTACAGATTTTTTAGCTACTTATTGTAGAAAATGAGAAGGTAGGCTGTGATTCTATGTTGCCATAGAAGGTGCAGTTTTTTTCCAACTGTCATGAATGGCTTTTCATGAGGAAATCTGCTGATAGAAAGGAATTCTTAATCGATCCTGTTTCGCTAACACTGTATCAACGCAAGACAAAAACTATTTAAGCTGATTATATGCTGATTAATTGACTTTCGGGTTATGCCGCGTTGTTTATTTCATTACCTGAGCTTTCGGCTGGTATCCTCCAGCCTTCGTCAGAGATACTGTTTATGTTGACATAGCAACGAGCGCCAAGCATCGCAGAGTAAAAGGCCGCTATCTTCGTTGATGTTGTTGGTATTTTTTAAAATTTCTGCTGCCTCTTTCACCCGTCGGGGCCACAACTGGTGTTCTCTCCACAGTAGCCTTGTTTCTTGAAATTTTATTTCATGCCCGGTATTAGTAAACACCCATAAGCTGGTGTGGGTGTAATCTGTCTAGGTTTTTTCGGTCTTAAAACCCTTCTGATGTCGGATTCACTATAGCCGTTGGCTCGGAATATTTTTGTAAGTGTCTCCATTTCTTCATTCAGACTTTCTGAGTCACATACTGTCTTTGCTCGTAAGTTGAGTGATGTTAATACGCCTCTCTTCGTTGCCGGATGTTGGTGCGACATGGCGTGGAGATACCTATTAGTGTGGGTCGCCTTGCGATACACAGTATGACCCAAACATTCATCGCCTCGCTTGTGAACAAGGACATCGAGAAATGGCAGTTGTCCATTTTCTTCCACAACCATAGTTAACTGAATTCTTGGGTGGGCACTATTCAGGTGGTTTAAGAACTCTTGCAAACTCTCCTTACCGTGAGGCCAGATGACAAAGGTGTCATCAACGTAACGGATCCACTTTGTAGGTAGCAACAGCACCGACGGAGCGAAGTAACGGAAATTTCACAAACAAAACGCCTTCAAAAGATATGCAGTTTTATAAAATTCACACCTTGATAGCGAAGTGGTGCCAAAACAGTTTTGTGTCTTTCGTAACCGCCATGTTTCCTGTTAGATTCGATCGGTCTTGAAACGCCTCGTACAAGCCGCGCGAGACAGATCGACGTTCGGAGTCCCCACCTTCAGTTCAGCCGTCAAAGCGTTGTCACTCTGTCATAACGAAAGACGTGGCTGGAATGCCAGAGCAGCTGCGGCACGAAGCAATGGCATTTTGACACGGATCGTGAGATATATGGCAGGAAGAGAGTGTTGCGTGCGGACGAATATAGGATTGTGTCGGGGTTCCCGCACGCCACGCCGTTTCTCAACCCGAGCTGCCAACTCGCTGGAATGTTGTTCACAATTACGGAGGAGACCCCAAGCCGTCTAATAACATTAGACTTCATTTAATTTTTTCGTATCAAATTACTGACGTAAACATTTTGGATGGCAAAACCTTGAACTTCTTTTTCTCTCCGAATGTACGGGATGTTAGGTTAAGTCAGAGGTTGTGGTTAAATGTCGACCTCAGCACAGTACACATTAAAATAAAATTAGTGTCATTAAATGGGATAAGTCATCACATCACGCTTGCGTTGTTAGAACATCTCATATGAGGAAAGAAACTGAGATTCAGGCAACAGCAAATTTGTGAATATATGTTTTTTTAATGTATATTTGGAGAACTAATGGAGCAGACTTAATTCAACAATTAAAGCAAAACACTTACTGCCTGGTACTAAATCATAGAAATTTAGATAAGAAAAACTTTTTTGTACAAAATCACATCTTTCATAGTTTAAAAACTAAAAATCCTGTTTTTTTTAATTAGATTTTTTACCCAAATGTGGGTACCCACTTAATCCATGATTTTTTATTTTCTCACATCCTCACAAAAATTTCTGTAAATTTTGTCTTTGAATTCTAGTTATTATCAGGAGTGAAAATGTTGCAGATTTTTTTTTTTAAGTTGCTGAATATTTTGATTCCAATCCAGCTTGATATATATATAATATATATATTTTTTGAAAACTGCTGTCATTCATTGCTTTTCCTTCAGATACCAAGTTATAGACTACCTTTGCTTTATTTACTGTAACAAATTGAAGTATCTTTGTCTTTTCTATATTAAGTATTAATTTATTTGCACTGAACAATCTCCTAATTTTCTTTAGAGCGTCATTTGTTGGATTTTCAATGGTTTGTACTGATGGGTGTTTCAATGATATCCTAGTTTAAAAAGCAAAAACAACATATGTATATTCACTGTGACCAAATACGCGTGGGAGATTATTGATGTAAATTAAAACACAACGATGTCCTATAATGTCGCGACGTCTTGCATTGTCCAGTGCCAACAGTATTCTTCTCTGGGTTACGGCTTTCTATTAACCCTAGGCGCCACTTCGAATCATCAGCACTGTGAACAGCATATAAGTTTAAAAAATAAATCGCGTGTGGTATTTAAGGCTTTGCTATAGTCTCGATATACCGCGTATTCAGCCTTCGTCGTGGCTGGAAGGTTTGCGGAAACTTTCATCAGGTAGGAATAACGTCTTCTACATTGTATAAATTTGTGCTAGGGAAGTAGCATTTCCTACGGCAAATGAAGGTAATTCTGAAAACGCGACGTGACACTTCAGAATACAAAGAGTTATGCGGAAACGTGGACTGTTGAAGGTTCAGCAGCGATCCAGAAGGTGACAGGGTGTTCTGTACCCTTGACATGTTGGCCTGGCAGAAGACCGTGAGAAACGTCATCGCTTAAGGGACGCCTTTGAAGAAGTCTCAAGGATTGCTTTCTTTCCATCAGACAATGTTTTCTTTGAACATGCAGCAGTTCGTATGATTTATTCCCTCTGCTCAAAGGCGGGCGACCCTTTAGTTCCGTCTGTTTTCCATGTCACATTGCGTACAAACACGCGTTCGGGCATTTTCTTCTGGAACCTCTTTCGTGGTCCTTTGTTGCGTATCAGCTTACGGTCTCATTCGATAGTGTTATCGACCGCAGAGATGGGATCACAAAAGAGCCGCTTCGAGTATTGTGTTGTAAATAAAGGCGTAGACCCGTACAATCGCGACCAATTAGAACGAAGGGAGGAGTTGATTTTATCAAAGGGGAATCGGGAGGTAAAGATGTGCCAGAGATAGCGAGCGCG